>CM052436.1:81492240-81539939 GCA_028533085.1 Varecia variegata
AGTGTGCTGTGCTTGGTTATTAAAATATTTTGTGATAAAAATATCAGGGAAGAGACAGGAATGAATTTGAGAGCCAAAAGACAAACGATGAGCACAGGTTCTAACTATTTATATCTCTGGGCTGGCCTCTCCTCAGGTAATGATAGGTGTTTCCAGAAGGAAAGGTATACATTTACCAAAATAACACTGATGAAATTTCTCCTCTCAATCACAGATTTTCCTCGTACCAGATCTTCTGGTGAGCACTAATCCTCTCAACCCTAAACTTTTTGCTTTAACTAATAAATATAATATTTCCAGAGGCAACAGCAATGTGAGGAGGGCTGGTTAATATAATGATTATCCCCTCCTCAGGTCTGGACAGCCCTTTCTCTGTCCCTTGCAGTGAGGAAGGCTGTATCTAAGTTCAGCATCCTCTGTCAGGGACGACTTGATTGCAAGTCCTAGTTATGGGCATCAGAATTTCACAGCCAATGGCTATAAACAACCATTAAACCCAAACAGTTGGCTTAACATTAAGAAGGTTTTAAATGTATCCGGTCTTACCCCCATGCACAAAAGTTTGCTTTCATGTTTGTTCTATCAGAGTGGAAAGGAATGGGAGTGTATTTGATTCCTGTTGCTGCTGTAGCAAATGACCACAATCTGGACAGCTTGAAATGAAATAAATTTATTCTCTCACAGTTCTGGAGGCCAGAAGTCTGAAATCAAGGTGTCCCCAGGGATATATTCATCCAGGGGCTTGAGAGAAAAATCTTTTCATGCCTCTTCCAGCTTTTGGTGGCTATCAGCATTCCTTGGCTTCCTTGGCTTGTAGCCACATCACTCTATTCTCTGCCTCTGTCTTCACATCATCTTCTCCTCTTCTATGTCTGTCTTCTCCTCTTCTATGTCTGTCTTTTCCTCTTCCATCCACCTACTTGAGAGGGAAGTTTGTTTCCTCTGTCTTTCTCTTGTAAGAACACATGTCACTGGATTTCAGGTCCATCCCTATAATCCAAGATTATCTCTTCTCAAAATCTTTAACATAATCACATCCACAAGACGCTCTTTCCAAGAAAAGTTCACAGGCTCCGAGAATTTGACTTGAATGTTTTTAGCAGGACATTTTTTGACCTACCACAGCAAGGGAAGGAAAGGAAATATAGACTCACACTGCAGAACCAGCAAAGTCCAGTTCTAATATACTTCTTTGTAGGAAGATGGGAGGATCAAGAAGAATCTTTCCTTCTCTTCTCTTGTTCATCTATGGCCTATGTGAGTTTCCAGGTATTTTTCACACTATAGGATCTTTAACCAGGATCATGTACTGTTTGGGAATTAAAGGTGGAGATCCAGAAGGATGCCCACTCTTCTACAACATTGCATTACAACAAATTAGCAGAGGAGACCTATTTTAATTGCTTACCACATACATATTAATACAATACGTATGTGTTAAGAATGCAGCCTGTACACCTAGAGAAATGACAGAATGAAAAGACAAATAAAGCACCCTTACACAACCTTAATTCTTCAATTACCTTAAATCTTCCCCTCTTTCCCTACCTGCTAGTTAGGAAATCATTGTTGCAAGTAGGTGGCAACCACCAATTCCAGACTTTTCCTGCTGTGAAAAACCCAGTCAGTCAACAACTGACTTGACTACTTCACCTTACTTGGGAGTAAAGAGGCACAATTAAATCACGTATTTGATCTAGCCAGTGTATAAGTACTCAAGAGTCATTGTGAAGAATAACTTTCTAGCTCTGCACAAAATATAAATTTATCCAGAAAATGATTGGAGTCACAGTAGACAAGAATCAATATAACGCTTTATCATTTAGCACCTCCTCTATAATCTGTTTCTTAGCTGCAGTCTTGATGCTAATCTCTGTAAATGTGGAGTACTGAGAGATTGCTGAAGCCTTCTTAATGTGGGAACCATCTTCTCTGAGACAAGATATTTGTGCATATGTGTATGCATGAACATTTGTTTACACACACATGTATATATGCACATATGAACATGTATGTATTTCTGTAACATTTTACTAGTCACACAAATCTCTTTGTTTAAGCAAGAAGTATTTGATAGAATTACCTTTAAAAAAATCAAATGCATGAGGGGAAAAGTAAACTCACCTAGTCTGGAGAGGTAGGAGCTCATTTAATGGAAAGGTTTAAAATGAATCTTTACCCAGCAATGAGCAGATATGAAACCTTAACGAATTATCACTTTCATTTCTCCCTAGGAGGAGAAATGTCTGTGAAATGGGAGTTATTGTCAACATTGCCATTTATAAAATAAGAAAATTGAGTCAGACAGCTAGCAGCAAAGCCATGACTTGACCCCAGGGTCTGTACAGGTGGGTCCTGTACTCATCGTATCATTGGCTTTCTTGACCCTATATTTTTCATTTAAATTTTTACATGTTATAAGAGCATGAGCACAGAGTGGCTACACTTCTACTGTTACTTAATAAAAACACCACTCTTCTGAAGCATTTGGGAGTCTAAAATCCATTTCCAATTGTAGGGGAGAAGAAACATTGGCAGGAGCACCTGGAGTGGTTGAATGATACACAAATCCATGTAGACTTGTGTTGGCAATAATGAAATAGAAACAATAGTAGGGAACAATTATTAGATGCTTGCCATATACCAGATGCTATGACTGGCACTTTGCAAGTATTATCTCATTTAATTGTTAAAATGACAATTGAGTGATCACCAGTGTCATCTCCATCTTACATATGAAGAAAAGGAAACTTGGTTTTAAGCAAATCATCAAACTTCAGATAAGTAACAAATGGGAGAACCCCAGTGGATGCATTTTGGTTAAGATATTTTCCACTACCTGGATTGACATCAAAGAGCCAGAGAAAGTGATTCTGGATAAGCAGAGCTTTGACAACACTGGCAGCATAATCCCATAAAATTAGAAGAAGTTGAGTTTTTTGCATCAGTCATTGGGTGAGTTGATTCATAAGCTATTTGGGTTTTTTGACTCATTTGATATTTGCTCTATTGAACCATAGGAAACAAAAAGTGACTCTCTAATTATAACTACATTGTAAATATTAGCAGCATCAGTATGAGTTGTTTTTCTTTTATTGTACATTATTTTAAAGCATTATGATCTATTCTATTGCAATTATTTATGCCAGTATTGATAGAAAGCAAACATATGTTCTAAGAAGGAGTTAAATGTGATATTGCCCACATTGTTTCTGGCTTACTCCAAATGAATTTTTCCTTAGTAAAATACACATCTATTGCAAGTATGTTTACATATAGGCTATAAGCAGCATAGAATACAGAAGCTTAGTAAAATAATAATTAATTATATCAAGATTGCCCCAAAATTACTTAAATGAAATCAAAGGCTTCAGAGAAATTAATTTTCTCAGTTTTCTTAATGTTTATTACAAAATAAGGAACTATATTTTCTTGAAGAAGTATAGTTTTCATGGAAGATATAATGAAAAGAAGTACTTCATTGTTTGGCTCAAAATGGACAAACTATAGCCCACTGACTGTTTTTGTATAGCATATGAGTTTAAAATGGTTTTGAAATTTCTTTAATGGTTGAAATAATAAAAATAAGAAAATATTTTGTGAAGTCTAGAAATTTTATTAAATTTAAATTTTAGTGTTTATCAATAAGTTTTATTGAATATAGCCACACCCATTTGTTTTCTATTACATTACCTGTGGCTGTTTTCATGTTGTAATGACAGAGTTTAATATTTGTGACAGAGACCATAATAGCCTGAAAAGCCTCAAACATTTACTGCATGGCCCTTTACAGAAAAATTTTTCCAACCTCTCCATGATATAGATGATTGAACCAAACAAATAATATTCCCAAACAAAAGAAATATAATTACACATCATAGTTTTTATAGTCTCTCTCTAGAGCCCCATACCCCTCTTCCTCTCTCTCTCATTCTCTCTCTCTCTCTCTGTTCCCATTTTCTCCATACCTTCAATGAATCACTAAGGAATTAAGAGAAAAGTTAAAGTCCCAAGAGAGAGAACTTCAAAACTCTTAAATCTAGCATTAACCAAATTTTCCAATTTTAGCTCCTATGCCATTAACTACCAGCTCCTGACAAGTTGTGCTGCTCATCATCCTCACAAATCTAACGGGTTTGTCATCTTATTCATGCTCCTGCAAACCCCACCCTCTGTTCTCCATCTTTTATTCAATAACTTTCCTTTCTACTGAATCATTGTATTTCACTCTAGGCCAAAGTGATATTTCTCTTCTTATTTTTTTCAGCACTTTTCCTAGGTGACATTCTGCCATATATTGTTCATTTCTCATTTTTTTGTGTATTAAGGTCTCCAAATGTTAAATAATTTTTTAAAATATTTTATTACTTTTCAAATATATATCCCTAATCTCCAAATTACAATATGCTGTTCCTATAATTAAGGACCATCCCTTTTATAACTTGAGTTCTTTAACTATTACTGACAGTTTTTCAAGTCGTTAGTACTTGATTTATTTTTATTTTATCTAGAATATTCTAAAACTATAGCACAGGAAAATTGAAATCAATGCATGTTTTAAAAACATTGCTGTATATATCAACTATATCTTTCTAAGCATGCAAATTCCTTAAATTATTTGTTTAAATTCATGCAAGATTTATGAGACACACATGTGGCAGGCGGGGGGCGGGGGAGGAATAGGTAGGGGAGAAGGGAAGTGGGAGTGAGAGGGGAGGAAACAAGAATGGTATTTGTAACCCATACCAGCAAACACTAACAAGGTCTCTAGTCTGACATCTGCATTCCAGTTTCAGTCTCCAGAACTCAGCTGAATGAAATGGTAGAATCAGTGCTGTGGCCATCTGTACCAATTAACTGAACACTAATGTTCTTGCTGCAGCTGATGGTTGATACCTCTGCAGCACAATAAAATGCCTGGAAATTCTATTTGCCATTTTGTGGAAAGTGGTAGGAAATATTGATCAAGGCTATAACATAAGAGCTCCTTCAATTCAGAGCAACAGAAAGACATTAAGATAACAAATATTTTCAACTAAAGAATAAAGGGGGTGGTGGTGCATCAGATATGCATAATTATGAACAGTTGCTACTTTCTTAATTGGATGACTGCGAAAATCTCTTTAGCTGTAGGCTTCCAACTGGCAGGGTCAAAAATGTTCATTGTGTACACATAAATGTCTGATGAACAGCATTCATATCCATAGATCTGTGTTATGTTTAAAAATGCTACCTTTAGCCTTGTAATAATAAAAGCAAACCAATCTTAATTTATATTATGATGAGAAATGGGAAAGGAACATGTTGGTAGCACATGAGGAAGATAATTTTTTCCCTTAAAACCCATGACAAATTCAAATCAGCTAATCAAGGCACAAAAAAAGGTCATATTGTGTTGTTTCCCAAAGCTATAAGTTTCTGAATTTATATTTACTAATGTAGTTCATATGCGAATGCTGACTTTAATTTTTGTTCCAACAAATTGAGAGTTATGTATATTTATACAAAAATGTTTTACTTAACTCAGTATGCAGAGCTGTCAGAATGTTATGTAAGCTGATAAAAATATACTTTGGCATCGTTAAAGCAACAACAGCCAACAGAACAACTGCCTTTAGAAATTGGACCAAGGCTAGTGATCCAGGGAGAGCATTGGTATTTTCATGGTCCTGTAGAACAGGTCTTCATTTCCTCTGAAATTATCTGGATACTCCTAGTCAATTTTACACAGTCCACTGTGCAGTATATAGTTGCCTGTGTCAGCCATCCCACATTGTTTTTTAATAGAAACTTTCTGTAACATGAAGTAGACTTTATCCATCAAAAATCTACCATACAGTAGGGAAAAATGCAACTTTCAGAGAAGGATGAAGAAGGCATTTCTTCCAGTGCATTGCTACATTGAAAAAAAAAAAAACTAGGTTAAGATTTAGCTTGCTTTTCAGATAATACACTACAGCAAAATCAGCAGGGAATTTATGTCTGCCAGGGTGTAGTTACACTGACAGATATAGATACTGCAATCTGATTTCTTTCTAATTGTTCTGTCATTCAAAACATTTGTGTGAAGATTAAGAAAGAAAAAAAGATGATATTTAAGTATGGGTAAGGCTGAGATATAAAGTGAAAAGCAACCCTATCCCCCAGTTGACTGTTTCCTACATTCTTGCTTTTGTGTCTATGAATTTCAATATTGCGTTAAGTACAACTATGTTGTGCTATAATAATAGAGTCTTTCAAAATACCACGAACTAGAACATGAGTTGAGCCTCCATGTTTTATGATGCTATTTCCCCAGGCAGCCCAGCTTACTGCACCTCATCTCGCTTCAGCTTTAGCAATAGAAGGAAATATTAAGAGTTCCATCATTGCCTGAGAGGTGAATGAAATACATCTTTGAAGCCTCCATAAAGGCAGTAATGGATATTATAAAGACTTCACTAGGGAATTAAAAACACATTCCATATTTGTTCTTCAGGTTTAAGAGTAAATGCTTGAAAGTCAGTTCAGATAGCTAGTTTCAACAAAACAAAATCATTCAATGGCTTCAACTATAATCTAATAAGTCATATAATTTTTCCTAATCTAAATTTGCAAATCAAAAAAAATGTGACATACAAATATAAAAGTAAAAGAAGAACCAAATCTAAAACTAAATTATTAGAGTAAATTCTTCATTATTTGATATTTGACTAAATAAAATTGCCTCCTTTCTCCTTTTCCTGACAACATTATTAATGGCTACTATATACAAAGAATTTATATTTAAGTTAATATTAGTGAATATATGAATAAGCATATTAGAGTTTGGTACCTAATAGAATCTAAAGTAGAAAACAGAGTAACAGAAATGTAAGTGGAAAAAAATTCAATTTATGTACCACAAGATACAGGTTTTTTTTTTTTTTTTTTTTAAGCTTTGGAAGATGTATTCATAATTTTAAACTTTTTGATAGCAAACTCCTAGGACTATCCTGGATAGATAATTTCTTGCAGTTTTAGTGATTACCATAAACTTATCAAAGTAAATGAAGACATATTCTTTACTAAAGAATAAAGTTTAATTGGGAGTCCTTTGCTCTGAGAATATTCCTAATTCACTATAAAGGGAATTTCCTGTCTTCAAAATGTAATACTCCTTTGATTTTCAGCAAGCTAGTCTCTGTCATGTTAATATTAATGAATTTGAGATTAGTTTAGCACCTGAAAAAGCAATAAAAAGCATAAAGCCTTTTTAATAAGAAGCCTAAAAGTATACTCTATGGCATATAAAAGGTATCTAAAGACTGTCTAAATATCAAAATATCCCAGCTGGTAATTCTTTGTAA
The DNA here is from genome assembly GCA_028533085.1 of Varecia variegata. NCBI lineage: Eukaryota > Metazoa > Chordata > Mammalia > Primates > Lemuridae > Varecia > Varecia variegata. The sequence continues at coordinate 81,499,569 of CM052436.1, forward strand.
CATATAAAAGGCATTCATAGTCTTTTGTTGTTCTTGCTAATAATGTTGCTAATTACAATATTATGCTCTTTCTTTTGAACATTATGAACCTGCATACAAAATATACCTCACAAATTATAGGTGGCTTTTCAAAGACCAAATCAACACTAACTCAGTAGAAAAACAAAGATAATTATGTTAAATTCAGGGCTCAAAGTCATTACTATTGATTATTTTCTTATATAGTACAAACAGTACAATGGCCATATCTATTTGCCAACTTCTATGCCCAAGGCTTAATAAAATGCCTAACTTAGAGTCTGTGTTCAATAAATATATGTTTTTAACTAAATTGTATCAAATTAGATGGTACATAATAATAAATGTTTGAATGAATAAATGAATTTTGAATCAGTTAAAAAGTCTTACATTGATTAATATTGGCTTTATTTAGTGCCCTTAATATTATTTCAATAACTTGAAAAACAGAGATTATAATTAAGTTACAGATTATGAAAATTAATAAGAATCAAGACTACCTCAAGGCATTTAATAATCAAGCTCCCAAAGGTCATAAATAAAGAGACAGTCCTAAGGGAAACAAGAAAAAATAAAAATAAAAAATAACATATGAAGGTGCTCCAATACACCTGGCAGTAGAATACTCAGTGGAAACCTTACAGGCCAGGAGAGAATGGCATGACATATTCAAAGTGCAGAAGAAAAAAATCCTTAACTCTAGAATAGTATATTCTACAAAAATATCCTTTAAATATGAAGGAGAAATAAAGACTTTCTAGACAAACAAAAACTGAGGGATTTCATCAACACCAGATCTATCCTACAAGAAAAGCCAAAAGGAGTTCTTCAATCTGAAAGAAAAAGATGTTAGTGAACAAAAATAAATCATCTGAAAGTATACAACCTACTGGTAACAGTAAGTACACAAATACAAAATACTCTGTTGCTGGAATTGTGGTGTGTAAACTATTTATATCTTGAGTAGGAAGACTAAAAGACAAATCTATCAAAAACAAATACAACAACTTTTTGAGAGATAGTATAAAAAAAGATGGAAGCAACAAAGAGTTAAATAGTGGGGGGATAGAGTTAAAGTGTTGAATTTCTGTTAGATTTCTCTTTGCTAGTTAGTTTGTAAGCAGAGTTGTCATATGATTAAAATAATTGGTTATAAAATGTCTTTTGCAAGCCTCATGGTAACCTCAAATCAAAAAACCTGCAAAGATAGACAAAAAACAAAAAGCAAGAAATTAAAAGGCACACTATAAACACTGACTTAAGCATTATACAGGGTAACAAAAACATTTGCACCCCCTTAATATTTTGAAATAAAAAAAAGAAAAAAAGAAACACACTACCAGAGAGAATCACTTTTAACAAACGAATACAGGAAGGAAGGAAGAAAGAAAGAGAGGACCACAAAAAAACGTAAATCAAATAACAACATGGTAGTGGTAAGTCCTGACCTATCAATAACATTGAATGTGAATGGATGAAATTTTCCAACCAAAAGACAGAGTGGCTGAATGGATAAAAATACAACACCTAACTATATATTGTCTACAAGAAACCCACTTCACCTATAAAGACACACAAAGACTAAAAACAAAGGTATTGAAAAAGATATGCCATGTAAATAGAAACTAAATAAAGCAGGAGTAGCTATACGTCTATCAGATAAAATAGATTTCAAGACAAAAACTGTAAACAGAGGCAATGATTATATAATGATAAAGGGGTCAATTCAGCAAAAGGATATCACAATTCTAAGTATATATGTACCCAATACTGGAGCACCTAGGTATATAAAGCAAATATCACAGCTAAAGAGATAGATAGATAGACCCCAATACAATAATTGTTGGAGACTTCAACACTCCACTTTCAGCATTGGATGGATCATCCAGATAGAAAATAAACAAAAAAATGTTGGACTTAATCTGCACTATATACCTGATAGGTATTTATAGAATGTTTCATCTAAAAGCTGCAGAATACATGGTCTTCTAGCCAGCTCATGGATCATTCTCAAGGACAGACCATATGTTAGGCCACAAAAAAAGTCTTAAAAAACTCAAAAAAAAAATTGAAATCATACCAAATATTTTCTTTGACCACAATCTAATAAAATGAGAAACCAATAAGAAGAGGAACACTGGACACTGTACAAACTCGTGAAAATTAAACAATATGCTCCTGAGTGCCCAGTGGCTCAATGAAAAGATTAAGGAGATTAAAAAATTTTTCTACACAAATGAAAATGAAAACACAACATATCAAAACATTTGGTATACAGTAAAAGCAGTACTAAGAGGAAAGTGCATAGCAATAAATGCCTACATCAAAAAGTAGAAAAGCTTCAAATAAACAAACTAATGATGCATCTCAGAGAATTAGAAAAAAAGAACAAGCCAAACCCAAAATTAGTAAAAAAAAAAAAAAAAAAAAAAGAAATAATAAAGATCAGAGAAGAAATAAATAAAATTGAAACTAAAAAAAATACAAAAAACCAATGAAACAAAATGTTGGCTTTTTGAAAAGATAACAAAATTGACAAACTTTTAGCTAGACTAAGAGAAAAAGAGAGAAGACCCACATAAACAAACTCAGAGTTGAAGAAGGAGACACTACAACTGATTCTACAGAAATTCCAAGGATCATTAGACACTATAAAAATTTTTAAATATAAAATAAACTGGTTTATGTTTTTAAATTTTACAAAAATGATATATACCTTTATTTGATAGAAAATATTTTTTAACATGGGTTATGAACTTCTACTTTGTCTTATCACTTTAAATAGGCTATGATAAGTTTTAAAAAAGTAAACCAGTTGTAATAAAATAAGATGAAGATAATATGTAATTAAAATTTCTTGTAAATATTGATATTAATATTCAAGAAGTATGGATCTTGATGATTTTTTTAATTATTGATTTTTATGAAACATGAAACCTTTTTATTGAATGATAAAGCAAAGTGGGAAGGACTTGTTCATAAGAAAGTACCTGGAAAATACACAATCAATGGTGTGAATTACTTTCCTGTTCAGTGGTTTGCCTGGAAGAGCTTTAGAACCAAATACACACAGATCTACTGGGAAAACAGCAGCAAGATGCACAAACATAATCAGTCTTTGCAATTAGTAAAAGATGGTGACTAGAAATTTGCAAAAGTTCAAAACCAGGTCTTGAAATATAATATTTTCATTAGAATTTTAAACAAAAATCTCATATTCCACAATAACCTTCCAGTACAGAGGACTACTTCTCAGAAAGAAAGCAGGCAGTGTTCTAGACAGCTGTCCTTGAATATAGACTGGAAAGGGAAAGAGGGACGAGATGACCTCTCGAAGTTGCCTGCTAAACTAAAATTCAGTTCAACCTGTAAAGAAAAAATACTTTTTGCAGCTTTCATCTTGTTAGCTTAATTGAGTTCCATCTTTATTCTAGATAAGCAACAGAGCCCCACTCTCTCTTTTTTCCATCAGTGAGTTTCAGAACTTCCAAGTTCCTATTTTATTGCTTATTAAATGTTTGTCAAATGAGAAGCTTGCTCAGGCCTGTTAATTGGTATGGCTTCCCATATCCTGTCACATTGATTTGGCCAGGAACCTAACAAAATAAAGATCTGCTAATTAGTTGTGTGGGTCTGTTACAAATGATTTCACAGAGCAAATGTTCACAGAAAACATTGAAAATGCTCTTCATTTTCTCTGTCCTTTTTTTTTTAAATCTTGCTTTTAAAACGTACACTTAATAGACATTAGTGGCAAAAGAATAATACAGTAATTTTACAAAGTCTTTCAAAAATTTGCAAATGAAATTAAATACACATGGAATAATATGAGAGTAATTTGTATGGTCTAGAATAAATAGTACTTTAAATATAATTATACAAGATACCTTTTAAAAACATACCAGCTATGTAAGATGAACTCAAAAGAAATTTATTATGTGCAAAATAAGAAGAGAAATAAAAAGCACTCTCAAAACCTTGACAAACAATAAACTTGTAATAATGCATCTAAAACCTGATATTTTTCTGCAAAGATATAGCACAACTAATGCTAATCCACAGAATGTAGTGTGACCCAAAGATCCATTGATTCAATTCTCTCTGGTCATTGTTTATGGTTTGCCTGGGGCAGAGGTACCCAAAATTCTAGTTTTGCCAGCTGGTGAAACATTCACTGTGGGCATCAATGTGTTGGAGAATTTAATTTTCTAGTAAACATTTGCCCTTGTTTGGAAACCTAGAAAAAAAATGCAACAAGAACATCATTGGGTATTGACTATATGACACACAGCACCCTCTGAATATTATTATTCCATGTTTTATTAATTAAATTTTACTTATATGCTAACTAAAAGTCAGAGAGGATAACTATTATAGCTTATTCAAGGTCACAAAGGATAAAAGTGATATTTGAACCTATGACTGCCTGTCTTCAATAATGAGAGCTCATCTTATTGAGAATGTACTGTATGCCAGGTGTCTAAGAACTTTATGTACATAAACACATTAAATCCATACTACAATCCAATGAAGTGGGAAATATTATTGTCTCTACTTTACATATGAAAAAACTGAGGCACAGAAAGGTGGTAACATGCCTGCTATCATAAATCAAATGACAGAGATATGGACATGAACAGTCTGGCTCAAGAATTATTTCTGAGGCATCTTGCTCTACAGCCATTCATTTTTTAAAAGACATTAGCATTGTGAAGTAATTGAAAACTTAAACTTTTTTGAGATTCAAATACTTAATTTCAGGAACATTTGGAAGTGTTATATGTAGAGTTATTTATGTGGTATGATTTAAGAGTATCCTGAAAGTTCTCTGCCTCTCTCTCTCTCTATCTCTCTGTCTGGTCTGTCTGTCTTTCTGTCTATACACACACACACACACACACACACACGCACACACACACATATATATATATCTATATATATGTATGTATCAGGCTTTTGGTCTCACCTCCTTTTAAGAAGGCATTACGGAAAGCATATAGGTGTTGGTGCTTATATTAAAAAGCTTTAAAATAGCTTAAATTTCCTCCTCCTGATGTTGCTGTAAGCATAAATTAGTTTTGTTCTATCATCTTTTAATACATAAATCACCCAAATCTAAGGAAATTGAAGATAAGCAAAAATAGAACTAGATTTCAAGAATTTTATAGCATATTATATATATATATTTTTTTTTTTTGAGACAGAGCCTCACTCTGTTGCCCGGGCTAGAGTGAGTGCCGTGGCGTCAGCCTCGCTCACAGCAACCTCAAACTCCTGGGCTCAAGCGATCCTACTGCCTCAGCCTCCCAAGTAGCTGGGATTACAGGCATGTGCCACCATGCCCGGCTAATTTTTTCTATATATATTTTTAGTTGGCAAGATAATTTCTTTCTATTTTTTAGTAGAGACAGGGTCTCGCTCTTGCTCAGGCTGGTCTCGAACTCCTGACCTTGAGCGATCCACCAGCCTCGGCCTCCCAGAGTGCTAGGATTACAGGCGTGAGCCACCGCGCCCAGCCAGCATATTATATTTTTAATCAAAACTTACTTCTAATACCCTCCCCAAATTCCATAAATAGATATTATTATCATCTGCATTTTACAGATAATAAAATTAAATATCAAAGAATTAGGTAACTTACTAAGGTCAGTCATCTGAATAAAACAGATTATGTACCAAAATTTATGTTCTACCTACTATACCCAGAAGCCTCCTCAAAAGGAGCTATGACTACCAGCCTGAGTCTTGTATTGAAAGAGTACAAAAAGATAATTTTCTTTTTATATTAAGATGAAATCCTCAAAAATAATAGGAGCTCAGATGGTTATGGAGTAGGAAGCCACTACAAAAAAAGCATATTACAGATTATAGAGAAAATGTTCTCTCATTTTTTGAAAATTTGTATTAAATTAAATTATATGGTCTGATAATAGTGTTGCTTAGCAATATTAATATCTTTATATTTTGCATGATTTCTCATTTAAATTTTAAAAAAGCTTTTTGAATTATGCTGTGTACTATTATTTTACTTTTACAAATGTCCTTCCTGGGGGTTTGCGGGAACTCTAGGAGGTGATGATAATGTATATATGTTGATATGGATTTTTGTTACACATGTGTATGCATTCATAAAAAGTTCAGTGAATTTACAGTTAAGATTTATGCATTTTATTGTCTATAATTTTAAACTCAAAAGAGTAAAAAAAAAGCCTGTGAAAAGTATTAAGCTACAATTAATAATGTATGTGCAGAAGTTTTTAAGGGGAAATATACTTAAGTCTGCGATTTACTTTGTAATTTATTAAATATTATAAATTGAAGGATGGATATAGGAATGAATAGATGGACAGATCTGTGATAGTGTAGCAAAATGTAAGTGGTAGAATCTAGATGATGAATGTTGATGGTCACTATAACATGCTTTTAACTTGGGTGTATATTTGAAATTTTTCACAGCAAAATGTTGAAGGATGACATCCCTTAATGTGAGAAAATTTAGCATGAGACTCTTCCACAAAACAGCTTATTATCAAATTTTATCCCCACATATTCTTGAGATATGTGATTTTTCAGGAAAACTTTCATGCAACACCTGGATTTTCTCCTGGTTTTATTCATACAACAAATACCATTGGCTCCTACTTTTAAGCACTGTGCTAGTTGTTGCAGACACATGGAGGAATAGAATAGACAGGGTCTCTCACCCTTTTGGAGCTTGCAATCGAGTACAGGAGATAGATGCTCAGGGGTCTTCAGGAAAGGCTGTCTAGAAGGTGTCTCCTGGTCTGAGATCTGCAGTATGAGTAGCAATTAATAAGAAACAGAGTGCATGAGTGAAGACCCTTGGATCTTCAAGAAGCATAGAATATTTGAGGAAGAACTAAAAGGAGCTCAGAGGAGCTGGACTAATAGAGCAAGTGGAAGAGATGTGTCAAGTAGGGCTGGAACTTATGCAATGTATGTTATTTAGTTTATATTCTTCCACATCCAATACTTAAACAGATAGTTTTTGAGAATTTAAAATCTAGAGAGATTTTACAGGGTTCTGGAAAAATAACTTCCCAAATGAGGCTGTATTGCCCATACATATTCAACTTCAATTTTATAATTGGTTACTTTTGAGCTAAACTGCCTCTGGAGTCTCAAGGAGGTCATGTGCAGGGTTCAAGCGAGATTTTTTGCCAGGATTCAGGATAGCTAGAGCTAATAAAGGATTTCCATGACTTTCCTCCCAGTCTCAGACTCTAAAAGGAGCCTGAGCAAGGAGACTTGCAATTGAGAATTCTGAGATAAGGATTGGTGAGAGAGTGAGAGTGTGGGGTTTGGGGAGGCTGGGGAGCAGGGAGACAGAGGAGACAGAGAGAGAGAAAATTTTATATAAGGGGATTTGTGGACCCCAGAGAAGAGCCTCCATTTGTCCATACATTGCCTTTGGAAAACTAGGAAAAGATGCCTACTTTGGTTGGATGATTTGAAATAAAGCCTCTCCTCTGGGCAGACAGTTTGGTAAACAGAAGGTGCTCTTTGGATGAAAAAGTAGGTGCCCCTTCATCCAAGTGACATAGCCCAAGAACTGTAATGCAGACTTGGGGAGCAGAATAAGAAGTGGAATTTGGCTTAGATTTTTTTCCTTCACAAAACTAGTTATAAGTTGCAATCTTACCGTGAGTGGAAGAACAACTGAATCCCCCTAAGTGTCCTGGGGTGATCTGGCTCCAGGAGAGCTGCAGAGAGCCGAAAAAGTCAGCAGATTCTCCCTGAATCTTGAGAGCTAGAGGACGATAGCCTTTTCATCTGATGCACTAACAGGGCAATGGCAATTTTCAGGTCTATAGCAGCTTGCCTGCAGGGAGAGATGCAGGTCCTGCCTTTGCTTACAAGATCCTTCCTCTATAAATTATCTCAGCAGCTGAACATGACACCCGATGAACAAGGACATTTTATACAAGTAAGCAGACAACAAAACTATAAAAAGATGCTCCACGTGCAATGCAGCTGTATGAAGAGGCAGTTGATAGATGCTTGATCAAGAGGAATAGCAAGGGCATTTGTTCAATTAAAGTATAAAAAATATTTTCTGAAAATTGAAGACATTGTTTTGGAATTAAGTATTCTGGAGATGAACTGAAGGAAAGAATGGCCATTGTTGAGACCTGATTTATAGGTGAAGTCAATTGCCCGTCCTGTGTGCTAAGCAAAGAGATTAAGCAACAGAGCAGTAGAATTCATGAAGAAAAAGATTTTGCAGACAGAACCAAGAGAACAAATACATAAATTTACAAAACTAAAAAGATTCTGTGGAGGAGAGAAAATACTCATCCAAATAAAACAAAAATGTTTCATTTGTGGAATTGGGTTATAAAATTTAAAAAAAAAAGACAAAAAAAGACAAAAAGAAAAAATAAAAAAAACAAAAATGGATAAAAACACAAAACATAGCAAAAGAGAAATTAATAATGGCAAAATACTTAATTTATAAAATATACATAAACATTGAAACAAATAATATCATCATAATATTTGCCCAAGAAATTAATTCAAACCCTATTATAAATGCAAGTAAAATATGATAAGTGTTTAACAATAAGAACATTTTAATAACAATTCCAACATCTGACAGAACTAGCAGGTAACAATAAGCAAAGACATAGAGGAATTATATAAATCAACAAACTCTACTTAATAAATCTATCAAATAAAAAATACACATTTTTAAGGTGCTATGAAAATTTACCAAATTAAAAAAATATTATATATTTGGCCAAATATTAAAAATTCAAAAACAATAAAGCCACATTTTCCAAAAATATTAGAAATAAAAACTAAGTGTTAATGTAAGCATTCTAACCATTTGAAAATTAAAAAACATAATCCTACATATGTCAGTGTCAAAGAATAAACCAAAAACTGAAATAACACTTTATCTAGAGAACATAAAAAGGAGGAAATATTTTATCAGAACTTATAACATAAAGCAAAATACACCTTTAAAAATGTCTACAGCATTAAAGAAGAAATAATAAAGAAAATAAATACTCAAATTTATTAATTAAAAAGATAGGAAGAAAGAAATGAGAAAAAGGAATTAAAATTAATAAAATATAAAAGAATTATTTTTTTTAAAAAAAGAAGCTGCTTCTTTGATTCTATTTTATTATCCCAATAAACTAGATAAATAGAAAAACAAAGAAACAAAGAGAGCAAAAGTGTTGAAACCAGAAATGTCAAGAGACCTGCCAAGAATACATAATGCATTAAAAGAAGCTAACATTATGTCATTTCTTAATAATGCCTGTGAATCCATTATGAAGTATCGCAGTCATGCTAAACTTTCTCTTAACTACAGGCAGTTGATCTGGGGCACTGATAATAATAGCGCCATTTAGGAGACATGGCTCAAGGAGAAGGCTGACACTTCAGCCTTTCAAGGATTTTCATCTAATTCTTCCAAGCTTAGAAATAATTTTTAACAAATTGAAAACTGGATAACTGTACAGGGTCTTAAATTTAATTTTGATAATAACCATTTTATCTTGTAATAACTTGTGATGCAGCAAGTGCCCTGCCTTTTCAAAAGTTGTTACTAATACCTTAATCTGTAGAACATGTATAAGTTTTTAAAAATGCTTTCACAAATATTATCTCATTTTGTCTTGACAACAGCTCTGTGAGCCAGGCTGCAGCCTTAGAACTCTGATTTCTATTTTATGTAGAGAAAAAAACAGAGACCCAGTAGAAACTTAAATCTGGAGATTTTTTTCCACATACCACACTTTATCTCACTTTCTTTTTTCCCTGTCTTCGTTCATCATTTTAAGTAACTCTGTGGTTCTTGTTAACCATGCAGGCCGTTGCAGGATTTTCCTGCCACTTACAGCATGGCCAATAATTAAGCTATATATATTTGACCATATGTGCCTGACACAGGTTATTTTATTCTGTAAATGATCGATCTGCAAGTTCTTTCCAAATTCCCAACCATTTTATAACAATGAATAATTTAATCCTAATTTCATGCCTTCCAATAAAATCACAACCTCCATTTCAACTTTGTGTCATTTTACGTGTTTGCCCTTTATACATCGACTAAGACACACACACACACACACACACACAGAAGGGGGGGTGAGACAGAGAGTTATGAGGAAAGAAAGAAGAAAAGAAAGACGGAAGTAAAACCTTACATAAAAAAGCCTTTTCACAATCTCTCAGATGGAGTCAACTGCCCATCCTATATGCTAAACATGTTTTTAAAATATCTTCTCAATAAGAACTTCTATTTTATGGTATTTTTCTATTTATTCCTTGATCTCCTCAATAAGTTTATTACAGACCACTTACAAACCCAAGCAAAGGAGGTCACAAAGTTTATAAGCTTTTGAAACACGAATATGTGTGTCACAAGGATGGGTTTTTCCAGGATCCTGGCTAGGAGGAAATCTTGAGCTGGGTTCGACTAGCGCCAATGAATCACTAATGTCAAATACTGGTGAATGCGGAGGGCCCCCCTCTGCATATGGGTAATCCTTATCCCTCATTCTCCCATCTCCTAGTGGAATGTGGATGAGAGGTATGCCCTGGGGCTCGAAAGATGGAGTAGACAGCTTGAAGGGAATGAGACGATTTTTTCAATCACTTCTGCTAGACAATCCGTGAGTGACAGGAAGGCAGCTGTAGATGTGATGCCCCCACAGAATGACATGAACACAGGTTTCCATTTCATATCCACACTTATGATTAAAAACTACTTGGGTGGTGTTGCAAACTGAGAAATACAGGGATAGCATTGAACAAACGGTTGGAAGATTAAAAATACCAGGCAAGTTCAGGGAATTAAAAGATTACAATTGCAGAGAAGAAAAGATATTTAGTGGAGAATCATTTCTAGTACTTAAGGAAAAAATAATAGATAATGAAGGGCCCTGAATGCCTGAAATAACATCACCAAGGGGCTGACAAAATTTGAGTCATCCTCTACGAACATTACTTAAAAAGCAATGTGTATGATAGACTGGAGGGATAAGAGAGATTGGAAGCCTAGTTACAAAGTTACTGTAATAATGAAGCTAAGAGTTAATGAGGCTAGAATCTAGGGCAATTGCCATAAGACTGGAAAGACAAAGATAAGTATGAGAAATATTCCAGAGATGGACTCTAGTGGCTTTGAAACAACTCAGTATAATTATAATCAAACTCCCTTGCATTGTAAAGGAAGCCCAGAGGAGGCAAAACTCCACTTTCTTTTATTTGAAGATCTTTATTGAATCGTCTTAATTAGAAATCTATCAGTCAATACTGGAGAACTATCAGAATCAATGCCATGCTCTCCAATTCAATACAGTAAGTACTATAAATTTACCTATTAATTCCATAAATATTTATGAAATGTTATTAAGTGCTATGCACATTTACGGGCTCTGGGGATATAATAGCAGTGAACTAAACAGACATTACTTTGTGCCCTCATATAGCTTGCCATCTAGGGGAAACAACAGATAACATATTAATATATAAATAAAATAAAATACATAGTATGTCAGAAAATTTTAAGAACTATAGAAAAAATAAAGCAAGAAAGAGGAATAGTGAGGACCAAGGGTATAGGAAATTGCAATTTTAAATAGGATGGTCAGAGAAGGCCTCACTGAAAGACGACCTTTGAGCTCCCAGTTGAAGGAGGTGAGGAGATGAACCGCGTATGTGTGAGGACAGGAGAACTCCAAACAGGGGAAAGCTAATACAAAGGTCCTGAGACAGAAGTGGGTCTAGCATGTTCAGACAAGTGCAGAGAGGACAAAATGGCTGAAGCAGGGAAGATAGAAAAAATATGATTTGATTATAGTGTTGGGGTGAGGGGAAAATTCCCCTTTCCCTAGAAAGTTTCCTGAAAGATCAACTCAAAATTAAGGCAGATTAATAAGAGGAAGAAGTTTATTTACCATGTACACAGGGAGAATCACAGAGTGACTCCCAATATTCCAGTGGGATCCAGATATTTTTACACCTGTTTTTTAGAGGGGAGGAGAAGATGAGGAGTGTAGGTAATTCTGTTTAGGGGCAATAAATGGTTGCTCTGGAGGATGAATAGATATTTGAGAGAATGAATGGATGGGGGGAAACAGATTGACTTGTAAATTAACATGAAAGACAGAAACTATGTATAAAATGACTTGGGCCAGGTCTGGTTGTATTCTTGATTTTCTTTCCTAGGACATAGTGAGATAACAAGGAGAGGAAAGGAAGTCAATTGCTCTTTTTACAGGCCTGTCTGGTTATGCAGATAGAGGGAAATCCTCTTCCAAGGGCCTGTTAATCTCTAAGGGCCTTTGATTCAAAAGACCAAGGAGTTATATTTTAGAGTGAAATTTCCTGACCTCCTCCAAAAGACGGATTGTGTGCAACAAATGTCATTGTGGGCCAATATAATGACCTTGGGTTTAGCTTTTACTCTGGTAGAGAAGGGATCTCATTAAAGAGTTTAAACAGAGGAGTGGCATAATTTGACTCAAGTCCTAAAAAGATGACTTCATCCCCTGTGGATATTGAACAGTAGGGATAGAGAGCAGCAGGGAGATCATTTAGGCAGCTATTGCAAAGATACGGTAATAGATGGCATCAGCCTGGCCAGGGAGGTAGTGGCAGATGTGGTCAGGAGTGGTCAGGCTCTGTATCTGTGCTGAATAATAGAAAAAAGACAAAATCCTCTTAGTCTCCCGTTACTCAAGAAAAAAATGTCTGTTAGTTACACAGTATATAGGTGAATATTTTGGCCTTAAACTAAATTTAAATTAAAAAATAATTTTAAGCCAGACTATTCGGATATTTTAACTCTCCCGGGCCCTGGCCAATGGTTCACAGTCTCCAAATTCATTGAGCATAGGCTAAACCTGGCTAAACTGTACAGATTGATATGTGCATGGTAATCAGTAAAACATCTCCTTTACCCAGGAATACTCCAACATTTATGTGCATATTTAAAGATTTCCCAGCTAGTTCATCCTGTACCCTTAGAACCCTTTACTCATTTTTCACATTTAGTACAGGTGCATTTAATTGAATTATGTAAAGAAGATGACAGGCTATCTGGCATCTAGAGAAATAGTGTCTGTTCTAAAGCTTTTTAAAATGCAAAACCAATTTTTAAATTTAAAATAAAGCTTGCTGATGTCATTGATATGAACTGCACATTGTGATTAATGAACCATAGGCAAGCATACTTAAAGAGACAACCAGTCCTGGATCACTGCTGAGGTGAACCAAGGGAAATATTGAGAAAAATGGATATTCATAAGGCTAATTGTAAAGTGCAATATTTATATGTACATATTCTTATATAAAGTAAAATATAACAATAGTTTAATTATTATTGACTTCAGTCACATACTTTCCTCAAAGGAACAGCTAAGGGACACACTCATGCTGATGTTACCAGAAAAAAAAAAAAAAAAACTTGTAGAAAATTTATTAAATAAAGAGTGTTTGGGTTCTAGTTAGGGTTCTATTGGGGTGCATTCCACCATGTCTTTCCCTCTGAATGCAACTATAAAACCTAGGAAAAATGCATAGAGTTGCTATTTGAAAACTCTGAATATTAAATAGTAGCCGGTATATTGGGGAAGAGTGGTGACTGAAGTATTAAGGAGCCAGTGGTGAGTCTACCATTTTATTTTCTCCAGTATCCCCAGCCTAAAGTCAAAAGATCCCAAAACCTGGAAGTGGGCACTGTGCTACTAACAGAGAGTTCCAGCAGAGATCCTCTAGTCCTGGGTCTGAGCAATCCTGTGGCTGTGGCAGCAACACTGGCAATGGGACCCCACTGGAACCAAACTTTTTAGGGAGCAAAATCTTCCTGTCCATTCAGTGGTGCTTTGGTCCCAAAAGTGTGGGCTGAATTACCATTGCAATTTTTCCTTGTTATTTTGTTTTGGCCCCAGATGAGGGCACAGCCACAGAAGGATGTGCTAAAGTAACAAATGCCCTAGCTTTCTGGCCAAAGGACCAAAAAGAGAAGCTCAAGGGAACCAGAAAGTACTACAGAAATTGTAAAGAAGACTCAGGAAAGCAAACCCATAAAGTTATATGTAAAAAATCCTGGGCTCCTTTCCCAGAGCTGCACATGCATGAATCTGATCCTAGTCAGCAAACTAAAGACTTTGAAAACTGAAATAACAGAAAACCTTCCAGGCTCGTACTGGCCCGTGGGTAATGCACATGTGGGACAGATACCAATAGCACTGCACAGGCTTTAAAACTGTACTGACATTGAAACCACAGACTATTGAAGTGAACTGAGCTATCATTTTTTCCCCAAAATATGGAATCAACCCCTTACTATATAATTTGCTTAAATAGAAATGCTTTCTCATTAGGATGATAGCATCATGTAACTTTAATGTAAAGTTTAGTTACACTAAAACAACAAAACAAATTATTTTGTATGATTTACTCTGTGAATAGAGTTCCATAGTGTTCACTTTTTATTTATCAGTTAAAATGCTTACTTTTTCTTCTTGGTTTTTAAAATTAAAATATTAGAAAAAATATATATTTCAAAAAAGAAAAAAATTGTCTAAAATTTTTCCATCCATTTGCTTCCAGTCTTTTTCTTCTGTACATAAGTTCTGTTTAGTCTGTTTTTTTTTTTTAATAACTTCTAGATCAAGGGTAGTTTGTGGTTATTTTCTAGTTGACATTGTTTTTATTTCAGATACAATGCATGCAGGGAATTGCTTACAGAATGTTGCTTTTTCAAATGATAAAGCAAGAGACATTCTTCAACAATTTTTTTTTTACATTTGTAACTATATTTCTCTCTTTAGTAACAGATTTTTTAAGGTATAATTGACATGTAATGAATTGTACGGAGAGTTTACATTTTTCTATGTTTTCATATCCTGCAAACCATCACCACGTTTGAGACAATGAACATTTATATCCGCCCTAAAAGTCATCCCTTTGCAATGCTACTCTCCTGCCCCACCCGCTTCCCTAGGCAAGGAGGGATCTGTTTTCTGGCACTATAGATTAATTCACATTTTCTGGAGTGCAGGTATCTTAACATAAATGTATAAACTGCAATTACTGTGACATACATAGTCAATTAAGTAACAGATATTATCAAATTGCTTTCAAAGAGTCTGCTCACTTCTTCAGCAACAAGTACACTTAATCTTGTTTTTGTACACCTTTGCCAAAACTGGATGTTACTAAACTTACTGATGTTTTCTAAGGAGAAGAAAAAACAATTACCTTGCTCTTGTTTTCACTTGTTTTTATTGAATTATAAGTAAAGAGAGATTTTGTTTCATGTTTATTCATAATGAATGATTATAATTTTTGCAAAAATTTCCTGTTCATGTCATTTGTCTAGTTTTGTATTGGGCTGTACATTTTTTAGTTAATAAGAACACTTTATTTTATAAGATTAAGCTCTTTTATAATATAGATGATTTAACTGCTTTTTAAAAAACTATTTTCCTCTTTTTCTTCTGACAGAATAAAAAGTCTAAAATCAGATCCAAATATTTAAAATCTAGTTCAATTCAGTGGGAACAAAAGGATTTGTACCATCAGTAGTTTGAGGCTAATTGACATGCATTTTACAAATAAATACACAAATAAATAGAAAAGGTTCATTCAATAACTTCATGGACATCCACAAAAATAAAGTACAGATACATCAGAAATAAAAAAATCACATTGTACCAGAAGAACATCAGGAAATGTGCTTATAGAGTAGAAGGTTTATCTAAGAAAAACCCAAAAGGCAGAAGTCATATGATAAAACATTTGCTTACATAAATACTGAACATCTCCTCTTCCCAAATACTTATTATTATTAATATTTATAAACTGCATTGTTTATAAATTTAGTTAGGTTTGAATATACATGAACTTACACACAAATACACTTAGGGTTATTTTTCTACAATTTTTAAATTTTATTTATTCTGCTTATATATTTGAAGGTTTTTAAGCAATAATAAGTCAGAGTATTATATTTAGTGATTAAACTGATGTTTGCAAAATAAAGTGATTTTTCTCTTAGTAAGGACAAATTTTATACTCAAAAAAATCATAATTTTAACCAGAGCAAAAGCTGACCCTTCAACTATTTTCAAGAATACTTACAAAGCTCTTTTTACTGCTCTGTCAGAGCAATCTTCCAAGAAAGATATTATTTGACAAATTAAGAGGTGAGAAGGGTCAACTAATATTCAATCAGATGTGATATATCAGCAAATATATGCAACACATACTACATTTCCCAATAGTGAGATCAAGGTGTGGGACTTATTAAAATTTTATCTCAAATATATTTTCATAAGCAAAAATATATTCACTTTTAAATTAGAATATTACATTAAAATTTTGTCATTTTCAAAACACCTAACAGTACTAAGTTGAATTTCACTTTTAAGAATTGTCAATGTCTGAAATAACTGGCTGAGAAAATTTATGAATATTTTAAGATATTCTGTTAATCACATATCTATTTTCTTTATATATCTCATGTAAACAATATTCAAAGTGAATAGGACTAGATGCATTTGGCATGGAAAGTCCAAACTATTTAAAGTCACCCTAATTACTTCTTTTAAAACACCAATACCTTATTTGTTGTATAGGGTTAAAAGCTGCAAAAATGTTTAAATTAATATCACAGCTAATATTATGATCTTTGGTACTAGTTTAATCAATATTAAGCCAAACATACTCTAGAAATAATTGAATTGATTATTTTTGATCATGCTAAGTGGAGAGACTAGGAGACAGTGCTTTTAAAAAGCCAGGAAAGGCTTAATAACAGAAGTGTTAGAGGCATTTTATGTTCCAGAAAGTATGACTCTTTCATAGTCCTTCAGGTTATGAGGGAAGGAAGAGACAGTATCCATAGGTGGAATGCGTAGAGGTGAGCCTGGCCTGGATTGCTTACAGTGGCCACATTGAAGGTTTTGAATGCCAAGCAAAAAAAAAAAAAAAGATTTGGAATTTCTAACTCTAAAGTCAATATTTCTCAATCTTTTAAAAACTGTTTCCCTCTATCTTTTAGTGCATTTCTAAACATCCCCACCAGGCAAGAGGGATTTATTTTTTTAGTAGTTTGCATTAGGAAAATAATAGATCTATTGAACATGCTTTTTTAATATTTTATACACCCAACTCCTCCCTCTGATTTCTTCCCTTGGGGATAAAGCCCTTCTCTCCATCTCCTAAAGTTAAGAATCTCTACTTCAAGCCTTGGGGAGATATTTAATCTTTGAACAAATATTTATTAGGTATTACTATGTATTATTTGGCCAAGGATTTTGTACAGGAGGGAGATATGAGCAGCTATGTGATAAGCATATTTCTCTGGCAGCTCTTGATGGAAGAACTAAAGGCAAGGAGATCATTAACTGTCACATAGGTCATCAGAGGAAAAACAAAACACTATGGAAGACACCAGTAATACAAATATATGAGATATTGTAGAAGAAGTAGCTGCAATTCCAGATGCTAAAAATTGAAAGTCTCAGTCTGAGTATTCAGAAAAAAACTTTGCTAGCAAATGTTTTGGTGCTAAAACCATCTTGGACCTCCAAGAGAAGAAGTTGGTCGAAAGTAATCTGCAAGCTGGGTGCATATAGGAAGGAAGAATTTAGGGTCTAGATTAATGTCTCCAACCAGTTCTCATGGCATTGGGACAGCTAGTGTTAAATCAGTTGCTCACAACATCCTATATCACAGTATAAATTTTAAACAATTTGGTTTAACTGGAAATATCTCCTGTTGAATGAATGAAAGATCTCTTTCCTTTCCCATCCTTCTTAAATGACTGTCTCAGTTGTTACTTCACAGTACTAAAACTCAATGGTGACTCAAAAAGGAAGCCCAAAGGGAAAAACATAGAGGACTCCACCAGTTGGTTATAGAAAACACCTTAGATTCATAAGTCAGCAGACATCCCCAAACCTTCCACCTACCTAAAGAATAGCTTTTCTAGCTATCTCCTTGAGGCTCCATGATTTCCTTTACTGTCTTTTTATTTTAAGGATGATCTTGCCATTCATTTTTAAACCATTTGACCATGACACACAATATACTGAGGAAATGAGAAGTGATAAAAAACATGGAAAAATGACTGTATTAAGCCTGCACTTGGTACTTTTTTCACAGTGTAGAAGTTGAATGGAAAAAGATATTCACCTGGATGGAAGTTTGCTTTATGTTAGCATTTCCATTATAAACCCTTTGGAAAGATTTTAAATGTGGTAATTAAAATTTATGAAAGTATAAAACAAGCAAAGGCTTTATACAGCTTTTGGTTTACAGTTTAAAAAAAGTTTTTCCATTCCATATTATCTTAAATTGGTTAATCAACATTTATTTTAGATTATTTCATTCACACAAGAAAAATGGTACTATATTTTAAGGTATAAATGGAAATGAAATGCATTGGGGCAATATCACAAATGTATCTGATAGCTTTGAGTTGGTATTCTATTTTTTTATTTCCTTTAAAATCACATTGAGCTACTAAAAATATATATTCCATTGATAAGTTTGCTTAATGTAAGGGAGGAAAAAAAGGTATAGAGATTAAAGTAACTTGCCACCTGAAGTCTTTGCCCCAATTTCAATAATTCTAAAATATGAATATATATATATATATTTAGAGAGAGAGGGAGAGAGAGAGAGAGAATCAAAGTCTCAGGGCCAACCCCAATCCACCCCCAAATCCTTACACAAAAGAGGAGGCAAAAGCCTCAGGCACCTGTGAAGAACTGGCTCCACAGATCATTCATTAAAAGAAATTCTTTGCTAACCTCCCATGAGCAAGGACATGCAAATTACACCTGTGTCTAGCGCCTAAAAGTAAAGCCTATCCAATTCCACACTAATAATGAATTACACGTTTATCTTACAAGTAGCAGAACTGGACACAGGAGGGAATCAGACATTCTTCCACCTACCCAGGGACATCTACATAATTGATGCTTCTTTCACTACCTTATTTTATATAAAATGTAGATTTCTTGGGCCTCATAAGAATGTAACAACTTTGCCTCATCAGACCCCCTTTCCTCTCCTGCCTTTTTTCTTCTCTCTGGATGCCTTTAAAATGCTGAAGGTACCAACTTACTCTTCAGTAAAACAGCCATACCTTGTCTGTGGTTTGTGTTTTTCTGGGGTGCATCCTCAAAATCTTGGCTTAATAAACCTCCATTGATTGAGATTTTTGCCTCAGTCATTTATTTGGGTCTACATAGAGCAATATAAACTTAAAAAGCAATTCAGATATCCATCTTAATCTCTGTTACCCTGGTGCTTACATATGTGAAATGAAGGTAATAATAGTACTTCTTCAAAGAGCATAGCTATTGCATCTTTTTATATGTATTTTGGTAGGAGGAAAATATATAAAGGTGACAGCTGAAAATTAGTGAGCTGGCTCTAAATATTGTGTTCTGACTTTGGAAATCTATTAATAGAAATTATAGGAATATGCTCAACTTGGTTCATGTATATAATCTGAAACAAATGTCCTTCCCTTCCTCAATCATGAAAAAATAATAAAATATTACTGGATATTAACATACAGGTTTAATATATAGAAAAGAAATCTATTTATTTTAGTAACACACTTGCATTAATTTTTTTTTGTAATTTTTTTAGATAGATATTTTTAATAGGGCCATTTAAATATCTGGGACAACAAGTTCACCAAATTTTGAGAACAGTTTGTATTTTTCATTTTGATCAATACTTACTCTGAAATACCAAAGAATTTCATGGCTTCCATGACAACCAGAGGTTTCAAGCATTCACTTTCTGGTTTTAAGCACTTTATAGTTTTCAATTAGTTGTAGAAATAACTGCTTTATTATGGTTCAGTCAGATATATTAGCATGGTTATGGAGATCTAAAAAGAATTAAGACACAAGCTAGGATTTCATGAAATGTGAAATAAGGTTTACATAATAATATTATATTTGAAAAATAAGGTAAAACTTTAGAGAATACAAAATATATTTACAGAAAAAAATATTAATTTTAACTTATAATCTCAGGTGTCATATTCTAATTTCTTTTATGTTAACTAGTAAGACTAGTAAGTATGAAAATCCTATTAGGATTTAAACAATTAATAATAAACAAGGCTTAAAGAACAAAAAAGAGACATGCATTATAAACCATATTTATGTGAGACAAATATTTTGGAAACCAAATTGTAAGACTTTTCAATTGCATTGAAGAGATGAGTAACCTGTGGCATCTAAAGCTATTTTGAGTGGCTTTTACAGTGAGTGTTCAAATTATAACACATAAAAATGTTGAGGCGCGCATTCAAGGGCAGCTCAATTCTCTTGTCATCCTCATAAAGAGTGACAAACAACAGTCTCTTTGTTGGGTAGGTAAGCTGGGAGCAACGTAGAAAGAAAGTGAGGAAAGAAAAAATAAAATTAAGAACAATAACAAAGCTTAGCTGGGCTTTTGAATCCAGGGTCACTACCTCTAAGACTTTGGAACATTACCCGGAGGCAAGATGAGAGTGGCAAGGAAGGCTTATCCCCATTTCCAGTTCTCCTACTCTTTTTGTGACAAGCATTAGCCACAACTAAGAGGAAATCAGGCATGACTTTTCGCAAGCTGCGTGGATTACTATTCGGTGAGTAGGGAGAAGAGGGGCATCTCATCATGTCTATTTCAAGCACAGTATGTGAAAGCCACTGGCTGACCAAGTTGTTTCCAGAACTGATTCAGTTTGCCTCTCTCACAGGATGGTTGTGAAAATTTAAAAGCATATAAGAGAACAAGCATTTGTCAGCTATAAAATAGTCTACAAATAAAAGGATTTCTCTATAGTAAGAAAAGCTTGTTACCAGTGAAAATTCTCAACTATCTCTTTTCAGATTGTATTACCTTATCTATAAACCACATAATAAAATTCCCTTTAGATGGTCATGAAGGAGCTCAGGAAATTTCACCCCAACATATGACTTTGTGGTATAAAAAGTATTTTGAAGTAAAGGCCCTTAAAGATCAACAGGCCCTTGAAAGGGGCATTCTCTCTAGCTGCATAACCAGATGGACCAATGAAAAGAATAATTGATTTCCATTCCCTGCCATTTCCTGTTATCTCACTACATTGCAGGAAAGAAAATCAAGAATGCAACTCAACCTGGCCCAAATCATTTTATAATAAATATAATACCTCTCTCAAAGTTAATTTTACTTGCAAAGAGTATTATTTACAAGTTAATCTGTTTCTCCCATTCATTCATCCTCCCTAGCAACTGTTTATTGCCCCTAAACAGAATTACCTATATTCCTCATCTCTTCCTCCCCTCTAAAAGGAGGGTATAAAAAATATCTGGATCCCACTGGGATATTGGGTAATCACTCTGTGATTCTCCCCGTGTGCATGGTAAATAAACTTCTTCCTCTTATTAATCTGCCTTAATTGTGAGTTGATCTTTCAGCAAACTTTCCAGGGAAAGGAGAACTTTTCCCCTTAGCCCCACAGTTACCATATTTTAAAATAAATTTATCCAATTAGTAACCCTAAAATTGTAAGTAGTTGGGTAATAATTATGTCAGTTTTGAACAAAATCTTGAATTTGTGTCTTTGATTAGAAGATGATTGAAATGAAGACGAGAGTGATCTTATGATTTTTAAGAAACACAGCTAGCCTTGATTACATTCATAAATAAAGGAAAGGACCATGATTCCTCTTTGGAGTAGCTTTTAGCAAGATCACTTTCTGACCAAACTGATATTTTTTCAATGGATGGATGGAAGTGCCATCTCTTCCCTGACCAGAAGATGATTCCCTGAGTTCTATGGGACTCTTCCTTACCCAGGGGAGTGCCTTCTACTCTTGACCGGGTTATTAAGTGCCAACCACATACTAAAGTGGCTGACTTTAGCTAAGGACTCTTTCTGCCCTGCATCTCCCACTCAGCCCCTCTTTTACATTGACTTCTTTATGCTTACGGGAGGAAACATAATAGACATTTGAACATGAGTGCTCTAGTGTTGTCTCATGTAAGTACATACACTAACAACTTAAAAGAATCAGATTTCCAGACTAAAAAGGAAAGTTAGTGGTTCAATAACATAACCATGTTTCTTATATCTAGACTGTTTTTATCAAGACATTTGCCAGCCCAGATTAGCTTTATCTCTTTTTATATATTATATTTATGTCAGAACTGAACAAAATTTTGATGCCTAAATCAGTATTTCAGGCCATCTAAAGGACAACTCATCATATACTAGAAACTTTCATTCTCCCTGTTTTAGGACTTCTTCATTTATTTGTATAATAATAATTTATATTCCACCTATAGATGATTATTTCCAAACAAAATAAACTGTCAGCAAATTAGCCATCTTGCTTTTATATTCTGTATTTCAACATCTTGTGAGCCAAATCCCCAGAGTGAAACAGGAGAGGATCTGAGTGACTGTAAATTGTGTGCAGGTGAGTGTTTTTTATGTGTCCAGTGACAATCTTGCCAGAGTGAAATATACCAGGATGCAAAGGTATTAAAACCTATGGCTAATAAGAAAAAAGTAAAATCTAATAAAATAATAAGAAAAAGGAAAGTAATGAAGAGGTTAGATATCCCAAAGGAAGACATGATAACTTTGGATTCTATTGCTCTTAATCAAGGAGTACCCAGGTGACATGTGGAGTCACTAATTTATTCAGCAACTCTTTTTAAAAAAATAAAAAATAATTCCTATCATCAAGGACTTCCCACCATGGCCCATTCTCAAACATAAACTCCTTCAGTATTTATAGCTTTCCTTTTGTAAAAAGGGAGCCAGAGAGGAAGAGATTATTCTTGCTTTCACATCCTAGGTAGACTTTACTGATGGCATGGTGTACACCAGAGTCCTGGGAGGAGGCAATGCCTCAGGCTTATCTCAGGGGAATAAGGATTTATTAAATTTTATGTAACCTACATCCCTTTTCAAAAAATCTTTTCAACTACTTCCTATTTCACCTCTCTTCCACAGCCAGATACAAGCAATGAAGTCTGACAGTTATTTAAAAAGATGGCCTGCTTCCTCCAGTTCAATTCTCAAGGATCTAGTCAAGTAATGTGGTAAGTTTTGCTGTGGGGACTGATCAGGTAACATTTGCACTTATCACTTGGCATTTGGAATTCATCTTCTGAACCATGATGCCATTGATACAAAGACCATCCATCTAGCTTTCATACTCAATGAGAATATAAATATAAGATTTAATAAAACTTACGTAGGAAAAACGAGAAAGGTGAAGAAATTCAACAGTAATTATCTCTTTAAATTACCAACTCTTTATAAGCAATCATTTTTTACTTGACTATTTTGAAACAATATTTTGACAGCCATTTTTAGTCATTTTAATGTAGCATGAAAAATAAGCTTATTGAAACATTAGATTTAGATCTTATTTCTTGTTACTAAAAAATATTTTCTGTAGACATCTCTAGCCCAGACCTTAATTACCAAGGGCTTCTACTTTATACTTTACTTCCAAATTTCTACAATTTGATGTAACCTCTATAATAAGACAAAATAAAGATACATGTTAGCACGTGATATATGTTATTCTCTAAAGGGATATCAGGTCTGTCTCTCAAATTTTCAGTTTAAAGAAGTTTCATAATATTATATGTAGTTAGTACACTGAGAGCTAGTTGTTAGAAATGAAATTAAAAACTGGGTTTCCCAGACCATTTAGAATCATAATAAGTCATCTCAATGTGTTTTAAATACTACTTTTCCATGGGAATATAGTTTGTGAGGAAAAAAAGCAGAGATATTGAGGTAAAGCAATTGTAGACAGATACAGATGAGTCCTGAGAGAATGATCAAGTGCTTATTTTAACAATTGACGAACATTGTGATTAGTGAAAGGGGGTTAAATATTGACTCTTAGACATACAAAATTTGACTTGGATTGGTCCTCATCTCTGGTTTCTCTAAACCTGTGCCTGAACTTCACTCCAGCCCTAACACCTGCTCTCTGCACAGAGCCCACCTCATCCCTTATTCTCCTTGCAGGGTGAGGTCACCTCACTAATAGGGTGAGGCTGATAATAATAAAAGCTGAAAGCTCAATAGTTTCTTTTCTAAGCCATGTCAAAAACATCCCTGAGTCAAAACTGCACATCAAGGTGGCATGTCAGAAAGCTCCTGGCATCAAAATGCTTTTGTCAAAGAAATTGCAAGGGTCAAAGAGTTCCACCAAAATGTCATGTACACATCTAACTCTTCATAGCCCACTCACAAAAGAAGACCAAGAGTTCCTAAGATGAATGATAATTCAAGATGTCACTGAATGGCATCAGCAATACAGAGCCTGTGGAAATGATTCGGGAAAGAGGGGTAGAAGAATAAAAAACAAACAAGCTAAACAATCCCTTAATAACTTTTTTACACTTAAATTTATAAAGGATCAACCACAAAGGAGTTTAAACATACTTTTAATCATACTTCTAGTTAAGCCTTTACAAAGAGTAGCATTAGCCGCGTGATAGAACTGTAAGTTTTTTCCAACCATATTAAAATATGGCTTCCCCTCAAAGTGGCAATTCAAATGCACATCAGGAAATAAATTGCTTAGTAAGGATAAAATGTAATACAATTTTATTCTGAAGGCCAAATCTCATTTTAAGAAAATCTTAATAATCATAGGGATAATGTTTTTTCAATAATAATATATTTTGCAAGTGGTTCAATTTAAGGTAAGGATAACCAAGGGCAGCATTTTCCTGTCAGAAACAAGATATGTTAGAATAGTTAACAGACCTTCTTCATTTATAATTTCTGTATTTCATAAATGAAGAAAATTCTGGCTTCTGACTTAAAATTTTATTGTGTCTTTTGTTTTAACCTCTCCTAGCCTGCCTTATTACATATATTATGTGAAGACTGAAACAATGGTCTGAGGAGTAAGACATACATGGCTTTGAGGGGAGGGACCATGAGGTTTGATATGGTCACTACTCTAAAGATAAGGAGCAGTTGATTCTTTGTATTAGGAACATTTTGAAAAGTGTTTGCTACTATATTTAACATCAACATGGGGTTTCCTTGTCAATATGTGCACACAGTCTAATAATGTATATAAGATACACCCTCTGACATTTTTCATGATAGAGTTTTTCCTGTCTGTTCATGAAAACTCCATGCCAGATGCCAGCATGATTAGGCTCCTTGTCTCCTTCTTTCAAAGGCTTCTAAGTTGTAAAAGAGCAGTATAGTAAAGTATTTTCTTGTCTCTGAAACAAGGAAAACTCAGGAAAAATACCTGAGTTCTATGATAAATATCGAATTTTAAACCAGTAGAATAAAAAATAATAATTTAGTTTAATAATTAAGGAAATGAATAATCATATTGCCAACTAAATCAATATTGTTGAAGAGTAGGACTTTTGTCTTGTTCACCTTTGAATTCTCATCATTTTTCTTTGGCCCTGATGTAGCAGGGACTTAAGAAATAAAAAAAAATAATAATAAGTGAATGAAAATGGTTCTATTCATCATAGCATTGACACTGAAACAATAGTATGCTTATGGCTCAAACAGACACATAATATGATTTATACATAAGGTGTCTACAATCTTTGTAACTATGATGAAGTATGCTAAATCACTCTGGTGCCCCAATTTATCTACACATACTATTTACATAACCTATATTGCAAATGCAGGTTATATCAACCTGAAATCTAATATGTCATCTAAACAACTTTATTTCTCATTTCTAAATGACATCAGCTGTTTCTATAGAAATCCACATGAGTTAGATCAAAGTCATTTTGAATTTTTCGCTATAACTTGTTGACCCAAAATTAATATAGTTGACACTGTTAAGATAGAATGTATACACAATATTGAGAAGGAGAATTTATATAATTATGTGGAAAAATTAATCAATGTTATTTAACAAAAGAATAAGATAGAAATCATGAGAATATATTAGAGGTTACTGAAACCTTGTGAAGAAACAAACAAAATAACAATGAGGACATCGCAGAGATTGCACATTATTATAACATGGTGAGATAAGAACACAGCAGAGGTTTTGGTAAGCATTATTTAGGTTTTAAATAATGTAATGCTGCCACTCCTGGTTGCCATGGCAATAGGATTCCTACTGTATCATAATATTATTCTAATAAAAACTATACACAAATTAAATAAGTATTATTTAGAGATAGTCTAGCCGTACCATGGGGAAAGATCTGGAGAGAAGTCTGAGATTGTCCACAAAAAAGAGTGAGGATATGAGGGTATTAATAGAATTATTTATAAAAGAGTTAGGGGATTAGGTTCAGCTTACATGCTAAAAAATCTCTTGGTATGCCACAATTTGTTGTTCTTTCTCTCACAGTGGTCAAGGTCAGTGTAAATAACTGATTATGTAGCTGCATGGCCATCATGTGTAGCCAACTCTACCCACTGAAACCAATGCTTGAGGAAAGTAAATGAGAGCAGTAAATCATGGAAATACAGTGTCCTTATGATCTGTGCCAAATGGTGTGAAATCAGAGCAACATTATCAGACTTTTGCTAAAGTAGCTCTCTTGCTCCTAATTATCACTGAAAAGAATTGTATATACCAGAGGAAATTGGGGGTTGGGGTGGTAGAAAACAATCAGTTTCAAAGATTTGTGCAAAATTAGGATATTCTGAGCAAAATTGGCATATATATCCCATCTTCATTTAATGTTTAGATTCACCATGAAACTAGATATATTTGTAGACACTATGAAGTCATGGTATTTTTTTTCTATTTTAGGTATCTGGATTGTTTATCTTAAGGCATAATGTATTATTCTAAACTAAGATATCCAAGTCATATCAAGAAGCGCTCTAAAGCAGGCATTTCAAGATACGAACATTGCAGTTGAGAAATGCTAGCATTGTTCACAAACCAAGTGACATAAGCATGGAATTTGAACTCAGATCTTATATGAGTCATTCCTCTTTATTTGGTGAAATGACTTTTATTTTGTTTATCCAGGTAAATACCATCATTGTCTCACTTAGCTCATATGCATTTTAATAAAAACAAATTAGTAGATATCAGGAAACTCTACATTTTGAAAACACCTAACCATTATGTGCTATATTTTGCTTTTCTCCCCTGAATGGATGTATGGAAATTAGGAGAATGAGCAACATGTTTAACAGGGTTCTTCAGTTAATAGTGTTTGTTTTGACATTCACTTTTATAAAGTAGCTAAACAAAGTTCCTGATCAAGAATGTGTGTTCGTGTGTGTGGGGGGTGCGGGGGAGAGAGAAGCAAAGCAACTGAGAATTCACTGATTCCCAAAATATCTCAATAGGTTCAAGGTATCTGAAGATTCCAGTTTGAGAAGTAACACACTAAATCTTAGATAATGTCCCTTTAGTAGTTCCTTAGCCCCAATATGCAACAAGAAAGACAAACACAAATATAACCCTAAAATCACATGGCAGAACTCACTTGAAAAGTACTTATTGTGAGGATTTAGAATGGTTTCAATATTCTTTTATATTGCTGTAAAAGTAAAAGCAAAAATAATAAATTCGTATAAAAAGTTCTGAACCACCTGAGAACAGATGCACAGATGAAGAGAGATTACAAAATTCTAAGCTAGGCTTTCATTTTATTGCTTCATATTAACCTATGATGTGTCATTTTACTTAAATTTAACAAATCAGAGTCGCATTAAAAATCAAGCTATAGGACCCAGACAGCCTCTCCAAGTAACACTATCTATAAAAATAAGATCTAAAATATGGCAGAGATATTTGTGTTTAATCTTGACTTTCTCGTTGGAATTATTTTACACAAATGAAAGAGAGAGAGGATAGAGAGGAGCTTGTATAAATAAAAAAAAATGTTTGTAAAGGCAGTGAACCCTCTATTAACACTCTTTTCACTCTATCAAGTATAGCAGCATGTGTAATTATTTTTGTGATGATATATCTTTGTTGTACCTTCAGATTTTGTTATTAAATCATATCTATAAATAGGGTAAAAGTCAGAATTCTTTGGGAAATTTTAAGATGTCTATAAACTTTATGGCTCTTAGTTAATCTCTATTTTAGATATCTCATTATAGTTATGTTTATATTATGGAGGGGAAAAAAATCACTAGTCAGAAGAAGATAATAATCTATCCTAGTCATGAATTTAAATATCCAGTCTCACCAAAAAACGCTACTTGGTATGTTTCTATAAATCCTCTAGAGATAGGACAACTACAAAATGACTCTGTAAAAAATGCCTAATTGTACAGAATTATAAAATGAGGGTATCAAATAAGTTCTGTAACTTTGCCTTATCCACCCACCTGTAAGAGCTAAGCTCTTTTCTAGGTTGCTTTTGGATTCAAAAACTGAAAGGATAGCAGAAATTTATAATCCAAGCTTGCATAGAATTACTTTTTTATTGTTTTTAATCATATTTCTTTAGAATCTGATTGACCCACTGTGACCTTACTGCTCAAATGAGTTAAGTTGAATTTAAAGTTTTTTATTGTTGTAGTCCTGGCAGCCTGTAGGGGTTCACAAGAGTTTTTTTCTGACTTGAATAACCATGTTACCTTCCCTGAACCCATTTCTATTTGTAAGCTGTAAATTGAACATTCTCTCTAGTCTCCCCAGATTTTTAAAGCCCTTGTGTCCATCACATGCCCTGAACAAAAATCTAAAATAATTTTGTTCCTTAATAATATAAACTTTACAAAACACATCTAAAATAATGGGCGTTTTCATGCTGATAATAAAAGTTTTGCTCTGCTCTTTCAATGCTTCATGACATTTACCCATGCAAACACATTTGCATTTTTTGTTGGCAAATCACATTTTAAACAGACATGGAGATATGCTTCACTTTTATACTTTACACAGCTGCCAGTTAAAAATTCTTTTAATGTCCTTGTCTGCTAATTCTAACATCTGTGGCAGTTTGGGATGGGTTCTCATTTATTGATTATTCTTCCCACTATGAGTTGTATTTTTCTGCTTCTTTGTATGTTTAGTAATCTTTGATTGATACTAGGAATTGTGAATTTTATGTTTTTGAGGTTTTGTATTTTTTTATTTGTATAAATATTCTTGGGGTTTATTCTACTGTATAGTTATTTGGACATAGTTTGACCCTTAATGACATGTTGGGTGGCTTTCATGTGGTCCCTAGTGTAGAGCTAATTATTACCAGCCTTTCAAGTATTGCTCTTTCCAATTACCTGACATCGTTCTTTTCCTGTCCTCAGGAAGAAAAGAGTGCTAATATCTATTAGCCATCTTTGAAAACTTGCTAATTCATGGGATATTTAGTAGCGCTCTCTCTCACAAGTTAGTTTCTCAATACTGAGAGATAATTAGCTGGAGACTTAACACGGCCCAGGCCAAATCATCCTTCCATTAGTCAGCTTGAGAGATTCACTTTTCCTACTTCATACTGATTTAGTAATTGAACCTAAATTTTATGTCAGACTCACCTTTTTCCAGGGGCTTTTCCTTCTTATTCCTCATGAAAGTTGTTTCCTCATCTTTAAAATGAGAAATTAATAATACTCATCCACACAGAGCTGTTGTGAAGACCAAAATGAGACAATGCATGTGAAGTTTTTAGTGCTCAGTAATCTTACGCCATTATTATTATTGAGTGCAGATGAAATTCCTCTACTCAAATTCAAGGTTCACTGGAATCTGATTTTGCACCACCACCACACCACCACCACCCTGCCACTCCCTCTAATCTACTGGTTTTTGTCTTACAAACTAATGCTCTAGTCTCATTCTGTTCACTGTCTACAAACAACCCCTTGACTTCCAAGGCTCTGCCTTATTTCTTCCATTATACCTATCCTTTCTTGGAAGCCCTTTCTTTCCATGATTTCATTTCATTCAGATCCTTGTATCTCTTATTATCCAGCTCAAGCCATTACCTCCAAATCCTCTCTGATTTCTCTAGCTTCATTGATCCTAGCTCTTTTGGATTCTTATAACACATTGAGTCCATGTGACATGATTAGGAATTGATTTGGAAGTATCTTTCACTGTTGACTTTTAATGATGAGATATTTGTCTCCAAACAGATATATTCTTTAGTGGTACTTTTTTAAAACTTTTTTTCTCTTAACTATCACAATCAATTGTTGACAATAGTCAGTCATTTACTTACTGACATTTTTATAAGAAATTACTTTTATTGTTATTTTGAGCTTTCTCCATTTCTCTAAAGAAACATAGAAAATATTATATTTAAAAAACAGCACTTTAGATTTGCAAACCATATATTTCATATTGGATATTTTGTTACCAATATGCATGAAAACATTTTAATCAGGTTGAACAGCACATGTGCAAATTATAATATATGGGCCTCTTACATTTAATACACTTGTTCGTCATTATTCACAGATTCTGTATTTGTGAATTTGCCTAATTGCTAAAATTTATTTGTAACCTCAAAATCAATACTCATGGCACTTTTGCAGTAGTTTGTGGACATGTACAGAGCAGGGAAAAATTGAAGTTGCCAGAACAACCTTCCTAGCTGAGGTCAAACAAGAAGTTGTTTTGTCCTTTTATTTTAGCTGACATACTATAAGCAAGAGTCTTTTCTGCATTCTATTAAGTGCCTGGCATTTTTTTTTTAATTTTGCATTTTTGTGCTTTTTTTGTTGGTGATTTCACTGTTTAAACAGGCCCCCAAACACAGTGCTAAAACATTGTCTAGTGTTCTAAGCACAAGGAGGTTGTGATGTGCGCCATAGAGAAAATATGTATGTTGGACAAGCTTTGTTCATGCTTGAGGTAAGTACTATTGGCCCTAAGTGCAATGTCACTGAATCAACAATATATATTAAATAAGATATATTTAAACAGGAAAACCAAAAACAAGGTTATATATTAATTGGTTGATGTAAATGTTCTGACCAGAGGTTTACAGAAAGCTAACCTGGTGTTTCTCCTAGAAGCCAGGGTTCAGTATTCTCTAATTCAGTGTTCATAGTTACTTTATAGAACATAACTACCACAAATAATGAGACTTCACTCTAGCTAGTGTCATCGTTACATTATTAGTGAGAAGTAAAACAAGAATTTTAAATGTTTTCAGTAAAATAGAAAAACTTGATCTACAAATGATTATCTAAATCACTCTATTTTTATAAAGTATACATCTGGATAATTTAGAAAATTCTTTTGAAAGGCTGAATACTCCTCTTTCTTCAAAGATAAATGAATTATTGCTTTCACTATCTATATCTGGGACTTTAAAGTATCACATGGTTTATTATATCTTTCAGATGACTTATAATTTTAGCTAAACTAAGTTAAAGAGAAAAGAATGCATTTTTATTTGTTCTGACAATGGTATTTCATAACTGTCTACTGTATAAAGGATTAATATTTTGGGCACAAAAAAATCAAAAAAAGATTATTTTTAAGGATAAAGAAGCCAAATGAATAACTAGTTTTTAAATGGAGAAAATCTCTAACTCCATTAATATGCATGAGTTTGTTTTATATTATTTCAAATGATCCGGATGAAGAGAGACTAAAATAGATTGTTTCCAATAGTTTCAAATCCTTACTTATATCATTTTCTTTTAAATAGTAGACTATGATTACAAAAGAGTCCTCATATTTAAAACTCAGAATATGGTAATCATAAAAAAGCATTCTGATTTGTATTTTATTTGTGGTGATACATTTTACCTACTTGTGAGTGTGTGTGTGAGAGAGAGATGTTAAATGAGATAATGTATATAATATGTAATATAAATTATTGTATACACTGCCTGGAAATTCATTCAATTAAAAAGTTTCACTGAAACTCAGATTAGAAACCATGGATGCAAAGATGTATTAGACATGGTCTAAGTCCCTAAGAGGCTTACAATTGCTTCTAAGGCAAAAGAATATAAAAATATAATTATAATAGCATGTGATATTTTAATGATAATGACATTACAGAAACACAGAAGTTTCTAAACCAACATATAGAATGAGTACACCTAAAGTAGGTTTTTAAAATGAGTAAGGTATCAGTTTTATTCAGAGTCAAAAAAGAAAAAAAAAAAACTGGTAACAACCAAAATGTCTTTTAAAAGGTGAATGGATAAATGAAGTGTGGTACACAATGAAACAATGAAATAGTATTCAGTGGTAAAAGAAATCAGTTATTAAGCAATGAAAAGACATACAGAACCCTTAATTAAACATTGCTAAGTACAGTAAGTCAGTGTGAAAAGCTATATACTATATGATTTCAATTATGTAAATTCTGGAAAAGGTAAAACTATACATACTGTAAAAATATTTATGGTTGCCAGGTATTTAGGAAAAGAGGGAGGGTTGAATAGGTGGAACAAAGGAGCTTTTTAGGGCAGTGAAACTATTCTATATGATACTGTAATGGTAGACATATAATGCATTTGCCAAAACTCATAGACCATTTAACAAAAAGTAAACAATAATATATGCAAATTTAAAAAAATATTTAGGAATTTTCAAGATTTAAGGAATGAATACAAACTGTGACAAAAGAATCAAATTGTATTACAAATATAAGAAAGTGGCTCAGTGATGGGAGTGGGGGAAAGATATTGACCTAAGTAATTGAAAAGGTGTGGAGTCTGTGAGACCATAGGCAAAAGTAACTGCACATAAAACCATATTCTAGTGATGAAGTTGTTTTCCCATGGGGGTGTAAGTTAACAATTTTGATACTGCTATCCATTTATATTGAAAGTTAAGAATTGAAGAAATGCATGGCAGATGGTAGGAGTCAGATTTCTCACTCGTGGGTGGTATTTACAGGTAAGCAAAGAAAGAAGTTAGAATGAGTGATGTAATAATGGATTAGAGTTTGAGACATTAGTATTAACTCATGTTTTGTTTAATATAAACAGATAGTTATATATATAAATATTTATAGTTAACATGCATATATGTAGGTGTATATACACATATGTTTCCTTGCTGTGTCAGCTGAGAGGACTTGATACCCCAGTAGGAAAAGTGTAGATCTCAGTTTCCAATAAAAAGAAACTAAGCTTCTTAAATAAATGGTTGGCTCTAAGTAACATATTTTCCTGGTGCAGGAAATATATATGATGAGTATAGAGTACCCTGAGGTGGCAGAAAGTGAGGACATGCTCAGTAACAAAGCAAAACAAACAAGCAAACAAAAAACACTGATGAGAATATATCAAAGAAGGACCCAAACCAGTTGAAAGAAATTTCCAACTGGAAAATAATTTGAGCAACAAATAAATTAATGAAGTAGTATGGTATTATAATCCTGAGTGAAATAAATATCCATAAATCCATACTGACATAAATAAATGATTGAATAAATAAATAAATAAATAAATAAGAGAGAAGAGAAAAGTCTCCCTTGCATAATTCCAAATAATTTATATAGGGAAAAAAGCAGCCTCTGCCAATGTTAGCTGGGGGCTGGCCTGGCAACAACAAGTAGTCCATAGTGTCCTCTACTTAAACATAAACTGCGCAGAACACCAGCATCAGACAGGTGCTCTTTAACATGAAGGAGTGAGACAAAAACAAGATTGCTCTGTAACTATGTGTGAGCAGAGATAAAAACAAAAGCACAGTTCAAATTATGAAAAATGCCTAAATATCTTTCTTTCCTAGCTGATATGAATGACTGTTGCTTCTTAACTAATTACAGTTTTTGCTCCTACCCATTTCTTCTGTCTCGTAGATAAAAAAATCACTAGGATACCCAATCTTATATTTATTAATAGTATGCTTCCTGCCAGCACCCAAACCAAAGTAAACCTCCTGGTTTCTTAAACCCTCCCCTAAATCACCTAACACAAACTAAAATTATTTAACCAGCCTATTCTCACACTCTTTTACTGAGACATCCCTTGGTATGCAGTTTTCCATGCTGTAGTACTAATAAACTTAACTTTGACTACAGTTGTATTCCTTTGGCTGCTCAGGACCATAATGCAGGTAAGCAGGCTGTGTTAACTAGCTTGGACTTAATCCTATAAGCAATAAGATAATTAACTTTATGCATGAAATAATATGGCTTAAATTTCATTTTTAATTTATTTCCTGGTGCTTGTGTAAATGAACATTGTGAAGAATAAAAGATTGTAGGTTAGGGACAGCTACCAACTAAGTCCTCAATGTGGGGACATGGCAAGAATGGAGAAAAAAGTAATAAGAGTTGAGAAATGTTTATTAGGTTAAAAATCTGCAGTCTATAGTAATTGGTAATGAGAATAGTGTGAGAATAAACAATTAAGGATATTGATTATTGGTTAACTACATTATTATCTCACAATTAATGGCCCCCATAGGGGTACCCACACAGCAGATATGTATGGGAATGGCAATATGACAACAGAATGGATAAGGTACTCAGAATTAATAATTTGGGTGAAAACACAAAGCAGATTGCTATTCCCACATTTAAAATTCTGCCATGGTAATATAATACCAGGGTTCTAGTTATATTGGAGGCATTTGGAATCCTAAGTATGTACAGTATTTGCTTGATAGCAAGTGTCACAAAAAATACCAAAAAATGTATGTCTGATTTGTTGCCTGGAAAAGAGAGCAATATTTGACAGTTTCCCAGGAAGAATTGAATTCTGTCCTAAATAAATGAAAATCTCTCCTGATGAAAATAAAGATCTCAGAATACTATTGGTTCTGACAGACTGAAAACTTCACCAGAGCAGGGTATGTGTCTGTCATGCCTATTATTTTATTCCTACCCCCCATAATCATACCTCCTGGCATATAATAGTTGCTCAATATTATAATTAAGGTTGAGTGGATGAATCAATCAAGAAACTAAAAATTATTCCAGAGGCAGGAGTAAGCATCAGCCAGAGCAGAGAGGTCAACAACACCAATGGCAGGTTGCGAAAAGAGCTCTTTAATAGCGCAGCAGCATGAAATAGAAAGAATTATTTGCAGACCTGAAACCAGAGAGTGGCTGTAGCAGCAGAGGAATCAGGTTGAGGTAGCAGATGGCTTCTACGCTAAAAAGGAGTATTCTCACTGTGCCCTGTAAGACAGAATAGATGCAAGACAGCAAATCTTCAGAGGAGAGAAAGGATCTAGATTTTCAGTAAGAGTAATAAAGCTTTTTTACTAAGTATAAGTACTAAGGAACTGGACAGTGAATGAATTGCAATGGTTTCCCAACCAGGATAGGTGTAGCTAGGCAGGCATATCATTATCGAATGGAATGTTTTCACTATGCTATTTCACTCTCATCCCAGATTCTGGCAAACCCACAGGGAGTGATTTGAGACACAGTGTAAAGTGTGACAGTCCTTTGCAAAACCATTGTCAACCAGGAGAGATGATGACAATAGATTGAGATGGAAAACAGTGAGACTCCAAATTAAGAAAGACCCAGCATTAGGATAGTAATAGCCAAGCCTCAGTGAAAATGGAAAATTAAACTCAAGCAGTATTGTTTTATGTAAGCACTCTTTTATATCCAACTTAATAGCTGAATAAATCCATTTCATTATTTATCTTTAACATGTATAATCTCAAATAACTTTAAAAGTAACAACATCTATTTAGATAAAATTAAATAGCTTCCCTCTAAGAAGAAATACATGAATTTAGATAGACTGTGTCCAGGGCAAAGGAAGAGCCTTAGAAGCTCAAGCAGTAAATATATTATGGCACCCCCTCCACACACCCCACCACCTATCCACAAGCTACCACATATAATGAAAAATAAAGTTTTCATGATAAAATGACACAAATGTCTAAATATTCTAAAATAAATTCATTGATGCTGACTTCTCTCTCCCTCTTTCTTTCTGCCTCTCTTTCTTTCTCAGTATTTTGTGTCCCTGGTTTTGTTGTTCTTAACATGTGCTTAGTTCAAAATCAGGGAAATTTTCCATTGACCCTGTCCAACCACTGGATTACAAAGGTAGAGGTGGAATTTCCTTGATTTTTTTTTTTCGGGGGCAGAGAGTGGGCATTCACTTATCAAACAAAGAAGAAAGACACAATTGAAATCCAAAATGTTAGTTATATTGAGATTTAATATACAACATGGTAGGAAATAAAATGATATTTTCATGGATAATTGAGAAAGCTAGGACATTTAGAGATAATTTCAGCCTGTAACCAATCAGCTCTTCTTACTAAACAAAGTGTGTTCTATTTTTTAATCTGGCAGGATGTTTTGTTCTCATGTGAACACCATTTGTCATACTTGTAGTTCCATGGCTTCCTTAAAATAAACTGAAGATGCTTTCCCAATACAATGTGCCCATAAATTTAATATTATCAAACACATGTCTTTAGCATACACTGTAAAAGTTCTAATAGTTACACCGAAGACCATTTTATAGAATGCTGTTTCCATGAATTTCATATTTAAAGAAATGTTTTTCAAAAAACTATGTTGCTAGCAACTGGCCCTCCTTTTGATAAAAGGTAAAGCCCCTGACTGAGGCAATGGGAAGAGTAGATCCTTCTAGAACTAGACTGCATAGACTGCAGGGAAGTACAGTGTGTCGCCTCTGCTATAAGTGAAGGACTGTGGCATAGGCAGACTGTAGCAACAGAGCCATGGACATGCTGAACATGCTTCAGAGGGAGGTCACCTCTAAAGTCCTTCAGTTAATTGGGCATTAACTGAGAGAGATTTTAGTGATATTTACTGAGTCACTAAATTAATAATAAGAGAGATATTCTAAACTCAGCTTTGAGGAAAAAAAATCTAAGAGGAAAAAGATAATATTTTCAAATAAAGTGGAGAGAACTCTGAAAAGAATGCTGATTTTACCAGGAAAAAAAAAAATTGCCCAGTCCAGTGTATTCAGTAAAACCAAAACTATATTTAAAAGTAACTCAAAACATCAGCGTGTTCTTTCTGACACTGGGGGTGAAGGTGTTTGGTAGATTGAAAGGTATTTGGGAAGAAATTTACTGTTCACCAGAGCCAGTTTTTGGCTAGAGACATGTAATCGAAAAGAATATATTTAGCCTTGCCTAGTTAATAAAGCATTAATGGAAAAGAGCAGCAAAGAACTTAACTGACCTTCTGGATCAAGAAGGTGACAGTGGAAGAATGACAGAGAGTCAGTGTCTAAATGACAAGGATTGGCAAGACTGATTTTAATGAAATGAATCTTTGAGAAACTGATTTAGAACAGATGTGCTTGGAGTTATCAGATAACACTTTAAATTCTATTTTTTGATTTGCTTTTCTGTGGTTGCCAGTATGCTGGTATCCAGGTATTTGCAAAATTGGCAAAGAAAAGAGAAAGGGTGGGGTGTGTTTGTGGGGGTGTGTGTGTGAGAGAGAGAGAGAGAGAGAGAGGGAGAGAGAGGAAGAGAGAGGGGAGAACCTTTCCCATGCTCTCCTCTCTCTACCACCCTTGTATGCCTACACCTGCCTTCAAAACCCTTAGGCTTTGTTTTTCTTACTAGATTATTATATATTATCATTGCCACAATCACCAATTGCCACCCTTTAGTAAGTATTCTAAGCATATCTCTTTTTTGGTATAGAACATTTCTAGATACTCTCCAACTTTGTGTAAGTGTGCACATAATACGTAATTATATTATTTTATTATTTCATTTGACTTGCATTATTCTTATTTTTATTTTATTATTTTATTATATTATTACATATGATAGATAATTATACAAGTGTAATACACAACACAATATGTTATATATAATCACAATAAATACAAACAACAAAGAGTTGAGAAAATTATGTTACAGTGAAGCTCAATTATCTGGAGTTCAAAATTTTAGCACCCCAAATAAACAATCAAAAGTCAAGGAGAAATACAAAGATACAAAGTAGCTGAACTACCCTTCTCAGAGATAACTGTAGTCCTATTATTATAGTATTAGTTTTATTATTTATTATTTTATGAAGGTCTCTTAGACCTTCTTTGAGAACTTACTGGCTCTTACTTGTAACCAATACTAACCTTTGGATTTTTAACAATTTTTTAAATGTTATACTAGATATTAATCTTAGAGCCCAACCTAGTTAAATAGTGTTTGCTAAATTACAATGAATTTTCTTATTCTTTCTATACTACAAGAAATAAATGATGCATCTTTCTTATTCAAGTTAAGAACTTTCCCTCAGCAGTAAGATCCACTCAAGACCATTGATCAGTCAGGGAGGCTAATATTAGGTTATTAAGTACGAAATGTCTGATTTCCTTAAGTACTAAATTTGACAGTTGATATCTCTTACATTTCACTTTGACACCTCTTGTTTTATCTTTATTGTGAAGGTACATCCTCAGTCTTTCAAATGCACATTTTGGCTTCTCATTGTCTTTCACAATTGAGCAATTTTTGTGAAACCATGGATAGGTCAAAAATTTGTCTTATATAAGTTCCATCGTGAAACAAATGCAGTGCAGACAGCTCAAAATATCAATGAAGTGTTTGGGAAGGATGTGGCTACTGAACACATAGTACATTGATGGTTTGAGAAGTTCTATTCTGCTGATTGTAATCTTGATAATAAGCCATGTGAGTGACCTGAGACCAAGGTGGGTAATGACAAGCTGAAAGCTGTAGTGGAAGCAAATCCATCTCAATCACTTGTGAATTAGCAGCAAGGTTTGATGTTACTGTTCCAACAATATTGGACCATTTGAAACAAATCGGCAAGGTAAAGATGCTGGATAGATGGATTCCACATGAACTAAACAAGCATCAGAAGAGAAATTGTCTCGAAGTTTGCCTTTCTTTGCTGACACTACATAAAGGCGAACCAATTCTATACCATATTGTGATATGTGATGAAAAATGCATTCTTTTTGACAATCACAAGCGTTTGGCACAATGGTTGGATAAAGAGGAAGTGCCAAAACACAGTCCAAAACCGAATATTCCTCAAAAAAAAAAAAAAAAAGCTAATGGTGTCTGTTTGGTGATCCACCTCTGGTATTATCCACTACAGTTTCATGAAACCTAGTCAATTGATTACAGCGGATGTCTACTGCAACCAATTAGATGAAATGAGGAGGATGCTTATGATTAAGCCGCTGAGATTGGTCAATAGAGCCCAATCCTCTTGCAAGACCACATGTCACAGAAAACAATGCTGCTCAAACTACAGAAGCTGGACTTGTAAATGCTCTTTCATCCACTGTATTCACTGGACCTTGCATCAACTGATTACCACTTCTTCCAGGCTTTGGACCACTTCTTGCAAGGAAAAATATTCAATATTTCACAAGCTGTGGAAAATGCCTTTTGCAATTTCATCGTCACTTGCTCTTCAGGTTTCTTCGTTGCTAGCACAGACAAGCTACCATTAAGATATACTGCTTCTTATTTGAGATATAATAAACTACACTTTTGATTCAAAATTGGAAATTTCATATTGAATGACCTAATACAAACAATGATCCTAAAGCTGGTGTTAGTTTTATCTGAGCCATCAAGAAGGAGACAACTACAGGTACTAATCAGATTCTCTTTGACATTTACAAACCCGTAAGAGTCCTAGCATCAAAAATATGTTTACTACATAGTTTTATTCTAAACCTTTAATTTTAGCCACATCTTGAGCACTTCACCTCTTTCGTCACTTTTCAGAATTTCAGCGAAACTGTTTCCTAACTCTGTCCTTTTATCCCACATAACTTTTCTTCTGTCTTCTAATGTTTTCTATCCCCATCTCAACATTTATCTTTCTTCAGAATATTTTGATTTGAGTTTGCAAAGTTAACAACTTCCCCCACCTCTGCCATTTTTTTCATGGAATGTTTCTACTTTCTTCTCCATGTCAGGGAACTTTGGTTCTCCTCCAGGACCTATACTCATTATAGAACTTTCTAGTGCTGGCTACTTCAACCTCAAGTTCCCAGTTTCTTGACATGTGAAGGAGAGAGGAAACAAGCGCAGATGAGTGAGAATTCTCTCCGCATTATCACCCTCCTTTCCAATCTCATGAAAAACATCTCCCATTTTTTATCCACCTCATCCAGTAACATCAGCCTCTATCCAGTGTTAGAAGCTGGGTCAATACTTCTATATTTCTTGATAACTTTTACTCTTGGTTCAAAGTATTTAGCTACATTCTAATTCTATTCATTGTCATTCATGACCCATCACTGGTAAGTACCTCTTATTTGAGGTCCCAAGGTCATAGATATAAAAAGTAAAAGATCAGAAGACTTCTCAAAAACTTGTATGTGTTAAAAGGTAGACAGCAAGTTGTCTACTGGTTTTCTCTTATACTTCTCTGATTTCTGTTTCCTTTCTCATAATTTTCTTTAACTTCTTCAATAATTTATGTGATTTTCTTTTAACATTGTATACTTCATCCCTATTTTTATAA
>CM052436.1:81540039-81616168 GCA_028533085.1 Varecia variegata
TACAAATTTTTAAGCTGGGGCCAAAGTTTGCTTCTACACTCCTAGTGGTAAAAGCGAATGGAAAAGAATAATATCAATGATCATGGACTAATTAATTTACTCAAAAGAAATGCATCTTTTGCTGGTACTAAAGTCTGAGAGACATTTCTCTTGCAGAAATTCATTATGTATTACCCAATGTACTCAATAACAACCCGAAATGGCAACTATGGTATGAAATTTAATATGGATCTATCTTAAAACTGCTGGATGAAGGCTGAAAAAATAAAGTCACAGTGAAAGCAATTCAGCAGACAAGTTATATAAAGTGATCATGATACCCACATGTTGCCCTCCAGATCCCCAAGTGCAGCCCCTCAACTGAATCCAAATTTCACAGAACAAATCCCTTTATTACAACGATTTGTTCTGTGAAATTTGGATTCAGTCAAAAGGCCACACTCAAGGATCCAAAAGGCCACATGTGTCTTCAAGACCACAGGTTCCTCACCCCTAATGGGTTTTTCACTTCAATATATACATAAGAACTACCTAGGCAAATTACAAAAAAAGAATGGTTTGGTTTGGTTTGTTTCTTTTCCAGCAACCTTCAAGGTGGTTGTTAGAAATTAATTGAACCCCAATTTGAAGAACACATTTCAGGAGTAATAAATGAGCTGCTTATTCTTCAGGAAAACTTTCATATAGTTATAACTCACACACAATTTTGAATAAATTTTGGCTGCAGAAAGTGTAAAATTATAATTTCTAGTAAGAATCTAGAGAATTTATATTATAACGATTAATAATAAGACCAGTGGAAAAGAATATGTCCTGTTTTGTTTTAAAAATATAAAGAAATACCTAATCAAAACAGAAACATGAGAAGAAGGAGATTCTATGGGCAGAGCAAAAATTGTCCTCAGAAAAATAATTTGGATCTACTGCAAAACAAAAATAGAAGGATGACTTGCAAAAAATAAAATCTATTAATTAAAAAAATATGATAGAAGCTCCCAAATTTCAATACCTGCTTTATAAAGTTTTTAGCCTGAAAAAAGCTCATAGAACAGGTGTTACCAATCACCCATCAAAAGCAAAAATAAATATTTTTTCATAATATATTCAAGTTATATTTATTTATTTACATAATTTTAAGCACTATAGTATTCTGATAAAATCTTTAAAAAAAAGGAAAAAAGACTAGGTTCACCCTTAGATTAGGAAATAAATTGACCTTATTGAGTTGTTGCCTATAACTCATGTTTTTCCAACAGTTACCACATACCAAACTACCTTAACATGTTCAATACCATTTTGAATTTGTTTTTGGTTCTTTGTGTGTTTTCTTTTCCTTCTGAGCCATCCTTTGCTGCTGCTTACTGTGTGCAAACTTCTTGTACTCTGGGTATCTGTACAAATGCTGATTATATTTAAACTGCATGTACACTCAGCTTACCTCTTTCACCATTGTAACCATCCAACCAGATACCTTTAAGGGGCTCTTATTCCAGTTATCTATTGCCACATAAAAACATGCCCAAACTTAATGAACAACAATCATCATTGTATTATGCTCATAGGCATTTTGTGAGGGCATAGTGGGGATGGTTTGTCTCTGCTACACAAAGTCAGGAGCTTCAGGAGAGATGGAATTGGGAAATGAAAAGGATAACTTGAATGTTTGAGGTAAGAATCATATGAAGGATGCTTTTCTTACATGTCTGGCATTGGGCTGGGCTGACCCGGAGCACCTGCACTTGACTCAACCTCAGCACAGTAGCTTCAGAGTCGTTTGACGCTTTACATGGTGGGTCGGGGTTCCAAGAGTGAGTAGTCCAGTAAGCAGGTGGAAGCTGCATGGCCCCGGTAACCTGGCCTTGGGGTCACTGCTGGCACTTTCGATACTTACAAGCAAGTCATTCAGTCCAGGAGAAGGAATGTAAAGAGGGTCAAAAATCTATGACCATCTTTAAAGCCATCACAGAATGTAATAAGCTACTTAAGTGCCAAGAAAAAAACCATAACTAAAGATATGGAAGTAGACAAACTAGATAAAATGTTTATCACAGTAGTTTAGGTTATATCTGAAATAAGTAGAAAGTGCTTTCTAAATGTGCTATTTTACATAAAATGATGACAACTTTGGAGCCTTAAAATTGTCATTCGAAATAATGACATTCTGCACGTATTTTTAAATTTTTATTGTATAAAGCAGTTTAAATATACATGTAAGTAAACATAATGATAAAATGAAAAACCATGTAGAAAACATCCAGCCTTTTAAAATCTTAAGATATTTTT
The DNA here is from genome assembly GCA_028533085.1 of Varecia variegata. Lineage (NCBI taxonomy): Eukaryota > Metazoa > Chordata > Mammalia > Primates > Lemuridae > Varecia > Varecia variegata. The sequence goes on from CM052436.1 coordinate 81,542,323, forward strand.
ATATTGCCTTCAGAAATATTTTCTAAAACACTGAAATAAATCCGCTAGAGTTGAGGCACTCTGCATAGCACCTCTTAATCCCATTTGCCTTCTTACTTCTCCAGAATTAACAACTACAATTTATTTGTCAGCCATTATTAAATATTTTTAAGTTATATTATCACACATGTATACAGCCATAAAAAATAAATAGTAATTAAGGCTTTGTAATGTTTTATTGGTACATAATAGTTGTACATGTTTATAGGGTACATATGATATTTTCATACATGCATAAAATGTGCAATGATAAAATCAAGGTAATTGGCATATTCATCACCTCAAACATTTATCATTTCTTTGTATTGGAAACATTTCAAATCTTCTTTTCTACCTATTTTAAAGTATACAATAAATTCTTATTAACTATAGTCACTCTACAGTGATATTGAATACTAGAACTTAGTCCTTATATCTAACTGTATTTTGATACCCATGAACCAACGTTCCTTCATTCTTCATGCCTCCTACCCACCACCCTTCCCAGCCTCTGGTAACTACTATTAAACTCACTACTTCCATGAGATCATATTTTTTAAATTTCTCATATGAGTGAGAACATCCATATTAGTCTTTCTGTGCCTGGCTTATTTCACTTAACATAATGTCCTCCAGTTCCATCCATGTTATTGCAAATGACATGATTTTATTATTTTGTATGGCTGAATAACATTCCATTGTGTATATATACCATATTTTTTATGCATTCATCTGTTGGTGGACACTTAGGTCAATTCCATATCTTGAATATTGTGAATAGTGCTGAAATAAATATGGAAGTGCACATATCTCTCTCTGATATACTGATGTGCTTTCTTTTGGATATATGCCCAGTAGTGAGATTGTGGGAACATATAGTAGTCCCATTTTGAGTTTTCTGAGGAAACTCCATACTGTTCCCTGTAGTTTCTGTACTAATTTACATTACCAACAGCAGTGTACAAGTGGCCCCCTTTCTCTACATCCTCACCAGCATCCATTACTTTCTATCTTTTTAATAATAGCCATTTTAACTTAGGTGAGATGATATCTCATTGTGATTTTGACTTGCATTTTCCTGATTATTAGAGATTTTGACCATTTTTTCATAAACCTGTTGGCTATTTGTATGTATTCTCTTGAGAAATTTTTATTCAGATCTTTTTCCCATCTTTAATCAGATAGTTTTTATTTCTATTGAGTTGTTTGATTTTGGTAATTAATCCCTTGTCCTTTTTGGCAGATGACATGATCTTATATTTAGAAATATCCAAAGATCTAAAAACAGTCTTAGAACTGGTAAACAAATGCAGTAATATTGCAGTATACAAAATCAATATAGACAAATCAGTAGCATTTCTATATGCCAACAGTGAACAATCTGACATAAAAATAAGAAAGCCTATCCCATTTATAGTAGCTACAAAAAATACATAGGAATAAATTTAACCAAAGAAGTGAAAGATCTATACAAAGAAAACTATAACACACTGATGAAAGAAAGAAAAGTGGACACAAAAAAATGGAAAAATAACCCATGTTCATGGATTGTAAGAATATTGTTAAAACGTCCATACTACCCAAATCTATCTACAAATTCAATGCAACCTTTATCAAAATACAAATAATATTCTTTACAAAAATAGACAAAATACTCCTAAAATTCATATGGAACCACAAAAGACCTCAAATAGCCAAAGCAATCTCAAGTTAAAAGAACAAAGATGGAGGCATCACACTACCTGACTTCAAAATGTGCTACAAAGCTATAGTAACTAAAATGCCATGGTACTGGCATTATAAAAGACACATGAGTTGGCTACAATGGAACAGAATAGAAAACCCAGAAATAAATCTGTGTTTGTATAGCCAACTCATTTTTGACAAAGGCACCAAGAACACAGATTAGGAAAAGGACAGTCTCTTCAATAAATGTTACTTGGAAAACTGGATATTCACATGCAGAGGAATGAAATTTGACCCCTAACTCTTACCAATTAAAGATATTTTCCTTAGAATCATGAGTTTGAAGAAAACATTATCCAGTAACACCTTCTAGAACTTACCTTGCATCCATAATATATTCTGATGGACTATATGAAATCATATTAGTAATCTGTAAAAGATGGTAGTTGAAAGGAATTTGGAAATATCTTGTTCAAATATCTGTAAGTTAGAGCCATTTTGTGAATATTAATTCATTCCTTAATAGTTTCGTTAAATAACAGTTCTATGTACATTATTCATAGTTAAAGATCTTTTCCAAAGAAATATCCCCCTCAACAAATGTCCTTTCTTATTTGGCCAAAAACTTGATGCTGAAAAAACTTAACAAAGTTACTTTGTTATATTTTAGTCCCAGAAATTCTGGTCTTTCAAGAAAATTAGCACTAGAACGTTTATAGCAACACAATTCACAATTGCAAAGATAAAGATGTGGAAACAATCCAAGTGCCCATCAAAACATGAGTGGATCAATAAAATGTGGTATGTGTATACCATGGAGTTCTACTCAGCCACAAAAAACAATGGTGATCTAGCAACTCTTATATTATCCTGGATAGAGCTGGAACCCATTCTACTAAGTGAAGTATCCCAAGAATGGAAAAACAAGCACTATATGTACTCATCATCAAATTGGTTTTAACTGATCAACACTTAAGTGCACGTATAGTAATAACATTCATCGGGTATTGGGCAGATGGGAAGGGGGAGGAAGGGATGGGTATATTCATACCTAATGGGTACGGTACGCACCATCTGGAGGATGGACACACTTGAAGCTCTGAGTTGGGTGGGGCAAAGGCAACATATGTAACCTAAACATTTGTACCCCCGCAATATGCTGAAATCAGAAAAATTTTTAAAAAAAGAAAATTAAAGTGTTCCTGAGGAAATAAAGCTTTCCTAGAGCCTAGAAATTAAGTTCTTGTTCAAATGTTCATAATAAAAAAGTCTTAAGGAATAATTAAATGTATATGAGACAGCAGGTCAAAAAGAAATCCTAGGTTGTCTGCATATAATCACTGAGTTGTTTTGATCCAAACCTTTATTTTTGGAAAATAACCATCTATACAAGAGGAATAAAATGACAATTATCCAGTGAGGAAACAAATAGTGACTAATATCTACCTAGAGTAGAGGTTGGCAGGCAGAGGAAAACAAAAGGAAAGTTTACCATGGAACAAAGCAAACAACCATAGAGTAAAGGTCTTCACCTAATTTGAGGAGGGTTTTACAAACAATAATTAACCTAGAAGATCATATTTTCCTACTATAGTCAAGGAAAACATTCATTCCCAGGAATACAGTCTTTGAAAGGGCATTTTATGATAGTATTTTTATAGATGGAATTAACAGAGGCAGTTAGGAGACTTATACCTGCAGAATGTGCACTGACTTCTGAAATTGCAATCAAAAACAAACAAACAACAAAACCCACCACAATGACAAAAATAACACTCTCCTAATCGTTCTTGATTAAGAGATACTGTAAGGAGATAAAAAGATTTAAAAACACTATTATTATGATAACCTCACCTGAAAAATGAAAGAGTTGTAAGATACTTTTAAAATGTTTATTTAGATCGGAGGGCCAACATGGTTGAGTCGGAGTAGCCTACACAATGCCACTCATGCAGAGAGGATCAAAAGTAACAAATAGATACCCACCTTTGGATTGATCATTTAAACAAAATCACTGTAAATCCAGAGAGAGGAGGTGGGAGTGAAAAAGAGAGAAGTGGTACAACCTGGTCAACAGGACCAGAGGTATCAGGGAAGGTGCCTATATGTGGGGAAGGGACAAAGGAGGGAATCTCAGCCTTCATGCTTCCCCTGAGGATACTGTGACAGGAGCAGCGGGAAGACCCCTCCTTTACAGCAGGCCTCCAGAACAATACAGAGACCTGACCAAAGGCTGTGCAGGTGCATTGCTCCAGAGAGAAGGCACAGCTGGCTTGCAAGCCCTGGGTGCTGTGGCTGGTCCTATTGTGACTTCCCAACAATGGAACGTTAATTCTGCCCAGGGGTCAAATCTGTGACTGCTGCCTCCCCCTTAGCCCTGTCGGGTGGGGAAGGAATGGAGAGTCCCAGCACTTATGCATGCCCGAAGGGTGGGTGATGTGTACCCCCACCACCACTGCCACTGCTGCTGCCACCATCATCTAGAAACCTGAGCAGAGCAGGAGACCATGCCCCAGTGTCTACCGCTGTGTCCTGGGCAATCCCACTTATACACACTGCCCTGCGGGACCCAGGCAGAGAACATGCCCACAGTCCTCAGTCCTTGGCAACCACTGTTGGGGTGGCTGCCACTGCCACTACTGCCACCTGAGAGGCCCTGAGCAGGGCAAGAGCCAGCACAGCAGCCACTGCTTTTGGATCTGGGCAGACTATACGGCATGGACCTATGCCATCCCATGTAGGTGCTCTGTGCACTGCACCCTGAATGTGTCTTACCCTGCCCCCACTCACATGCTTGGCAACATGGCTGCACCAGCCACACACATGTGTGCTGCACTCCATGGAACTGCTCAATCCCGCTGAGGCACCCTGCCCTGCCCTTTGTCCTGGGGGCCCACTCACCCCCACACAGTTAATGTTGGCCTACTCTGCACCAGGGCCCATTCTGCCCCATGGGTCCAATGTACTTCACAGCCAGCCTTGACCCACCTGTGTGCCCCACACCTTGGCTTCCCATGCCCATGTGTATGCATGCTACACCTGGAGAACCTCCTCTGTCCTGCGTGCATGTCTAGTCCCATAGACCAGCCCCACATCATGTGTGTGCCTTGTGCCACAGGCCCCCCCTGCCACAGTGGCCTGGTGACAGCCATAGGGAAAGGGGAGACACAACAGAGCATCAGTGTTAAAGGCTCACAGTGCAGTGTAGCTGCCCCTCTCCTGCCTGGTAGCACCCAAGCACGCCATCCAGGGACCTGTCCATACCTTTACCAAGCAGCAGAGGTCCCAGCAGGAGAGAACAGGTTTACCACATCTGCCATCTGTTTTGAGCTGTGAGAAAAGGCCTCAGATGAGAAGGAACCAGGATAAAAACTCTGGCAACATGAAAAAACAGGTTGTCACAACACCCTTGAAAGATCCAAATAGTTCTCCAGTAATGAACTCTAACCAAAGGAAATTGTTGAAATGACCAATATGGAATTGAGATTATGGATGATAAGTAAGATGGTTGGAATTAAGAGATGGTAGAAAACTATCTCAAAGGAACCAAAAAAATAATTTAGGATTTGAATGAAAGATTTACTAAAGAGATAGATACATTAGAAAAGAGATAATAGAACATGAAGAAATGAAAGAGTCATTTAGGGAATTTCAAAATACAGCAGCAAGCTTTAACAACAGACTATTTCAAAGAGAAGAAAAAGAATTTTAGAGCTTGAAGACAAGAATTTTGAAGTAACACAGTCAGTAAGAAATCTAGAAAAAAGAACAAAGAAAAGTAAACAATCACTATGAGAAATATGGGATTATGCAAAGCAAGCTAATATGAGAATCACAGGTATCCCTGAGAGAGAAGAAGAAAAAGCAATAAGCAAAAACCTATTTGAGAGAATAATTGAGGAAAACTTCCCTGGTCTTGCTAGAGATTTAGACATCTGGATACAAGAAGCTCAATGAACACCTGGGAGACTCATCACAAAGAGGCAATTGCCAAGACACATAGTCATTAGACTGCCCAAAGTCAGCACGAAGGAGGAACTCCTGTAAGCCATAAGGCGAAAACATCAAGTAACTTAGAAAGGAAAATCCATTATGCTAACTGCAGACTTTTCAACTGAGACTTTACAAACCAGAAGGTATTGGGCCCATCTTCAGTCTTCTTAAACAGAACAACTGCCAGCCTAGAATTTTGTATCCTGCAAAACTAAGTTTCAAAATGAAGGAAAAATAAAGTCTTTCCCAGACAAGCAAACACTAGAGAATTTGTCACCACTAGATCTGCCCTACAAGAAATGTTTTAAAAGTGCTCTATACATGGAAAAGAACAATCGATACTGACCAATGTAAAAATATCTGAAAGTTAAAGATCACAACTCTTAAAAAAAAAAAAAAAACAATAATACAAGGGATAAAACAAAGCAACTAGGTATCATTTAACATGATGAACAGAACAGTATCTTGCATAACAATACTAACATAGAATGTAAATGGTCTTAATGCTCCATTTAAAAGCTATACACTGGCTGAATGAATGAAAAAAGACACAGCCCAAGAATATGCTGACACCAAGAAACCCCTCTAACTCACAAGGATACTCATACACTCAAGGTAAAGGAGAGGAAAAAATATTTCATTCAAATGGAATCCCAAAGTGAGCAGGAATACTTATTCTCATATCAGATAATGTGACTTTAAATCAAAAATGGTAAAAAAAAGACAAAGACAATCATTAAATAATGATAAAGGGAACAATTGAGCAAGAAGATATAATAATCCTAAATATATACACATATAAAACAGGAGCTCTCAGTTTCGTAAAGCAATTTCTACTAGATCTAAAAGAAGAAATAAACAGCAACATCATAATTGCTGAAGATGTCAATATTCCACTGACATTACTGAGTAGATTGTCCAGGAAAAAGATAAACAAAGAAATATTGGACTTATATAGGACTCTGGAACAAAGGGACCTAACAGACATCTACAGAACATTTTACCCCTATACTGAAGAATATACAATCTTATCAGCACACAGGAAATTTCCCAAGATTGATCATATGTTAGTCCACAAAATAAGTATCAAGAAACTAAGAAAAACTGAAATTATTTCACGCATTTTCTCATATCACAGTAGAATAAAGCTAGAAATCAATTTCAAAAGGAACACTCAAATCTACACAAAGTCATGGAAATTATATAACCTGCTCCTGAATGATTCTTGGGTCAACGATGAAATTAAGATGGAAATCAAAATATTTTTCAAACTTAACAACGAATAGGATACAAGCTTCTAAAAATCTATGAGTTATAGAGAAAGCAGTGCTGAGAAGGAATTTCATAGCCATAAATGCTTACATCAAAAAGACAAAAAATCACAAATTTATAACCTAATTCACAATACAAGGAACTAGAAAAAGAAGAATAATCCAAACCCAAAGCTAGCAAAAGAAAAGAGATAACAAAGGTCAGAGTGAAACTAAATGAAAGAGAAATAAAAAATAAATTAAAAAGAGATCAATGAAACAAAAAGTGGGTTCTTTGAAAAGATAAACAAAATTGATAGACCTCTAGCTAGATTACCCAGAAATAGAAAAGAAAGGACTCACCTAAGATCAATCAGAAATGAAAAAGGAGACATTACAACTGATATCACAGGAATATAACATATCATCTGTGAATACTATGAAAACATCTATGTACACAAACTAGAAAATCTAGGGTAATGGATAAATTCCTAGAAACATACAATCTCCCATGAATGAACCAGGAAGAAATAGAAATTCTGAACATACCAATAACAAGTAGTGAGACTGAATCATTAATAAAAATCTCTCAACTAAAAAAAGCCTAGTACCAGATAGATTCACAGTTGAATTCTACCAGAGCTTCAAAGAAGAACCAGTACTTATCCTGTTGAAACTGCTCCAAAAGATTGAGAAGGAGGGGACCCTCCCTAACTCATTCTATGAAGACAGTATCACACTGACACCAAAGCCAGGAAAAGACACAACAAAAAGAAAACTACAGACCAATATCCCTTATGAACATATAGAGGCAAAAACTATTCAACAGGACATCAAAAAAATAACCCATCATGATCAAGTGGGATTTATCCCAGGCATACAAGGATAGTTCAATATACACAAATCAATAAACATGATTCACCACATAAACAGAAGCAAAAACAAAGAGCATATGGTCATCTCAATAAATGCAGAAAAAACAGTCCATAAAGCCCAGCAACTTCTTGATAAAAATCCTCAACAAAGTAGGCTTAGAAGGAATATATCTCAAAATTACAAAATCCATATATGACAAACCCACAGCCAATATCATACTGAATGGAGAAAAGTTGAAAGCATTTCCCTTAAGAAGTGGAACATGAAGATACCCACTGTCACCACTTCTATTCAACATAGTACTGGAAGTTTTAGCCAGAGCAATCAGGCAAGACAAAGAAATAAAGGTCATCCAAATCTGGAAAGAAGAGGTCAAACTTTGTCACTGATATGATCTTATATCCAGAAAACTGTAAAGGCTCCACCAAAGGACTCAGAATTGATAAATAAATTCAGTCCTCTTAGTTATAAGAGGACTCCTCCTTATAAGGAGCCATTCTCCAAACAGACAAATCCAATTTACTTGTGTTATAATAGCACAGGTGCCTAGATCAGGCTGTCCAGCTGAAAAGAATGACATTCTTGTTCATATATGTCATGCCTTAAAAGTACAAAGATCAGTGGTTCTCCAACAAGGCTGCAATAATAATCATACATGAAGGGATTTAACAAATATAGATTCCTTGTTCTCATCTTCAGATATTATGATTTATCTGATTCATGTGCAGCTCAGATATTGGTTTTTGTTATCTGAAGCCACTTTTCAAGGTGATTTTAATGTAGCCAGGGTTGAATATATCAATGAGCTCTATTGACAAGGTAAAAATGGTAATTTCACCAAACTGGAATTAAGTAACATGAAGACAACAATAAAAAGAACATTCTGATGCTGCATAGTGGCCACAGCAGAGTTGATATTGGTGGTGTTGTGTGTATGTGTGTGTAGGTCTATCTGTTAATCTGTGTTTGGGAAAAGGCAGCTTAGAAACACATTGCTGCTCTGGCTATGGGTAGATTAGACTCTTATTTCACACTTACTGGATGAACAGGATTGGAAATGCATTTTTGTGAGGAAAACAGAAATTTTGAGTTAAATAAGTCTGGTGATTAATACAGGTCAAATATACAAAGGTCAGTTTACTAAATCTGAATATAAAACTCAGAAGGCCAATGGTGCATAGGTTAGACAGTTCCAGTCTAAGGAAAGGACATGAAAATCTGTCCCATTAGATGGGTATTTTTACTTTCTCTTCTGCTCTGTTAGCATACTCTCATTGACTGGTCAAGTTATAGACAACATTATTTAAATGATATACATTTTCTCAACAACTTTGGAAATAGTAATATTTCTTGTCCTTTTATCAATGCCTGACCATTAATGCTTATACTAGTTAATTATCACAGGAGAGATTATACAAGAGAGAATAATAAAATTCTTCCCGGTTTAGCACAAATCTAGAGTCACAGTTGTGGAACAATAAGCTGAAATATAGGCATATTCTTTGTCTTTTGTTTTATTTGCTCAGTTTTCGTATGATTCTGTACTGAGTAGACTTTCTTTTGCATTGCTTATTTCCCTCTGACCTGGATATTTGACCTCACACAATGTACATTTTCCACAGCTACAATTTAAACTTACACAGTGCAGATTTTCCATTTCCTTTGACTAATTTACGCTCCAGAATAGAATGCTGATCTCACTTTCCATCCCACACAAATTTATATATTCTTTTTATTTAAGTCACATACTGTTTTCTTATTGTCTAAATCACAGGATCTGATAGAGTGAAGTGGATAGTGTAGAGAAAATGATGTTTGTGAAACTGGTTACATTATCATTGTTGCAAGCAAATTCAAAAGTTATACATTAAGCTTCTACTACATGCCAGGTATTATATTGGATAAGTGTGTCTGAAGCTTTAGCATGCATCAGAATCACCCGGAAGGCTTGTTAAGACATGGATCACTGGGCTTCACTCCCACAGTTTCTGAATCAATAAGTCTGAGATGGGATTGAGAACTTCAATAAAATATTATGTAATGGTTTGCTACTGCAGATTTCTTGCCTGCTCCATGTTCAGTGATGTCCTTTTGATAGCTTGAAATTGGCCATGGTAGGAGTATTTACATCACAGAAATCTATAAATGCTGCAAATCAGAGATTCTCCCCTCCCTCACCATGAGCTAGAGTTTATTTATGTATTTACTTATTTTTTTTTTGTTCTTTTTTTTCTCCTGTGGGGAAAAAAATTATCTTCATTTATTTTATTTCATATGATCCATACTTGAATTTTTTAAGCTAATACATGCTTTTAAAAGTTAGAAAGTAGTTACCCTTAGGGCTAGAAAGAGACATGATAGGGGCATGTTAACAATGCTCTCTTTCTTGAACAGGGATGTGTTCACTTTATGAAGATTAATCAAGTTCTACACAGATGATATGTGCACGTGTCTAATATGTATATTAAATGTCAATAAAAAGTTGAGTTTTTTCAATGTCATTGGGTTAATTTAATAAAGTTACTTCTTATCTGATCTTTTAATAAAACAATCTTCTGAATTTATATCTAGTTGCGAGACCTTGGCATCAATGACGTATATGATCTAATATTTTCTATTTCTAGTTTAGTTACTTTTTTTTAATTTCAGAGTATTACGGAGGTACAAATGCTTTGGTTACATAAATTGCCCTTGCACCACCCGAATCAGAGCTACAAGCATGCCCATCCTCCAGACAGTGCGCACTGCATTCGTTAGGTGTGAATTTACCCATCCCCTCCTCTCCCGCTCCCACCTGCCTGACATTCTATGAATGTTACTTCCCATATGTACACATTAATGTTGGTGGATTAGTGCCAATTTAATGATGAGTACATATGACATTTGTTTTTCCACTCTTGTGATACTTCACTTAGAACATATTTGAATGTTAATACAAAAATAAAAAATAGAATCTAATAAATGTTTACAAACAGAATACCTTGAAATAGATTTCTGTATTTTAGCCTGGCACAGGGTAATTGACAAATTGTACTTGTTATATTCAAGGCAACAGAGTCTGTAGTCCAGGAGCACTTAGCCCAACCTTTAGGCATGAGCTAGTTTTTAACACTTACCAGCAGACCATCGAGGACAGACATTAGTATTTTTTAAGGTCCCCCTGTGGTTCACATGTTCAATGAGTGTTGAGAACCAATGATCTAGAGGGGAAGTTCTGGTAAAAGAAAAAAAAAAAAAAAACAGAGAAATACATAGTACTTGGTGTGGTAATATGTAGTATTATTTATAATGAGGGAATAGGAATATAGAGGATTGACCCTTTGTGGGAAATTAGGAAATAACTAATAGAGAAAATTCAGTTTGCACTGAAATTTGAATGCCGTGTAGGATTTAAAATGGAATGGCAGCAAAGGGCATTCAGAGAAAAAGAGGACATTTCTGACAAGAACAATAACAAACAAGGGGGCATGTTTGTGAAACACATTAATTTTGGATTAATCATCAAAGCCAATATGCATTATTGAAATTACAGTACTTCCTAAATATCTTTCCTATTGGACTATAGGTTCCATGAGGACAGAGACTTTGCCTGTCATGGTATAGGAATCTCCTAATACAGTATCCAGTGCATAACAGGCACACAATAATTGTTTGTGTGTGAATGAATTATGTGCCTCCAAAAGACCTGAAAATGAAGTAAAGGGGAGGCATTATTCATAGTGACTGGATGTATAATATAAAATAAGTGCTTTTTTTCTCAACTGGGCAAGAAAACTTATAGCAAGATATGAAAAAAAATAGCAGTTATTCAGAGGTACCTAAGAAAGAACAAAGATTTGTGGAGAAAAAATTAAAAGAGCAACACTTTGTGGGGAAAAGATACGAGTCAATGGCCGGGTGCCATGGCCCACGCCTGTAATCCTAGCACTCTGGGAGTCCGAGGCGGGTGGATCACCTGAGGTCAGGAGTTCGATACCGGCCTGAGCAAGAGGGAGACCCCATCTCTACTAAAAATAGAGAGAAATTATCTAACCAACTAAAAATATATAGAAAAAAAATTAGCTGGGCATGGTGGCACATGCCTGTAGTCCTAGCTACTCGGGAGGCTAAGGGAGGAGCATTGCCTGAGCCCAGGAGTCTGAGGTTGCTGTGAGCAAAGCTGATGCCACAGCACTCTAGCCCGGGCAACAGAGTGAGACTCTGTCTCACAAAAAAAAAAAAAAAAAAAAGATACGAGTCAAGATTTAAGTTTTAAGATACTACAAAATCAGGAAATTTTTATTAAAATTATGAAGAACAATGAAATTATTTCACTTTTTAAAAATATTGAAATATTAATTTATTTCTAACATTTAGAGTACAGATGCCATTATTAGTGGTAGATATCACTAACCCAAGTTGAGAAAATGCTGAATGTTATTTGAGCTATAAGAGTAATTAGGAAGTTAGTTTCCTTCTTTGAATTTACCAAGACATGTCTTGAACATATAATTAACTTATATCAAGCACAGTCACAATTTTTTATAGAAAAATAAAAACATTGATTACTGTTTGTTTATACTCTAATCTTTCATAGGCCAATATCCACAAAGTCTTCAAAATCCAAAGGTAAAATACAGATAAACTGTAATGTATTACATAGTAAGAATTTTTAAATCTATTTACGCTTGCATCTCTCCTACAAAGAAGATACCACACTTAAGTCAAAAGGACCAGTTATAATCAGGAAGTCATAAAAAATTTGCACTGATTTTTTAAAAAAATTAATTAAAGAAACATAGCTAGAAAATTACAAAATACTTGGAAATTAAACAATAAACTTGTAAATAATACATAAGCCAAAGAGAAATCTCAAGGGAAATTTAAAAATATTTTGAACAAAATTAAAATGAAATAAAACATCAAAATTTGTGAAATATAATGAAAGAAATGCTTACAGGAAAATCTATAGCATTGAATGCATATATTAACCTAAAATTAATGATCTAAGTTTCCACCTTAGGAAACCAAGAAAAAAAAAATTAAATCCTAAGTAAAGAGGAAAAAGCAATAAAAATTAGAGCAGAAATTAGTAAAATTGAAAACATTAAATTAATAGAGAAGATGAAAAAAATCAAAAGCTAGTTTTTGAAAAGGTAAATAAAAAATCAATAAGACTCTAGCCATGCTAACTAAGGAAAAAAGAGAGAAGATACAAACTTTTAATATCAGAAATAAAGGAGAGGACACTATTATAGGTCCCATGAACACTAAAAGGATATTAAAGAAATATTAAGAACAATTGTATGCTCACAGATTTGATAACCTAGATGAAATGGATCAATTCCTTGAAAGACTACATTTTCTAAAACTCACACAAAAAGAAATAGTCTTAATAGGCTTGTATCTACTAAATAAATTGAATTAGTAATTTAAAACCTTCCAAGCCAGAAAACATCATGTCAATACGGATTCACTCATGAATTCTACCAAATATTTAAGAAATAATATATACCAGTTCCCTAAATCTCTTCAAGAAGACAGAAGCAAAGGAAATACTTCCTAACTGATTCACTGAGGCCGGCATTACCTAAACAACCATAACCAGACAAAAATATTAAAAGAAAAGAAAACTAAAAACCAACCTCTTTCATAAATATATACACAGATGATTGCCAGGGTGAGTTACTGACAAGCCTGCTTACATATGGTACTTAGATAGAGCTCTGTCTAGGGTAAGTCTCATCACTACCCTCAATGGTCTTGGGGTCCAAACCCTTCCAGCCTATGCACTAGGAGACCATGTGGAGTAGTGGACAAAGCATGGCCTCTGGAGACTGGTACCCTAGGTGTGGGGACTTACTCTGCCACATAGTAGCTGTCTGGCCTTAAGCAAATTGCTTACTTACCTTCTCTGAGTCTCAGATTTTCATCTGTGAAAGAGCTTATTAATAGGCTGGGCATGGTGGCTCATGCCTGTAATCCTAACACTCTGGGAGGCCGGGGCGGGCGGATTGTTTGAGCTCAGGAGTTCGAGACCAGTGTGAGCAAGAGCGAGGCCCCATCTCTACTAAAAATAGAAAGAAATTATATGGACAGCTAAAATATATATATAGAAAAATTAGCCGGGCATGGTGGCGCATGCCTGTAGTCCCAGCTACTTGGGAGGCTGAGGCAGAAGGATCGCTTGAGCCCAGGAGTTTGAGGTTGCTGTGAGCTAGGCTGACACCACGGCACTCTAGCCTGGGCAACAGAGTGAGACTCTGTCTCAAAAAAAAAAAAAAAAAAGAGCTTATTAACAAAACCTCTTGAGACAAGAGGGCCAACTAGAGACATCGCTTGGAGGACTGTCCTGGAAGGAAGATAGGATTTTGGATAAAAGAGAAGGGAAAAGAGATGCAGAGCAAATATAGATCACAGAGACATGCGGGAGACTGCCGGGGATCTCATGGAGGAAAATTGCAAAGCAGAGAAAGAAGAAGATAAAGATGAAAACATATCAGGGAGGATCAAACCCAGAGAGGCTCTCACCCAGTGAAAGGGTAACGGGAGGATCCCTCCCACCCTTCCACAAGCATTCAGTAGCCAGCAGAATACCAAAATTCTTGGAGGCTTTTCCACCCTCAAGAGCCCAAGCATAGCAGCAAACAACCTTTTAAAAATACTTGTAAACTGGGTTGTTAAATATTAACTAAGCATGGTTAAAGCATAGATAAACAGTTTTTCCATTGTTTTGTAGATGATCTTCCCATGCCAAAAAGACAGATACTATTTTGAATTCTTTTAATAGACATTACTTGCTATAAAACAAAACATTATTTCCCTTCCCATTATAATTTGCCTATATTCTATTCATAAGTTATTGACAACTATGCTAATTTTACCTGTGTCAAGGGACATGGGTGCCATAAAGTCTCTCAGCTATTTTTATTTCCTTGCTTAACCTCACATTTCTCTTATTTACCATAGATTGTACTATCTTCATAAATTCTTAAATTATCTTGAAAAAAGAGCAGTTCCAAGGTTGATATACCATGAAGAGGGACTAGCAAATGCCAAGCCCCTAAACAGAAACAAGTTCAATGTGAAGAAAGGTAAAAGCACACGGGTTTACAGAAAGAAGACAGAGATGTGGGAGAAAGTGACATATTAAATATATTAAGAAGTTTGCATTTTATTAAAAGCAATAGACAGCCTGTGGAGGATTTTAAAGTAGTAGCATGACATTGATTTTTGTTTTATAATGATCCCTCTGGCCTCTGTGAGGAGGTTGATTTTGAGGAGTGCTTTTTCTACTTCTTCACTGCCAGCTTCACTTCCTAGAGCTGAATCTCGTTCTAATTTTTCCCAGCCTCAGCTGGATGGACTCTGTGTATCTCACCTTGCTTGGAATGTTCTAATCATCTTCTGTGTCTGTGTCCTTGTAAAGCAGTGCACTCATACTGCTATTTTAGTAAATTATGCTTGATTGTAAATAGGATTGGAACAAAATGGTTATACTCCGATGGTCATTGGATTCCATTCTGAAACAGACTTTCAGTATTTACCTTGTGTTATGTTCTAATTCTTCCTGACGGCAGTGAAGAATTATTTCCCAAATCCTCAAATCTAACTGCTCACAAGCTGACCTTATAACAATTTTCTATATAATCTATATTTGGCTTCTAAAACTATTAGCCCTTGACAAGGACAAGGGCTAGAGAGAACCCTAGAGAGTTCTTCATAATGGTCCCAAAATAGGAACAGTTGGAAGGGATCAACTAACTGCCATGTGGCCCAACTCACTAGAGCTCAGGAACTCCTTTTGTTTAAGACATTAATGAAAGTTTTAGCTCCAAGGAAAAATATGAAATTTAAAGATTAATCATCAGTTTCAATTAAAAATTATTTCTTGTAGTTTCATAGCTTTGGGTCTTACATTTAAGTCTTTAACCCATTTTGAATTGATTTTTGTATATGGTGAGAGAGAGGAGTTTCATTCATTCCTTTGCATATGGGCATACAGTTTTCCCAGCACTGTTTATTGAAGAGACTGTCCTTTCCCCAGTGAATGTTCTTGGCACTTTTGTTGAAAACCAGTTGGCTATAAATATGTGGAGTTTCCTCAAAAAACTAAAAATAGAACTACCATATGATCCAGCAATCCCACTACTGAGTATATATTCAAAGGAAAGAAAATGAGGATTTCAAAGAGGCATTTGCATCCCCATGTTTATTGCAGCACTATTCACAATAGTCAAGATGTAGAATCAACCTAAGTGTCCTTCAACAGATGAATGGATAAAGAAAATATGGTATATATACATAATGAAGTACTATTCAGCCATAAAAAGAATAAACTCCTGTCATTCATGGCAACATGGATGAGCTTAGAGGACATTAGGTTAAGTGAAATAAATCAGGCAAAAATACAAATACTACATGTTCTCACTCATATGTGGAAGACAAAAATGTTGCTCTCATAGAAGTAGAGTAGAAGAGTGGTTACTAGAGGTTGCAAAGCATAGGGGAAAGAAGGGTTAGCCAGAAGTTGGTTAACAAATACAAAAGTACAGTTAGATAGGAGGAGTAAGTTCTAGTGGTCTGTAACACTACAGGGTAACTATAATTGACAACAATGTACTGTGTATTTTCACATAGCTAAAAGAGCAGATTTTGAATGTTCCCAACACACGCATACACACACACACACACACACACACACACACACACACACGTTTAAAGTGATGGATATGCTAATTATCCCGATATGCTAGTTAATTTGACCATTACATGCTGCATACATGTATCAAAATAGCACACTGTACCCCACATATATTTGTACAATAATTACATGTCAATTAAAAATAATAATAAAAGCAAAGAAAATTATTTCTTAAATTAATTTTTAATTCATTTTAAATACCAAATTTTAAAAATTAAAAAACACAAGTTGTAAATTCATATTTAGTAAGGTATGTTTTGAAGTCTAACAAACTTTTTTGTGTGTATAGAGATATATAGCAATAAACAATTTTTAAAAATTAGTTTGAATTGTCTTCCATTTTATGTAGCAAAGTAACTTGCTATACACATACACATATAAACACACACACACACACACACACACACACTCCAATAAAGAAGTTACCTGAAAATCCCTTGGCATCAATGAAGTCATGTGCCTCCATTTACTGACAGTTATGTACTTAGCTGGGAATAGCATAGGTAGATAGGACAAATCACCTTTCAGCCATTGAAAGTAGCACTTAGAAGTCACAAGTTGCCCCACTGTCCATGGAAAAATATATAATCTGACCTTATTTTATGAGAGGGTTATAAAGAAAATTTAACCAATCCTTAGGAAGGAAGAAAGGAGAATGGGAGATCTAAGTGCACAAGAGGTCAGATCCTGGAAGTTACCTAACTCCACTCCTGAACCAATGTGCAGCCTGGGAGATGGCCATGAATAATATTCAAATAGTGTGACCATTGAGGGCTCTAACCTTGAGGTTATAAACATGGGGCTTGCTGGCACACAGGGAGGGAATTATTCTCTAAGTAGTATAGGAACCAGTGCAGGGATCTGAAAGAGGAGAACATTATCATAGCAGTGGGCACACATGGTTTTCACACTATGCCAACAAGTCTTCCATAAATACATCATGGAACAGATGAAAGAAATGGTAATAATAAACTGATCATATTTCAGTTAAACTCTATTTATAATCTATTTAGGCATATATGTCTGATTGATATTTTTTGGACTATGGAAAACTTCAATATTACTAGACAATTTAGAAGAGAGGGGATGTCCTCATAGAGGAGTTATTAAATATCCTGCTAATGAAGCAAAGGGAACTCAAAGAATTGTTTGAAAAATTTAAATATACTATAATGTATAATTATATATATACTATATCATGTTATGATACAACATATTTATAACATATAATATTAAACATATAACACAATATTAAACATATAATACGATATTAAAATACTATCTAAGGCCTAAATATATCCCTATGGAAAGCAATAGATCAAAGATGTCTTCATTGACTACAAGATAAAAAGAAACTTCCTACAGAAAGGATTATTTTTTAAAGACTTGTGTTATAATAAGAACAAGTTGCCATAAATATGCTTCCCACTTTCCCTCCATCTTCACAATATTTGCCTCTTGAAATGTGAGGCTAATCCATGAAATATATTTTCAGCATTAAATAGTTGTGTAAAATTTTTAAAAATCACTCAGAAAAAATAAAATAATCTGCAAATAATGAGGATCAACTGTACCTCCATTTCCAGTCTCTTCTCTCACTAAATCTTTATCTTCAGCTATACCAGGGTGCCATTATATCCAAATTACTCTTTCCAATTCTCCATTATTGAATCTTTGTTTAAGCTTTATCCATTGCTCTAAATGATTTTATCTGACTTAATGTGCATCAGGTTTCATACTTCAAGGTCCAATTCATTGACAATTTACCCTAAATTCTCTATTTAGAGTTTTTCTTCTTCTCCATCAGATTCCCAAAGCATTTTATTTTGACCACTATGGTAGGCACAATAGCAACTCCCCAAAGATGTCTGTGATCTAATCTCTTGAACCTGTGAATATGTTACCTAATTGGACAAAAAAACTATGCATATGTGATTATTGTTATAGACCTTGCAAGGGAGAGGTTATCCTGAATTATCTGAGTGGGCTCAATCTAATCACAAAAGTCCTTAAAAATGGAAGAGGAAGGCAGAAGGGTAGGTCAAAGAGACTCAAGATTGCAAAAAGAGGCAGGAGAGATGCAAAGCATGAGAGGGACTTGATCTGCCTTTGCTATATATAAAGATAGAAGAAGGGGGCCATGAGCTAAAGAATATGGCAGCCTGTAGAAGTTGGGAATGCCCCTAGTTAACAGCCACAAGAAGATGAGAATCTCAATTCTACAAACACAAGAAACTGAGTTCTGCCAACAGTCTCCATGAGTGTGAAATGGAATCTCCTTTAGAGATTCCAGGAAAAAAAAAAAAAAGCAATTCTGCTGACACTTTTATTTTTGTGTATTAAGAATCATTCCAGACTTTTGGCCCACAGCACTGTAAAATAATAAATTGTGTTGTTTGAGACACTAAGTTTGTGATATTAAATAATATGACCACTATAAAAGTAATTAGTGAATTCTAATTCATTTGTATATCAATTCCCTCCTTCCCAGAGAATAATTCCCCAGGGGCGGATGACAAATTTGGTCTTGCATTCATATATCCAAAAAGTAACACATACACATGTACACTTATATACACAGAAATATATTGTGTGGACTTAATTGTCCCTTAACCTATAAAGCTGAGTTATAATTTACTTAAGTACCAAACTTTCCTTATTTACACATATGAAAAACTGTTTCAGGGATAATTTCACACAAAATAAGTTAATTACATTGCCATACAAACATTTTAACAAGTGACTTTATACTATAAACATGAAGTCAATTTATTCAATGATGTAGAATATATCTAGTGAATTTAGACCTGATATTCACTCAATCAATTTTTTACTTATGGTTAAAAACAGACGTAGCACCCATCCTCATTAAATAATATGTAGCTGATTTAAGTCTTAAGTACTGATTTTCTTAGTAAACTTAATTTCACTCAGACCACATCAAGTTTGGGTGGTAATCAAGAACACTGTTAATTCCCAAACTTGGTTTTCAGTTTTCAAGTTCTAAACCTGAAAAACTACCAAGATACTACAACCCTAGGAACAAGTGCTTTCTTTTTATCCCTAACTCATGACTAGCTTACCTTCTTTAGAGACTGATGAGATTTCCGTATTTTTGTTTCTGTTGTTTTCAATTGTGAAAGTGGGAGATCTTATTCATTGGCTCCTGCTTTTTCTGCCACACACTTCAAAATACCAACACTTACGTATTTGCTAATGTTGTGCCATCACTACGGCTTCACTGTGTCAGGGAGGCTGCTGTACACCATGACTACTGCAAATATCCTTATTACGATTTCCCTGCAGTCACTCAGTCTTGTTGTGGGGTCTCCAAAACTGGCACTCATGCTCCGCCAGACTAACGCTTCACCACCTTATTATCTGTTCTTTCTATAATATATTTATTATACTTCATCGTCTCCATCTACCCATCACCACCATTTATCACAACTGATAAAAATCTACAATTCCCTTTTGTGCCTTCTCTAGAAATTATTAGGACATATATAATAGGAATTGGGCCACAGAATCTGAGTTTGCCACCTGTGATTATATTAAAAATGATCCCTTCTCACTTATCGTAAACCACTTTCTCAAGATGCTAATACAATAATTTAATGTTTACTTTTAACTAGTTTCTAAATTCACTAACGGAATTTTCAACAAAATCTGGATATAACTTTTGTCTCTTTTGCCTGTACCAGATCTATATTTTAGAACTTCATACATCAGACAATAAATTCTCTACATCTCTTTAATATTTCTTCATAAACTCTGTTCCAGATATCTCACTATACTTCTAGAGTTACCAATATACACTGAATTGAGCAAAAGGAGGGGCGAGTCTTTGGAAATTCTCTATTCATAGGGCTCATATCTCTCTCTGTTTAGGGACATAGAAGTTGGGAAATGACATAGCAGCCTATGAAGTAAACTTGTGAGTTTATTTTTTACCTGGTAAACAGGTATTTAAGAAAAAAATTATTATTATAAAATTATTTTATATAACTCATATTTTAGCTATTTTAATATTTTATTCAACTCATAGGGTGTTTCTTGTATCTACAATGTATTATGCTGTGTTCTAGATGAGTAAACTAAATCTCTACCCTAGGGGAGCTTACTGTTGAGTACAAATTCCAATTGCTAAGATGAAACATTTGTGGTTTTCCTAGGGAACAACCAGCCATCCAGTTTGTTCTAAATTTAGGATATGGAAAAAGTAAAAGATAAATCTGAGTCTTGGTTGAATTTGATTACTAATGACAGATAAGAGAAATTTGCATTGAAATTTGTCAAAAATGAAGATTTTATCGTTTTTTTAGAGAAGAGAGTGTTATGATCAAATCTTACTTTGGGAGGATTAATCAAGCAGTTAGTATAAAATATATATTGCCAAAATAAAAGAAATTATGAGCATAAACCTCAGAAGTTTATTGAAATAATTCACAGCATATGCGGTGGGAGTTCTGGCAATGGGAATAGAAAAAAGGATCCAATGACAAAATAGTACAGAAGGTAGATAAAACTTGGTGACAGATTTGAAGGATATAGATGATTAAAGCATAATTTCATAGTTATAAATGTGAATCATTTAAATATTAGTAACATTTCCAACAGAAATTTGGAATAGACAAATTCTTTTTTTAAAAGAAAAATGATTAGTTTTGGTTTGGGCCAAACAGCAAATGTCTGGATGAGAATGAAAAAAATTCACCTAAATATTGGCATGTTTTCTCTCTTCTACAAGCGTGTTCTTAGAATATTTTTATATATGATTAGTTTGTGATGTAACAGTGATATTATACTACAGGCATTTGGCAACATGTCCATGGCTAGTTCAAATTAATCTTCTAAATTTTTAGCCAAATAATTTCTTTGTCATGGCTGTGAAAAAATAAATGAGATTGTTAATTGAATCTGCAGATACCTTAACATAGACATTAATATTTAGTGTTTTTGACAGTGAATATGCTTAAACTGTCAAGGAAAAACAATATGCTGAGATATTTTTAGGAAATGATAGCATACAGAAAAAGGCGGCATACATTTGTGTGCTGTATAACATTCAGTTCCGTCAGTGTACCTAAATGTGCAAGAGTCTTATTGACAATGAGTCAATCCAAATCTATCATAGACTGTACACTGCACACTGCACACCGTACACTGTCAAGTGGTAGTATTAAAATGGTCAAAACTCACATACTGATGAGCTTTGACATTGCTTTATCTCATCACATATAAGTAAAATTCTGCAGCTTTTTAGGATTATTTTATTAATATAACTTTTTGTACTTTATTTGAAACACAGACTATCACAAAATTAACATTTCAAATTAAATTTATTTAAACGTTCTTCCTGCCATTGTTATTTCTTTCTAATTCTAAAGAAAAAAATAAATGAAATTGAAAGTACTAATATGTGAGAAACAAAAAGGCAATATTTTCTTTTGCCAATCTGTTTTCAGTTTTGAGAAAACTGCCTCATGACAAAAAGAGGCATAGAGAGGCAGTAGGTAATCTCTCAGACATTCCAAATCTCTCGTAAGTTAAAACATTGGTGTGATGGTTTTAATATATTATTTCATATTTGTCTGACCCCTGCGGTGGACATTTACTTGAGAGCAGTAGAGATAGCATAATCATCAACTAAAGTGCCCTTCTCAGCAGGGGAAAGAAATCAAAGCCTTTCCTTTTCTTAATACTTAATTTTTAGTTTAATTCTGCTGATGCTATTTATTTATGTGAAGATCAAAAAACATCAGTATTTTGGTACTCATTATTCATTTTAAATGAACATTTAAAAATAGATTACAGAAATATCCCTAGTACCTCTAAGTAGTGGTTTTGATTCAAATGCTATCTAGTGATATTTAAATGATTGAATGGATATAAAACTTTTTAAATTTGAAGATGCAACTCTATGAAGATATTGCCTATATTTACAGGCTAGTGCTAAATGGGAACAGGGGAGATTATTTTCATAAACACTTCTTCATTCATTCATCTCAATTCTATATTGAATTTGAGAATGCACAAACCACAGCTAGGCAGTGTTTACTGGCTAAAAAATAAAATGAAGTCTTATTCTATACATATATTTTTAAGTGTGCATTATTTCAAAAAAGAATCTTTGTTTTTATGACTCATAAAATAATTCAGCATTACTGACAATAGAAACAGGGTGGTTTGATTAATTTCCTAGTAAGGCAATGTTTTCCTAAACCCCAGTTTGAGAACATAGGCTTGATCATTGCCAACAAATCTAGTGCCTGCATTAAGCCAATGTGTAATAATATCAAGATCATATTTCTACAGAATTGGATATGAGAGAAATTAGCACGCTATGAAGCCCACGGGTATTCTAAGATCATTCTCATTGTTTTCAGTCCACTAAAACTATGGCCTAATATGTTCACTGTTCAAAAAATCACTCTGTTAAATTATATGAAGAATTTGAATTAAACTTGTGGTCTTCCATCCAAGTACTAACCGGGCCTGACCCTGCTTAGCTTCCGAGATCAGACGAGATCGGGCGCCTTCAGGGCTGTATACCTACATGAAGAGTGCAATGCGCACTGTCTGGGGAATGGACACACTTGAAGCTCTGACTCAGAGGAATGCGGGGGGACATGGGCAATATATATAACCTGAACTTTTGTACCCCCATAATAAGCAGAAATAAAAAAAAAGAAAAGAAATAAAAATAAA
The DNA here is from genome assembly GCA_028533085.1 of Varecia variegata. Taxonomy (NCBI): domain Eukaryota; kingdom Metazoa; phylum Chordata; class Mammalia; order Primates; family Lemuridae; genus Varecia; species Varecia variegata. Next base: position 81,565,540 of record CM052436.1, read on the forward strand.
CTTGTGGTCTTCACTCTTAAGGAGCCATTAATAGTAAAGGGCATAAGTTGCTGATGTGTGCAATAATAGATAACAGCAAATGTATTATAAGACTGTCATTTAATTCAGAATTTCCAATTCATTAATAAGTATCAAAAGATTTGAAATTTTGCATAACATTTATCCCAGTCATTTCGCTTCTAGGAATTTCTCTTTAAAACATGTGTATAATTGAACAAAGACTTAGCAAAAAATGATTTTCACTGGAATGTTGCTAGTGAGTGAATAATCAGAAAATAATCAAATATATAATACTATGGTGTTGATTAAAATACATTATATCCACAAAGTGAAATAATAGTCTACATCAATATACACCATCTGGGTGATGGGCACACTTATAACTTTGCCTCAAGCAGTCCAAAAGCAATCCATGAACCAAAATATTTGTACCCTGTAATATTATGAAATTTAAAAAAAATCTATATAAAATGAAAAATCTTATATCATATGAAATGTTTAATATATTTTTAAGTTAAAAACAGCAGGTTGCTTATAATAAGATATGGATGGATTAATAGAGACATATAGAGAAATATATAGATAGATGACAGAAATATAATTTCTTTTTCATCTTCCTTGTTTTCTTTTGTACTCATGATTTCAAAGAATTTTACTAGGAGCACATATTTTATTTTGAATAAGGAAAGGGCAACTCAAAAAAAGAAAAAAAAACATTATAATTAAGTCAACCTAGACAATATGGCAAAATATCATACATGGTAAATTTTTAAATTAATTGGTCTGAAAATATTTTCAACAGGATTTCACATTAAAATGGTATCAATTTTGTTGTCCATAAAGACAGGGGCTCTGATGAATCATGAGTATTTCGATATGTAGACAAATGGGAAATATACTCTAAGTGGGTAGAATTCTACTATAAAATGACAGAGATGGAAAGGTCATAGGTTTGTTCAGAAAACAGTGAGCAAAATAATGGAGCATAGTGGAAGTTTAGTCAGGTAAGTAGATGGTGACCAGGTATGGAGGGTCATAAAAGCCCAACCAGTGATGGAAGTTTTTACCACACATGATATGGCCCCTGTCTACTTTTGCAAGCTCAGCTTATATCACTTTCCTCACTGACTCACTGTTCTCAGCTATATTTACCTCCTTTCTTCTCTCTGCCTAATCTGTGTCCCACCTCAGAGCTTTGTACACCTGCTGGTCTCTGTGCCTGGAATGCCTTTCTCTCTGATTTCCAATGACTGGTTCCTTTCAGACAATCGGACCTCAGCTTGCATAAAAGAAGCCTGGCCTGCCTACCCACACAACTAGTCATACACTATTATCTCCCTGCACTTCAATCTACCACAAAGCACTTATTATTAGCCATTTATTTCTTGTTTTTCTACTACTTCTCTCTTTAGAACGTAATCTCCTTGCAGACAAAAACTTACCTTGTTCACCACTGCATTCCCAGGATCTACAGAGGTGCCTATCATATATCTGTTGAGTAAAGAAATGAGTAAATAAATACTGATCTATTTCCTGACAGAGGAAATGGAGAGATAATATGGCAGAGAGAAAAAGAGATGGTTTTCTCCCAAAAGAAGTATTCAGAAAGATAAAAGTATCTAAATTCATCCTATGAGTTTAGCTCATAGACCACAGGAAGTCAATCCATATTATCCTTATTTATATTGACATAACATTTTCTGGATTCCCTTAATTATATTATAACTACATTCACAATTATTTTTTTCACATAAATTGATTATTAGAAATTATACATTTCAAACTGCCCATTTTCTCATCACTCTTCCCACCCCCAACACACACACACACCCATGACACCACACACAGCAATTGCTCCTAAACATTCAGGGACAAAAGAATATCAAAGTGGTGAAGGTCAGTCATATATTACCCACACATAAAATTAAATCTTAAAAGTAGAAATATTTTAGGATCAGCTTGTATAAAATATTTATGTAAAAAATTATCAGATTAAATTAATTTTCAGAGCATATTCTGAAAATAATTAAATTAGTAATTAGAATATTTAAAATCTTATATGAATGAATCTTAAAAACAATTCACAAACCCAGTTAGAAATTTCAATATCAGACAATGTCAAAGACAGTTTCATTTTCTGAGTATAAAACATGAGCTTTGAACTCATGCTAGATATTTCTGATTCCTGAGCTATAAACCACTAAAGTTATGCTTTTTGTATGCCATATTTATTCACTGTCTGACAAAAGCAAAAGTTAGATCACTGAAGAATTATACTTTTATAGAAGAAATTGTATCAAGCATTTATAAGATCAAGCAATATCTCATTTTTCTAGACCTTGATTAGAATCCTTTCGATTCTAAAGCAATTCTTTCAGACATTTTTCTGATAAACTATTAAATCTAGAGCCCAAAATAATGCATCTCTGGAAATACGTAGTTCATTGTTTAAACATATATCAAGAACAAACTTATCCTTTAGTTATACAATTATTTGAAATGACAAAATTTTCTTACCACTAAACTATAATCTTTAGATTTAAATGCACCATTAAAAGTCTCCTATTGCAAACTTTATGACCTATAATGATCATATATTCTAATTTTCTTTTGTTTTTTTTGCGTTCAATTCTTTTATTTTTTTAAATTTATGTATTTATTTATTTATTTTTCATTTCACCATGTTACGGGGGTACAAATGTTTAGGTTACATATATTCCCTTTGCCCCATCTGAGTCAGAGCTTCATGCCTGTCCATCCCCCAGACAGTTCATACTGCACCCATTAGATGTTTATATGTCCATCTTCTCCTCTCCTCTCCCACCTGCCCGACACCCAATAAATGTCACTACCCTATGTGCACTTAAGTGTTGGTCAGTTAAATCAGTTAATACCAATTTGATGGTGAATACATGTGGTGTTTGTTTTTCCATTCTTGGGATACTTCACTTTGTAGAATGGGCTCCAGCTCTATCCAGGATAACACAAGAGGTGCTATATCACCATTATTTTTTGTGGCTGAATAGAACTCCATGGTATACATATACCACATTTTATTAATCGACTCATGTATTGATGGGCACTTGGGTTGTTTCCACATCTTTATCTTTGCAATTGTGAACTGTGCTGCTATAAACATTTGAGTGCAGATCTCTTTTTTACAGAATGTCTTTTGTTCCTTTGGGTAGGTGCCCAGTAATGGGATTGCTGGATCAAATGGTAGTTCTACTTGTAGCTCTTTGAGGTATCTCCATTTTGCTTTCCACAGAGGTTGTACTAGTTTGCAGTCTCACCAGCAGTGTATGAGTGTTCCTATCTCTCCACATCTGCACCAACATTTACTGTTTTGAGATTTTTTGATAAAAGTCATTCTCATTGGAGTTAAGTAATAGCTCATTGTGGTTTTGATTTGCATTTCCCTGATGATTAGAGATGCTAAACATTTTTTCATATGGCCATTAGTGTATCTTCTTTTGAAAAGTTTCTGTTCATGTCCTTTTGTCCACTTTTTGATAGGATTGTTTCATTTTTTTCTTGGTAATTTTCCTGAGTTCTATATAGATTCTAGTTATCAGCCTTTTATCAGATGTGTAGCATGTGAATATTTTCTCCCATTCTGTAGGTTGTCTATTTGCTCCTGGGATAGCTTCCTTGGCTGTGCAGAAGCTTTTTAATTTAATCAGGTCCCATTTTTTTATTTTTATTGTTGCTATGATTGCCTTTAGGTTCTTCTTCATAAATTCTAATTTTCTGATACTATGTTTATATGTACTCACATATTATATATGAAAACAAAATGGTGCAGGAATTGCTAAGTTTCTAAATGTTAAATAAAAATTCAATTAAAAATGTATATTTTCTGTGAATTTGTTTATTCTAGGTACCTCAGTCATCCAGACAGAATGATAGAGATTGCTAGAACTAGGGAGAGAGGGAAAGGGAGAGTTATAGTTTAATGGGTACAGAGTTTCTGTTTGGAATTCTAAAAAGAATCCTGAAATGAATAGTGATGATGATCACACAACATTATGTGACCTCACACAATTCTACTGAATTGTATACTTAAAAATGATTAAGATGGTAAATTTTATGTTATGCATATTTTTACCACAGTAAGAAAAATAAAAAAGATTTCAAAGAAAGTACATTTTATGCTGAGCAATTCTGGATGAGTGGAAAAGCAAATAAGGGGCCCCTAAACAGGCTTCTTATTTAACAGATAAGAACAAAAGCCCCAAGTTGGTTTTCTATAATTTAGTCAGTAGCAAAATTGGGTCTGATTCAATTACATCCCAACCCACCTTCTCTTCAAAAGGCCTAAATTATCAACCAACTGGGTATCCCAGCAACACCACAGACTGAATATTAGAAGCTGAACAAATAATCACTTCTCCAAATCAGCTCTTCATTTGGCATTTCCCAATCGACAAAAAACACCATTTTCTCCCCAAGCACATGTAAACTCCCACAGCCAATCACCCACAAGTCCTATTCCATGAATTCTCCCTTAATTCTCTTGACTTCACCACTTCTCTTTGTTGCACTGATCCTGCTTAAAATCACAAGGCCCCATTTATTCTCACTTCTTGCCACAGTCAGCCCATCTGACATTGGGCATTATATAAAAATATAGTGTACTCTCCTATTCCATTACAAAGTCTATCATATAGATCTCTTTTGTTCTTTCCTATGAAAACCTTACACATTCTCTGAATCTAACTCTACCATCCCAAATACTATTTCCTTCTCATATTTCATGCAAAAATTATTTATTGAATGCCAAGCATGGTACACTGTGTTAGGTTCTAGGAGATTCCACAGTAAGCCAGAACAGGTACGAATCTTACATTCATGTAGTTTATAATCAGGTGAAATAGACCAATGTTTCTTAAATAATCATAAACCACTTTAGTGTTATTTTTTTTTGCAAATAAGGCCATTGTGTGAGATGCTGAATTTCAAAGCAAACCTAAGATTCCTGAACTTTTCAGGAAGGTAGAAACTGGTGTGACTGTATGAAGCTTGAGAAGGTGTGTCAAAGGGCAGTGACCCTTGCCTCAGGAGTCACTAGCAACAGCCCCAAGGGCAGGGTAATTTCACATGAAGTTGCCTCTTCTCTACTCATCACTGAGAAGGTGACCAAATGGATTTTAAGAAGAAGAAGAAAAATAGACGTAAAACCTATTAGGTACACATTTTTCATAAAACTGAAAAAATCTAAATTGTCAAGTTGTAGTGGTGACAATTAAAATAATCATAGTTTAGCTGTCTCAAAAATTCCTGATTAGTTGAATATGCACACTGGAAAAAAATACATGTGGCTACATTTTATCATTGATGTAAACTAATGGAAATGTTGTTTCCATTCTAGAAAACAATAAATGATTTATTTAATTTTGGCCTCCAAAATGAGAAAGCACATGTAATATGACTTTTCCTTAATTTTTTATTTGATAACTTAAATTCATTCCACTATGGAATACTGTGCCATTACTTCATATTCTAGTACATATTACCATATAATATTGAGCAGAATATACTCCTTTTCATAGCACAAGAATGACATTTAAAGGTAAGGCATGGTGGCTCACTCCTGTAATCTCCACACTTTGGGAGGCCAGGGCAGGAGGATTGCTTTAGCCCAGAAGTTCCAGACAAGCCTGGGCAACATAGTAAGACCCTGTCTCTACAAAAATAAATAAATAAATAAATAAATAAATTAGCTGGGCATGATGGTGACTGCCTCCAGTCCCAGCTACTCAGGAGGCTGAGGCAGGAGGATCACTTGAGCCCAGGATGTCGAGGTTGCAGTGAGCCATTATTGTACCACTGCACTCCACTTTAGGCAACAGAGCGAGACGCTGTCTCAGGAAAAAAAAAAAATGACATTTTATATGAAACCTGAATAGTTTCAAGATGCTGAGACCAAGACAAAATTTGAAGAAATTTTCCAAGTCTTTTTTAGTGGTTATTTCCACTAATAAATTTTGATTAATTTCTTCATTATATCAATATTTTTTAAAAATAGATTAATAATATTTCACTTTCTATCAACATTATGATGAAATACATTTTACTCCCTTTTCTAAGTAAAGCAGAAAGAATGTAATTATTTGGGGAATGAGAAGGAAAATCTAAACATTCCATCCTCAGGTAAAGAAGGATGACAGTATGAAAAAAGTAAAATGTCTAGAACCAGCTAAAAGTCTATAAAGCAAAAGAAGAAATTAATTTCATCTGAACCTTCTAAATTTTTGGAGATTTTAAAATTCCATTGATCGTCATTTGTTACATCTGGCAGTTTGCCTGAACAGCTGTATCATAAAATCTAAAACAGAAAAAAATTGTAAGTGGGCTGGATAGTGGGCGTTAACCTACATATTCACGCTTCCACACTCACCTCTATACAGCCAGGTCCTGGAAGCCCTCCCGTGGAATTCCTTGTGTGTCCTTGGCTCCAAGGTTTCAACGGGGCTCTGCCGATTGGGAGCACTATCTGAAGAATAGAGAGTAGGAAATAAAGATGTAATTTTTTTTCTTCTGATTCCTGTAGTGGCAGCAAGGAGCAACTGCAGGCTATGAAAGATGCCTGTGGGCTCCTGAAATAATGGAGATGGCCAACACTAGGACAGCAGTAACAGTAGGTGATTGGAGTTAGTCACAGAGGGCTGAAGGTCTCGGCAGTATCGGCAGCAGACTCAGCACTATCCCAGCACTATCAGTGAGGCTGTGGGTTTCGGGTTTCTGGCTTCCTGCACAATGTCAGAGACAGCAGTGACAACAGCACAGCTCTAGGAACCTCAATGGCAAGTGTATTGTGAGCTCTGGATAACACTACCTCCCTCTTTTGCTGTCAGCTTTAGTAATCATTTCCCTATGTTAAATGTCTGAATTTATCGATTTGATTAACTTTCCAAAGTCCCTTGATTCAATGTATTTGCTCCGGCTGCTAGAAGTGGCTTCTTTAACAATTGTTAAGGCTAGATGTGGTGGCTCACACTTGTAAGCCCAGCACTCTGGGAGGCTGAGGTGCAAGGATCACTCAAAGTCAAGAGTTCAAGACCAGCCTGAACAAGAGCGAGATTCCGTCTCTACCAAAAATAGAAAAAGTTAGCCAGGCGTGGTGGCATGTACCTATAGTCCCAGCTACTCAGGAGGCGGAGGCAGTAGGATCACTTGAGCCCAGGATTTTCACATTGCAGTGAGTTATGATGACTCCATTGCACTCTAGCCAGGGCAACAGACCGAGACTGTCTCAAAAACAAATAAAAACAAAACAAAACAATTATTAGTTAGTTTACTGGGACCTGGACTCAATAGTGAATTACATCAATGACCTTGAGATGCCAAAATTTCCTGATTATAGTATAGAGGAAAGATCTAAAGGCATAAAGAGATACAAATATTAATGTATATGATTGTATTATGTGCAACCCATCCACCAATCCACAAATTACCCAAATTTGAGAAATGCACTAATGAGGGAGGTTCCTGCATTCTTAGAAAATTGCCTGGTTGTTCTCTGCAGCATAGAGATAAAGGTAAAAGAGGCTACTACTGAAATGTGAGTTTCTGGGCTGGCAGAGGACACATGTCAGCACCACACTACCTCATCAGCTGAGATAGGGTGTGTGCAGCCGCTATGATGGGAAACAGGCCCAGAGCAGTAATCAGAATATTTTGATCCACTGACATCTTTGTCAGTAGCTAATTGGTCACTAGAAATAAAATAGATGGTCAGTCTTCTAAATTACTTGTTAAATAATCACAGAGAAAGACTCAGTCTCATGAGCAGAGGCCTAACTTCAGTCACCATAATGAAGAGTCTCATCCCCTCACCAAGTTTCTTTCCAGAGCTAGATCACAGATCCTGAACCCTTTAAATAAAAAAAAACAGCCAGGTCCACTTAAGGAAGTACCCTGAGACACCTTGCCCAGAAAGGTCTGTAAATCGTCCTTAAAGTTTTCCCTAAAGCAACCCCTTAGGCCACTTATCAGTGTAGCTAGCTACACACTGGGAAAAGGAAAGAACACATACAATTCAGAGATCAATAAATACTGATGCTGAGTTGATTTAATTTCTAGGGACCCAAAATACTATTGGGATTGATTGATCAAAGTTGAGGTATATGTAAATCAGCTGATAGAATTATAGCCTGAATTTTTCTCTCATTGCATACAGTGAATTTTTCAACCCATCCTGGGGTAATTTCCCAAGTTCCTGAAAGCAGAGTTGGAATAAACAAGCCATCAGGACCCTTGTACCCTCCCTCCCTACCAAAATGGTAAACCAAAGGCAATAAAACATACAAAGGGAACTTAAAGGGGATGGGTGGGTGGTACAGGGTAGTGCTTTAAAAAGAGAATTGAAGCTAGAGACCTTTATCCATTCTGTTTTAGAGATGGAAACTAAACTCCAAGTAATAGAACAGATTGGCAGGTATATGGATAAAGTTACACAGGATAAACCAGTGGAGGCTGTGAGAGAAAAGGTAAGTTTACTTCGTTGGTAAGAGGCCAAGAAGTAGACCTAGGAGCATAGCGAGAAGGATACCATGGGAGGTGTCCCCATAGGCAGCCTCCTCCAGCATTGGCCTGAAGCATGCACACACTTTCCATAGACAGTGCTCCAAATAGCTACCTTCACAATGCTTGACAAAAGTGATAAGTCTATTTTGCCAAAAGCCCCTCTTGGGCAATATTTTATTTCTATTAACAACCTGTTTTTTTCCTCTGTTTTTCCTCTAGCTGCATTTAATGTCCTTGAATAAACTCATTGTGGTCACTGAAAGACAATCCCATGACGTTAACAAATGAAAATAGTATAAAAGGACATATGTCTTGTTAGTCGTGTTCCCTCAAAAGACTTCAGGGCCTAGCATAGAACCCAGAGTATTATTGTGATTAAATGAAAATCACTCAGAGGAAAGAAACAATTTGAAAATGTCGCTCAAGCCATCCCTGTTGGTTTCAATTGCCTAGAAATTCAGTTGTATGAAGCTGTAGCATATGGTTTTTGCATCCCTTAGTGCTGATAAGTATCAGTCAAAATGTTAGTTTTCAAATAAAATACCACATTCCAATTACTTCAATAATATCAATAAATATTGTGAAATAATAAATTATTACTTCCATGGTGTAGCATTTAGTTGTAATAGGCTGTCTGAATTATACCAGATTTTAAATATTTATTGATTATTTTAATAATAAGTAAATCACATACAGCATAAGTCTTTATAGTAAATATTTGGCTGCATAATATTAAAAATTAAATTTTTGTTGGATTTATACAGAATTTTCTAAGGATAAATATGGAAATTCAGAAAGAAAATTACAAGTTCAGCCAACTATATAAAACATGAACTCCCTGGATAAGGATTATGAAACATTTCAGAATGTTTAAAATATATATTTTAACTTGTGTATGTATAGCTACTCCATTTCTGTAGATATTTTTTGGTTAAAATTGAAATATTATAGAATAGATTTGGACCCTTCAAAATAATGAAATGCTTAATAAACCATTTAAATTACAAAAAATATATATTGAGTACTAAGTCTGAATTACCTTATAGGAACTTTTTTGTATAAACTCATCTAATCCTAACAATCCTATAAGACAAGGATTATTTTTGTATTTTACAATTGATGAAAATAAGCCTGAGAAAAATATATCAGCTTAAGTAACTTGTTTGAAATACAAATTTTAATAGAATGGACAATATGTGGGCTCATGTCCGCATGACCAGGACATGCCAAGTTCATGTAGGAAGTGATCCTTATAGACTGCTGGGTTTCTCTTTCTTATCACTTGTTCTTTCCCTACTGATCGAATCATTTTAAATCCCTCTGTTTACTCCCCTTTCCCTTTTCCTGTATCTTCTAGGGTATAAAAATAAATGGAATTGGCTAATGTAGGTAACCAGCTCCTCACAAGCAGAGCTGGTTTGCAAGTAGAAAATTTTTATTATTTCATAAGAACAAATGTCTTGATCAGAAAATAGCCCAACTGGAAACCTTTCCTTGAAACAAAGAGTTTGAAAAGAAACATTTCTTGCTCTGTTCCTTCCAGCCACTATTGTTTTCATCAATAAAACTATTTTTAAAATCTCTTTCAAAAGGATCTTATAAGAAATGATTTATAATTTTAAAATGTATTTACAATAACAGCCCTGAACTCTACATATGACACAAAATGACATTACTTTATCAGATGCATAATAAGAAATACAATTTTAATATACTATATAAGTATTAAATTACTATCTTGATAATAGCCTTATGAGATTTAAGTCTGCTGCTTTGTTGTGCATAAACTGCTATTTTATTGCTTTGATTGCTTTTTCAAAAATGATCTTCACATAAATGACAATAACACATGGCTTTAGTTACAAACAGCACATCATAAATACTCATTATACTGCATAAATACCTGCCATTACCCTCTGTTAAGTTAACATTAGTGAATAGTCCTTAGTCACCAGAGTACATTTCTGCTGTTCACCATGGTGGCAGTTTCAAACTGTGCATTCTTAGTAGGTGTGATAAGACAAGAAGCTTCTCAGTTTTGTGGCAGGATAATGTTTATTGAATCACGGCTGAAATGAGAGAAGGTAGGTTGGTCCAGACCTGCCCTTGCAGCTTGTCAGCTGTTGTATTTTAATATAAGGTATTCTGGATCAGGCGCTGAGTGTCACATGGGCTTGGGGCACATAACTAATGAAAAAAATCAATGGCCAGTTGTTTTTGAAATGTCAGAGAGAACTAAAGAAATATCTGAAATGTCAAAAATGCACTTGAAATAGAATATAGTGATCCAAAGGCACAGAAGTAATTTAGGGTTTCATACACAAAGGCCCTGGAAGAGGGTGATGAAAGTCCTTCAGCAATCTGTAAGTCGGTAGTCTACTAACTACTGCATTTGGTTTGGTTCCAAAAAGTTCTCAAGAAAACGGGAAAACTATAAAGAGGAAAAGCAGTGGTCATTAGGGTAGAATGACACGTTAGTCTGGAATAAGATAATAAAGCAATTAGGAATCCTCCAACTCTGCTAGCCAGGTCTCTTTTAAATGCAAAGAATAGAAGTCATTTCAAATGAAAGTAACTGAAAAGGGGTGCTATGGTATGGCAAGAGATACCCTGGATCCAAAGTAGAGACAGCTTCCTGGGAAGTGGAACTGTCATGCTGCCATAGACCGTGAGTTATATGTTCTGTCCTCCTCCAGCGGTAAGCAGTGTTTCTCCTGTTCTGATTTTCTCAGAAAACCTGCTCTATTCTCTCTCTATTCAAGAGCATCTCTGGGCCAGGCACAGTGGCTCATGCCTGTAATCTTAGCACTCTGGGAGGTCAAGGTGGGAGAATCGCTTGAGGTCAGGAATTCGAGACCAGCCTGAGCAAGAGCAAGACCCCATCTCTACTAAAAATAGAAACAAATGATCTGGACAGCTAAAAATATATATAGAAAAAAATTAGCCGGGCATCCCAGCTGCTAAAGAGGCTGAGGCAAAAGGATTGCTTGAGCCCAGGAGTTTGAGGTTGCTGTGAGCGAGGCTGACGCCAGGGCACTCTAGCCTGGGCAACAAAGCAAGACTCTGTCTCAAGAAAAAAAAAAAAAAAAAAAAACAGCATCTCTGGCTGGCCAGTTTGCCTGAGTTTCAGCATTGCCATTCCAGATCCTATAGAATCTTTCAACTACAAAAAACAAAATCCCACTAAATTGTGGATGAAATAAAAGGTAAATTTTGGATACAAATACAGATACCTAAGATAGTCCAAGGTAGAAACATACCAGGCCTGCCCCAACCTGCTGTTAAAGGGCCGGGCACGCTGGCTCACGCCTATAATCCTAGCACTCTGGGAGGCCGAGGCGGGTGGATCGCTCGAGGTCAGAAGTTCGAGACCAGCCCGAGCAAGAGCTAGACCCCATATTAAAAAATAGAAACAAATTATCTGGCCAACTAAAAATATATATATAAAAAAAAAATTAGCCGGGCATGGTGGCGCATCCCTGTAGTCCCAGCTACTCGGGAGGCTGAGGCAGTAGGATCGCTTAAGCCCAGGAGTTTGAGGTTGCTGTGAGCTAGGCTGACGCCACGGCACTCACTCTAGCCCGGGACTCTGTCTCAAAAAAAAAAAAGAAAGAAAGAAAGAAAAAGAACAGAAGCTTCATTGGAAACTGAGGACATTGCCACGCTCCATCAGAGAGAAGTCCCCAAGGTGACTGTCCTCTCTGTGTGTGTGTCTGCTCCATTCTCCCCTCTCTCTTGACTAGCTCACTTAGTTTTCTTCATTTTGTACATATTCAGCATCACCACCCGGTCCTGTGTGGCCTTTCAGACAAAGCTTTTGCTGCTCACTCTAAAAACTCTCTGTCATTTAGTTCACATTGCTGAGGACACAATGTGACTTTGAAACAAAATTTCTGAGACAATAACAGATTTCTTCCGGATGAGCCAAGAATGGGCTTCTCTTAGGCCAGTTCAATCTGCTATGAGGCATCTTTAAACAAAATCTTTTTTGGTTTTTAGAAAAGCTTAGAAACTAAAAGAGTGATATGAGATATTTATCCAGGGAATGTCCCTGAAAGTCACATCGCAAAGCAGAAGATGACAAGGGAAACCAAATGCCAGAACAGCTCTGATTTATCCAGTTTGTTTACCCATTTATGAAATATTTGAACAAAGAATTCTAGAGTAAAATTGAAGAATGTGAGAAAATCTAGTCTTACCCTGTCCTCAAAAATGTCTTCACTTTAAATAGTAATGTTGGGGTACTTTGTGGGACACGGCTGTATTTGTTTCCTCTTGGAAACTATTATTGGCTCTCATTTATAAATCTAATTTCTTCTTTATTTTTATTGTATTTAGCTTATACAGCTATATTTAGCTTATTAGTATCATCTGGGTAATAAATTCCACAAATTCTTGCTGCTATATAAAATATTCTCATTTATTTTCCCAAAACTTACATATATACTTTTTTAATGTTTTATTTTTTTATTTGAGCATATTACAGAGTTACAAATGGTTAGGTTATATATATTGCCTTTGCCCCATCCAAGTCAAAACTTCAAGCGTGTCCATCCCTCAGACAGTGTGTACCACACCCGTTAGATGTGAATATACCCATACCCTGCTCCCCCCTCCAACCTGCCCCACACCCAATGAATGTTATTACCACCATATGTGCACTTAGGTGTTGGTCAGTTAAGGTTCTGAATTAGAGAGTTCCAAGTTTTAGCCAATTATGCCAAATTTACTAAGAACTAATAATACCTGATAATTTTCCTTCCCAGTTTATTCCCTTTCCAGCAATATAAGCATGGATACCCCACTGATCCTTGTATGGCATAACCACATGTAAGGCAGGAGAAAAAGGCTGATGTTTTAGAGGACTCTAAATAGTCCAGTTTGTCAAAATAAAATAAAATATGGAAAGGCTAGAGGGGTGTATGAATATAGTGAATATTAAGCAAGAAGATGGAGTACTTATCAATAAAGCTTTAAACTAGATTGCAAGGAAAATAAAAATAACTGCCATTTACTAATCAGTCTATGTTACTATTATTTGCTATGAAATTGATATCAAAAGCCTCATTTAATACTCAAATATGAAAGCCTAGGCATCATTATCACCACTTTACAGAGGAAGAGTGTCAGGGTCTCAACAGTAAGTGATATATCTGAGAAATTAATTTAGGTCAAGCTGGTTGTAATCACTGCTAATTTCTATGATTTTATAAAATTAATTTGAATTATTCTACTTTCAATATAATATCCCTATTTTATCTGTATTTTAATTTGTCTTCCACTAACCAGTCACCTAAAGGAAACTTCTTTAATAACCCTAGAAGGAAATAATTCATGATTTTATTTTTATGGACCTATGAAATTAAAAAATTAAATATTCAGAATGAAGCCAAATAACAAACTTGACTAAATATTTAGGACTCTCGAGGGTAGGAAAGTGATAATTGTCATCATTAGCATATGCTATCCAGCTATAGTTTGCAAGGAATGAAACATAGTCTTCATTTACCCCACCCAACATTGAGACTGAGATTGTGGCATGGACAAGAGAAGCAAGTTCATTGAAAGGACAAGGAGCGTTCCTTGGGGGCATGCTCTCATTGGCTGTGCACAGGAATGTGTGCAGAATCAGGGCAGAGACACCCAAAGCACACAGATAATCATCACCTTCACCCAATGAAGAAATGGGCAGAGATTAGGTTATTTACTTTCATCAGTGCAGAGGGGAACAGGGAGCTGGCTTAATAGGAGAAAGGAGGAAAACATTCTAGAAAGAGTTCAGGAAAAGACACTAAGTTAAAGAAGTTTTTAAAATGTACATGGATTTTACTATGGGAGACCATTTTTGATAATTCAGATTACAATAATAAACTATCATTTTCATTTAGAATGTTTCAGGGAAGACCATCAGAATGTAGTAAATTATCAGTGAATGGTCTCTTTTAATATTGGCTCAGGAAGAAAATCAAAGATTTGTGATTAAATGTAAGAGAAAACACCATTAAGAACAGAATAGTTTCTTCCAGCGGTTAAATTTTCCACTTACTTGACATCACAATCACGTTTATCAGTATATAAACATGAACTCACTTATCTTCCATTATAAATCAGGACCATACCAATATACATATTTTTACTATTAACATCAGTACTTAGCCCCCATTATGTATGACAAAACACCATATAATTCTCAAATGAAAAGCTATGATGTTTACATATATATGTAATATTTGTTGGTAAATATACATATATATTTGTTTCAAATACACACATATATATACACTTTTGTATCACTCTTTTGTTTTAGTGGACATCTACTGATGTATTATTTTCTGCCCAACATACCCATTCCTAGGGGAAGCTTTCCTTCTCATTTTTCTCTAATTACAGTAGTGACCCTTCCTTCAATCTCAGTTGTTAACTCAATCTAATAATGACATAATTAGAAGAATATTTTTAGCCTTGACAACACTTTTTTGTTCTACATGAAGAATCAGTATAGCATTTTGGATGGGATCAGACTGCTCTGTTCTAATCCTGGCTCTGCCACTTGTTAATGAGTAACTTTAACCTATGACTCAACTCCCTTACTGGTAAAAGGGATATAATAATAGTACATTTTGTAGTGGGGGAATGACCTGAAAAAGGACAAAAATGCTTTATGTTTCTCTCAAACTTCCCCCACTCCCTTTGGGAATAAAAACCTGCATCCCTGCCCAAGGCCAGTGGTTGGGAAGGGAAAGGTTTTGTCCTCTGTTCTTTGTACCACAGGAGATGGGTCAAGGGAATTGTCTGGGTAGAGGTCATGAGATTGTCTTAGCCAAAGATGGGATGAATCAGAGCAATTAACTATAGATAAACAGCAATAGCCTGAAGCTTAAAACTTTAAAAGTTATGTATTTATACTCCTTTAAAAGTTATGTATTCCTGCTAAGAGGCAGGACATAGGTACTTTAAGATGGGAGTCTAAAAACCTCCTCATTTGCTGGCAAATTAATAAACTTCTCTTTCCTGCTCCTCAAACCACTTGTCCTCATTTTTCTGATGCAGGCTCGGGGAAAAGTTCCAAACTTTTGGTAACAGAAGTTGGCATCCCTTGCCCCTGTATGGGCCCATAGGCAACCTAGTGGAACAGCATCCAGTGACTGTGGTTATGGCTGGAAAAGGGGGAGAAGACCCATGGAAAGCCATGGGTCTCCACTGGGAGAGGCACCATCTTTTCAGCTGAGAGAGAGAGGAACTGTCTCAGCAGTTGCTAGAGCTTATTTAATTACCGGGGGGCTTCTGTCTCTTCCTCCCGAGAATCAAACACACCTGAACCTTGTTGGGGAGAAGAAAATGGATCTAGAAATGTCTAGACAGCTTTGGCCATTTTTCTGAATAAGTTCCCAGGCATGCACGCCAAGACCCTTGATTTCACCCATTTGGGGAGGGTTTTGAACCATCCAGTCCTGTGGCAGGGCATTCATTTGAAGGCACTGTTTGGGGTGGTAGAGCTGCCATTTGGGGTGTCATCTGTCCCCTTTGGCTTCCCATTTGATTGATAGGCCTTGGCATTTTAGATTGTTTGTGTTGGAAATTCCCTATATTGTTTGTGAGTTTTGTCCTAACATGGGAAGCTCCACTTCTGTTCCATCTGAAAGTTCCTCAGAAATAATTTTGGGTGAATGGTAAACTTATAGCCCTGAAACTATGTCTGAAGAAAGAATCATATATTGTTGTAACACCGCCTGACCACCATATGTGTTGGGGTATGAGGAGAAGTAGCCATTGAATAGAACCTTAAATTATACTATTAATATCTTACAACTGGAATTTTTTGTCAAAGGTCAGGTAAATGGGATAGGATCCTATATGTACAGTCTTTTATGCAATTTCATAATAAAGAGACCAGAAGGCAGGACAAAGTTAATGGCACAAAGGAAACCTATGTCCATAGTTGAGGAGAAGAGCCAGACCCTGAATGACAGAATTGAGGAGGAATTAGCCAGGTTAAATCTCATGAACGCTTTCTATCTGAACTTCACTGAACCTCATCCTCCACCATTAGCCCCTCTTCATACCCTCCACTGCTGGTGAATGAACCCATGGTCAGGTAGGACAGGGCTGGGACCAGTTCCTCAGTCCTATGCCCCCCACATAGGGTATGACTTAGGAATGGGAATGGTCTCCACCTCCAAGACCCAGCAGGGAACTCAGTTCAGCCAGAGGGTACCCACAGCCAGAGCAGGGAAATTTCCATTGCAACAATATCCCATAGGAAGCTTGAATGCACAAGAATAGCCAGCAGGGTATTATTGGTTTTATACCCCATTTTCTACCTGATTTATTGAATTGGAGAAACTCAAACCCAACTTATAGAGAGGATCCCCCAAGAATGATGGAGTTGCTTACAACCATCTTTGAAATGTACCATACCACTTAGACAGACGTATAGACCTTACTGAATATATTACTTACTGCAGATGAGCATAGACTAGTGATAGACGAGGCCAAGGAGGAGTCACCACGTCTCCATGGCTAGCATACTAATCAAACCCCAGACCCCAATGATGACATCCCAATGACAGAACCAAACTGGGATCTTAATACTGATGGAGGCAATGTGAGAATAAATCATTACTGAAAGTATATTCTGGTAGGCCTTCAGAAGGGAGTGCCTAGACAGAGGAGTTTAAACAAAGTCCAAGAGTTACAGCAAAAAGCTAAGGAGGATCCCTCTGAAATTTTGGAATGCATCTACCAGGCATATCAGAAATACACAGATGTGGAGCTGGAAGCCCCTGAAAACACACGCACATGGTTAATATGACATTTATAGGGGAGAGCGTTCCAGACATGAGAAAGCTGCAGCCTGTGGAAGGAGGTGAATTGGCATGAATCCCTCCCAACTGGTTGATGTCACCTTCACAATATATAATACCAGGGAAGAATGGAAACTGAAACCTGTGTGCATTCTGTTAGTAGGAAGTATCTCAATAACTACATCACCTCTCCTTACATGGATATTGAAGAGTAAAATTGACAGTAGGGTATATTTAATGGAGGAATGGACTGAAAAGGGGCAAAAAGGTTTTCTGTCTTTCTAAAACCTCCCTCATGAATCCCAAGCTTTTGGTAACACTCCCTAAAAATAATTACTATAATGTCCACTGTTCAGGTCTGCGATGTGGATTGTATAGTATTTGAAATCACATAGCATCCTGCCTGACACAAAACAATGAGAAATAATTATATTAGCAATAAAAGCAGTAACAATTAAATATATGAACAAACATACAAAAATTCTCAACACCATTTCATCAGTCAATCACCAGCCAGACACAGTATACTATAGACATTTTTAAGTGGGAAGGCACTTAATGCAAAGGATTAAAAATTGAGTTAAGGGCAAGAGAAAAAGAAAAGGATCAGAGAAAGTTTTAGGGGAAAAGAAAGTTTCAAAAATTTCAGTAAACCACCACTGATATCTCAGCAGCCAGCACTAAGGGTGTGGCCAAGAGTCCCCTGGATAAGGAGATTAGCATGGGTGTAAATCACAGATCTGATCAGCTTCCCCAGCAGGAAAACTGGCACTTTGAACTGAAGAGGAAGGAGACAGGAAGGAATGAAGGAAGACTCTTGGAATTGAATTTTACAGCCTGAAATTCTATTGCTTTTAACATGCACTATGCTTCAAAACAAGGGAAGAATAACCCTAAAGGCAATTCAGAGATCATCAGGGCTGCCTCCTTAGTTTCAAAAGCAGGGGCTAGGTGGTGCATCCTTGACTTCAACAGGTCCAATGGCCTTTGCTGAAAGCTGTGGGGGCAGGCTACCAGAGCCCATGTGACTAAAAGTTTGGTATTTGTCCCTAAAGCCAAATCAGTAAGGACCAAGAATGAGGACAAGTGGTTTGAGGAAAACGAAAGAGAAATTTATTAATTTGCCAGCAAATGAGGAGAGCAACAGACTAGTGTCTCAAAAGACCACCATCCTGCCTTTAAGCAGAAATACAGGGCTTTTTAAAGGGGGGCGGGGGGGTAGTTGGCAGTTGGGCTTGGTTCTATGTGACCAATGTCACATGCTGTGGCTTTGGGCTATTATTGTTGAACTATAGTCGGTATTTTTGGTAGACCTTATCTCCAGTGAAGATAATGTCATGAGGTATTTTTGGTAGACCTTATCTCCAGTGAAGATAATGTCATGACCTTTGTCCGGAAGATTCTGTTGAACAGAAATCAAGAAAACAAACAGCAAAACAAAGAACATTTTCCTGTCCCTTTGATTACTGGCCTCAAGCAGAAAGCAGGTTTTAATTCCCAAAAAGGGTGGCGAGTGGGAAGTTTTAAAGAGACAACTCATAAAACATTTTGCTCTTTTTCAGACCTTTACCTCTCTTACCCCCTGGGAATGTGACACCTGCTGGGTAATCCTGGAAAAGCAGTACCTCTGCCCCAGTGGGCCTGGACAGCAGAGCATGGAGCTAAAGAGGATTGTTCTTGAACTTTAAGGATTAATGTTTGCCCCATTAGGTTTTGAACTGGGACTTGTCTTTTCTTCTTTCCTATTTTTCCCTTTTGAAATGCTAATGTCTGCCATCATATTTGGAAAACCTGGGGATATGACCCTTACTGGGTAATGGGGGGTTCACAGGTTCACAGCTGTAGAAGAATTTGACTCACAATGAATCACACATTGAGTCTCATCCATACCTGATATAGATGAGACTTTGCACTTAAACTTTAAAGTTCCTGCTGGAACAAGTTAAGACTTGTAGGACTATTAGCATGGAATGAATGTATTTTGCATGGGGGAAGGACATGAATTTTGAGGAATCAGGATGCCAGAATGCTGTAGACAGAATGTTTGTGTCCCCCCCCCACCGCCCACCCAAATTCATATGTTAAAATTTTAACTGCCATTGTGATGGCATTAGAAGGTGGAGCCTTTGGGAGATAACTAAATTACAATGGTAGTGGCTTTATGAATGTGATTTGCCCTTATAAAAGAGACCCTAGAGAGCTCTCTTGCCTATTTTCCATGAAAGGACACAGTGAGAAGATACACACCGACAAACCAGGAAGTGGGGTCTTCACCAGACACCAAATTTTCTGGCACACTGACCTTGAATTTCCTAGCCTCCAGAACTGTGAAAAATAAATTCCTATGGTTTAAAAGCCACTCAGTCAATTGATGATATTTGGTTATAGCAGCCTGAACAGACCAAGACAAGCACCAAAGCCAGAATGCCACTACTAGCTCTTTTGGCTACTTTCGGTTAACACAAAAATGATTCTGTTTTCTGAAAACATTATAGTTAAATCAGTTTGAAAATTACCATAATAGAAAGATTTTGTTAGAGTAACTTTACATCTATTGACAAATTATAATAAAATGTATATTCATGAAATGTAAGGTATGAGATGGCCCCTTAGATGCAATGCCCTTGTGCAATGCAAAATCGACACAGTTATAATCAGTTTAATTCCCTCTCGATGAGGCTCAAAATAAAATTTTTACTTCTTTAACATTACATGAAAACCACATAGTAATAGTGTCAAACATCAAGATGTTTTGTTTTTTCACTGCTTCATCCTAACTCTAACAAATGTAAGAATTTTATAATGATTTTGCTTAATATTGTGATTCCAAATTCTACATTTTGCATATATAAATTCACAAGGGCTCATGAATTTTTTCCTACTCATTTATGTATTCCTATATTGAGAATAAAGCATATGTTCTAACTCATTTTTTGTTTGAATAGACTTTTTTAAAGAATTTTCTTCATATTGGATAATTATGTGATACATTCTCTGATTTCTCATGTATCTGCAAATATGTACCTTTAGCCTCAACAGCTTAATGTTTTCTTGGTTCATATTTAATTACTGTTTTTTTTTTTTCAGTAGCCCATAATTGATGCAGCTGAAACTCCAAAGCCAGCCTAATTCCTTTCATCTCCATTTAAGTTGTATTATTTTGCTCCAGAAGCTAGTATGAGCTCTATTTTTATAGGCTAATGTTATTTCAGGGTATGGTTTTGTATCGCTTTTCTGATCAGTCTTGCCTAAACTTATTGCACATTTTCAATCTGCTCTCTCTAGTCTGTTAAATTTTTATTTTATTATATTTTAACTATTTCCTCAAACCCAATTATTACTATTTTTTGCTATGTAGCCACTTATGTGCAATTAATTTTTTTGAATCTCCTAATTCTCTCATCTCTTCTCTCATGATTTTCATCCGTCTATTTTTGCTCTGTGTTTTCAGACACTTTCCCCACTTCCTCACTCAGGCTCCTCTTCCAGGCCACAGAGATAAATCTCAGTAGTAAATCTTATTCCCTTTTTATCTACAATTTTTACATTTTTAAATTTAGATTTAAAATTTTTACATTCCAGAACATTTTTACTATAATCAAGTCTCTTTATGTGCATTTATTCATTTTTGTTCATCTTATTAGTTGTTGTCAGCAATGTTATTTCTTTGAATTCTACCTATTTAAGGTATCCTAGTAATTCTCATTCATTTGTTTTCTCTCTCTCTCTCTCTCTCTCTCACTCTGCCAGGACCCAAAGGTTAGTAGATTAGTGCTGTTTTTTTTTTTTTTCCTGTTTTTCTGCTCATTCATTCATTCTTCTATTTAATTTAGGGGTATAGGACCAATAGTTGTGATGGCTTACATGGTAGAAATATTATCAGTATCATATCATCACTCACAGCAGCCTGTCCTCCTGTGTAGTGGACAGTAAGGCAAGTTTCCAGGCCTCAGCCAAGGTTCCAGGTACAGATCAGTTTGTTCCCTGGCCTCTGATGTCAAGAGATCCTCAACCAAGTTAGGTTGGTTGCACAGCCACTTTTTCTGATTGTCTTGATTTTCACAGGATGAGCTTTTTCCAGGAACCCCTACATTCTTATTATTGTTTCACAACTAACTGCCTTATGCTCCCATATTGTTGCCTGTACCCCAAAAGTAAATTCATGTTCTCCTATACTTCTCTGTGTTAGAGCCTAGAATATTTCAAAATCATTTTCATATTCCCCAGACCTTATGCTTGAAGATGCTTGAATCAGGAAAGAGTTAATGGTATTGAAATTAGAGATGGGAGTAAGGTAGTGGAAAGTGGGCAGAGAGTCTGTGGTTACCTTGGATGGGTCATGTGACATCACATAATGGTGTATGAGAGGGCTACAGAAACTAATTCAAAAGAACAGAAAGAGAATCTGAAAATCTAATTCTTTTCCAATTCAGGATGGAGTTGGTTACAAATTCAATCAAATTAGTTGGTTACTAATCAAAAGGGGCCCAGTCAACTTGAGCCA
Organism: Varecia variegata; assembly: GCA_028533085.1. Lineage (NCBI taxonomy): Eukaryota > Metazoa > Chordata > Mammalia > Primates > Lemuridae > Varecia > Varecia variegata. Next base: position 81,587,377 of record CM052436.1, read on the forward strand.
GCATAAATCCCCACTGCAAAATGATCTGAACTAGCCTGATGTTACCCAATCTGTTTTTCTGCACTATGCTGTTTCCTTCCTCCTACTCAAGCTACCTTACAAAAAAAGACTGTTCTACCATGCCTGATGGAGTGCCTGTCTATTGTGTAGACTGAATGCTGCCCAGAATGGCTAATAAATGCCAATTAGATCTCTAAAACTCAATTTGATGAAGTTTTATTCTTTGACAATTTGATATATCTTATTACTCAGGGACTCCTCTCTTCCCTTATTGCATATTTGCTTTTGTTTACAGCTTTCTGTACAGTATGTTTTTCTTTCTTGAAATTTTCTTTTTCTTCTTTTTATGATTTATTAACATCTTCCTTGTAAACTAGAAAAAAAAGAGGCTTTTCAGATACTTTCTTAAGAATTTTTTCTGAATTGTGCTGCCTCATGTTTTTCCTGGCATTTTATAGAATTCATTAACAACTTGGCTGTCTCCTTACATCAATCTGATTTATAGTGATAGAAATAGATTATAGTCCTTTTGTAGATAAAATTGTGTTTTAAAAAGAAGGAATAAATGTACAAAGAAAATAATTTTTGATACTCTCTAGAATCTGTTTAAATATGACTACTTGCTCTCAACCTATCAACTTAAAGGTACCTTGTTAGGACAAGATTAAATAACAACTATGATAAAATTAATAGTTTATTGGCTGTATGTGTTTGTTTTGTAAATGTTTTTCATTTACTTATTATTATTGCTTTGATATGAATAAATTTTACATTTGTGAAAGCCAACCTTCTGTTCATGTCACTAATGTTTTCTCAATATCATGAGCACACAAAAAGACTTGTATAGATCCATTTCTTTGGGATGAGTAACTTAAGAGTTTTTTTTTTATAGGTCAGAAATTATAAATAATTTAAAGAGTTGATAAAGTAATCTATTTTATGTTAATAGTTTGATATCTTAGTATCACTCTAACTATAACATTATAATTGGGGACTTTTAGTTGGAAAAGGCTGAGGAAGTAATTGGCAAATGATGCCTATAAGCTTTTAAATATTAATTCTACTATTTATCCGCAATCTGTTCCCACTCATTCAAATAAAAGGAGAATGTCTTACACACTATAAAACATCTCTCTAACTTCCATATTATAGTTCTGTGCAAATACTGTGTGGCACTAATGCCCAGAAGCTAAGATTATAAAAACATTACCCTAGAAAAATCTGATGCTATATTTATCACAGAGAGTATATAGATGTCAATTTTAGTGGTTTTGGGTCTAAAAAGATTTTTAAAATTCCAGTTTTCACTGCTCTATTAGCATTATAATGCTACAAGAAAAAAAAATCTGACAGCTACATTATGGATTTATGCAAATTACCACAAACTAAGCAAAATAGCAGACACATTTATAAGAGGGGAAAATGTTCCTAAGCAGGTGCTCTAGAATTCTTTCATGACTGTCAAAAAGCATACCCTGTGAACTCTTTCTTGAATTAATTTAGAATAATTTCCTCCAAATATAGAAGTCTTCATTTAGACTATCAACCTGCAGTGGCCTTCTAAATGCCAAGCAAACACTCTTTATTATACATCCTATCTGATTATGTGCAAACAATTAACTGAAAAGAAATTTCTTTCACAGTGTTTCAAGGATTTTTAGTATTAAATATTTGCTAACATTTGAGTATTAATTGTTTTGTTTTTCAATCACTATTTGGCTATCTCACATTCTGCATATTAAAAAAAGTTAATATCTACTTCTAATTTATTGCCTTTCAACCTCAGAATGCTCCCTGTCCTCATAATATGATACAGAATAAATTAGACCTCATTGATTTCCATTATAATCATAGCTATTGTGTGGCCTTCATCATTATGTCTGTCATTTGCTTTCTTTTCTCTCTTAGGTAAATAATGCCAATATTTCCAATTATTTTTTTAATAAGTTCTAAATAAAGGTCAACCTTGTGCTTTTCACTGGGACTATTTTACTTCTCAACTTGTTTAATAAATCCTTTAAAAGTTAAAGTAAGCAAACTTGACTGTTGCATTCAAGATGAAAACATACTTTGATACAGAATTTTGATTGCTTTTTTCATTCTGGTAGTGAGTTTGAGAGGGATTTATCATAACCAGTTAGAAACTTGCTTACAAACTGCTTACATAAACACAAATATTTGAGATTGTGCTATATGGATTTTCATTTCTCAAAAGATTAAAGCCCAAAAAGTATTTCATAGCATAAAAAAGAAACCTCAATTATAGAGTAAGTAGGAAGAAAGCTGGCTTAATTTACGGAGACAATATCTAAATTTCATAATTAATTAATAAATTATATCTTACATTTTCAGATATGTAACGTAACTGGAAACAGGTTATAGTTTTATATCAAAAATACTTAAATCAACATAATGATTATTTTAAAAACTTTACCATTCGTACTAATATAGAAGAAAGTGATACAATGCCCATCCTTCTTCAATAGTGAGAAATTCTGGGTAAATTAAGTAATGAAACTAGATACATGCAAACTAATTTGGACAAAAATGAGAGAGCTCTTATTTCCTTACTCTTAACTGCAAGTAGCTTTATCTTTTCTTTTCAAAGATGACTTAATTTTTTAATAGCTACTGGTAAAGAATTTGAGTTATGTGAGCAAATATTCATAAAGAACAAAGTGCAAATAGCTAATAAATATATTTTAAAATGTTCAACACCAATAGTATCAAAGATGTGAAATAAGGCAGTAATCAGAATTTAGTTTACGCTTCTCAGATTAATAAATTATTGTAAATACTCCTTTCCTGCACTGTCATACATGTTGGTGAGTAAATGTGTACGCAAGTAAAGACCTCTGGGAGGACAATATGAGCCAACAGCCTTCATCAAAACCCTTTACAATGTACAGTCTCACTTCTGGGAATTTCTCCCAAGAAAATAAATTTTAATATTTATTGTATTTTTGTTTGTAACAGTGAAACCATAGACCCATATTTAAAAATCCACTAATAAATTTATTAATTAAACTATAGTACATGCATTAAAAAACCATGCAGCACTAAATGTAATATTTATTGATATTGAAAGATGTTCATATATTAAAATTTAAATAGAAAGCAATCAACAACATAATATGAATCTGTGCAGAAAAGAGTTAATATAGCAGGCCTAGCTGCTATTCTTTGAAAGATCTATTTATAAAATTGACTCTTGGCTGGCATCTTAGATTTTGGGAGGGTTCCCACCATCATTAACAGATTAGAGTAGCTCACTGTACTTAAACTATGCAAAAAAATATAGTTTATACTGAAAACTTGCTTTTCTTCTGGGAGTCTGGAATTTGGGTGTGTGTTAGGCACAGGATGCCTGCATGATCAACCACCAATAAAACCCCTGGACACTGAGTCTCTTAGGAACTTCCCTGGATGATGACATTTCACATGCATTGTTACAACTCATTGCTCAGGGAATTACGCTTGTCCTACATCCTGTACAACTCTGTTAGAAGAGCACCATTGGAAGCTTGGACATGGTTTCCAGGGACTTTACCCCATGCACCTTTTCCCTTTGCTAATTTTGCTTTGAATCCCTTCAATGTAAGCAATCATAGTCTTGAGTATGACTAAATACTGAGATCTCTTCATGAGTAATTAAACCTGAAGGTGGTCTTGGTGACCCCTGATGTAGACACACATGATCTATTTTTGAATATGCAAATAAATATTTATGAATAAAAAACTCAAAATAACATGTCAAGAATATAAGTGGTGAATCATAAATAATTTTTTCCTACTCTCATTCATCAGAATTGCTATTTATCTACAATGAGTTTGTGTTACTTTTGTAATTAAAAAAATAGCTATTTAAATGATTTATTTTTCTTTTATACTTTAAATTAAAATGAGAATCCTAGAACAAATGTAATATTTATAATAGTGACCATATAATTTAAGAAAGTGAAATAAATGGTCAGTACTAAATACACAGAAATAAGGTGTGTACTAACTTTCATTATTATGACAAACACCCAAAATAGTATTAATTTTTTCATTGCTTCAAAACATTTCATTATTTGCTAAAATTATTTTTCTTCTTAACACCTTCACAAACAAAATTAATTAAATTCAGAGCAAAAGCTAATCTGTTTTTGCATTTGATGTTTTAAAAAAGATAGTTCTTTACTAATAAGTGAGTAATAGTCAAAAACTGGAAGCAATCAAATTGTCCCTTATTAGATGAATGCTTAAACAAACTGTGGTACACCCATACTATGGAATACTTCTCAATAATAAAAAGGAACAAACTATTAGTATATGCAATAGAAGAAAAGAAAAGAAAACAAAACAAAAACTTCAATATGTGGTTAGCATTTTAACATTTTTGCAATCTTAGTTTCCTCTTAGCATTAATTTTCTTAAAAACAGTAATTTATTTTTAGGTCTGAAGTGTTATTGAAATGTTTACTTGTTATTTACTCATCTTCATGTACTTAAGGGAGATAATTTAGAGAAAATTTTTAGAAAAAAATGAACAAATGGACACACAAATGAACAAATTTACACATATTGGCTAATTTATTTCTAGTGAAAAGAAAACTGCAAAGGAAATTATTTGGATAAAATATATGAATAAAAAATTTAAAAGTATGTGTTAAACTTATTTACAACAAGCTCTTAATTTACATGTGTATTAGTTTCCAAATCATGTCACCTAACAAGAAGATGGAAGTCTTTTTTCTAGTTAAAGTGAATAGATTGTAATGATAGAGTCTAACATTTTGTTCTTTGAACAAGAGTTCATAAAATTTAAATAAATCACTTACTATATCTATTTATCTGTTTTATTTTTATGTATCAGAAATAGAGAACCTTAAAAACTTAAGTTGGAATTTAATTTAATTTGGCTCTGGGTGGAAGTAGGAAAAGATGCTAATGTGTATGTTCAGTAATAAGGAAAGAAAGTACAAATCTTAAAAATTGGTGAATCTAAATTTTATAAGTTGCCATTAACATAACATTTGTTAAGTGATTTATGATACTTCACATGTCATAAAGTAGAAACTTAGAAAAGACAAAATTCCATGTTAAGAATATATATTTCATAATTTTAAAAAGATTAAATAAAAGTCTATCCCTGTATCTGATAACAGGAAAAGTAAGTCTAATAACCATATCTATCCCATTATTAGTGATATTGTCATATCACTGTGTTAATATAGAATGATGGTGCCGTGTGAAAAGCACTTGAAAATTTTGTGAATATTTTCCTTCCACATACAATGAACAGCATTCCAGGATTAGCATGTTTTAGTGTACAGAAGTATGAAGCAATATATAAACCACTTATTTTTCAGAAGGAATATGAAACTTCAGTTTATCTAACTTGCATTTTCAAGCATATTTATGTTTTGTAGTGTTTGTTATTCTTATAAAATATCATTCTTAGATATATATTTTGCTTGCCATTGTTTAGTAAGCAACGTTTGAAAGATCTCAAATTACATTTAGGAGCATCTTTAATTTTGATAATGTCCTAATTTAATAAAAAATAACTGGCAAAAAAAAAAAAATCTGATCATACTTATCCTTTATCCAGAGGTTTGCATTCCCTTTCAAATATATATGAAATGAGCTACATTGCATTTCAAAGTACAATATTTTGCAAGTTAAAATATACTTCTTATCTGGTGCATAGCAAGAAGGTTTTCATTATTACTGCTATTTATTTGGAGTTGGTAGGATTTTTTGTTTTTAATGGGGCACATTGAAGGGAAACTACAAAGAATGTTTGTTTTCCTTCTATGTTTAAAACTGCCATTGAGGTTTTCCACCCCTTTTCACTTAATGGGAAATTTCTGGGCTACTCTATTGTTTAAGGTCTCTGGTGAAATCACGCACTCTTCAGTGTTTGACTGTTTATTTGGTTTGTCTGCCACTGTAGGAACAATTTAGATTGTGTGAAGAATTTGCCCAAAATAATGAGGATGATTGACAGCTGAGTGAGATTAAAAATCCCATAAAAGTAAAAGAAACATGAAATATGTTTCTTTATACCTTTAGGCTTTTTCTTCCTGTTTTTTAAAGCATTTTGAATTTTTATATAGTGAATTCTCATTTAGTCTTTAAATAGTTGGATCCCATTTTGTATGAGGATACTACAAAATGCAAAGAGAACAAAAGCCAAATTTCTAAGAAATATTTATGCCTTCATATACTTGTTTTAATGGTAAAGTATTAGTGATGGTGATTTTTATTCTAAAACTAGCATGTTAAATAGTTTTTATTCATTTCTTGAAAAAAATCTTCACCACATTTAAATTTCAAAAAGCAAATTTTATATTTTCCATCTGAATTTGTTCTTCTTTAACACCCCTTGTTTTTCTATTGGTAAGCAAGAATTTCACAAGCCTGGCTTTTAGAATTGTTATATTATGATGTGTGATGTTAAACTAGAATCCAGAGTATCATGGATTCCACCCCCAACATCTCACCCTCTAAAAGCCAAGAATAAACCAGCATGGCAGAAAAAAAATTTTCGAGACTTCCTTCATATCAAAGATTGGACAACATGGGGTCTAGAGAAATGGAAGGGAAACTACCCTTTATAAAATTAATATATGTCTGCAAGTTTGGAACCATGGTAGGGACTTGAACTCTGCAAGGGTATAGGCATTTCAAAAATAACTAGCCATTGTTCCCTAGTTTGATTTCCTATAATTGCTTACTACAAAGGAGTGGCATAGCTAATAGTCATAAAGATCCTTAGTTTTTTAATTGGTCCCATAGATAACATCATTCTTGTGATGTTAACCATCCTTAAAACCCTACTCTCCAAATTTTCAGGGAGGCAAATTTGAGAAATTTCTCCCATCTTCTCACTTGGTGCCCTGTAATACTAAACTCTTTCTCCACTACAACTCCTGCTATCTCAGTGTATTGTCTTTTCTTTGCATAGCAGGCAATATAACCCGGTTGGGTGATAACAGAAGAATACCTGGACTTAAGTTTCCTTTTTTTGTTGGTTTTTTTTTTTTTTTTTACTTTATAAAATTTTTAGCTAAACTAATAAAACATATCTTTCTTCTGGTCTTCTGAGAACATGTTTCTTTGGAAGTCTTATGGGAATAATAAGCAGCTAATTGAGAATAATATTTAGGTGTTAAGTTTCCTGAACACACTTAATAAATGAGTCTCTTAATCTCTCTTTTCACTATTCTCCACCTGTTCATCAGTGATACCTGCTCTGTATAAGGGCAGAGCTGAGCTGGTTGAAGTTTCCTGCTGACAGACTATACTGCCAAGATGGCCCTAATCTCTATTCCATCCTTTGGAAGGGACCAAAGAAGCATGGCCATGTCAAAAAATCTAAAAGCCAAGACAATTTTCAAATACTGTATCTTTTTGATGTTCAGAGAGAGAGTAAGTAATTGATTTTCTCCAGCTCACAGATTTGTAGAACTATTCTGATTCAATTTCAAGGAAAATTAATGTCAGACCTGCTGATTAATATGTGTTGGTTTTTAATAAAGTAATACAAAATTCTTAAGGACAGCACAATTTTCTGAAGAATTTATAAGGCATCATCTGTCTATATCTTAATTCAGGTGTGCCACTCTTTCAATTTACAAATGACACCCCTTGATCAAACTTTACTCAGGCTCCTCTGAATTCTCTTCTCAGTTAGACCTTGACCTTTGGACTTCCATGTTCATGTTTACATCACCCGGTTCTGGCAAGAATCCTGTCAAGTTGGTTTAGTCAGAACCCTACCCTTGGCCGGGCTCATGCCTGTAATCCTAGCACTCTGGTAGGCCAAGGTGGGTGGATCACTCAAGGTCAGGAGTTCGATACCAGCCTGATCAAGAGCGAGACCCCGTCTCTACTAAAAATAGAAAGAAATTAGTGGCCCAACTAAAAATATATAGAAAAAATTAGCCGGGCATGGTGGCATAAGCCTGTAGTCCCAGCTACTCAGGAGGCCGAGGCAGTAGGATTACCTGAGCCCAGGAGTTTGAGGTTGCTGTGAGCGAGGCTGAGACCATGGCACTCACTCTAGCCCGGGCAACAAAGTGAGACTCTGTCTCAAAAAAAAAAAAAAAAAGTTGAAGAATTAAAAAAAAAAAAAAAAAAGAACCCTACCCTCACATCTGACCACCCTCAATATATGATCAAATTCTTCACCCTCCTCTATCCCCCAGGAGATATATAGTTACCCTGGTCTGCCTTCAGTAAAAATCCTATTAGGCTATTTCAGCAAGAATCCCCCCTTACTCCTGATGTCTCCTGATACTAATTTTCCATCTTCTGAAACCCACTCTGCTCCTTAGTTATAAATTTCCACTTGTTCATGCTGTATAAGGAATTGAGCAAGTTCTATAGAGGACTCTTTTCCCTTATTGAAATTGTTCCTAATAAAATCTGTTTTAACTGTTATACTTTACAGTCTAGCTCTAGTTTTCTTTGGTGAATTTAAACTAAATTGTCCATGTGAAACCACAGTTTGTTTCTAAGTTGCTTTTTTAAGAAACTGAGCTTTCTAAACATATGCCAAGACTACTATTTGAGTTTTTAAATCAGTTCAAGGCATTAAAATTTGATGTCTTCCAGAAATGGGAAAAGTATAAGGAAAATCTCTGAAAGAGTTGAACTCTTTTATCTCAAGAAAAGAAGTGACTAGAAGAATCTGGCATAAGTATGCATACAATCAGAAAGAAAAAAGAACTTCCACTAAGCACTTGCATTGGCAACATAAGCACATATTTTTTGATTGAACTGACAAGTTAAGATTATTCTTTTGTTCTAAAATATTAATTTAAAAAATACAACTTATGATTGCAAAAGATAAAAATCAATAAGATGAAACAAGAAAAAAAAGTGACTCAAAAATTTCCTTTATTCATAAGCCAGAAACCTGGAAATCACCTCTGATTTTCCCTCTCTATCAGATTTCTAGTTAATTACTAAACCCTGACAATTCTCCTAAATCTCTCTTGAATTCATGCACAGGTTTTCCAATTTTAGTAGTATTACTCTGGTCTAAGCTACCATCATTTCTTACCTGTTTTACAGCATTGCACAAATAACCTCTCTCTGATTCCAAATTTCTCACCTTGAAGTTCACATCACACACCACAACTAGAGTAATACTTTAAAAAACATGTATCTATCCACTTAAGATGTAGAAAGCTGTAAAAGTACTACTCCCCCAGTAACAGTGAGAAAAAGTTTGATAAACATCACAATTATAACCTATGGAGCCCATCAGAGAACTATCATAAGAAAACTGAGTAGTCTGAACTTTTCAAGAAGGGACAGAAAACCCTTGAAGGAGAAACGGGGCAATGAACAGAGCCAACATATGAGAGGGTAAGAAGAATTGAACAATTTGCTAAGGAACAAATGTGGATAAGTTCATCAGTCCAGGATACCTTGCAGCCCCAGACACAAGGGAAGTTTATACACTTTTGCAAGATCTCCTTGGGCTTTCACTAGGTGCTCATAAAACCATATAGAAACAGGAAAAAAAACAGAGAGAGCCCACATTGGCAGTATAGGCATGCAGGAGAAGATTAGCAAGCAAGCAAGATGTAACTGGTGACAAGAAATACTACACACACTTCCATAGAACCTTCTATGAAGCAATAGTTAAACTTCTGGGGGAGGAGCAGCAAACCCACTGTTCTCTTCTTCTCCTAACTAAATTGATTTTCCAATCATGTTAAGCTTTTGATTACTTGCGTGCCCCATGCTTTCTCATATTTCTAGGCTTTTGTATATGTCATTTTCTCTGCCTAGGAGATTTCTATCCGTTCCTGGGTAATTTGTTTACTAATACTTCAAATATATAATTCATTTTGATGCCACTTTCCATTAACAAGTCTTCATTGCCTCATTCCACACATTCCTGCCCCAAGATTTCGTCATGCACCATGGATACTTCATCTATCATGCTACTTTATACACTTTTTGTAAAATTTACTCTTATTGACTGTTTCTACTAGACTATAAGCTTCCTGAGAACGGGACAACCTCCATCTTGCACAAATTTGTATGCCTAGTGACTAGCACAGAAAAATTATTGAACAAATACTGTTGATGAATAAAAAGCCAACATATCTTCTCTAAAAAACTGTAGGCATATACTTCAATGAAATATACTTTCTATTCCTGCTGAAACTTATGTCTAGCCATAATGATCTTATATTCTATATCATTTCCACATCATTTTGCATTTTCCTAATATACACTCATTCTAATGAATGCATTCTTTAATACAAATAAACTCTATTTTTTAAATAAACAGCCCAGCGATAACTCCTCTGAAGTATTTAATTGTCAACCTAAATATCATGCAAACATAAAACCTGATATTGACATTGGTACCTTTGCTTCTGCTGGGGCTCAGAAAATAGTACACAAAAATGAAGGCTTCAGAAGCAAAAATTTTTCTCTGACCTTCTCCTGTCCTTCCGTCTCATTCTTCCCTGAGGCTAACCACAAAAACTAGAATCCTTCTTCCTCAAAAAGGGTAATAGAAATCAAAATCCCTTTTCCTGAAAGCCACCCATAAAACTTTAAATTATTTTGTGTAAAAACTGGCCATAAAAAAATAATCTGACCTACCTTGTTTGACTGCAGGTCATAAGACCCCCATTCTAGCGAGGGCCCTGCCCCACATCCAAAAGAAAGGAATACATCCTCAGAGAGGCTAATCTAGACAGATACAAACTGCTGAGTTTCCCAACTCAGTCTATTAGCATTGGCTTATAGCCTTTTTGTCCAATTGTATTTCCACATGGCTTTCTATACTTTATTAAACCTAAGCATAAAGATGGACAATTTCCCCTATATCTTTGGGTTATCATTCTGAAGGCTCCCATGTATGTACATTAAATGAATTTGTATGCCTTTTCTCCTATTAATCAATCTGCCTCATGTCAGTGATTTTTCAGTAAACTTTTAGGCGACCAAGAGCCTTGGTCTCTATATTCCCTATTAAAACTTTTCATTTGCTATGGTATCTTACATTTGAAATACTAGCCAATGGGAGATGATGCAAATATGATTATACCTGTGAGCAAAAACAGAAATTGTATAAGGAATATAAGGCATTATAAATTGGAAAGAGAAATTACACTACTATCTTGAAGAACTGAAGTAGCCAATTTCATTTACCATCATAGTTTTAATAGTCTCAGTTAACTTTGTCTGTAAAATCGAATTGATTCTTTACAAAGAGTTTTCTCAAAAAGCACATGAATAGCCCACCTTCACTGCTTTTTAAAGGCATATCAGATTCTTGGGATGGAGTCTTGAGAGGGAAGTATACTTTTATAGTCTTATTGTTAAACTTAACCCATTAAAAATGAAAAAGTTACTTACATATTTGATGTATTCCAATATTATTTCTTATAATTTCTATAAGAAAATAGTAGTAACAAAATTTCAGTACCTTTTTCTACATCTACTCAAGTTGAGTGAATAAAATATTTTCATCTTTAACTGTACTATTTTAACACATTGACTGCCATGTGAGTTGTATTTAACTCAGGCTAGTTTTGAGCCCAGGTCCCTTGTGAAGCAAAACCCTACAGTTGATTCATGAAAATCTTACTTGTAAATATTCTTATTGTTACAATTGATATTGATAATTTAATTCTAAAAACATGGATTTGTGTTGCATATAACTCACACATAGAAAACAATAAAAATTAACAAATTAGAAAAGATTATTTTGTTTTAATAAAACACCATAGCCCCAGGGAAAAATGGTTTTTTTTTCTAGTATGGCAGTAAACATGTTAATGATTGCTGTTAATCTCCCCACTATATGTTTCTTTTCTTGTTGCTATTGCACATTGGGTGAAATGTAAAATATATCTAACAATTCTAGGTACTTTTTTGCAGTACCTCTTCAATCATCCTCAGGTGATGTCCTTTTACTAGTTACAGGAATAATTATTTAGAGGCTCTGTGAGTTCCAGGATCAAAATAATCATTTATGGCATAGTTCTTAAGAGAATCTTTTCTATTACTGAACTATCTTTTTTCTCTACTTTTCTAGTTTCTCATCAGAAGTCCTAGTGATATCTGAAAATCAAAGACTACCCACACCTAGATTAAAACTGAACTTGTCTTACAATAGTAGATCAATTTTCCAAGCCTACACCCACCAATTTTTGTGTTACCTTTAATACTATTCATTGGATTTTTTCAGTATTTCATTTGTAACCAAATTAACTTAAACATTGCTATAGCCAAGATTGTTTATGGTTTAAGAGTAGTTAGTTGATACAAAGTTGATCTTTTTAATGTCTTTATAGCCTTTCCCTATTCCTTGAACTCTTTCCTATAATACAATGACACATGCTTTTTATATTATGATTATTTCATTTCTCATTTAGATTATAGTTTAGAGCTTGAAAGAATTCTAGCACTACCATTTATTGAGCTTCAACTTGCCCTTTATACTTTGACAACACTACTGCTTCTAAAACATTGTTTAGCTTTTTATCCCTTATATTAATTATTTAGTATAAATAGAGAACAATTTTTAAGACAAAAGAGTTTCTAGGTTTTTTTTTTAAAGACATACATTTATGTTTGAAAAAAATGAACCAGAGTGCTAGCTTAATTAATTAAAGACTGTTAACAGTTCTGAAACTTATATAAGCTCCAAGGAACTCAATATATTGAAATGGCCTATTCTATCAGTTTATATTAAAATATTTGATAATAAGTGTAAATTTTAGTGTCTTGAGACCTTTTTAACTTAAGATAAAGAATATAAAAAGTAATGAAATGAATGATTGAACTAAATAAAATACTAATTTAAAGGAGAAACTGACAGAATTCAGTTTTATAAAAATATATCTAATTTTTATATAACACACAATAATAATGTGGTCATCTTATGACAGCAATATGTTTTTAATTAGACTTTGCACTGTCCTTTATCCTCCTTTAGAACTTGGATACAGGCTTGCCTCTAATAGTTATAAGGAAAATACCTTAAAGATTTCTGTCTTTAAAAAATGTTTTCCAAATGTTCCTGTTTAAAACAAAAGGACAACCAAAAAAAAAAAGTAGAAATGACAGCTTGATATCCTATGTATATTACTTCTTCATATCTTCAGTGACAGAAAGAATCAGTTTATTTACTAGTAAAAAGCACTGTTTTTCATACTTCAAGATCAAGTATATTTTTGTAAACTAAAAAAAAAATGTTTCTTATGCTGCATCATTTTGAGTTAGTAGCAATAAAATCTTCTAAAAAAGAATATGTTCTTCCTTGTTTGTTGAGAAAATGATCAACTAAAAAAAACAATGTCAATGTAGACAAAATGCTAAAGCTAAATAGGGCAAGAGAAAAGTTGCAAAAGCACCCCTGATTTGTTGTCCACAGAAATCTTTACATTTGAGATTTGTGATATGGAGACACCTTGTACTTCTTATAATGATAGGTATATACTTTAGTAGTTAACACAAAAGAAAAATGAGGTGTTTTTGTTAGATACATTCTTTGCATTACTGGCAGTTATGAATAAGAATGAAACACTTATTTTATGAAATATCCATGATTATCCTTTCCTATTTTCTATGTCTCTCATACCTAAATTCCTAAGACTTTAAAACAAACATATTATTAGAGGGAATATGAGACTCTTCTTTGGAGTGTGCAGTTATCAATAGATCCAGAAGTTTGTGTTTTTTAGTCAAATAGGTTTTACATAATGTATGCTACCTCTTTCATCATTTTATTCTCTTAGTTTTCCTCTGTCTTTTCAGGGTACACCTTGAGAAATCCTGTTAGAACCTTCTTCAGATGACACCTCCTCTTGACTGAACCCTGTTGCCCCCTCAGCTGGGCTACACTGGATCTGTATCTTCATTGGCATCCACTTTCCCTTCTCATGCCTCCCTCTCTCCAACTTCAGCTCCAGTCTCCCCTTTACCTCAAATCCTTCATTTACTTCAGAGTCCTCAAAGAGAAAGATTAAATATCATGGACCTATTCTGAGATCAGCCAACTGAATGTAGGTTTTCATAATTTCTTTGCATCATCTATGGCTCATTTTTGGGAATTTGCTAATTTTCTCCATTCAAAGGGCCATAGAGTAAATGAAGCTTAAATGGTAGTATAGGATTGTAACACATTTTTGATATGTTGTACACTACTGTCTCTTCATTTGGATGCATTTGCTCATATTCTTTCTAATGAAAACTGTGTTTTACTCTTATGGTGGTTATGAATGACTTCAAAAAACAGACAACATACAGAATTAAGGCATATTAAGAACTCTTCCAAATCTCAATTTTCCAGGGTGAGACTATTATTTTATCATTTTTTAAAAAGAAAGAACATACAAAATGCTGAGGAAGAAGGAAAGCAAAAATAAGAGGAATTGTAGTATAAATGTTAAATATTTTAATATTGTTACAAATACAATAAGTATTGTTCTTATCTTCTGAGAAATCTTTCAATGGCAATATTGAAGTCAGTAATTTAAATTCCTGGTCAGGGAGAGTAAACTTACATATTTTTTAAAAGTTTATTCAATAATTGTTTGCCTTATTAAATATAATGGAAGACCAGAATATGTCGATTCAGAATATGAAGAATTGTTGACCTAAAGGCAATTCAGAAGTACATACAGGAAAGCTCTCTGCTCTGTTTGCCTAAAAGCAGAAGGTAGATTTCTAAAGACAAAATGTACCCTACCCGCTTCTAGTAGCGAGAACAAAGATCAACCACCAAAGACAACTTTAGACCATTATGGGCCTAGAGTTGATACCAGAGGAATCAGTATTGACCAGCTTTACTAACTAACCTTTTTTTTTTTTTTTTTTTACCATTTATTTATTTGCCTACCCACAAGTTGCTGCCCCTAAAGGCTCAAAGTCCTTTTCCTTGTCGTGCTACTTCTCTAAAAATTATGTTAATTGTTGAAGATGCTATATAAACTGGAATTCAAAGCCACCTCTTTGAAAATTACTCATGCTCTGGATGTCCCTCATGTATACACAAAATATACATGTCAATAAACTTCTGTGTGTTTTTCTATTGTTAATCTTTCTTTTGTTACATGGGTTTCTTCCAAATAATAACCTATGAAGGTGAAGAAAAATTAGTGTTCTTTCCCTATCATTTGTATCTACTCAGTACTAGAAAGTATATATTGTAGGGGAGGAGAAAATAGCTTTCTTTTACCCTCCCGGGTTCTTTGGCTGAGCTACCAATTAAATTGACATAAAACAGATTAACAGAAGAAAGCCAATTTTATTTATGTATGTATGCATGGGAGTCCCACAGATATATGAGACTCAAGGAAAGGCCAGGTTGAAGTTTATATAAAATCCTGAGCTACAGAAAGGAATAGGGACTTGGGGCTCTGGCCGACAGTGAATACAAATTATGGGAGGATAAGGAGAGGAAATGTGTGGGAAATAAAGGTTGTCCTTTTATGTAGATAAAAGTCTCTGATGATATAGCTCTTTTCTTGGTATAGATACCTTTACTAAGAAAAATGTTCTTTATAGATGTAAATTTTCTTTATAAAAGAAAAACTCTTCAGCACTACTCCTGTGTCTGCTGTTTCTCAAAATAACCAGGTTGAACTAATCAATATGCCAAGGAAGTATATTTTAGAGTGGCATATTCAGGTCTCTTACAATTATATTTTGGGGTGGTATGTTTTAAGCCCCAATAATATTATAGTGTTACATAAATCACATAAATATATATGTACATATATATATAAATGAATAAACATAATCATTAGTTGATATACTGAGGAACATTTCTAAATCGTTTTTACAAATTTTTTCCTGGATTGCAAATTTGCAATTTTATTGCTTTAAAGTCCTAATTCAGAGATATTTAATTTTAATAGCACCCTATAGATGTTAACAGAAACCAGCCATTCTGACTCTTTGCATGAAAGTATTTCTTCAATATTTAACAAATTCATTATCTACAAGTATCAAAACTTCCTAAAAACATACATAACTCAAAATAGACATATGGAAAATGGGCTATATAATATATATTGAAGTTAATTTCTCAAATTTTACCTTTTTTTTTTTTTTTTTTTTGAGACAGTGTCTTGCTGTGTCACCAGGCTTGAGTGTAGTGTTGCAGTAATAGCTCATTGCAGCCTTGAACTCCTGGGCTCACGTGATCTTCCTGCCTCAGCCTCCCTAGTAGCTGGGATTGTGAGTGTATCATCATACCCAGCTAATCTTTTTTTAATTTTTTGTAGAGATGGAGTCTCACTTTTGCTCAGGCTGGTCACGAACTCCTGACCTCAAGCAATCTTCCTGCTTTGGCCTCCCAAAGTGCTAGGATTACAGGCATAAGCCACCATGCCTGGCCCTGAAGTTAACTTCTCAAATTTTAAATAATTTTTAGATATGCAACAGCATATCAAATATGACAGTAAACTCCAGTTTTGCAAATGCATTGTCAAATTCTGAATTAAATCATTTGCTATACATACTCAGGTGGATGAAGCTCTGTGGTGGGAACTTTACCTTTATTACAGTGGATAAGGTGATTTCAAAAACAAATATGGTGAGTAGTTTCAAGAGTAAAACAGATGGTGTTATTAAAACCTGCTTGTATGAGGGTTGTGCTGTATGTTATGCTCAGCACAAACATATTCATATTCCAAACACCATTTTCTTTTTATAATCCCAGATCTTTGGCCTGGTACCAAACACCATTTTTTAATAGTACTTTAGATTTATTTGGGAAATGGCTACTGTCAATAATAAAAGAGGGAAACAGAACAACAACACTTAAACTAAGGGGAAGTTCATCTGAGATCTCTACTTACGATCCCAAAATGCTACAAAACAAAATGTCAAACAGGCTCTATTCCTTATTGGAGCTCATGGTTCCCCTTCAAGCTCATGTGTTTATTGACAGAATTTAGTTCCCTGTGGTTGTAAGACTGAAGTGCTCATTTGCTTGCTGGTAGTCAGCAAGTGCTGCTTTCAATTCCTATATGCCACTCACTGTTCCTTCTCATAATTCCACCTTAGTGATGGTCATCTCTGAGAATAGGTTCCTGAGTCTGAACCCTGGTCCAGTAACTAATTACTAGCTGTGTGACCATGGCCAAGTTATTTAACTTTTCTGTGACTCAAATTTTCTATAAAATGATATTAATAATAGTATAAGCTGAGTATCCCCTATCCAAAATGCTTGGGAATAGAAAAAGTAGGCAAAAGACACAAATAGACATTTTTCAAAAGAAGAGAAATAAATGACCTGCAAACATATATGAAAATATGTTCAACATCACTAATCATCGGGGAAATGCAAAATAAACCACAATGAGATACTATCTTACCCCTGTCAGAATGGCCATTATTAAAAAGTAAAAAAAAAAAAAAGAAAAAGAAAAAAAAAAAAACAATGGATGCAGGCATAGATGCCGTGAAAACAGAACACTTATACACTGTTGGTGGGAATGTAAATTAGTGCAACCTCTATGGAAAACAGTATGGCGATTTCTCAAAGAACTAAAAGTGGATCTACCATTTGATCCGTCAATCCCATTACTGGGTATCTACCCAAAGGGAGATTAGTCATTTTATAAAAAAGGTATCATATGTTTATCATAGCACAATTCACAATTGAAAAGATATGTGACCAGCTTAAGTGCCCATCAACTGACCGTGGAATACTACTCAGCAGTGATAAGAATGAAATAATGTTGTGTTTTTTTTTTCAGCAACTTGGATGGAACTGGAGGCCATATCCTAAGTGAAGTAACATGGGAACAAAAAGCCAAATACATATGTTCTCATTTATAAGTGGGAATTAAGCAATGGGTATGCGTGGTCTGCAGAGTGACATGATGAACATTGGAGACTCAGAAGGAGGAAGGTGGAAGGGAAGTGCAGGATGAAAAATTATCTGTTGGGTACAATGTACACTATTCAGGTGATGGGTACATTAAAAAAAAAAAGACTTTACCACTGTACAATTAATCCATGAAACAAGAAAAAAATTGTACCCTCTAAATCTATTAAAATAAAATAGAGTATTTCTATATGAATAAATAAATGAATAGATGGTCCCAAATAACAGTTTGTCTTTCATTAAATCATTGTTTTCTCCAACTTGATTAAATCTACCATGTTTTAATATTAAAGAAATACAGCCTTTGAATAAAGTTCACAGTCTCTTACTTCATGAAATCCTCTGTGATAATAGTGGTCCTGTACCTACAAGAATAAAACACCTCCTTCCCCTAAGACAAGATGCTGGAAAGAACAGACAAGCAATGATAAAGAAACTATAAAGAAAATAAAACCTTAGTGCTTTAAACCTTTATCTTATTACATGGTATTTTACCTTTAACTATCAGACACTGTGAGCCACCATAACCCACCCCGAATCCCAACCTCAGCCATACCTCAACCAGTGTCTGTCATTCAAATCGACCTATTTTAAGTACAATGACCTATTTAAAGTTATTCAGTTACTGTTTTTTTCTTTTTTCTTTATTTTTTTGGCTTTGTGATTTATCGTCCTTCCTTAATGAAATATAAGCTTCATCAGAGCACAGACTTTTAGATTTTTATGAAAAGTTAATCTAAAGACTTAGAAAAGTTCCCAGAATATTGGAGACAATATGGTGAATAAATTAAGAAATCAGAAAAGGAATGATAATGATAAATAAACATAGCCCCCACAATATCTAAGTATCTTGTACATACCAGGCATCAATGAATATTAAGTAATTTTTGAGAAAGCTTTTATAAATATTCTTGCTGTTAGAGCACTGCAAACTCATTTGCATTTCAATGTAGGTTTTCCACAGAATCAATAATAGTGTTTGCATTGTAAATATGGAGCTAGATTTTTAGGAGAATCACAACAGTATTTCATTATTTCTAGATGTGAAATATATAGGAGCAAAGAATCTATGAAATAATTGTCCATTGCTCATAGAATAAAGTCTTACTTCTGAATTAGTAAAAATGCTGTTTTAATGAAAACATACCAGGTCTTTTTCATGTCTCCCAATTCAAATTCATCTTCAAAGACTTTCATCATCAATTTACCAGATTACAGTTCTAGTTGAAACAACATCCTAAAACAATAAATAGAAAAGAGACCTTGTGTAATTGGTTTTAAATTAAGAGTCTTCTAGTTTCTTTTCCTACCTATTTTTCTATGTATGAGAATATGAAAGTATGATTAAAAATTTTCAAACAAGAAAAAAGTCTGCACAATGAAAAATACTTTTCTCCCACCTCAGACTGTGTTCCTGTTTGAGCGAGGTAATAGCTGTCAAAAAGTCTTACACTTCTTTCTTTAATTTTTTTCAAATACACACAAATACATACTTACCTACATATACTTATAACTTCTTACAGATATAAAAGCAGATTTAACACATTTCTGTTCTATTTTTTATGCTTACAATTTATTGATTTACTTAGCACTATATTCTGGAGATCCAGCTCACTGTGCATGATTCCACTGTATGGCTGCAGGCTCTGTTAATGACGATTTTGGGTGTGTCCAGGTTTTGTTACACTAGCAAAGTTAGTAATATAATGAGAATGTGTATATATACAACTGTGAAAATTTCAGAATAGATGTCAGTGAAATTTTCATAAATATTGAAAAACTCCCACCGCATTTGTTATACCAAAGTACATTTGCCAATAATGTGTGAAAAAGCCTGTTTTCCTACAACCTCTCCAACACTGTAAGTGATTAAAAATTTTTTTTCTAACAAGATCAGAAGTGGACAATGCCATTTCATTTTCTTAATTTGCACAACTTTTAAAATGTAATAACTCAGTATGGTTGACTTTGAAAATCTTTTGATTGACTTACAAGCTGTTAGTATTTATTCCCCTCTATATTGTTATCCATTCCCTTCCTTCCTTCCTTCCTTCCTTTTTTCCTTCCATATTTCCTTTTCAGGGGTTGGTGTTCATCATATTGATTTGTAAGAATTATTTTAGCAAATTAGTCCTTTGTCATAAATAATCCAGAATTCTTCTCTTTTATTCTTTTTATTTGTTTAATGTTTTTTTGTTTATATATTTTTTGTCATATAGAAAACTTTACTTTTAATGTAATCAAATTTGTCATCTTATATATTTTGACTCCCAGGTACTCTGTGTTAAATAATGTGGAAATAATACCCTAAAATGTTGATTTTTTTTCTCTTTTCTCACGGTCATGTCCAAGCCCCTATTTCTCGTCAGTCAGAGACATCCACAATGCAGGTAATGGGATATTTTGAGTACTAATATGAAGAGAAAGAAAAATTAATGTTCAGGCCCACCCCATACCCCCAAAATGGGCTCTTCAGAATTACAGGGGAAGGAGCAAAAGGAAATTAGAAGTAGAACTTGTGTCACTACCGATAACTTCAACTCAAACTGTACGAAAGCAAATTATGTAACCAGAATGTATGTACCCCTGTAAAATTCTGAAATTAAAAAAAAAAGAAAGAAATTGGATAGAAATGAAGGCACAGACACTGCCTCCCTCTAACATGGTCTTAAGGAAACCAGATGAGGGCCACCTGGCATGGGACAGGTAGAGGTAGAGGATGGAGCCAGGACCTGCAGAAGGTTGAGGCTAGAAATAAGAGGGTTCCCCTGAATTTCCACATATAAAGGGCTAGAGAGATTGACACCAGCCTCAGTCATTGTCAGGGAGCTATGCGGAGCTAAGATCAGGCCCCATTAGCAGGAGTGTGCAAGTGCCCTTGGCTTCAGTGAGACCAGCCTTACAGAAGGGAATGGAAGTTTCCTCATTAGAAATCAAAAAAAGCCAAAGGCTAGAAATGAGACCTCTCTGCTGCATGGTTCCATACATCTACTAGCAGGAGTGAAAGGAGAGGACCAGAACTCTGGGTGGCCCTTGGCAAAATCCTAATCCTCTCCCTCTTTCTTCCCTACAGGCACCCATAGCCATACACTGGGCAAAATCAGGATTCACTTCACTATGTCTTTTGTCCTTGACCATATCAATTACAGCTAGAATCCCAGAATTCCATGTCATCTCTCAGCCTCTGGATTCTAAGCCCATGTTGATCTTCTGCACATATGGTGACCCCTGTCCTACCACTTCTTATCTCTGGACCCATTTCCCTAGGCCCTCTGGAACTCGAGCCATCAGGAAATTCTCTTTTCCTCAACTGCTTTTGCAAACATTCCCTAAATATTCTTATTTATAAATGAAACCTGACATTCCCTGATGACTCTACCTCCCTGATGACCCTCTCAAGTTGTAACTGTTTTCTTTCATATACCACTGGGAATGGAAACAGGGTAGTTTGCTCCTTCTTGCTGCTTCTAAGCCATTACATCTCCTTCCTCTTCCTCCCTTGACCCTTGACTTTGAATCTCATGTCATTATACTTGTATTCACTATCCCTCTTTACTGTAGCCATCTACCAACTTCTGTTCATTCTTCTCACTTATAAATGATTTTTAGTTCCTTTTCCAAAAACTACTTCTATAATAGTTTCACTAAGCAGAACTATGGCCCCCTAAGAAGATTCCACATCCTAATCTCTGTCCTGTGAATGTGTTACACTACATGCAAAAAAAAACTTTGCCAATGTAATTAAGTTAGTGATGAATCAACTTTAAGATTAAGACAAGGAAATTATCATGGATTAGATAAGCAGGTCCAATAAAATAACACAAGCTCTTAAAAGCAGAAAGGGAGGCAAAAGAGGAAGCCAGAGAGACCGAGGGATGAGAAGATTTAACACTGCTGTTGGCTTTGAAGATGAAGAGGCCCATATGCCAGGACCAGAGAGGGGCATCTAAGAGCCAGGAACAGCCCTTCACTGAAGCCAGCAAAGGAAAACAGGTGCTTCATCCCACAGCTGCATGCAACCTAATCCTGCCAACAAGATGAATGAATTTGGAAGTGGATTGTTTCTTAGAGCCACCAGAAAAAAACCCAGCCCAGCCAACACCTTGATTGAAGTTTCATGAGATCCTGAACAAAATATTTGGCCATGCCTTTCCAGACTTCTGACTTACAAAACTATGAGATAACAAATGGGTGTTCATTTCCACCACCAGGTTTGTGATAATTTGTCATGCAGTAATATAACATGAATACATAGTTTCTGACAATTTCAATATGCACATAAATGATCCTTCTAGTTCTTGACTGTCCTTGACTGTGTCTCCTCCTATTATCTGGATCTCTACTTCTCCTTAGCCACTTACACTCATGGTCATACACTAGACATTGTCATTACTAATTATTTTTACAAATCCAATTTAACATTTTTACTCTCTAAGTGTGACCTCCTGTTTTTCCAGCTCACTCCCTCTAACACCTTGACTATAACAATCCTTTGACTACATGTAGCCAGAACTCCCTTCCCCAAAATTTGGCAGCCTCACAAAAACACTTCTGTTATATAAAATATCCAGTGCTGCTAATCTATCTTGTTTTGTTTATTCTGAATTCAGAGGACACTACCATGGACCAAAATATTCCCATTTCTAATTAAATTTCATACCTTCTGTCCTTAAACAACCAAAACTTCCTCTTCCAGCCCCATTTCAGCTTCATTATCTAGGTAAGTAGAAATTCCATCTTTCCAGTTTCTCCAACCAAAATTTTTTGAGTTATCATTGCCTTCTTTTTCTCATACCCTGCATTAAAGTCAACACATCCACCTGATTCTAACTTGGAAATATATCCAGAATTAGATTGTGTCCCTTTCCCTCTGCTGCTACAACTCTGACTCAGGACATTATCTCTTGTCTAGATTTTTGCAAAGCCTTCAGTGTGGTCTCTATACCCCCATCCTTGTCCACCTTTAGTTTATTCTTGATACAGAAGCCAGAGTGAAGCTGTTCAAATATTAGTCAAATCAGGTCACTTCTTTGTTCAGGCCCCTCCAGTGATTTCCAGTCTCAGTGAGTGTAGAAACCACACTTTTTTAAGGACTAATTAGGCCCAAGTGATCTATAAAAACTCCTTCCACCTCCATTTTCATTCTTTTCTCCTCTCCTAATCTTCTTCCCTTTCTCACTCCACTCTAAGCTCAAGACTGTATTTGCTGCCTCTCAAATATGCCAAGTACAATCTTGTCTTAGACCTCAGGGCTGTTGCTTGAACCTTTCTTTTTCTGCTTGGACTGCCCTTCTTCTCAGATTCCATACAAGGTTTCATCTTTCATCTGCTTCAGATCTTAACCAAATGACACTGCATAACTATACTAAATGTGACAACATTTTAATATTGAGTAAAATTAGTCTCACTATCCTTCTCCTTTTATGCATATTTAGTTTTATGTATGTGCTTTAGAATCTGTTTTTATTTTCACGAGTATCACAGTGAGTTTCGAGACTGATACGTTTAAAAATGATGCCCTTAAATAAGGCTTTTATTTCCATGTGTTTAAGTATTTCATTGTCCTTCAGTAAAGTTTTAAACTTTTATTCATATAGGTTTGGTTGGTGTCTTGTTCAGTTTATTTCTAGGTACTTTACTTTCATAGTTGCTTTTGTAAACAGGTTTATTTCTCCTATGATGTAGTTTAGCTAATAATAGTTTATACTTAGGAAAAGTTTTTTTGTTTGCTTTATTTTAGTTCTATAGACGACTAGCCTATGGATTTTTTATTTCAGTTACATGTTTTAGGATTTCAAGGTAACTAATTATGTAATCTGCCATTAATTAATAGTATGCTATTTCATACCAAGTTTATACCTCTCATTTTTTTCTCCTAACTTCGTTGAACAGTACTTCAAGAGCAATGTTAAAAAAAGTAATAGGAAATCTCCTGTCTAATTATTGATTATAGTAGGAATGCCTCTTGTGTTTCACAAGTAATTTGATTGTAGCTTTGCTTGAGTACACAGTTTATTATGTTAAGGATATGTATATACCATTCCTATTTGATTAAGAGACCTATTATTACTATTAGACATTGATTTAACATTGTATAAAGTGACTTTTCAACATCTATGGGAGGAACACACATTTTTTCTAATTGATCTATTATTATAATATGTTGAATTATATGAAACTTCTTATATAAACCCACCTATATATTTATGGAATAAGTTTAACTAAAATAGACCCTGTTTGATATAGACAATGTATTGTTTGGCTGTATTTTAGATCCAATAATAGGTCGTCTTTTAATAGATCATTTTGGACTCAATTATATTTATTTTTTTCATTTTGCTTTTATTTTAATGGCTTTATAATATTTTATTAAATTTTTCATTGCATCAATTTTATATTTTATTTTTTTTTTCTCACAGAGTAGGATATTTAAATCTGGTTTTAGTACATCTAGCAATTAACTTTATAACTTTCAAAAAATTATGTAAACTTTTTTTCAAGGTTGAACAAATACTTCAGGATTAATTTCCAATTATGAACTATGTTCTATATAAATGTTTATTGAGAGTCCCCAGTGAAGATTTTTTTAAAGTAGAGTAATCCTTTTATTTATTTAATTTTATTTTTTTATGGTTCATCAGTCTTTTTTCCCCCACAATATTAAATTTTAGTTACATAAATTGCTTTTGTATCATTTGAATCAAAGTTATAAGTGTGCTTATCCCCCAGATAGTGTGCCTCGTACCCATTAGGTGTGAATTTACTCATCCCCTGCTCCCCCCTCCCACCTGCCTGATCCACGATGAATGTTATTTCCATATGTGCACATACATGTTGATCAATTAGTTCCAATTTAATGATGAGTACATGTAGTGTTTGTTTTTCCATTCTTATGATACTTCACTTAGAAGAATGGGCTCCAGCTCCATCCAGGTTAATACAAAAGGCATTGGTTCACCATTTCTTTAATGGCTGATTAGTATTCCATGGTATACATATACCACATTTTACTAATCCACTCATGTATTGATGGTCACTTGGGTTGTTTCCACATCTTTGCAATTGTGAATTGTGCTGCAATAAACATTAGAGTGCAAGTGTCTTGTTGATAAAATGACTTCTTTTCCTTTGAGTAAATACCCAGCAGTGGGATTGCTGGATCAAATGGTAGTTCTACTTTTAGTTCTTTGAGGTATCTCCATATTACTTTCCATAGAGGTTGTCCTAGTTTACAGTCCCACCAGCAGTGTATGAGTGTTCCTCCTATCTCTCCAGATCCATGCCAACATTTATTGTTTGGGGACTTGTTGATAAAAGCCATTCTCACTGGATATCTCACTGTGGTTTTGATTTGCATTTCCCTGATGATTAGAGATGGTGAACATTTTTTCATGTTTGTTGGCCATTAGTCTATCTTCTTTTGAAAAGTTTCTGTTCATGTCTTTTGCCCACTTTTTAATGGGGTTGTTTAAGTTTTTCTTGCTGATTTGCTTTGAGTTCTTTAGAGATCCTAGTTATCAGCCCTTTATCAGATGTATAATATGCAAACATTTTCTCCCATTCCATAGGTTGTCTATTCACTCTAATGATTGTTTCTTTGGTTGTGTATAGGCTTTTTAATTTGATCAGGACCCATCCATTTATTTTTGTTGTTGCCATGATTGCACTACGGGTCTTCATAAATTCTTTGCCTAGGCTGATGTCTATAAGAGTTTTTCCAACATTTTCTTCTAGAATTCTTATAGTTTCATGCCTTAGGTTAAAGTTTGTTTTCCATGATGAATTAATTTTTGTGAGTGGTGAAAGGTACAGATCCGCTTTTAGTGTTCTACGTGTGGCACAAGAACAGAGATATAGACCAATGGGTTAGAACAGAGAACCCACATATAAAACCATACTCATATTGATATCTGATCTTTGACAAAGTAGAGAAAAACATACACTGGAGAAAAGATGGTTTAAAATGAGGTAGAAACATGACAAACTCCCTGGTGTCAGGCAGCCTCCCCATTGGCTAACCCAGTGCTTATTCAAGGATTCAATAGAACAGAGAGTCTAAAATAAAAGGAATGGAGACTATTAATGAACTCAGTAACATGAATTCCCCTGACCAAGTCTGACTTTCTATAACCATTGTTGTGAGCATATTTTTTCAGTAGCCATAACATGCTATGGGTCACAATATTTGGAACCCCACTAGCTATTTTGGTGTCAAATGGATTATGTTTGATCCTTCTAACACAAAGTGGTTAGCTCCTTGTCCTCATTGTAACATGCACTTACTCAGAATTTGGATTTGCATGTTCTTACTCATTATGCATCTATACATACCACCACTTCTTAGTGTAAAGAATGTTATGGTATATCACACAGTATTGCTTCTTGCTTTGACAGTATCTTCACATAGAAAGAAAAAAGGTTATAGGCTGATTAAAATCAGTTACAATGCTAACTAATAACAATATGTGACATATACTCAACATACAACCTATATATAATACTATATTTCTGATAAATGGAATACCTAAATGTAAGAATCAAGAAATCACCATATGTTGGCTGGGCACAGTGGCTCATGCCTGTAATCCTAGCACAATGGGAGGCCAAGGTGGGTGGATCTTTTGAGCTCAGGAGTTCGAGACCAGCCAGAGCAAGAGCGAGACCCCGTCTCTACTAAAACTAGAATGAAATTAGCTGGACAACTAAAAACATATATAGAAAAAATCAGCTGGGCATGGTTGCACATGCCTGTAGTTCCAGCTACTAAGGAGGCTGAGGCAGAAGGATTACTTGAGCCCAAGAGTTTGAGGTTGCTGTGAGCTAGGCTGATGCCATGGCACTCTAGCCTGGGCAACAGAGTGAGACTCTATCTCAAAAAAAAAAAAAAAAAGAAAAAAAAGAAATCACCACATCTCATTACTTAAATATAATGATTCATTCATTAGAAAATGTTTTTCTCCATATAATTTTGGGCCCTGCAGAATTAGTGGTTATAGTATACAAGAGAGAAACATGTATAAAAAGGGAGAAAAAACACATATGTGTTTATAAAATAATTATTATTTTTCTTTTCTATTTTCTTCTCATCCAGTACTGTTTATGGGGAGTGTTGATAGTGGTTGACCTTACAATTCAATACGTAAGCTAAAAAATATTAATAATGGACCAAACTTGAACTAGAAGAGTAATGGACACACAAAGAGTCTAAACTTGGAGAGGGCCCCCAAAAAATAATGAAAATTTGAATTGGATCCCATTAGGAATGGTGTCAACATATTTTGTATTGTATGAAGGAAAGTTGCATTGTTAGATGAGAGCTTTTCTCTTTTTGAAATTAAGAGAATGGGGCAAATGTGTATGCATGCTTTAAAAACGAATTTATGTGTATATAAAGGGGAAAGTGTTTAAATGTAATAGAAATGTATTATTGTGTTCACTCAACATCCAAACAACCTTCTTCATTTATGAAACTCCCTCAGTGTTCATGATGGTAGGCAGGAAGTCAAGAAGGCAAATGGTTTCTCTACCTCCCTCCAGGTTTCTAAAATGTGGAAGCATGAACTAGGCTCTGCCACTCTTGACTCTGAACTTGGAGTAGTGATGCATAGCCAAATATTAAGCATGGCGGCAACAAAAGAGTCAACAGTCACTCAATAAAAGCAATTTGTCACATGGATGCTATAAAGGAGGCAGCACAGTAATATCTTAACCAGTCTTCCCTGGCTGCAAAGCTTGTTCTGGCTCATGTTCATTATCTACACTGGATCCCACACTATTGTCAGAGATTATGCAAGCTACCTTAATCCTTCCAATCACCAATGCTAACTGACAAAAGAGGTATGAAGTGCTTTTGACTGTTACAATCTTTACAGCTCACAACTATGAGAGATTGGAGGGAGGAACAACAACAACAAAATAAACAAAAAATAAAACATGCTTCTGCTTCTAATTTCAAAGAAATTATCACTACAATGCTAAACACCCATTCTAGCATTTAAGAGTAGTGGCATTTCATAGCAATTTCTAAGAACAAGGGAAAATTACACAACATAGGAAAAATAAAAGTAAATAGCACTGATGTATTTCTTAAAAAATCATAAAATAATAGAGTGGAGAAATAAATAATCAGTTATCAAATAAATCTGAATAAGTTAAACTCCTAAATTAAAATGCAGTCTATTTATTGGGTCAAAAAGAGAATGAAAACATTAAAGATTTTAAGAACATCAGGGAAGCAAAAAAATTTAAAGTAAAGAGATTGTCAGAAAAAAAAGAGCTCTTTTATAGACTACATTCTTGATTATAACCAATAATACTAGGAATAAAATATTTTTAAAATTTTAATACTTAGAAATTTATATTTTTCCTAAATAGTACCTAGATCAAAATAAAACTGAAATTTCTAACCATGTACAATGTAATTAAAAGCAGAACAGTTTATACCAAAACTTTTGTTATATCACTAAAACTCTAAAGAAAATCTACAGGCATGGATGTTGTGATTATTTGAAGTATAAAAACATAAAAGGAAGAAAGGAATGAAGAGAGGGAGAAAGAAAAAGGAGAGATGAAAGAAGAGTGGAAAGAAGGGAAGTAGCGAGTAAGGGAGGAAGAGAAGGAGTAGCCTTTATTTAATACAAAGAAATTGGGAGAAGAAAAAAACTATACTCTAACAAAGAACAAGGACTGAACTAACATTTTTTAAGTGAACTGAGAATAAAATAAAAGAAAATACAATTAAAAGAAAATATTAATCAGACTAAAAGTTGGATGTCTGAAAGAGCTATAAAATGGATAAATTCTGAAAAGACTGATTAAGGATAAAAGAAAGAATGCAAATTTTACATTGAAAAAATAAAAGTATTACAAGCAAATGTGCACCCAGGTGTTGATCAGGGAAAACAATTTTCTGGTGAGTAC
>CM052436.1:81616668-81664732 GCA_028533085.1 Varecia variegata
ATATATAGAGAGAAAGAGATAGATAAATAGATAGATAGATAATACCAAGTCTTGGCAAGGATATAGAGCAACTAGATCTCTAATGCCTTGCTGGTGGTAATGCAAACTGGTTCAAACATCCAAGGAAACAGTTTGATAATTTCTGCAAAATTAGACATATACCTACCATTTAACCCAGCAGTCCCACTCCTGGGTATTTACCTTAGAGAAATAAAAGTATATATTTATATAAAACCTACAAAGAATGTTTATATCAATAGTAGTTCTATTAATAAGCACTAAAAACTGGAAACAACTCAAATGCCATTCAGTGGGTGAATGGATAAACACACTGTGGTGTGCACACACAATGGAATACTATTCAGCAATAAAAATAAAGAACAATTGATACATGCAGCAATTTGGATGAATCTCAAAAGTATTCTGCTGAGTGGAAGAAGCCAGTCTCAAAGGTTACACACCATATGATTAAATTTCTATAACACTCTTTAAAGAATAAAATGCTAATGAAATGCTCATTAGTGGTGGTCAGGAATGAAGTATGAATGGAGGAAGTGACTACAAAGGGAGAGTGCAAAGCAGGTTTTGGGGGAGATTTACCTGTTCTGTACCCTGATTGTGGCAGTAATTATGTGAGTCTATATGTGTATTAAATTCATAAACCATATATTTTAAAAGGCAAGTTTACTGACTGTTAATTTTAAAAATTAAACTTAAAAAAAGAACAAAATAATAAAGGAAACATTCATGGTCCCTGTACTTTTGATAAGCAACAATTAAAGCTCTTTGATCTGCCCTACTCTTCAAGAGGAAATGGTGTGAATAAGAACAATGAAAGGAGGCTCTCTAAGTACCTTGTATGCTTATATATTTATTCATACATATTTTTTTCAGAAAGAAATAGAATATCTCACTTCCTCAAATTGAACATTTGTGATTTTATTTTGTTTACGATTTCTACAATTCTCATCTTTACATTATTAATTAAATACTACCTACAAAAGTCATCCCCAAAGGAGAAGGTATTTTTTATGTGCAGACAAGGAAAGAAACATTCTGCTCACCATTTATACAACATATTAAGTGATAGCACTGGATCTCAGTTCATGTGAGCTTTTAGAATTACGGTGTTGAAGCAGGTACTTTGCATGCGAATATTTTTCAAAGATCAATCTTCTGTCTCACAGACTATAAACTGTCATATTTCACTCCGTTTCAATCTGGCATATGTTACAGTATTCCCTGTCGTGCTTTTATCGTCACAAACAGTAAACTATTCAAAGCTCAGAGGAATGGAACTAACAGCATGTTTATGGAGTTTCATCAAAACAGTCAGAGAGAATACAAATTAGTTAATTCATCAGTTTCATTTGTCTTGGTAATTGACTCTGCTTTTGAAACTACAACCATAAGATTTTGAAAGGCTAAATACAATGGTTTAGGAAAAGGTGTGATAGCAGATTGAACTATTTCACTTTATTCTAAATGGTAATGCTGACAGATTGGACATCATAATTTTGTCTCTAAGACTTTGGTCTCACTAAAAAGCTGGGCTGCTTTGCTTTATGGTTTAGTTACTATTAGTGAGTGATAAAAAGGGAATTTTTAGTATTTTATTCTCTGTGTCATTTGTTGTCTAATGTATTGACCTAGCAATGAAGGGATAGTTTGATTAAAAATAATTTTCCCTGATTCTATCAGTAGCTAGTTTACTGATCTCCAACCAATGCATCTTATTTTATTCATCAAAGTTTTATTTAACTCTTCAGAAACAGGGTTTTCCTTATACTTGGTGTATATGGAGATATAAATAATTTTAAAACTGAAGTAGAATACAACAGTCTGTGGGGCAAGTAGGTTGCTTTTAAAAAATCTAAACAAGGAAATCTACATCATACAATAAAATGTTCTTTAGCATAAAGCACATTCCCCAGTAAGAACCCCAGTAAGAACCTACCCTTGCTTAAATTTAAATATGATCAAATATTTTAGGAGAAGTAATCTTAAACTTCACTTAGTCCAATCCACAGATAAGCTCCCTAGCACAAAAGCTGTATGTGTTTGCCCAACTGTCTATTTTAACTATCTAGTAACTATATGTTGCACAAATGAACGAACCACCTCATTTTAAAAAAGAAAACCTAGCCCCAATAAAAAAAAAGAGAGAACTGAACCAGGTCTTAGTACAGTAAGTCTCTAACAATGATCATAACAATATCTACTATGCGATATGCTCGTGTGCAGTGCAACTTTACCAGTCCCCTATCAAGAGGTGTAATCTATTTCCTTTCCTTTTGCACCTGGTCTGACTCTGTGGCTTGTTTTGACCAATAGAATGTATGTAACTTCTGAGTCTGGGCCCAAAGAGATCTGCAGTTTTACCTCAGCTGTTCAGAATGCTTACTCCTAGTTCCCTACCCTGTAAAGAACCCCCTGCAGGCCATGTGGAGAGAGCTACATAAAGAGTGAGAGAGAGTCTCAACCTCCAACTCATTCCTGCCAAGGTGCTAGGCGTGTGACTGAAGCCATACTGGACATGCAGGCTCAGCCTCCATCGTACTACCACCACTTGAGAAATTTATGACAGCCAGAAAAGAAAACAACTCACCCAAGTTCCACCTGAATGCTAGCAAATCCAATATTTGAGGTTTTAAGCACTAAGTTTTGAGGTAGTTACACAGCAGCAGGAAACTAAAACATAGGTCATATATCTAGTTTTGATGAAATCCTCATAGAAACCAAGTCTTTTTCCTCCTCCCAAATTCAGAACAAAGTATTCTAATATTTGTTTTTTCTTGTACAAAATTTATATTTCTATTCTTAATTTTAAAATAATGGATAGAAAGCAATAAAAGTGGTTACTTTATTTCCACAGTTAGCCTCAATTTCCTGTGATGTATTAAGAAGAAACACAAATAATACTCTCAGCACACTTAACAAGAAGTGGAACTTGAATAATTAGCACCTGTACACATAACAAAGAAGATCCTAAAACAGAAGCAAAATGTGGGCATGAGAAATTTCAAGTATTTTAAGATAAATACATTTATATTTTCCTGTGATGAAAATAGGAAAAAGTGCCTGGAGCATTGCCTCTGGATAAAGGAAGAGGGCTGCCAATTCCCACAAATTTCAAATAAGTAGAAATCCAAACTTCTATGCTGAACAAATTTTCTACAGCTCAGCATTCTTTTTGTAGCAGAACATTATTAGTCTATACATTTTTGGAATTCGATCTCTTCAAATGGCTTATATTATTAGTGTTTTGAAGATAAAAATTTTGAACAGTGTTATAAAAGTTGAATATGAAATATGAGAAAATAAAATTAAGGACAAAAGGTTGCATACTTAGTTGTAAAAATGATCCAAAGTTTTTATCAACCATAGAATACTAAGTGATTAAAACAATTTCACTTGAGTTCATGAGTATTTATTAACCAGAATGTTATGTTCAGTACTAAAAACTACAAGGCAAGGGAAGGAAGGAAGGAAGGAAGGAAGAAGGAAGGATGGATTAAATCCTTCAACCCAAAATAACCCCAAACTCCATTTCAATTCATAAAGGCCCTTGTCTACCTTATTGGTTTCATTCTGTGATATTTCCCATTCCTAACCCCATCATTCACAGCATCTGACTTTCCCTGATATGTCTTTCTCTGCTAATTAGATATGCTATATCTTCTGTCTAGAAATATTTATATGTGTGTGTGTGTGTATATATATATATATATATCCTTTATTAACCTGTTAAACACCCCATTCTTCACAATCCTATAAACATCCCTTCATTCTATGAAATGTTCCTGAATTACATACACCCAACCCTCATATCCAGCCACAAGGTTGAGTTGATAATCCTCTCCATTCTGCCACCTCTGTATCATATACATTTTCATAACTCAAAAACATGTTTAAATATCTAGCTCCTCTATTAGACTCTGAACTCCTTCTGAACAACATGAACTATAGTCACTTTAGGTTTTTCAGCACCTAACAAGTGCCTTGCTTGTGCTAGGCACACAATAATTACTTGACAATGAATAAAAAAACAAATGCACAAAATAATCTTCAGTATGACCTTTGAGCCGTTACCTAGTCTAATTTTCTTAGTCTTTAAAGTTGAAAATAACACATAGATCCTTGAAGGCTCAATTTTATGAACTATAAAATCAGAGAAGAAAAAATGATAATGTGTAACATGCAAAATTGGGGGTACAGAGAAAATCAATGCTGTAGAAATTCAGAAATTCTTCCAATCAGAGTTGGAAGAGTTACATAACAGTGGGTATTTAAGCTTAGTCTTGATGGGTAAGTTAAATATGGAAAGTGGGGAGGAGAACAGAGTGAAGACATTTCATGTGAGAACGAAATTAGTGAAATGGCTGAAGTCAAAGCCAGTGTAATATTTGTTAGAGACAATAAGGATATGTTCTGTCTGGATAAATGTTTGGGCATTTTTGAGGAACTGTGAGATATAAAATTGGAGGAGACAAGTGTGGTTATTAAACAGAAGATTTTAAATCACTTTATAGAAGGTACTAATTATCATCATCAGGATATTTTAAAATAGTTTGCTACAAAATTGTAGTCATTAAAAGAAATAACCAGTTCTTGAATTTCTAATTATGAATGTAATTTTTAAATGACTTGTCAAGTCTGAAATTTTTTATTACAATTAAATAGTGATTCCATTTATTGATATTTCATTCTAACACACAAAACGGCTTTTTATTGCCTTGTTACATAATCTTTCATACTCCATCCCTTGTAGTTCTTAGAACATTCATTTGAATTTTAATTAAAATGTAGTATCTTACCATTCCCTGAATTTGACTTTTTTTACATGCCTCTTCACATTGGTTATATTCTATGTCTTCCCTAAAGACTCTTATATATCTCTATTTTGAGAATTCTTACTCACCCTTCAAGACAGAGTGCAAATATACCTCTTGCATGAAGTTCTCCTGGACTACACAGGCCAGAATGAGGAGCTCTTCCGCACTCAATAGCACCTTTCACTCATTACTGTTCTCATAATGCTTCTTCCCAAACCTCCTCAAGGACTGAATTGGGCCTGATTTATATTGAACTTCAGAACCTTACAGAATTTATAGCAAACAGAATGAGGTCATTGAATGTTGAAATAACTAATAATACCAATAAGATAATAATACATTATGAGAGGTATTTTTAACTGCCAACAATCTAATGTTAATGCATTTATTTTTGTTTTTATATATAATACTCTATTAAAAATGAATAGTCAATAAAAAATAGGAAATTTTTTGCCTTATCAAGTAAACAAAATTAAAAAAATACTCATATGAGCAAGGTGGAAGTAAAAAGAATACTCTCCTATGCTGCTGGTAGTAATATAAATTTCTGAAAACAATTTGGCAAATATTTATCAAAACTTTTTAAAAAGTTAATTCATTGCAACCAGTAATACTGCTTCTAGCAAAATTTCCTAAGGAAAACGTCAGAGTGATTAAGGAAATATTATGTGTAAATGATGAAATGTCATGTAACCACTGAATATTGTGTTTTCAAACATTATATGATAAAATAGGAGGGAAAAAATACTATCTTAGAGACTAATTTTGAAGGGAATTGAGATTGAGTTGTATTCAAATCCTATTTCTGTCTCATACTAGTTAAGTGACTTTGGCCAAGTTACTTACATTCTCCAAATCGTATTCCTCACATTCATAAATTGAGTATAATAATGGTAGGTATTCCATAGGGTTGTTGTGAGAAAGCAGTGAAATCAAAAATGCAAAAAATTTCAGAACAATGACTAGTATAGAATAAGCGATCAAAAATATAATCTATTATAGCAATGACAATGATTATAAAATGGCTCATAAAAAAAAGGAATTTGTTTTAGTGGGAATGCCTAGAATCCCATGATGTGCCATTTTGATTTCGACACAGCTCAACTGCTAGGATGGCATTTTATAGTGACTTTAAGATTTAGAGACATAGAAAACAACTTCAGTATTTTCTTCATAAATATTTTTTGTTGAAAATAGAGAATTCTAATTTTAATTATCATTATTCTGAGCATAGTAGTATTGGATGTCATGGTTTTCATTCTTAGAATTGATATTCCAGAGTTCCTTTTTAGATATTTAAAAATACTTTATTTTTGACAGGAAAATTCTGCTACCTTGCTAGCTAATCATCGCAGAGCCTACATAATTATTTACATTGTACCATTAATGGCCTGTTTCTTTTTTAAAGCTCAGGAAATCATTGTGACAATAACAAGTCAGGGTTTTAGATTATTTGAGTTGTCATTTTCCTTTGTTCTTTATTAAAAGAGATGTCACTCAAATCTATGTCTGATTGGTACTTCCCAAAGAACAAGGAGGAAAATTTGCACTTGTCAGGAAGTCATGTATAATGATGTTAGAAAAGAAAAGATTGAAACATTTATAAATTTCTTTAGAAGTGCTTGCTATGCAAATGTGCTGAGTGGGATGTTTAAAAAAAAAAAAACTTCTTTAAAATCTTATCTATTTGAAAATCATTTTAAGACCCCAATTAATTGGAAGTAGAGTGTTAGAAATCCTGTGATAACTGCAAATAATGTTAAAGTGATTGCTGCGTATCAATCATTTTTGTGCCAAAACATTTACTTTGAAAGTATTTAGAATAAGATTACCAATCCAGTTAAAATTGTAACATTAATGAAATAAAGACTAAGTCAATATATAATTATCTTTGGGAAAAGAGTGAAAAAGTTCAGAGACTAATGAAGTGTGATTTATTTAAAATCTCACAAGCACAAAAAAACTTAAGCAATGACAAGACATTTTCATTGTTTTCCAGCTGTATGTCTTTTGTCCTATATATGTGAGGGTGTCATGTGCATGCACATGTAGGGGGCATATGTGAGGAATTTCGATATGTATGTATAAACTTCGCAAGCATACACTTCTGGGGCAACTTCAACAAGCATATTTTTTTATGTCTGACATTATCTTAAATTCTAGCCATACACATAGGTTTATGAATCATTAGCACTTGCTTTTGTATGCAGTACACTTCTGTCAGTTCTCTTTGTGTAATGCGAGAGGGTACTAGATATGCTCCACTTCAGCACAAAAGAGAAACAGTCTTTATGTGATTCAAACATGAAGTCTTTAAAGCTACAGCGTTAATCCTGACTCCATGCCAGGAATAATACCAACGACTCTTAAAAAGAAAGCTATTTAAGTTGGTACAGAAAGATCTTTACAGAAGTACTTGCAACCTGGGTAGATTTTTTAGGCTTATGGATGGAGATTTAGGTGGTAATATAAAAATTGATCTTGGAGTGTTTAAAATGTTTCAGAAAATTCCAAAAAATTTATGCAAACTGGATAGTCTTTGTGTAAGTCACTTTACTTTGCACAAGTCAGTCTCGCTGCCTCCAGACAGAGATTTGCAAAATGACAGTGTGGGGCTGGTCTCTGTCTATGATGTCTTCCAGCTTGAAAGCCCTCTGAAGGCACCAAAGACACTACAGAGATAAAAGTGGGTTCTTGTCAATACAGGTTATACTGTGTTTGACTTGAGAAAATCAGCAAAGTATAAAATTATTTGGATCAGGTTAAAGATATGATGCAAGTTGCTGGCATTATGCAAAGGTGAAGAAGACTTCCAGAAGCTGAGAAGACTGAGAAGGGAGAAAGTGAATGAAGGATTCACTGACCAGTGTGAGGCTACTTGATTCTTGTCAGCGGGAAAGCACCATGATTCAGGGAAAAGACAGAGTATGGAGAATGAATGAATGAATGTGCTTAGTGGAGCCAGAATCCAAAACAGATAACAGCCAGAGTGGTGAAGAAAGGTACTTCTGAGTAAAAGCAAAAAAGAAAATAGAAAAAACATAGAGTTGAAACAACAACAAAAAGATCTTATGATTTCTGTAGTCACAAATGGAATTTTAAAAAATAGCACAGTCCCACTGGAATATAATCAAGTATAAAATAAGAACATTGATAAAATAAATTAATAATAATAAATACCATTTATTAAACACTCAATATCTTTCAGTCACTGCACTAAGACTCTAAATAGAATTTTCTTTATTATTAACTTGAGCACAGGAATCTCCCCAGCCATTTCTTGTCTGATTAAAATGATCAAAGGTATAGAAAAAAGTGAGAAATCTGAATAACTCCTAGAAATTAGACAAACCTGGCAAGAAACAATAATCTGTAATATCTTTGAGGACAAAAGAGTAGAATTTTGAGCCTTTTTCATCAATATGGAATATAGTGCCAAATTGTAGCCACTTAATTCACCCAGTGATATTAGCTACAAAATCAAATCATTCATTCCCCTCAGATCACCGGGAAGAAAGAAAGAAATGAAACAAAGAAACAAAGGAAGGAAAGAAGGAAGGACAGAAGCAAGCAAGCTTAAAATCTGAGAAGGGAACCCATAATCAAAACAAGGGCAATTGATCCACCCAGTTGGCAGGCAAATAATAGTCCCAAGTAAGAGAGTCTTTTGCAAAGTTTATCTTAAAAAAACAAACAAACTATAAACAACAAAAGGTAAATTAAATATTTGAAAACTCTCATAACATACAGAAATAGAATATAACACTAAAAAGACAAACAAGGAACATACTGTATTTAAGACAAATAAACAAAAAAACATAAATTATTTTAAGAAACAAATCATAGAGGGCTTCAGCTTTTTACCCCTAAAATATACATAAACACTATAACCAAAAAATGTAAACAAAAAATTAAAATACAGTATAAGAGTTTAAAGAGTTGAGCTTAACAATAGGTAGGTATAAAGAAGTAATAGAAACACACTAAAGAAAATATTTGATAAAATATATGATTATACTTATGCAGGGATATTGTGTCCATGCACATTCAAGAGCAGCTTCTTTGGGGGAAAAATAAACTTCCAGACAAGCAAAAGAAAGAGACAAAATATAAAAATATAAAATTAGCAATGATATAATCATAGATAATTTTAGAAGATGGTATATGAAGTATGTGAAATTACATTTGTAAATTTATCCAAAATACCAAGAAAATTGGCAATGGAGAGAGAGCAAGATTTGCACTCTTAATGGAAGACAAAATAAAGTTCAAGCAAAGAAGCAAAAAGAGCAAATTTATTGTACTGAAGTTTGCAAATCACAAAGAAGATATAACAGTGAAGATGCCTTAAATTGGTAGAGTAGCAGCATTCCTATAACTAAAATTACAGAATAAAAGATTTTAAAATAATAGAAAATACAGTACTGATACAAGACTTTAGTTCACTAATTCAATTTATGACAGGTCAAGAGGATGAAAATAAATATACAGAACCTAAAAAATCATAAATATTGAAGGAGATATAATTGATCTGCATCCAAAATAGAAAATACATATTCTTTACAAGTGTACATATAACTCTAAACAAATGGATTTTGCTTTGTACAAAAAGCAAAACTTGTATAAATTACAAAGAGTGTAAATACTACATAAAATATTGTCTGATAAAAATGCAGTCACATGAGAAATTATTTTTAATCAGAAAATATAAAAACCTCAAATTGCAAGATGCTATAAAATAATAATGACAACTCTCTATATCAAACCTCATGGAACACAAATGCAGCCTTACTCTGGGAAAAAATTATAGCTGAAACAATTAAATAAATAAGCAGGAAAATGGAACAAATATAATGTTTCATGAAAAGTGAGAGAAAATAACAGGTATTCATAAAGACAGTGTGAGTTAGGAAATTGTAATATTATTCTAAAACCAGAAATAAAAAAGTAATAAAATAGATGTTACTAAATGATATAGCAAAGGCAAAAGGAAAAGGTAAAAATATATTAAGTAGAAAATAGGAGGGAAATAAAATAGAAAAAAAGGAAGTTAATAGAATAAAAAGAGACTACTTTCCTCAACTTTATTCAGTATGTTTGTAAAGTGGTATAAAATAAATAATGTTATAGGAAAAGATAACTTATCTAAAGGAACATTAGAAAGAGTTGACATTCTAACCTGTCAACTTGCCTCAGAGAAATGGAAAAAGTATTAAAGGGTATCCAAAAAGCATTACATTTAAATGGTTTCACAGGAACCTGTATCAAATTTTTAAATACATGCTAACTCCAAAGTTGATTTAAAATATCCCAGAGTACAAAAGAAAAAAAAACAGGTAAACTTACAAATCGTATATATGAAATAAGTATAATATGTATTCATACATGTGAAAAATATAGCATATACACATACACAAACCATGGACTAATCTCATAAAGAACATAAATGCAAAAATTCTACATAAAATATTAGCATATAGAATATAGCAGTACATTAAAAAAATAACACCATGGCTAAAGAGTGGTTTATTCAAGGAATATAAGGATAATTTATTAAAGAAAGCCTACTAATATTGATCATAATATATACAAATACATCATATTATTATTTTCATGGATGTTGAAAAGACATTTGACAAATTCAACAACTATTCCTTACTTTAAAACAATCAACACAGTAGAAATAGAAGGGGCATTTATAAACACCAAACTCAGTATCATGTTTAATAGAGAAATATTAGTATTATTGTAAATAAAACTAGGAAAAGGACAAGAAAGGTCATACTCACTACCATTATTTAACACTGTTCTTGAAGTATCAGCCAATGCAAAAAGAGACAAAAATGTGACATGAAAAAACTTAAAAGATGATAAAGATACCACTCTTTGCAGATTAAATAACTGAAAACCCCTTGAAGATTAAGTGGGAAAACTACTGACAGCAAGATAACTCAGTAAGATAATGAAATACAACATTAATATAAAGAAACCAATGGTTTTTATATTTAAAAGAAAGAGAGAAAACATACTATTTATAATAGCAATAACAAAAATGAATAATAAAATATCTTAGAATAAGCATAAGCATACCAAAAATTTACAGAATTTTATTATATATTTTTAAAAAATTATGAAAAACACAGAAGACTTAAACAGATGTCCTTTGATAATTTCAGTTCATCCTAAGTTACTAACAACTTGTAAATGAAATGCTATTCTAAGAAAATACCAACAGAATTTTTTAGAGTAGAAAAGCTGGATTTTTTAATAGAAAATTAAACAGTAATTTTCTGAAAACTCAGAAGAAAGAAGAGAAGAAGATGAAGAAGAAAAATAAAGAGGAAGAGGAGACAAGAGGAGAAAGAGGAAGAAGAGAAAACAGAAGAACACAATAGGAACTGGTCCTGCCAGCCACACACACACACACACACACACACACACACACACACATAATATAATATAGGGATGGCCTTGGGTTCCCGACACCATTGTAAAATAGCATGGGTTTCTGGATGCTTTCCTCAAAAATCAACAAAAAAAAAAAATGTAAAGCTGAGAGAATTCAAGGTATTAAATATATATACAGAAAGTAGAAATGGGGAACAATTGTCCAAATCACTAATTTTCCCAGGATTATATCATGGTAAGCTAAAAAAACTCAGTCAGGCATAGGTGTATATGGCCTTGAGCAACAACAGGGAACGATTGGATTGTGACATGCGACACAAAGTGGATTTTATATGACAAAGCCGATGACCAGCTCAGTGGTTGGACTGAGAAGAAGCTCCAAAGCACTTCCCAAAGCCAATCTTACACCAAAAAAAGGTCATGGACACTGTTTGGTGGTCTGGTGCTGGTCTGATCCACTACAGCTTTCTGAAACCCTGGGAAACCATTACATCTGAGAAGCTATGCTCAGCAAATGGATGAGCGGCACCAAAAACTGCAATGCCTGCAGCCGGCATTGGTCAACAGAAAGGGGCCAATTCTTCCCTAGGACAACTCCCAAGTGTATGTTGCACAACCAATGCCTCAAAGGTTGAATGAATTGGGCTACGAAGTTTTGCCTCATTCTCCATATTCACCTGACCTCTCACCAACTGACTGCTACTTTTTCAAACATCTGTTAAGCATTTTGACAACTCAACTTTTTGCAAAGAAAACGCTTTCACAACCAGCAGGATGCAGAAAACTATTTCCAAGAGTTCATGGAATCCTGAAGCACAGATTTTTACTCTACAGGAATAAACAAAATTATTTCTCATAGGCAAAAATGTGTTGATTGTAATGGCTCCTAGTTTGATTAGTAAAGATGTGTTTGAGCCTAGTTATAATGATTTAAAATTCATAGTCTGAAACTGTAATTACAGTAGTCAAATTCATGGAGACAGAGTAGAAGAGTGGCTGCCAAGGGTTGAGGGAAGGGGTAGAGGGAATGGGGAGTTGTTGTTTAATAGGTACAGAGTTTCAGTTTTGTAAGATGAAAAGAGTTTTGGTGATTGGTTGGATAATAATGAGAATGTACTTAATGCTACAGAAATGTATACTTAACAATGGTTAAAATGATAAATTTTATGTTATATATATTGTAACACAATAATAATTTTTAAAAAAATAGTCAACAGGCCAAAAGCTTTAGTGACAATATCAAGTAACAACATATCTAAACAGTCCATAGAAAAATAAGGCCACTAACCTGGCCCCCATTCTACACAGTCACCTGAGTTTGATGTTTTTCTGTCATTTTTCTCACACCTGCATTTTATTGTTTTAATTTTTAAAAATTTATTTATTTATTTTTATTTTTTTATGGTAGTACAAATGTTTTGGTTACATAAATTGCATGTATACCATTTGAGTCAAAGTTATGTGTGCCCATCCCCCAAGATAGTGTGCATTGTACCCATTATGTGAATTTACCCATCCCTTCCTCCCCATCCCACCTGCTTGGTTTCCGATGAATGTTATTTCCATATATACACATAAATTTTGATTGATTAGTTCCAATTTAATGGTGAATGCATGTGGTGTGTGTCTTTCCATTCTTCTGATACTGCACTTAGAAGAATGTTTTCCAGTACCATCCAGGATAATACAAGAGGTACTAGTTCACCATTTTTTTAATGGCTAAGTAGAACTCTATGGTATACATATACCACATTTTTTTAATCCACTCAGATATTGATGGACACTGGGTTGTTTCCACATCTTTGCAATTGTGAATCGTGCTGCTATAAACATTTAAGTGCGGGTGTCTTTTTTACAGAATGTCTTCTTTTCTTTGGGTAAATACCTAGTAGTGGGATTGCCAGATCAAATGGTAGTTCTACTTTTAGTTCTCTGAGATATCTCCACACTACTTTCCACAGAGATTGTACTAGTTTGCAGCCCCACTGGCAGTGTATGAGTGTTCCTATCTGTCTACATCCACACTAACATTTATTGTTTTGGGACTTTTTGATGAAAGCCATTCTCACTGGAGTTATCAAACAACCCCATTAAAAAGTGGGCAAAAGACATGAACAGAAACTTTTCAAAGGAAGATAGACTAATGGCCAAAAAACATATGAAAAAATGCTCAACATCTCTAATCATCAGGGAAATGCAAATCAAAACCTCATTGAGCTATCACTTAACTCCAGCAAGAATGGTTTTTTTCACACCTTCATTTTAAACCACCACTCCCTAGCTCCATCACCCCCTAGCCAACCACTTTGAATTTGCTGTGGTAAGAGAGTTCTATTGTCCCCAGCCAACTGAGGGTACGTTTCCTCATCTCATGATTTCTATCCCTACATCTCAAAGGCTTGAAAATTTTTGGTAATTCTATCCTTAGTGGATGGATTACCCTGGAAATTACTTTTAGCATGTCCTCCAGCATATCTGAAGTTATATCATATTTTTACCATCTGTATTATATTCCTAGAATTTCAACACTTTTCTAGAGTTTGACTGGATTTTTACTGTGCCTATCTAGTACCTGTGGATTTGGCTTTTCATAAACTGAAGGTACTTGATCAAATCACAATAACATTAGTTCCCTTCACTACCGGCTTGCTTTACAGTCTTCCCGAGAGGGCAATGAATTTTAACAGCCTCCCAGGAATGTGAAATCAAAAACAACCAGAATTTGGGTAGGTGATAACCAAACAAAGGGGTATCTGTTGTATGACAAAGACAAAAAGGAGAGAAGAATTTTTAACAAGTTTTAATATGAAATAACATTGGATATGTAAGGTCTAGTGAGATTACTTTTTGTACTAAAATATTCACTACAATTTTTACTCAGAGATTTCAACTCATCTATAAGTGATTAGTGCAGACAGAAGTGAATTAATTTCAATTAGGGAAAATAGGCCTCCCAAGCTTCCTACATCATTAAGCCAAATCTGTCATTTATTTTTTAACATAAAGCTTTAATCTAAGCAATTTTCTTTTAAAGTTTGCTCAAATAACAGTGCCAGCAGTTGAGAACAAAATAGTTACTACCTGAGCCTTGACATTAAGTCAGTCCATCCTTGCAGATTCCTTAGGATGACCACCTGGAGACAAGTGAGAACAGAAAAGTCCTCAGGTTAGGGGATGTCTAACAGCAGGTGACCTTCCTTGCCCATTTGTGAGGGCAAGGGATGCTATGACTCAGCAGGGAAGGGAAAAGAGAAAAGAAGACAGGTCTGAAAATAAAGACCACATGAAAATAATTAACCAGATGGGCAGCTGTGTCACAGCCAGGAACCAGAAAGTGTATAGGAAATTGAAACTATAAAATGAGAAAACATAATTACTTAAGAAAAAATTCACTAAGGTTAAATTCAGACCTCCATTATCAACAAAACCCAGGAACTGAGAGAAGCTTCAGTGTTAACTGAGAAAATTGTGGGAATTGGATCAATGAAGAAAGGCCCCTTTGAAACAGTTATCTAAGGTTTCTCTCTTAACCTAAAACAAACTTCCTTCTGTTCCTCAGATATCATTCAGGTCCTGACCAGATGATATTCCTGAAGTAGTAAGAGGGTCACACGATAGTAATTCTCTTTTGCCAAAGCCACCTGGAGACATAGTCT
This sequence comes from Varecia variegata, assembly GCA_028533085.1. Classification (NCBI taxonomy): domain Eukaryota; kingdom Metazoa; phylum Chordata; class Mammalia; order Primates; family Lemuridae; genus Varecia; species Varecia variegata. Next base: position 81,631,568 of record CM052436.1, read on the forward strand.
AATAGTCTTTTTCTTTTCTCTTTCTCTCTTGTCTTTTTTTAATGCTAACTAAAATAAAAATAAAATAATAAAATAAAAGACATGAACCCTGAGAGGCAATTTTTTTCCTTGTAGGAAATAAATGATAAGAGTTTCTCATATGATTGAGCTTTTGAAAAACTAAAAATAACAAGAAGCTAACATTGTGTTTAACATCAGGACTCTGAAATTACACTGCTTGGATATAAATCCTAGCTTTACCCTTACTAGTTGTGTGATTTATACCATTGACTCATCCTCTGGTCTTCAATCTCCCCCTCTAGCAAGTAGGGATGATAATAATAATACTGACATTACAAGATCATTGTGAAAATAAATTGTGCCTGGTAGATAGTAAGCACTATGTCAGTATTTAATATTAGAAGAAATTATGAAAAGAAAGACGATTAGGACCTAAGGGAAAAAAAGAAAGAGAAGAAGGAAGGAAGAAAAGAAAGGAAGAAAGAAAGGAAGAAAGAAAGGAAGGAAGGAAGGAAGGAAGGAAGGAAGAAAAAGACAGACTATTATTATTTGTGTGGGTGTTCCAGGGATTAATTTTACATATCATAATAATGAGAAAACATTAACCAAAAAATATCATTAAAATAGGAGGATGAAATAAGGGTAGGTAATGTAAGTGACTTAAATCCTCAATTATCATAACAGAAAATAAGTAGTTAACTAAACAAGTAGTTAACTAAAATTGGTAAACAATAAATATGTAGAGGTAATACTAAAAGAGACAGCCAAAATAATTTAAAGCCTGGTGAGTGGAACTTAACAGTAAGAAGGTATTTATTATTAAATACTTGATATTTTAATCAGGTGCATGTGTCAATTTTATAAACTTTTTATATGTATAGGCATACACCTACACACATATATATGGGTGTGTATTTATATATAGAGAGAGAGAGATTTTAAACGTACTTGAAAAAACACAATGATTTAAACATGTGGAATCACACTAAAATTTAGTTTGCTATATCATAGGGCATAATAATGTACAAAAATTTTAAAATCTATAAACAGAAACAACTGGCTTAAAGTATGACTAAAACACTACCCCCTAAATTGTTTTTAAAAGCAGCTAACTGAAAAACAAAATCTAAATGTTGAAAACTTTGAGCTGTGTACCAAAGTCACATCACAGTCAATATCTACTGGGGCGTGGACTAGTTATCCCTGTTTACCAGCTGTGTCTGGGAGTTTCTAGCACAATAAAAACTGGTAACAAGTTTGAAATGTTTTTCTACTTCTTGCAAAGAAGATGTGGAAGACATTCTATCACCTCTATATACTAAAGAGAAAGCTCACCTTACAGCCACACTGCTGTTCAAAAGTTGCCAACCCCTCATATCTTTGAATTTCTTAGCATTATCATTAAATAAATACTTTCTTTCCAGACAATTGTTATTCTCCCTGCCAAAAAGTGAACAAGAACTAGTAGTGTGACCTTGAGCAAGTATGAATTCTCTGAGCAGCAATTTCCTCACTCATGAGATAAAAGGGGATTGAATTAAATTCTCAAGGACCCTTCTCAATCTCACTTCAATGATTTCTCAAATTCTACCTAATAGGAATATTTTTTCTTTCCGGTGAACATTATACCCTTCCTCATCAGGCACTTATAGACAATAGTGGTGCCAATGTACCCAGAAATAATGTTGTCTATTAGCTTTGTTCTCTTTTACCTTAATAAGGATTTAAGTTGATATACTTTAAAGCAAAGTGCTCCTGTTGCCTCCAAATAATCTAGTTAAGTATTCTAAGAACCAGTCAAAACATTATCAGAAACCATACTGCCTATTAGTTGAACTTTTAGGTTCACTTTAAAGGAAAACTGAGGAAAGTTTCCCATTTATGAAGGAAAAGGATAGAGTGAAAAAGGAGAGGAAGAGTAAAAGAAAAAATAATTCAAATATAAAAAGTTGAAGAAAAGAATAACCATTCCTATACAATTAATAGAAGTCTCTGTTACTCATAATTTTTTAACCTGCAAGGCTATATTAGTATGGGTTTATAAAAATTACTCAGTTGCATTGAGGAAATACTGTTCTCTGAGACAAATTCTATACTTTTACATGTTTAATTCTTCAAGTTTCTCTGATAATATATGTATATTTTATATATATATACTATTAATATTTTTATAATTTTCTTGCTAGAATTTAACTCAACTTTTTCTAAAATTTTGCACCAGATTTTATTACTAGTCTTTAAGCAACATGAAACAAGACCTTGTTAATTAGAATACTAGCATTTTAGTGAAAATAAAATCACTCAAGTGATTTGAGGAAAGACCACAAGAAATAAAAAAAATCAAACCTCCAGACAAATCATAGATCAGTGGGTCTGAGCCTCCTGTTATTAATTTCATAGTAAATATTTAAAATCATAACTTCATTAAAAATTACAGAGATTTTATTCATGTATTTAATCTCTAAGCAAATAAATTAAGTCCCCTTTCTGTAATTACCTCTCAATGGCTTCCAATAATACTTTTCCCTATGTTAATTAAACACAAAGCATACAATTTTCTTACAAAGGATACATGCATGCAGTCAAAACTAATGACCTTAAAATCATTTTCTAAATTTGGAAGACCCAACCACCTAGTCATTTCTCATGTGCATACATATCTACAATGTACCAACTTTTGCATATTTTGTTGGTTTTCATGTTTCTATGTAAGTATTCTTAATAGGACACAAAAACGTAAGTGATTTTTGAAGCCATGCATCAGTAAATTTGAATCCTGGCTCAATATTTTATTAGTTGTAATGTTGTTATAATGAAAAAAAAAATGGGAATACCTATTGTTTTAAATATTGAGATCCCCATTTCCTGATTTTCTGAGAAAAATAATGCCCCCACATAGACACAGGGGAAAAAGCCGTATTTGTAAAATACGACACAACTGCACCCTGTGGCCACAGTGTGTTGGTGCAAGAAGGGTGAGAAAGGCAAGCTGAACCAGAGTCCTCTCTTGAAAACTGGAATGAGGACTTTGATTTACCTATCATCGCTAAATATAAAAAGTCTCTTTTTGCTTGTCAAACCAGACATATAACTCCTATTTTCATTGGGTCCTCCAAAAGAATGCACTCACAAAAATGCATTAGAGAGAAGTATGCATTCTGTTGAAGACTTCTCATAAGGAAGATAGTAAAGAATACTACTTGCAGCAAAAAAATTAAAATCATTCAAGTATTTCTGATCTCCAAAGCACCCCTCTCATTGTATGGTTTTGTTGTTCTCTTTCCCTCTGTTACTCTCAACTCTATCTCCTGACTCATCCTTTAAATTCCTCTCTCTTCTAATAGGTGAAACAATTCAGCTTTGCTCTAGCTTCTACCCACAAAGTGCAGATCCAAATTCAATTTCAGGTGCAGCAAAACAAAGGTATAAACACTGTCTGAGCATACACTCAAGAAAATAATGTAGTGCTATTTGTTTTTATATAGGCATAATCCTTAAGGTCTTCCTTTTCCCACTTTATCAACACACACAGTGCACTTTTCAAGAGGAATTTTAGAGGAAAAAAAAAGTTCTATTTATTATTCAACATTTAGTATTACATGCAGATAATAGCGTTACAGCAGGTGTTACAGCGGGTGGTCCTGAGGACAATGCCAACGGCACATGGAGAGTAGGATTTTTCTCACTTTTATTAAGTTGGGGTGGTCCAAAGGGTGGGGTCTCAGGTGACTAATGCCCCCCAGGTAATAGGTTAGTTGATGTGTCAGGTAATGGGTTAGTATTATGTTGATGCACCAGGTAGTTGATGCACCAGGTAATAGGTTTAGTGCTATGCTGATGTGCCAGATAATAGATTAGTTGATGGGCCAGGTTTTAGGTCAATATTATGCTGATGCTGGTCTACCAAGAGGGGCGGGAGTCTCAGGTGGCTCCTGTGCCAAGTGATAGATGGGGGTTTTCCTTATCATTAGCATATAAATAAAATTGAGTTATTCAAGATCATTTTTAACAGCCATTTAAACATTGTCAGAGTGCTGCTGAATATTTAAATAAGGTGTCTTCAAAAGGCTCACAATTATTAGCAAGTCAATAGTACTTTTCTAATTGTAAAAGTTTTTCTTGAGAATGCAAAAAGACATATTTTTTTTTTACATCTTGACTCCATCTAAGTTTCATTAAATGAATGAATATTTAATGCACCAAAGTACAATAAGTTAAAGTCTCCTCAACTGAAAGTATAAAACTTGGGCAAGAAATTTTTTCCTTATTCTAGAAAACTCAATTCCCATCAAATGCAAAATCAAAATAGTATAACTTATCTTATTTTTAAGATAATATAAGATTTATTTAATAAATGGTTTCTATTAGTTCATAAACACAGTACGGCTACTCTAACTCATAGAGTTACATTCATTTTGTTATCTCCTCCATAAAGTCAAATATTAGAAATACTGGACTTTGAGCCATAAGGCTTTCAGGACCTAGCTCTTCTGTTTTCTAAAAACGTGATAACGGACAGTCATGAGTCTTTGTTTTCTCATTTATAAAATGATGGTGATCTCCTAAGTTTGAAGTGAGTTTTAAATAAGATCCTATATGCTAAAAAATTGACTCTAAAGAAAAATGTAAAGCTTTGGCTGTAATTAACATAATTACAGTCATAATGATTATTCTTTTAATTATAAGAGTAATTGAGCAATAAACTGGTTCTATTTTGAAATACAGTTTGAATAAAGTATATACATGCTGTGAGTGATTGTCTGGAATAGGGCTGGGCAAACTACAGCTCTCAGGCCAAATCCGTCTGCCTCCTGTTGCTGGAAATAAAGTTTTCTTGGAACATAGGCATATCCATTTGTTTGCATAGGGTCTATGGCTGCTTTCAGGCTACAATGGCAAAGTTGAGTAGCTGTAACAGTTGTAACAAAAGTCTAAAATATTAATATTAAGATCAAGATTAACTACTACCAAATCAAAGCATTTTGAGTAAAAAAAAATTGAAGTTATTTCTTTTCCTAATACTTTTACGTTAATACCACAGTAATCAACTCAAGTGGAACAATGGATAAAACCTGAGAAACTGGAATCTTTAAGCAATTGGCAGATAATATAGCCATAATGTTTCTCAAAATTTGTTCAGCCTACCACCAGTATCAGAATCAACAGGAACACTTGTTTAAAAAATTCTAACATTTTACTTTAGGACACTTACTAAGCAGAAGTCAAAGGATGCCTACAATCTACAACTTTGATATTCAAAATGTGGTGGATGGACCAGCGGCATTGACGCCACTTGTTACAAATGCAGCATCTCAGGCTCCACACCAAACCTACTGAATCAGAACCTGCATTTTAAAAAGACCCTCAATATGCATACTAAATTTTGAAAAACTATAATTTGGCACATATGAATATTTAGACTCAAAATCTACCTGAAGCTGTTAGGAAAAGTAATGCACATGAGAAAACTTAGTGCCAAGTTTTCCTATAGCAATTACAAAAATTAGGAGTCATGCCAATACACGAGGGGAATCTTGACTGGCAGATCTTGGTTTATTCTTAATCTTAACTAAGATATCTATTTACAGAGAAATATGTGGAATATGAATTGCTACTAGAACACTATTTCTATAGTTTGCAACAGACCTGTACACAGATTAATGGTGGCTACCACTAAGGTTCAAGAGAGTGAATTCAGGAGAAGCTTGCATTCGGGCAAGTCTCACTCAGAGAAGAGCTGCAATTATACATGTGCAAAAGTTAAAGATTATTGAGGTATAAAAAGTGGCTTTAAAATTAACAGACGTCAAAACAGGAGAGGAGAAAACACCTTACTTCCTACCCAGCCCAAACTATAATAACTATTCTTTAGAACTGTATGTAGCTTCTTAAGTTTCTAATGAAGTTCTATTATTGAAATGATTTTTTTGCTCAAGGAATTATGAAACCTTCTGTTCTCTATTTCAAGCTATTTTTGGAGAATGATTTTATTTATCACTTTAATATATTCATTTTATTTAAAATCAAGACATGCAGTATTAGAGTATTTTTGAGGTTTTATTTAAAGATACTACCCTGATGCAGGAACAACCTTGCCCAGACATTTTCAATCCTTACTACAAAATAAATAACATTTTGTAAAATTATTAAGTAGTTTGCATTTCATAGTAACATATATTCACACAACTGAAATAATTACACTATGTCTATAACTGCACAGATTTTGTTTAGAATAAAAATAAAGTCTGGTGGCCTAAATTCTATATGCAATTTGTTTATAAGTTAATTACACAAAAAGTTAAAGAATAAAAAATCAATGTTGTTCTTAAATCAACAAGTTTTCCTGATTATTTTAGCTATTGATTTTCAGTTTAATTATAGTTTAACTATATTTCACTAATTTAAGCTAAGATCAATTAGTACTTTCAATTCTGGCATTGTGGATAAATACTACTTTCTTTCCAAAAGCACTGAAAAGAGAAATAATTTGAAATCATATATTTTTAATATTACTTTTACCTCTAATTAAAACCATTTAGTTACTACTTCAACTTAAAGTCATCCATTAATGTAATATAGTTTACTGGTTATTTAGTTTTCCCTAACAAACTCTATTTAAATTTTGGAACTTAGATTTAAATTAAGTAAACTAGGTTGTAACTTTGGGCAGAAAAATTCACTTTTTTTCAATGTCAAACTACTATAGTTGTGAAAACTATATATAAGATATAAAGAAATTTTCCAATCAAAATCTCATGCAGAATCCTATTAAAAAGATCTGAGTGAGGCAGTTCTGCCCTTTTTGAAGTATGTGTGTGTGTTGAGGAACCCTATAACTTACTGAAATGTCCTCTCCTAGTGCCAAGGGCTGCCCCTAAAGAATCTCCAAGAATAAAATGAGCACACTGAAGTTGATGGTCCCTAAGATATCATCTGTTAGGTTCTATGCATCTCCTGACCCCCAGCAATATAAGATTTTTTGGTTACAGAAAAGACAAAATGAATCTTTTTCTTGGAATGAAGAGCAAATCCATATTTAGATTTCATTATTTACTGAAAAGAAGCAACATGAATTTCAACTGTCCACTTACAGAGTAGACATAACATAATTAAGTGTAAATTTAATTTGATTTCTTGTTAGAGGAAGAAAACTAGAGAGTGGAAGAGAAGAATTACAGATAAAAACAAAGTAAAAATAAAACTTACTCTACACACTTATTTGTGACAGGTGCCCTGGTTGGATCTAGGTCAAGGCAAGACTAGCACTACTCACATGACTATTCTGAGCAAAAATACACTTGAGCACAGTAATACACTTGGGAACCGGGCTTATCATCAGAGTCCTATTGTTAGGGTGCACTGATTCAAATAGGAAATTCCTGTGGTGGAATGACATATGAAGTTGTAATATATTTTTCTGGGATTGCAAATTCTTAGCATAACAGGTCACTCCTCTCTCACTCAAACTGGACCTCTGACTTCCTGCTCAGTGGAAAGGGAAGTCACTCAGAAATACAAAGGGAATTGAAAAGAGTTAATTCAGGAATGTCAAAATTTAAGAGCTAGGTCCTGACACAAAGAGTAGAATTGAAAGAACAATTTGCTAACCAGATTTCCCCTCCATAAAATGAGGCAATAAAATTATTTCATTTGGAACAAGGTAGAATAATATTTATATAAAAAGTAATAGTTACATGTGATTATGGGGTAATTTTGGTAGACCTACAACACAGGGGATTGTACATTTATTTGTGTGTTTGGTGTTTCAGGGTAGCCAGACCAGGAGAGGCTGTATATGAGGTGTCCAGGTGATGGTCTCACAGATCCAGAGGATCTTAGTGGTGAATCATGGGAAGAGTAAACAAACTTCCGAGCTAACATTAGAGATTAGCCAAAGAAAGAAAATGAAGGGGCCTTCTTTACGGTCACAGCTGGAACAGGAGGATTCTGCAGTAGAAGATGCTGCTCAGATGTCTACATCCAGTCTGTGATTGGATTTTAGGGGACCATTTTAGTTGACGTCAGTGCAAACGTGAAAAACCTAGGACGAGAAGAATTACAACCTAGAAGGAAATAGTATGCATAGATACTGATAGATATTGTTCACTTCATACCATAACATCAGGTATGCCTCTGCTGAACCCAGATGCCACTGGAGAAAAGGATGGAAGAAGATATCCTGAAATGGACTTAAAGATAATATGACTGAGGAAAACCACTTAAATGATTAAGTGACAAGATCGCATTTTCTGCATGAGTGGAAATGGAAACTCAAAATAGAAATTAATCCCAGGTATAGGAAAAATCAGAATGGTTACATTTTTATATACTTGAATTTATGGTAGTAAAATTCCTTTCTTTATTTCAGCATATTACCGGGATATAAATGTTTAGGTTACATATACTGTCTGTGCCCCACATGAGTCAGAGCTTCAAGCATGTCCATCCCCCAGGTGGTGCACACCGTACCCATTAGGTGTGTATATACCCATCCCCTTCTCCCCCCTCCCACATGCCCAACACCCAGTGAATGTTACTACTATATGTGTACATAAGTGTTGATCAGTTAATACAAATTTGATGGTGAGTACATGTGGTGCTTGTTTTTCACTCTTGTGATACTTCACTTAGTAAAATGAGCTCCAGCTCTATCCAGGAAAATACAAGAGGTGCTAAATCAATCACCATTGTTTTTGTGGCTGAGTAGAACTCCATGGTATATATATATCACATTTTATTAATCCACTCATGTATTGATGGGCACTTGGGTTGTTTCCACATCTTTGCAATTGTGAATTGTGCTGCTATAAACATTCTGGTGCAGATGTCTTTTGTATAGAATGCCTTTTTTTCCTTTGGGTAGATGCCCAGTAATGGAATTGTTGAATCAAATGGTAGTTCTACTTTTAGCTCTTTGAGGTATCTCCATATTACTTTCCACAAAGGTTGTACTAGTTTGCAGTCCCACCAACAGTGTATGAGTGTTCCTATCTCTCCTCATCCATACCAACATTTATTGTTTGGGGACTTTTTGACAATTCTTGACTTATTATTTATACATGACTTAGCTCTCTGATATTCTTCTTCATTCCTCAGTTGGAGAGACATTTTAGTGCTTCAGTTCTGGGATCTGTTTGATGCAGAAAATAATGATAGTAACAGAATGAGCTCCAGGTGAACTCATTTTGATGACCCAGTTGTTGCTGGGCACCCACATTGGTTTTTGTCCAGGAGAGGCATCTGATATTTGGATCAGGTCTCACCTGTGTCTCCTGAGTCAGAAAACACATTTTTCAAAATTGCCACCCATCTGCATTGGCACAGGGATTTAGGTCATCAAAATCTTGCTTCCTGACTTCAGAGAAGGAGACATTCTCAAATGAAGTTCACAGCCTTGGTCACATGCAAAATTAGGGGAAGAGGTCTATGTGGGTCAGTTCACAATCCTCCTAGTCTCTGACTTTAAAATTTATTTTGTTTTTCATTTTTAAAATAACAAAAAATCTACCTATGACATTATTCTTCATATGTTTGTCCCCAGGATCTTGTCTTTATTGCTGTATCATAATTATTTACTCAACTATTACCTTACATATCTGGCTTGAAGAAAGAACATTCCAAAGCATTGTAATACAGAAGAAATGCAAGGATAAGTTCACACCAAAGACAGAATATTTCAGTGCTAGGCAGGACAGCAATCTTGCAAGAAAGGCTTTATTAAGAGGGAAAAAATTATTTTCTAAATTTCTTTACCCAAACTAACATGTGCAATAAACTGATACAGTGATGCATATCATAGAGTTTAATAAATGTGGTCACTAATGAAGAAGAGGAGAAAAACACTCATACTTAGGGGCCAAAGGAGAAGATGAGAAATAGGAAAGGATCAAAAAAATCAGAAGCCAAGGATCATGACAACAACAAACCATCAGTTTTAGGGTACAGGGAAAGTTGCTGTAATAGAGAGACTTCTAAATAAAATAAGAGTGTACTTATCAGTTACATAATAAATATTTAAATATGATACCTCCAAGGTGGCTAGGGCAGCCTTTTGGTTCTGAAAACATGACTTCTACCTTTCGATCCAAGACAACTGCCCAGATATCATCATGTCTCAGCTAATACAATGGAGGGAAAGGGTAATGGAGGGCAAGTAACTTCCTTTAAAGAACATAATCCAGCAGTTTCACAAATCATCATCGCTCACACCTCAGTGGCCAGAATGTAGTTACAAAGGTAGCAGCCAGCGAGGTCAAAATATTTTTAGTTTGTTGCCATTTGCCTTCTAAATCTCTATTATTTTTTTAAAAGGTGAGTATAAATTTTGTGGGGCAAATAGCAGTCTCTCTCTCTCTCTTTCCTCTCTCTCACATGCACACACACACAAAGCAAATCAAACTTCCAGTGTTTGTAGATATTTTAATAGGATGACGCACTTGTCCCTGTTTGTGAGGGACTTTCCCACTTTTAAAAATGAAAGTCACCCACCCTGGGAACTCCCTCAGTCCCAGGCAAACTGGGGCATTTGGACATCCTATCAATATTACTAATAATTTCTTAAAAAGCAATATATAATACTATAATCTACTCCTGGCCTAGCCTGCCTTATAAATTTTACAACTCTTTAGTATTTATTTTAAATGAATTTCAGGGTGCCTGGAGTCTAACAATTCTTTCAACTTGGAAATAAAAATCACTGATGCAATTTATTGAAAGATTGAAATGAAGCAAGGAATACCCAGAATAGTCTCCAAGAGGACACATTAAAAAGACTTCTGGGAATGTTCCTAAGAAATGTATTAAATTTAAATGTTCTCCAAGCAAAATTTTATTTACTTATCAATTATTTATCTCAGTTTAAGTCATAAAAGATGATAATAAATACTGATTTAGGGGTGCATATACTCATGTCACTCCTTCAGTAAGTAGAGTCATGGAAACCTAAATCCCCATTGTCAACTAGCATCTTAATTTTGAATTATCTACTGTGCAGCTAACTCCTGTGAAAAGTTTGGTTGAAATAATTGGCACTCTAATTGGGAAACCCAAAGGAATCATTATTCTTTTATTTTTTTAAGTCAGATGTCCAAAAAACTATGTAGTTGAGAAACATCACTTGAGTTATCTAAATAAATACCTTCACATAATTGCAAGTTCACATTATACTACTGGATTTATCAAGAGGCCATACAAGAAATGCTTGCAAAGAAGAGTGGCCATTCTCAGCTGCCCCTGGACTCTTCTGCCTAATTATCGAATGGCTCTCAAGGGTTTCATTATCCACTCTTGTCTCTTTCACTACATATTATCTTCCTGGTTTTCTCATTGACTGTTATGGTTTTAACCTTCCCTCTCCCCTACATATATATTGCTGATTTCCAAATCATTTTCTCACATGTGAGACTTTCCCTAAGACCTAATTCATGTATCCACTCATCCAACTGTGTGATTAAAAATTCATTCTTGAACATCATACATGTATCTGAAAATGCAGTGGATCCACCCTGCTTCTTCTCCTCTATTTTCACTTTTGCTTGATGTAAGTTCATTTTTCATCAGTTTTCCTGCTTCCACAATTTTAATAAGATTCTAATTCTCACTCTGATCTTTAATATTTCTGTAATTCTTCCTCCTCATATACAAGCAACGGCTGAGTTCGGGCCCTTTTCATCTATTGATTTGACCAGCAGTTTTAATAAAGCACACAGAATAGTTACCTGGAGAGCTTGTTAAATATGCAGATTCCTGGGCCAGCTGTCACAGATCCTGAACTGAGCATATTGGAGTGGAGACCAGTAAGCTGCCTGTCAAAAGCTGAGCTGAGCTGGAGAGAGCTGAACTGACCTGCTGGGTGCCAGGGTAGCTGATTAAGACAAAAAGCCACAATGAGAGTAGCGGGTGAGTCTTTAGCCAATTACTATGATAGTATAAGCAAGAGGCTAAACTGGAGAAAGCACCGACTCTCCACTGTTCCAATTTTCCCCCACGGAAGGGAACTGGTTGAGGGTCAGGTAGATCAGCACAGATATGAGCAGCCAGGACAAAAGGCTCTTTCAGTTTTATGACCCAGGGGTTGGGGGCAGAAGGAAAGGACTAGGAGTGGTGAAGTACTGAGTTCTGAGTCAGAGTGGAGAAAAGTGTCTTCAAGGTTCCGTCATCCCCTAATAAGGAGGTCCTAGCAGGGGCACCTGATGATAGTCTCTACTCAAGATTCCCAGTGCACAGGCCTCCAAATGGAGGCACCTAGGCTAGGAACGCAGCTATGTGTAAGAGCATGGCTATATGGGGGCCTGAGACCTTGATGATAACGCCCTTCAGAGACTGCAATGTGCACCGAGTCTGGTGGGGAGAGCAGCTTCCCTGTTGAGTAAAGCCTTTTTAATCACCTATGATCAGGCTTGAGAAAATCACACCTAGGTTTCTGGCCAGGAGCTGGACTTCTCTCTGCCTTCTCAGCAGCAGATGTTTTTGATGTCAGCATCTGTGGTCCATATTTTGAGTAATATTGGCTTATCTATTGGATGTAGATTTTTGGATTATATAATATTTGGAATTGATTTTTAACTAGCTTTCCTGATTTCAATTTCAGCATTTATCCAAACGATCCTTCATGCATTGCCAGAGTGAAATTATTTTAAAAACTCAATTCCAAACATGTCTCTTATTAAAAACTTTTCACAAGAAATCATCACTTGCGTAAAAGAGCAAAGTCTAACCTACTTACGAGGCAATTGTTTGAGTTGTCACCTGCAGAACACTCTCATCTCTCAATCTCCTTTCCTTTTAACATCTTACAATGCTAAACTAGGTTTTGAGGGCAAGATGTCATATATATTTTTTCTTTATCTCAAGTTCTAACCTGGTATGAAAATGAATATCATGAAAGTTTTTTAAATTCAATTGAATCCAATTTTTGCCTGAAACTTTTATTAAAAACAGCATTCGTTACAAGTAAATTTGGCTATTTAAAATCTGATATAACACCTTTGTCTCTAAGTTGAAACCAACGAAAATACTTATGGACCCTAAATATCTTTGATTTTTATGTTCTTTTATTAACTAATGTGACAGACACAACTAAATACTTTTTTTTGCCCTTTGGCTGTCAGAGATCCAGGAATTAAATTTTGTGCTGAATTGCTCTAAAAACTTATACACGTACACACACACATACATACACAGATACATTGCTCTTCAATTATTTGATTCAGTCTTTTAAAAAAGCAAAATAATATTTGGCCATTTAATTAAGATTTTGTAAAATGAATAGTTTTGAAAATTATGTATATTTTTTGGTCTGGGAATCATGTAGCAAGAGCATGGGATTTTGAACTATTTATATATATATATATATATATATGCTTTACAACCACAGCAGACATATTGGTCTTTAATATATCTTAATGGTATATGACTCTTGGTTTTAAACTCTAAGTTAGAGTGCTTAAAGTCTTCCTGATTTAATGATTCAAAATGTATTTGAATATAAAATAGTATTCAAATTTTATTATAAAAAATAATACTAAAGTTCTAAATTTACTAGGATATAGTATGATATATTAAATATTTATATACCTCTGCACTATATTCAGAACATTAAAGTTAAAATTTAAAAAAAATTCTTACTCTGCCAGCTGATATTTTTGTTCCGCCACAGCAAACTGGTTGCGTGTGTGTGTGTGTGTGTGTGTGTGTGTAAATAATACTTCATTTTTAAAAATACTTTTTCTTCCTAACTTTATCAGGTGCATTTCTCAATCAGACAGTCTTATTAGTATTTTCCATGCCAAGACTTTCCATAACACAGTCTTATAAGTAAACTACTGTATAAGTTCAGAACTTTATTTATAAATGATTGTCCACAGACTTGTTTTTTAAAACTTAGCAAAAAGAAGACATTTGTTTTTGTCTCATACTCTACCCTCAAGCCATCAGAAAATCCTATGGGCTACCTTCAAAATAGATTCAGAATCTTACCTTGGCTCAACTACGCTGGCCCAGGCTGGCCATGCCTCTTGCCTAGATTATTGCAATAGCCTACTAACTGGTGCATGTTTGTCCTGATCCTCTTCTACTCTTAATCCCAACACAGAAGCCAGAGTGAACCTTCTAAAGCAGGAGTTAGAACACGTCACTGTCCTACTAAAATTCATCAGTAGTTTCTCAAATCACTCAAAAAAAAGACCCAAAAGAGAAAAAGTCCTTGCAGTAGCCTAGAAGGCCCAAAACAATATGCCCCAGAATACACCGTTAGCCTGCACTCTAAGGCTCCAACCATTGCTCTCTCTGCTCAAGCAAAATGACCTCCCAGGTGTTCTTTGGAACATGAAAACTCCAGGTATCTCCCACATGAGGGTCTTTATACTGTTTACTCTGCCTAGAATTCTCTTCCCACAATTATCTGTATAGCTTACTCTTACCCCTTTAGGATCTTTGCTCAATTGTCACCAGAATGAGGCATTTCCAGACCATTTTAATATTTCACAATCCCTTCTCCCTACAATGTTCCTCTTTCCCTGCTTTATTTTTATTTTTTCCATACCATTTATACAAGAACACACACACACACACAATATAGTTTTAGTATGTGTATATAATTATGTATAGTATATTTTTAATTTGTGCTTGTTTACTGACAATCTCTTCCTACTAAAATGTAAATTCTAAAGTTCTATTGAGATAAGAATATTTTTTATGTTTTATTCTTTGTCATATCCTGATGCCTAGAATAGAATCTGATATATAGTAGGCACTTAATAAATATTTGTTGAATAAATGAATAACTAAAATAATCAAAAAGTACTGGCCGGGCGCAGTGGCTCACCCCTGTAATCCTAGCACTCTGGGAGGCCGAGGCAGGTGGATCGCTCAAGGTCAGGAGTTCGAGACCAGCCTGAGCAAAAGCGAGACCCTGTCTCTACTAAAAAATAGAAACAAATTATCTGGCCAACTAAAAATATATATAGAAAAAATTAGCCGGGCATGGTGGCTCCTGCCTGTAGTCCCAGCTACTCGGAAGGCTGAGGCAGTAGGATCGCTTGAGCCCAGGAGTGTGAGGTTGCTGTGAGCTAGGCTGACACCACGGCACTCACTCTAGCCCGGGCAACAGAGTGAGACTCTGTCTCAAAAAAAAAAAAAAAAAAAAGTACTTTATAGGGTTAGCAAAGATCCTATAGAGTCTTGGGAAAGACAGATGTAATTTCATCAGGAAAAACTCTAGAATAGGTAATAAAGAGAGATAGCAAAGCCCCCATGAAATACAGAATGATCTTTAAGGATTTTTAACATAAATTCCACAAATAATTTTCTAAAATGTCATTCAGAAATTACTAGTTCCTCTTTTTTCAACATCTAAAATCATTGTAGGAGAGTTAAAATTATTTTTATAGTAAATAGAAAAATCAAAATTAAGTTAATTTAATAAAGACTTGAATTTATGAAGGTATAATTTTAACTATAAGTGAAAATTTGAATTCACTTAAAGACTGTTATTTATATGTCCCTACTGGTAAAACTTGGTGCCAGCTAGAAGTTATCAATGATCTATACCAGTATTTTTCAAAGGATGTATACAGTAAGGGAGAAATGGCCCTGGGCCTCAATCCAGATGCTTCAATTAGATTCTTCAACCAGAGCAGCCACTGTTATCTGTTGTACCAGGTAACTTCTGTATGTTTTCTTTGAAATTAAAAAAAAAAAAAACTCACACAAAAAAATGTGTAAACAACATTGATCAATATTTTTAGCTTAAGAAAGAATTACAAAAAGTATAGTATTCCAAAGTTGGTTTCTATTTCATCTGTCACTCTAAGAACAAAAATAATCTATACACATAGCTTTTGTGTATAATCTATACACATAGCCATGTCTCTGGAAGCAGTTCACAAAATAGGAGGTTAAATATTTAGCATAGAGTGCAAGATTTCAATATTTGATCTTGACCTGCATTTCCAAAAACATTGAGCAATGCCAAATTTGATATATTTTTTCAATGTCCTGAACCATTTTATAGGCTGTGTGAGTGATTGATAGTTAATATAAGGACATTCATCAACAATGATATTATAATTTTCAATATAACACAGTTAATATTTATGCTTCCAACAAACTATCATCTTTCAAACCACTTTCCCAAAAGAATTCTCTGGCTATTATTGAATGATAAATTGTGTTTTCACACAAAGATTATGACTAGCATATTTTAATTCATATTCTACA
Source organism: Varecia variegata (assembly GCA_028533085.1). Taxonomy (NCBI): domain Eukaryota; kingdom Metazoa; phylum Chordata; class Mammalia; order Primates; family Lemuridae; genus Varecia; species Varecia variegata. Next base: position 81,647,786 of record CM052436.1, read on the forward strand.
ATTGAGTTGATATTCATATATAATTATAATGCCACAAGAATAAAGAAATTCAAGTAAACATGATCATGACAAGAACATGTAATAAGTTAAAACCTATTTGACCTTATTAGAAAGAAAAGGTCTAAAATACAGCTTTTTATTGCATTTAGAAATATATTATTTAAATGCATGCATTTTTGAAACATAAATTGATGCATTTGTTAATAAAAGTGCCATTTTTAAGACCAGACAATGAAGGAAAATATTCAATTCAGAATTAGAGAAGGAAAATATTCTTTTAGCAAATAGAAACTAGTGATTTTCCAAATAGAATACTAATATGAGGTTCAATAAAGTCACAAACTGAAAATTAGTTTCTTAAATGCTGAGAGTCAGCTGAGAATATTCTGTTTAATTCTATGAAATGTCTGAGTACAAGTAGGAAATTTTTGCTACAAGGTTAGACACTTAAGCAAATTGACCAACATAAGACAAATTCTCGCTGCTCAGATTCTTATGGCGAAATTTCTTGGTCCATCTCTCTGCTCAAATCTCTCTGCAGCACAAATCTGATTATAATATTCTTCAAAGCCTCAAAAAGAGTACAAAATGTAGCACTGCTTCTGCTTTTGCCTCCCTGGGCTCATGAAGTGGCAGAGTAAAGATTCAATGGAAGAATATAAAGCCAGGGATGGATCTGATGGCTTCTTGTCTATTAGGTAGGAAGAGTCTGGCTTGGAGGTAATTTTATTATTGTACTTTGTGGCTCATTCATAAATTTAGACTCATCCCATACTAGAACTAGATCCAATCTTTGAGTGATGGATCTGTTTGGAAACCTGATAAAACTATGGACATTTTCCAGAGCATATAGGTATGCATGCACATCCATGTACAAAATTTTAAGTTGTTCAGAGAATTTAGGAAACACAATCATGGATCATGTATTATACTCTCACAACACCTCATGTTACCAAAATGGACAACAGATTCTATATATTGATTATAGTGATGCATATTTTATGCCTACATTGAGGCACATACTGTATTATTCAAGAGGATGAGGACAGAGGGAGAAAAAAGACAAAAAAATCTCACATTTAAAATTCTCAGTGTATCAAGAGAGACATAAGATTAAACATTATTAATGGTGTAATATTGGAGAATAAAAATGAAATGACCATCTATAGGAATAGTCTATACAGAAAACTATGAGAACAGATATGTAAGATCAGCTTCAGTCTACCTATAATATGATTTCCCTGAAGTGGTCAGGGGAGACTTCACAAAGTGGCTTTTAAATTAAAAGATGATAAACAATTTAGCCAGGTAAATGACAGAGGGGCATCATAAGGAGAAATAGCAAGTAGCAAGATGTAAAAGGAATGGCAAATAATTCCAGTGATTCCATGTGGGCTGATAACTTGTATATGGGGAGTGATCAGCTGGAGCATTAAAGAGGGAGCAGAGACCAGGATATGGGGTGGCCTTGCTGGCCAAGGTGAGATGTTTATGTGTATCTTGAAGGATTTAAGTTGTTGAGTGAGATTTTCTTGATAGAAAAATCATTCTGGCAGAGGTGTGAAAAGCAGCAATAGGATTGGGCTGAGGGGCAGAGTTTGTGGTCCAAAGGGAGAGAGAGACAGTGGATTAAAGCCAGTGACAGCAGTTATCAATCTGTAATAATACAGATAATAAAAAATCCTTACAAGACTGAGAAATATTTACCATGAAGAATCATAGTACTTGCTGGGGACCAACAAAATTAAGTAACTTGCTCAAGGCCATATACTTAATTAGTAGTAGAGATGTATCTAGAATTAAGTTTTTTGACTCCCAGCCTATTTCTCTCTCTACTACTTCATACTATTTCTTATTGTGTGATTAATTCAAATAAGCATTTCAAATGAAGGATTTAAAATGACCTATTAATGTTAACTTTCCCTCAAAACTTTCCATTTTTCTTATAAACAAGCAAATTTGAGGTAAACACATTGTTATTTGTTTCCTTTTAACAAAAGTTTCATTGTAATTAAACCAAATCACTACTTTCACCTTATAAATAAATATAATTTGCTAATGTCAAGATTAAATTTTGCCTTTGGTTATCAGCTGAGCTGCTAGTAACCAAAGGCAAATGAGCTGGCTTGCTGACAGGAATACGCATACACACGCACGTGTGTGTGTGTGTGTGTGTGTGTGTGTGTGTGTATTAGAATTTTTCCAATTAATTTTTTTAAGAAAATAAATTTATCTGTGAATATAATCTCCTCAGCCTATGTCTTTTATAAAAAACAGGTTATTGTTCTCATACTTCATCATACACATAACTTCTATGATGTATTATATTGTCTATACATATCATTGAGTGCTGTTTGTATGTGACATATGCTTTTTACTCTGATATCAGAAGAACTTTGGTTGGGAAAAGGGCATTTTATCGCTTTTATTTGAAAGGTCAAAGAACTAGAAAGATATAAAGCCTTCTGTCTTTTTCTAAAGAATACGCAATAATATTTTGTTCTATTTATTATATCAGAATCATTCTTTTCACTTTATAAAATAAATTGGTATGTCTATTTTTAGTAAGTAAAAACAAGTGAATCACCAAACTAAATTATTCTGTTGAATCAGGGATGCGGATATTTCCAATTTAAGTAGACAGTTGCTGTTTTCAAAATGTATGTTACAAAGGAATTAGAAGCTAACCAAAAATCAAAACAGCTTTAATAAGGAAAGGGAGCTGATCTCTTAAGGTATTTTATGTGATGTATTTCTTTTCTTATTTATAAAAGTAATTAGTATAGGTTGTTTTATTAAACAGAAAAGTTTTGAGCAGCTCCTATTCTGTGTTGGATGCTACAAGACAGGGGTCCCCAACCTATGGTGAGTTGTATAATTATTTCATTATATATTGCAATGTAATAATAATAGAAATAAAGTGCACAATAAATGTAATGCACTTGAATCATCCCAAAACCATCCTCTTCCCCTCCCCAGTCCGTGGAAAATTTGTCTTCCATGAAAACAGTCCCTGGTGCCAAAAAGGCTGGGGACCACTGCTTAACTGGAGATAAACAGTTAATCAACTTCATGCCAGTTTTCAAAGAGCTGAGAGTTGTTGAGAAAATATACTCAAGGAAACAGACAGCTACCATAGAATTTAAGTGACAAAATAAGGGTATTGTGCAATATCATTTTTCGATGATTTAAATGATGGTATGGAAATAAAATTGAAATAGACAAGAGTCTAGGCAACAATGGATGATAATTTCTATTCTCTGTTAGAGCCATGAGTAGGATTTAATTACACTGCCATGCTGTTTTTTAACTTAGGTCTTTCAAAACTCAATATTTGACTCTTAGAATTCTCATCTTTTGTAAAGAGAGTAAATCAATCTTCACCAAAGAATAAAGGCGTCAGTGATTAAGGATGGTAAACTGTACAGTTTTAGTTGCGCCATGTGAATAATTTTTCTTTGTTTATTGGAACACAGCTGTAACCCTTTCTTGTAAACTGACTGAATGCATAGCCTCAGTTATCTCAGTAGCCTCAGTTGTTATCTTCCTGATAGTTTCAAATTGAGAACTACTGAGTAGCTAGCCTTTTCAAAAATATTCTTTGTGGGTTTATCTAATTACCTGAAATGGCAGGGGAAATGAATTCTTTTTCATTAAATATCTGTATCCCCAGCAATCCTTATTAAAATATAAATATTGTCTCTGTGAGGGATTACATATTTATTTATTACCCATTCTATGTTATTAGTTATTCAACACCATGAGAATGTAAGGACAGGAAATTTATGAAGACATGTGGGGAAAGCAGGGCTCAAGGGTGTTAGGTCCATCAGAGGACACTTGATTTTGAACACTGAGGCAAGACCTCTACCAAAATTATCTAGAAAGGATTTTGTTTGATGATCCTGGGTATTAAATAGTGATTTTTGTTTTTAAGAATTGGATTAGTTTCAGTCTTGTGCCCTGCCACTAACTAGCCAACTGGTCTAAGACACATATGGCAGCTGGGTTGATCTGGTCTCATTTTCTTAGATACTTGGTCCAATTCTAGGAATAAAGTTTTGTGGTTTTGGCTAATTAAAAAAAATAAATGAAAGAATATCACCAAAGAACTCCCAAGGCTCCCTCTAACTCTGAGTTTTGAAGAACATGCACATTATCATTAAGAACCAAGAGAGGCCGGGCGTGGTGGCTCTCGCCTGTAATCCTAGCACTTGGGAGGCCGAGGCGGGCAGATTGTTCGAACTCAGGAGTTCGAGACCAGCCTGAGCAAGAGCGAGACCTCATCTCTACTAAAAATAGAAAGAAATTATCTGGCCAACTAAAAATATATATAGAAAATAATTAGCCGGGCATGGTGGCACATGCCTGTAGTCCCACCTACTCGGGAGGCTGAGGCAGGAGGATCACTTAAGCCCAGGAGTTTGAGGTTGCTGTGAGCTAGGCTGACGCCACGGCACTCACTCTAGCCCGGGCAACAAAGCGAGACTCTGTCTCAAAAAAAAAGAACCAAGAGAGCAAAGAGCTGTTGAAAATGGAGAAATGAAATCGGGAATAGCTGCAAACATGAGCTTTGATAGCAAGTTTGGCCTGGGGCCAACCCCTCATTCAATTACTTCATTATTTTTGATAAGCCTCTAAAATTGATTTTCTTCTCTTTACTTTTTTTTTTCCAATAGATGATCTTTTTAAGGTACCAGGTTAAAATAAATATTTAATTAAGCAAAATTAGTGTGGCCAACCCACTTTTTATTCTAATTACAGAAGCTTCTGCTCTCCTGTTTGTATTCAATTGGATTTTACTCTCATACCAGTAACTATAGATTTGTTGTTCTTGTTCTCAAATATTTCTAAGGCTAATGCTTTTACATCATCTAAAGCTCAGACCAGAGGAGAAAAACTGAATCATAGTTTTTTTGTTTTTTTTTTTAAAAGAACATTATGGAAGTTTTAAGATTATCACCAACTCCCAGAACTGGTTTGTCTTCATTTTGTAAAACTTCCTTTTACATTCAATTTAATGCATTTAGAAGTGAATTATTCAGGAAGTCGATAAAGATTCATTACTTAACTATAGGGAAGTCTAAAAGAGTAGTTAGCAGCAGCTGTGTAGATTTGCCGCTCATTTACTCCATATATAGGGCATAATGGATTTCCCGCAATTTGGGTAATATAACATTATCTGTGTTGATTGTAGATATTATAGCAAGACATTATGCTTTTTAAGAGTGCTGTAAAATGAAACAACTACATGATGGGTAAGGAGACAGTCTCAATCTAGGAGTAAAGTTTTCTTTAGGAGATCTCAAAATTTAAGTAGGAATAAGAGGAGTTTAGAAACATGTCCTCAGAAGGAGGAGTATGTAGGGGATCTACAGAACCCAATGACACATTTTCCAAATGAAATATGCCACTTTCACCTCCACAAATGGTAAATATGGAAGTAACCAGATGTTGTGCCTACTGAATTGACAGACGGCGTGGATTTTGACTCAGAACTAGCTATGCTGTTGGGCAAGTGGTGAATGCGGGGGAAATGTGTACATAAAGGAGTGGGAAAATTTTTATGTTGCCAGAGAATGGGTAATCATTATGAGAGATGAAAATCTAGCTTAATATTTAAATTTCATCCAGCCTACAAGAGCATGCATCCACATTTAAAATAACAAAAGATCAGGTGAGTTTATGATGAACTTAGATTTAAGACTTAAAATATGGTCTTAAAATACTAAACAATAAATCTAAATTTTGACCAATAATTACTGTAAACAATTTAGAACAAATCAAGAGTTATTTTCTTCTTGAATATTTTAGAAATGGAGTTTTATGTGGTTTTAATACTTTTGTGCCAGTAACAACTGACAACTACTGATTATTTGCTGAGTCCTAAGTTTCACATCTGTGAGCAACGTACTATTATTATTTCATCTTTACAAACAAGGACACTAAGAGATTAAAGAAATTGACTAACCAAGTGTGCAGTTAATAAGTGACAGAATTGAGATTTGAACCGAGGCAGATTAACTTCAGACTATAACATACAGCCTCCTTGAATCAGGCTGTTGATTTCATTTATTTGACAGGCATTTAATAAACACCTCTAAGTTGAAAGCATTATGATTGGTGATGCAGAGGAACAGGGATAAACACCACACAGCTCTTGCTTTCAGATTACTCATGACAAAAATGGCAAGAGCAGAGGAGCAATACCTTATAATCATGTCTTATTGTAGCAAACACTGTTGTTAGTCTGGTCCATGTTGCCTTAGCCCAGTTCAGAGTTGATCTTCAGCTCTTATAGACAGTAGTAGACATTTGCATCTGTGACAGCTGTCTGAGACCCAGAACTCCTGATTGATATTGCTGCTACCAGACACCAAATAATTGACTCAAGAGGCAGAAAATATGTCTTCCTGGTTCCTAGGCCAAATCTCTAGCACTTCTGACACTCTCATTTTATGCAATTTTACCTTCAAAAGCCTCATTTAACTCATTCAACATCATAATAAGCCTGAAATAAAACTTTTTTCATGAAATAACCTAAAGATTGGGATGGATCTACTGGAAAGAAATCAAGTATAGCTATAGAGACTTTTCCTCATTTAAATATGTTTTATGCTATCAAAGAGAGCTATTAATAGAAGTCATAGATTTGATTTCCCACTGGAATAAACACACAAACTAGCCTGTCACTGACCCATGGCTGTTGACAGAAAACACGAGACTTTTGGATCACAAAGGACTTTATTATGCACAGCAAAAGCAACAGCAGGGGTATCAGCATATTTCGGCTGGTTTCCCTTGCCCAGAAGTCCATGGCACAACGTGATGGGCCCATATGGCTATGCAAACAAAGGGTTGCACTGTAGCTGCAGAACCCTGAGCTTGAGAAAACTGCCACTTTTACAGCAAGCAGGAAGCAAGCCTGTTCTTTGTCCAAAAAGAGACCGAGAACTTTGCAGGACTATGTATGTAATTCATTCCTGTGAGGCATTATCTCACTTTGCAGAATTGCCAGCTACATAAACAATCTAGATAAGTGTCCAGGATGAAAGAATGGTCATGACCTGGGAGTTTTGGCATGCTTAGCAAGACACGTAGAAGCACAAGGGGCCCAGGGCAGACTGCCTTCCAGTATTATTCAGGACACACTCTAAAAGAAATGAGGTTTTGTGTGTGAGCCTAGGTGCCTAAAAGGTATGCACAAATTTTTAAACCAAAATGATAAACAATTTTAAGCAACTTCTCTACGATTTGGGAATTACTTAAATCTCTTTTTTTACTCTAAAAAATGTTTTTTAATGTTTTATGAAATTACAGGCAGAATGATGCTTTTACTTGACCCTGAATTCTACCTACTGTAATCCATGCAAACAATTTTCCAGAGGCCCAAGCCCCATTTCTTAACAGGTCTCCTGGATAGAGGATATTTTGTGTTGGGTGGTGGAAGGACAGGGTTAGGAGTTTGTGGCAGTCACTGTGTTCACACTCTAAAAAATCAAGCTAATGTTTCTTTTATTGCTGGCTTTCCCTACTTCTTCATGACCTGAAGAAAGTCAATTAACTTCTATGTGCCTGTACAATGAGGATAACAATACTTGGTCATACACCTCTGAATAGTGTTATGCAGAAAAACAAGATAATGCTTATAAAAGCATTTGCAGAAAGTTCAAAAAGAAATGTAGAATGAGAGTATAATGCATTTTTAAATTTGAAAAATGGCCTAATTCAAACTCTTTGACAGGGCTAAGCTAATAGGAAAGGCATTTTAACACTTTGCTAAACATAATTTGCCCCTGAGTATGTATGAAAAATATACTTCCTTCCCAGATGGGGCTCCCCAAGTCATATTCAACTTCACAAAGCAATAATATAGTACCATTTAGCCAAGAAAGTGCACAAAATTTGTATTAGTAGATGAGAAAGCATTTTCTTACCTATCCTATCAGTGTAGGGAAAGGCCTAAAAGCAATTTAACCACAATGCTTAAAACTGTTCAGTCATCCACTTCTCATTTGACAATGATGGTTTTTAAGGACCCACTGTGTCCCAGGTATGAGGCCAGGTGCTGTACTAAAATATAAGGCAATTAATAAAAGCCTTCTTCGCACAAAATCCTAGAATTTTTAAATGTAAGTCAGTATTAGTAGCCCGTATAGCCTGTATTTTAGTAATTATTTTTCAGCACTCTGTGTACCTGTGAGGGGGGACATCCTCTATTTGGTAGTCCAGAGTTTGAGAGCTGATTGAAGATATTCAATAATGGAATCTCAGAAAAATTCCTTTCCAAGAAAGAACACTAAACAGAATAGAGAACAGATACCTGTGAAAAAGAAGGCAAGCAGATCTCTGGGACAGTGTATGGACTAATATGAGGAGAACTGTGTTCTCTAATCCCCTTAGACAAAAACCACTATCATCAGAGCAATGTTTGGAAGTTATCTAGGCTAGTGCTACTCAAACTACGGTCCATAGAAAGCAACATCAATATCACCTGAGATCATACTACAAATGCAAATTCTGGAGCCTCAGCCCAGATCTACTAAATCAAGAATTACTAAGACCCAGAGATTGTATTAGCAAACTCTCCAGGTGATTCCTAAGCACCCCCAGATTTGATAACCATTAATCTAAACTATCCTTCTCGATTCCAATCAGAACATACTTATTTAAACTATCAATCTGCCTTGAGTGTAAATTCACATTAATGAAATACATCACACAGGGCAAAAACAAACTTAGAATGGCTAACGGACTGGCTTTAGTGATTTAAAAGCAGCCTGTTCCAATTTTGCTTCATACATGGTTCATCTAAATTTGCACACGATCTCTTAAGTTGAGGCATTTATAAAGGGAGTAGAAGCATAGCACATTTTCTTGGATGGTGTTTCAGCTACACTTAGTCCTGTCTTTCTTCTTCAGGAAGAGCCAGACAAATCAAGCTGAATCTCAAGAAAGCATCTTAACCAGATTGTCATTGCTACAGACTGAACGTTTATGTCCCCTCAAAATTCATATGTTAAAATCTTAACCCCCACATGTGATGGCATTTGGAGGTGGAGACTTTGGAAGGGAATTAGATCATGAGGACACATTTAAAGAAATATTCTACACAACAAATTATTTTAATGTATATTTACTTCAAAATTATGTTCACAATTCATGTCCCTGTCTTGAAATCACAAATTTGATTCTAATTGGAAAATGAAGATGATACATTTACAACGATGATGAGCATCCCTTTGTCAGATAATTTTTGTCAATTATTTAAACAAGCAAAATTCCAAGAAGGATAAAATGGAAGTAAGGAAGGCAAACTGGACTACTGAGGGATTGGAAATGCCCAGGCATCAATACGTTCATTGGAGTGACAATTGCAAAAAAAAAAAAGAAAGGGTGTGGCTCCAATTTGTAGGAGTTCTCTTCTCACTGCTGCTCAGCTGAGCTGTGTTGCCATCAGAGCCAAAAAACTCATTGCAGAATGTCACACTGTGGGGTTGCACTTGGTTCCTTGAATTCAGATGTTTGGTTAAGGGAAACAGGATGCTTACCGTGTGTCTCTGTGGCTGCTATGGCCATTTAACAAATGAAAATCACTCTTTCTGAATATTCTTTGCAAAAATATATGACAAATCCTAAAAGAGGAGCCAAATAGGATGACCCATTTAGAGGTGAAAAAATAAATGCAAATCTGGTTTACTTTACAACATGGCAGTCAGTTTGTGTAAGTAGCGTATAAACCTAATTTCATAAATAAAATTATTCCCTTTGACTTTCATTGTGACAACAGAAATGATATTCCACAGAGAAAAAAGTCTTTGCAACGTCACAGAAGCACACAAAAATATGTTAGGTCACAGGATGTGGAATTAACAAGATGGAAATGGAGTTCAAGAAGCCAAGTCTATGTGATTAACTATGAGACTCTGGGTAAGACTCAAATTATTTGAGCTTCTAGTTTCAATATGTAAAGTGAAAGGTGAGTGATTCCTGAGTTTTTGTTGTTTCCCAATGTTTACTATTTATATGAAAAAAAACATTTTCTCAATCACATGTTTTAAAAATAACTTAATCACATATCAATAATATTATAATATTAAGTCAACTAGAACAGACAATATGCAATATTCTATCTTATAATTCCAGAATATGTTGTGGTTGCTAGAGATGTATTGGAGAAAAAAAATCTCTATCCTTACGGAGAAACATTCAATGTTTTTACATTGTATAGTTCAAGAAAGAAAAACGTCTCTAAAGAGATCTGCCCTGGACCCATCTTTCTCATTAGAGTTTTCCCTTTGTTTACTGACATGCAAATATCCTCCTGTATTGATTCTACTGCTGCTCTTAGTTTTAAGCAATGCATTTACGTAGCTCCTAGCAATGCATTTACATAAGGAAGTTCTTCCCCTTTGCTAAGCTAACATTAGAACGGAGCAGAGATTTGCACTGTTGGCAAAGGAAAGCATCACACAAGAAAGATTAAAGATGCAGAACACTTGGACATGTTTTCATCATTCAACACATATTTTAGAGCACCTACTTGCCAGGCAAAATGCTGGGTTCTTTGGATTACTAGAAAGCAAAATGAACCTCTTCCTCTGTTATCTTTCAATCCTTTGGGTACATGGGAAAGTAAGTACACTTAAGAGGACCCAGCAGTATGTGGCTTCCATGGGAGGAGTAGGATAGACAGCAAAGAAGGGAAAGTGCATGGGCTCCTGACCACCTTTCTGTGTGAAGGGCATCACACAATATGAGGCCAAGGAAGTGAGAGGAGGAGGAGGAAGAAATAATAGGAGATCCAAGTATTGCAAAAGACTGGAGAGTTTTAACCCCTCATGAAAGAGAGCCCATATCTTATTACTGAACAAAAACTCATTTTAAAATCTGATTGAATATGCTCGTCTTACCAGTGAGCCCCAGGGAGAGTCTGTGCCTTCCTCGGGCTACACAGAGAATGACTGAGTTAGAATTCCCATCTCTTGGTGTACTTCATCTCTCCTTTCTCCTTTTCATTTCGGAGCAAGAAGGGAAATGACAGAGCACCTGAAACATGAAAGCACAACCTATTTATTTTCATCAGCATCAATGTATAAACAACAGGTACTTTTATTGCTTTGTATTTTATATTGAATAGAAAATTCAAAAAAGTTATAAGAAAGATTTTGAATTATAATAGACTGCTGCACTGACACTTTGCTTTAGGAAATAGTGATTTGTCAATTATGTCTGAGCCATCAATTATAGGATGAAAACAACCAAAACTTTTTGTTTCAGCACATTACGGGGGTACAAATGTTTAGGTTACATATATTGCCTTTGCCCCATCTGAGTCCAAGTTTCAAGCATACCGATCCCCCAGACAGTGCACACCACACCCGTTATGTAGAAATATATCCATCCCTCCCCCACTACCTGCCCGACACGCAGTGAATGTTACTACTGTATGTGCACATAGGTGTTGATCAATTAATACCAATTTGATGGTGAGTATATGTGGTGCTTGTTTTTCCTTTTTGTGATAATTCACTTAGTAGAATGGGTTCCAGCTCTATCAGGATAATACAAGAGGTGCTAGATCACCATTGTTTTTTGTGGCTGAGTAGAACTCCATGGTATACATAAACCACATTATATTAATCCACTCATGTATTGATGGTGACTTGGGTTGTTTCCACATCTTTGCAATTGTGAATTGTGCTGCTATAAACATTTGTACTTTTAGTTGATTATGTCAGGTTTGTGTGTTTTTCCTGTTTCTTTGGCTCCTTGCTTAGAAGAATCACAAGCATGGCCAATATGACAGAACAATCATAAGCACAAAGCAATTCACATGAGCAGCCTTTATTGCAAAGAGAAAGTACATTCCAGAGAAGGAACAGGTCTATCTCCATGAGTGGAGATGACCCTGAGTTTAAAGACAGAGTATAGAAACTATAGTACACTCTCAAAGTTGGTAGAGAGTGGACTGTTCCAATAAGGAATAGCATCATCCAACGATTAGGGTCTGTTTTTATACTAATCCCTAATAATATGTTAACTTGGGGGTGGAATATTCATGAATATTTTGGGAAAGGGGTGGAGAGTTTCCAGAATGGTGAGTCCTCCCCATTTTTAAACTTGTAAGTCAATGTCAAAGGGTTGCCATGGCATTTGTAAACTGTCATGGTGTGGATGGGTATAATTTTTACTATGCTAATGAGGGTAGGTCACTTAGGGTCACTGTCACCTTAACTGTCCGCATGCTCCAAAGACCCCCTTTTGTGGCCTTGATCATATTTCTGCTTTACGGTTTTTGTGCCTCTCCCTGGTTGTTCAGTCCTTGGAGACCCCCTGTCATAGACAAAACATCAGTTCAGTCCTTGGAACCCCCCTGGTCAAGGCATCTGTTCCTTCTTGAAAGCCCCCTCTGGTCAATTTGTTCCTCCTATTATAGAAAAATCATCTCCTGGTGCCATCTGTTCCTCTTCCTCCCTCTTTATCTCTACCTAACAATTAGCTGATATTTCTACAAAGAAAATTCATAACTTCATAGACTGATTAGCAATATTCCTTTCCAAAAATAACATAATGGAAATATATACAGTAGTCTTCATTTAGTGTCATCAATAGGTTCTTGGAAACTGTGACGTTAAGCAAAATAATATATAACAAAATCATTTTTTCTCATCAACATTACAACAAAATGACGTTGAAGGAAACAATGTTACTCAAGGACCTACTGCAGTTTGTTTTGCTTAGAGTCACAATTTCCAAGAACCTATCTACCACATTAAGTGAGGGTTTATCGTACAACCCTAGTTGAAGAAATTTAAATAGCATAAGAAGAGACTGAACTAAAACCCCATGAGCTCAGAGCTTTTTATTTTGTACATTGTTTTCCATAGGTAATTTTTGAGATTGCTTTTTGACAATATAGAAATGCTGCTGTTACATAATAACTTGTAAATCAGTGAGAGAATTGAAATTTGCTCATCACAGTGGACACAAAAGTGTAGCATTTAATTCTGTTTCCAGTAGTAATGATAGCATTTAAAAATAATCTCACTCAAGAACTCAAACCATAACCATGAATATAAAACACCAACTCTGAATTATCTACACAAATGGAGATGTAGATAAACCAAAATGTTAGATAATTCAAAAGTAATTTACATTAATGTTTGAATTTTTAAAATTACATTTATATATGGCCAGAGCAAATGTTTTTGGAATTGATTCAAGTAATGATGTCTATTGAGAAAAACCAGGTTGGGTTTTTTCATGTTGATCTCCTGTTGATCCATCAACATAATATATGCCTTGTGGGAAATAGGAAACACATCTTTAGACAATTGATGACAACACTGTGTTAAATAGAATTGAACTGACTAAAAGAAACTTCCCTGGAAAAGGAACAGTGTTTGCATGTGATGCATCATAACTGGTGATTATATATACCTGAGCTAGAATCTATGATTTGCCTCATTTTAATAGAATCCTAATTTAATACATTCATTTCTTCATTCAGGCATACCTTCAACAACTATTTATCAAGAGCTTATTTTATGTCAGACACTGTGCCTGGTATTGTAGTACCAAGGTCAGGATTTATCTAATGTCCTCTGAAGGTTTTTCACCACCATGTAATATAAAATGAAGAATGTACATATGGAATATTTAATCCATATGCACAATCTGGTGAAATTGGGCCAAAACTTCAATTGATCTCTTTTAGAAAAGCTAGAAAACTATTTTTCCATAATTTTCTGGTTTTGTTCATGTTGTTTTATCATTTTCTACTATCTGAAAAATTGTCTCAGATTTTGAGATTCTGGCTATTAGTTATAATTACAATGAATGGATTTACAGCATTAAGGACTGTTGGGAGTGGGCAGAAATACTGCAAATATGTAATGAATAAATGAACTCAACTGGCAATCCTCATTTTGTGAAAAAATGGGTTTACCATTTGTATTTCTACAATGTGTATTATAGTCTCCTTGACAATAGTTGATATTAGACTTGTCTTTACCTCATTATTTGGGTAATATTCTCTTTTAGGACATTTTTTAATGAGTTTTTATTCTGTTATTACTGTCCAAAGAATGCTAAAATAGAAAAACGTCTGTTTATCTATGCGAGAAGATTGATGGAAGGATATCTAAAACATCAAGTAAATCCTTTTGTTAGTGATAAAAATATTTGTCTGTCTCCAGAAGTGATGGTTGGAGTGTGGTCTTTTGTTGACATTAGGCTACTAAAAGCCTTCATTGTGAGGTTTATTCTCCTGCACCTGAAAAGCCACATTTTATATGCTCTGTGTTTTCCCTTTAGCTAAGCTAAGTGAATAATATTGATCAGAGGTTAACCACTATCATAAGCTTCCGAGCTACTCTGGAGAACTAAAGGGAAAACAACTCTATAGGAGGAATGAGGAAACATATTTATAAAAGTTTAGGTTTGAAATGTATTCACTATCACAGCTAACAGGGAATGTGAGATTAAGTTGATAGAATTCACACAAAATGTGGACCCAAGCTTGTTCCTCATGGTTTCATCAGGCCAGCACCTGGCAGAAGGTAGACACTAGATAAATATGGAAAAAAAAATCATTCTTGATGTTACCATTGCAGCAGTAATTCTTATACTCAAGCTTAGACAATCTAGGGAAATTCCAAAGATTATAATGGCAAAGTGAAGTTATTTTCCGCCAATATCAAATAACATTTAATGATTGTTAAAACCCTCAAATGTTGGGAATCAATAGAGAAAATGTCCACAAAGCAAGGAACCAAGCAGAGAATCCCTGGTGCCACCTGTCAATAAACTGCTAAGCACAGTGTTTTACAGAAATTTTGCTAATTGATAGTTGAATGAATGTATATTCAATGCAGTCTGGATGGAAAAAATGCTAAATGAGTCAATCGGATGGAATCATAAGGAGCTTTTTGTGCCACCTGAAGTGAATGAGACTGAGACAATAAAGCAGTACTGCAGTCATTAATCACGGAGTGCTATAGAGAAAAAGCCAAAGGAAAAGAGAGAGGAAGGCGGTGACAGAGTGAAAACATGCTGTTCGAGAAAGAATGCCTTTTTATTCACCTTGATGATTATTTTCTGATAAATACCTTGCCGTTTCCTCTGTTCTTTCTGGCTAAAGTTCTATTATATTGTGAAAAAAAGTCTATTCTACTAAAACTATCTAATCATAGGTGTCATTTAATAAAAAGAAAAAGAACTCCATTTAATTTGCACAGATTAATGAGCATAAATACAAGATAAATACAATAAATTCTGAAAAGTGTAACCATACCATTTTTATAATGAAAAAAAAATGGAACTACTTTACAGAACTGATACTCCTTCTGGTTTTATGTAAAGAACTTTTCAGATGCCAAATCATTCCTTTTGATTTGCATTCCAGATTATCAGCCTCAAATTCTGAACTATACAATTTGAATGTTGATTACATATACCATTTCCTATGATAATCATCATGGGAGCAAAAAGTAGACACTAAAAAAAGCCAGCCAAACCCTTGGTAATTTTTCTGTTGAGGAAAATGCAAACAAGCATGTGAGTCATTTTAATTTCTGCTTTGTAAATAGTCACTCAAGTATTTTCTTCTGAAATGGAGGTAAAGAAGAATGATGTCATTCAACATAATAATATGCACCCAAAATAGCAATAAACAAAAATATCGGTGGGAGGAAAATGACAAATGTTTTACACCTTACATGGGGGAGCTATTTTTGTAGCTGTCCTTCAAAATTCATTCAGTTCATTTCATTATTAACCTGTATTTACCAAAAGTATCATTCATTTAAGTTCAGTGCAGACAGTAATTAGTATTGCCATCCTATAAAATTCCAGCTAAAAGATTATCCATTTTTATGAAAATTTTGACCCTATTTTAAGAATCCATTTTATTAAAATGATTCAGCAATAACACAATTGAATATATGTCCATAAGAAGAGATAATTACTTTTCATCAATCATTTGTTTTAAATGAAACATAAACATTTATAATAGCATCATGCTACTAAAGCTAAGCTCCAGTTTAAGAAATAAGTGTCTCAGCTCTGCTTTATCATTCATCGTAGGCTATCCTCTGTGATAACTTTTACTGACAATGATTCAGAGTCATAACATGAAAAAAAAGTATTTTCAAAAGGAAAAAAATGTGTGTGTATGTATACATATGTATGTGTGTATATATCCTCAAAACATACCTTCAAATAAGAGTGATTCTAGCTGTATCTATATGTGCTCATCAATTAGATTAAATTCTTCCATCTGACCTGTCAGACACTGTGCTTTTATTTTTTAATTTTTTTTAACTTTAAACAAATTTTTATTACACAAAGGTTGTCACATAATTGGATATTTCTCTACTTTGTACACAATTATTCTTACTCTCCATAGAAAGGCTGCTTCTTGACTTCTCATCTAGTGATGGCAAGCACTAAAATCCTGATTTGAACAGAATAGTAGTAAAAATGCCTCAGTGTGAAAGCAGTACATTGGTACATGGCTCTTGCACCCAGTACCAGGAATGTACAAATGTCTTTTTATTCAAAAATACAAAATAAATTATCTGTAGGCATGGACAATGACAGCAGTAAACGATTATATATTGTCAACTGAAACCAGTAACTGATGGTTATAGTGATATTCTTAAACATCAGCCAGCCTTTTCTTCATTTTCTTCAACTGACTTCTCTGAAGTTATTGGTGAGGAACACTGCCTTCAGCTTCCTGTCACAGTTCATTAATAATGGTAAAGCACTATTCTAGGAATTAGAACATGCCACCTCCCATACCACCTCCCATGCCACCCATTGCACCCATTCCAGGGTCCTTCTCTTCTTTAGGAATTTCTGTGACTACAACTTCTGCTGTAGTTAACAGAGAGGCCACCCCAACATCATCCAATAAAGCAGTTCTTACAACCTTTGTTG
>CM052436.1:81665232-81696955 GCA_028533085.1 Varecia variegata
TCTCTACTAAAAATAGAAAGAAATTATCTGGCCAACTAAAAATATATATAGAAAAAATTAGCTGGGCATGGTGGCGCATGCCTGTAGTCCCAGCTACTCGGGAGGCTGAGGCAGTAGGATCGCTTAAGCCCAGGAGTTTGAGGTTGCTGTGAGCTAGGCTGATGCCACGGCACTCACTGTAGCCTGGGCAACAAAGCGAGACTCTGTCTCAAAAAAAAAAAAAAAAAAAAAATGCCATTAGGACTTTTTATTTTACCTAGACAAGCTGACTCTAAATGTATATGAAAAATAAACAAACAAGATGTGCCAGAAAAGCTCTGGAGAGGTAACGTGGCAGAACTAGTTCTACCAGATGTTAAAACATATCATTAAGCTATAATCACTAATGCTCTAAAGTTGTGGAGTACTAAGCCATATGCGCCAAATGGAACAAAATATGCTATTCAGAAATAAACTCCAATATATTTAAGATAAAGTTGAAATGTCAAATAAGCTAGAAAAGATACATTGTTTCATAAGTGGTGTTTGGACAAAGCTATTGCCACTTGGGAAAAAAATAAATTTTGAACTCTATCTTACTCTTTAAAGCCAAATAAATTCTAGATGAATCAAAATTCAAACCCAAAGATTAAAACCACAAAATTCTATATTAAAAAATGAGAAAGATTTTGTTTTATACTGTTTATCTTTACAGTAAGGAGTGCTTTTCTAGATATAACATATACCCCAAAAGTCAAAGAAAAATTGATAATTAAATGACATAAATTTAAAAATCTACATGGAAAAAATCTACCATAAATAAAGTCAAGAGAAAAATTTAAAAGGTAAGACAAATAACTTATCAAAAAGGACTAACTTGTAATTATATAAATGGCTTTACAAAAAAAATGCTTACGTCTAATAAAAAGAGGACATGAAGTGACAGGTCATAAAAAAATGGATTTTAAACATACAAAAATATGCTCAAGCCCATTAATAACAAGAGAAATGGAAGTTAAAATTTTAAGTTACTAAACATACAATTGAAACCTATAATTTATGAATTAATAATGAGAAGTATTGTATCATCTCAGTCACTCTGTCTTCTGGCAAAAGTAGAATGAATAAACAAACCTCTCTATGGTTGTACAATCAAATACTGTATATCAATGAAAATAATTAACAATGTGAGGTGATGACAGCAAGATGGAATAGAAAGGCCCAGACCTTGCTTTCTCCAATGGAGAAAACCTATTCAACAACAACCCATGAACCAATTTCCTTTGTGTGAAATCCAGAAATTAATTAAGAAATTTCTACATAGGAAACTGTGGAAGTATGAAACCAGTCTCACTGAAGCTGTTTCCCTAGGCTCAGTGCAGAACAAGCAGGAGAAAACTTTCAATTCACCCCGGAAGGGAAAGAGTTGGAGTATATGTTCAATGTTTTGCCTTTGAGGACAGAGTTCACAAGAGACTGATTTTCTTCTTGGCCAAATGAGACGGCTGACAGAACCCAGCATAATCTAGAAGCCTGAAACCACTGAGAACAAAAGAGAACTGGGCAGCTTATGGCCACTCTAGAGAACCTGTAGTACCACAGACAGATACCAGAGAGAGAAAGAGAATATGAGCTCCTGAAAAAAGAAACTGGCCCATTCCTCTAATTGGGAGATTATATGCACAAACCTGGACAAAATACATTCACAGAAAAGGTCAACAGGGCCCCCAAACTGCCTACCAGGGCTGATTAGTGAATGCCTTTCCCTGAATGAAGCCAGTCAATAAAGAATGGGACAGGTGATAGTTTGTTCAAATTTACCGATTCCCAACACAAAGTTAAGAGGCACATAAAAAAACAGTAAAACATAGCCCAATAAAATAAGTATCCAGAATTCAACCCTAAAGAAGTAGAGATTTATGAATCACCTGATGAGGAATTCAAAATATTCATCATAAAGATGATCAAGAAGCTCAGGAAAACAATGCATGAACAAAATGAGAATCTCACAAAAAAATTTTTAAAAATGTAAAAAAGAAGCAAAGAATCCGTGAAATTGAAGGTAGGTCACTTGAAATTATCAAGTTAGAAAAGCAAAATAAATAAATAAATAAAAAGTGTAAAGAAAGCCTAAGAGACTTATAGGGCCCCATGAATCTGACCAATATACACAGTATGGGATTACCAGAAGAAAAAGAGAGAAATAAGCAGAAAGTTTATTTGAATAAATAATGGTCAAAAACTTTATAAATCTGAGAAAAGAAATAGGCATCCAGATTCAAGAAACCCAATAAAATCCATTTTTTTTGTTTCAAGATTTTACTTCCTTTTTTGTTTCCTTTTACCCATTGTTTACTAAAGAATGTGTCATTTAATTTACACATATTTGTGAATTTATCAATTTCTCCCCTGTTATTGATTTCTAGTTTCATAGCATTGTGGTAGAAAAAGATATTTGATATGATTTCAATCTTCTTAAACTTGCTAAGACTTGTTTTGTGGCCTAACATATGATCTATCCTGGAGAGTGTTCCATGTGTGCTTGAAAAAAACGTGTATTCTGCTGCTGTTGGATGGAATGCTCTGTATATGTCTGTTAGGCCCATTTGGTCTATAATATTGTTCAAATATTTTGTTAACTTATTCGTTTTCTCTCTGTATGATCTATCCATTTTTAAAAGTGGAGTGTTGAAATCTCTTACTATTACTGGCTTATTATCTATTTCTCCCTTCAGTTTAGTTAATATTTGCTTTATACGTTTAAGTACCCTAATGTTGGGTGCACATACATACAATTGTTATATTTTCTTGATGAATTGATTCTTTCATCATTATAGAACGACCTTCCAACAAGGATGAACCTCAAGAAGTTGACACAACTATATATTACAATCCAATTGTCAAGTAAAAGAACAAAGAATTTTAAAAGCAGCAAGAGAAAAGTGATTCATCACAGTCAACTCTATGATAAGGCCATCGGTGCTTTTCTCAGCTGGAACACTGTAGGCTGGATGGAGTGAGATGATATATTCAAAGTGCTAAAAGAAGAAAAACTGTTAATCAAGAATACTATATTCACCAAAATATACTTCAAAAATGAAGAAGAAACAAAGACTTTGCCAGATAAACAAAAATTGAGGGGGTTCCTCACCACTAGACCTGACTTCTAATAAATGCTAAGGCAAGTCTGCCAAGTAGAAATGAAAGGACACTAAACTGCATCGTAAAAGCATGTAATAGTATAAAATTCAATGGTAAAAGTAAATATATGGGCAAATATTGAATGCTGTAACAATAGTGGTGAGTAAACCACTCTCAATTCTGGTATAGAAGCTAAAAGACAAAAGCATAAAAATTATCTGTAACTATGAAATATGTTAATAAATACACAATTTATAAAAATATGTAATTTGTTTCATCAACAAAATCAAATGTGTGTGGTAGAAAAGAAGTAAAAGAGTAGAGATTTTTTATGTGATTAAAGCTGAGTTATTATAAGCTTAAAATAGATAGTTATAATTATAAGATGTTTTATGTAAGCCCCATAATAACATCAAAGAAAATATCTATAGAAGATATACAAAGGAAAATGAGGAAGGAATAA
The DNA here is from genome assembly GCA_028533085.1 of Varecia variegata. NCBI lineage: Eukaryota > Metazoa > Chordata > Mammalia > Primates > Lemuridae > Varecia > Varecia variegata. Next base: position 81,668,816 of record CM052436.1, read on the forward strand.
AAGCCCATTACAACCAAAAATGAATAAAAAACAAAGGAAGATAATAAGAGTAGCAAAGAAAGACAAAAACTCTGTAAGAAACACAAAAATCTTCAAGACTCAATTAAAAAATTGGCAATAAGTCTTCCCTATCAGTAAATACTTTAAATGTAAGTAGATTAAACTCTCCAACAAAATATTTAGAGTATCTAAACGTATTAACAAAAGACAAGATTCAGGTATACACTAACCACAAGATACTTATTTTAGATTTAAGGACATATATGGGCTGAAAGTAGAGGTATAGAAAAATGTATTTCATTCAAATAATAACTAAAAAAAAATAAGAGTGGCTATGCTTAACTAATGAGGCAAAAAATTTGTACACTGAAAACTACAAAACATTGCTGAAAAAATTAAAGATGACACAAATAAATGGTGGAAAAAAAGCCACATTCATGGATTGGAAGTCTTAATGTTGTTGAAATGTCCACACTACCCAAAGCAATCTACATATTCAATGAAAATACTATCAAAATCCCAATGGCACTTTTTGCAGAAATAGAACAATACTAAGATGTGTATGTAACCACAAAGACCCAGATTATCCAAAACAATCTTGAGAATGAAGAATAAAGCTGGAGATACCACACGTCCCATCTTCAAAACATATGACAAAGCTACAATAATCAAAATGGTATAATACTGGTGTAAATACAGACATATAAACCAATGGAACAGAATAGATATCCCATACATAAATCAATGTATATACTGTCAAATAATTTACCACAAAGGTGCCAAAAATACAGAATGGGGAAAGAATAGTCTCTTCAATAAATGGTGATGGGAAAACTAGATCCAATGCAAAAGAATGAAATTGGACCACATGCAAAAATCAATTGAAAACATTACAGACATAAGCATAAGACCTGAAACCACACAACTGCTAGAAGAAACAGGAGGAAAACGTCATAACATAGGACTTGGCAATAAGTTCTTATATATGACACCAATAGCACAAATATACAAGTGGGACTCCATAAAACTAAAAAGCTTATCCACAACAAAGGAAATAATCAGCAAATTGAAAAGACAATCTACAAAATATATAAAATATTTTCAAACCATATATTTTATAAGGAGTGAATATCCAAAAAAACTAAGAAACTTCAACTCAATAGCAAGAAAATAAATAATCTAATGTTTAAAAATGGGCAAGGACTTGAATAGACATTTCTTCAAAGAAGTCAACAGGTATATGAAAAGATGCTCAACATCACTAATTATCAGGGAAATGAAAATCAATGAAAATGAAAATCAAATGAAAACTCATGATATCACCTCATACCTGTTAGAATGTCCATTATCAAAATAACAGAAAAATAACAAGTGTTGGTGAGGATGTGGAGAAATTGGAATCCTTGTGTACTGCTGGTAGGGTATACAATGGTGCAGCCACTAAGGAAAATATCATAAAGGGCCCTCAAAATATTGATCCAGCAATCTGACATCTGGTTATTTATTCAAAAGAATTGAGATCAAGATATCAAGAGATATTTGCACTTCCATGTTCGTTGCAGCAAATTCACAACAGCCAAGAGGTGAAAACAATCTAAATGTTCATTGTCAGATAAATGGTTAAAGAAAATGGGGTGTATATATATATATATACACACATATATATATATATACACATATATATATACATATATATATATGTATAGGAATATTATTATCCTTAAAAATGAAAGAAATCCTGTCACATGCTACCATGTGGATGAACTTTGAGGACATTATGGTAAGTGAAATAAGCCAGTCACAGAAAGACAAATTCTGCATGATTCCACCTATGACTTACCTAAAGTTATCAAACTCGAAAGCAGAAAGTATTAATAGAAAGGTGACTGTCAGGGGATGGGAGAAAAAAGATTAAATGGGGAGTTGCTGTTCAATGGGTAGAGAGTTTCTCAGTTATTGAAAATGAAAAAATTCTAGACATTTTCGGCACAACAATGTACATGTGGTTAACACTATCATATTGCACACTCAAAAATTAGAGAATAGATTTCATGTGTTTTTTAACCACAATAAAAGTAATAAATGAAAATAAATTACTATATACAACAACGTGGATGGATGAAAGTCATAGACCTACAAGAAGCCAAACAACAAAGAGTACATAACATATGATTCTAATTATTGAAAGTAAAACTTAAAACAAACATTGTTGGTGATAAAGTCAGAATAATAGTTATCTTTGGGAAGTAGTCACAGAAAAGGGTGCAAGAAGGGAGCTTCTAGGTTGCTGGTAATGTTTTTTATTTTCATCTGAGTGTTGATTATATGGGTGAAACCATGTGACACACTTAACATTTTTGTACTTTACTGTATATATGTGATACTAAAATAATCTTAATACAGTAGCTTTAATCATACAATGTGCCGAAACTTAATGAAAATGAACCAACAGACTTATAAACTGTTCTTTCCATAGACTTTTAGTTTAGTTAGTAGCTCAATCCAGAGATGACATTATACTAGCCTTACTAATCCAACTTTTGTTTTATAATATGAACGTGATACAGTGTCTTTTTACTGTAAGTGATTTTTTATCACAGAAATACCAAATATTTGACTATAATTTTCAGTTTTCATTAGGAAGTTTGGCACCATATAGATATTTATTTGACAATGTGCTGTTTGTGTAGCAAATTCTAGGGATAACTTTGTTGTCTGTGTTGCCAGTGACAATTCTTGTTTGTGCATATTCCTTTAGATGACTCACTTTTAGCCTTCGGTTTCTGGCATGTTAGCATTCTACTGACCCTGCACAGTCATTTACCAAGCCTACTTGTAAGAGCTAACGGAAGAGTGGCAGAAAAGTACTTAAGCCTAAACAGCTTTCTCATAGCCATCTTAAATGACATTTTCACCCTTCTGAACACAAATCTGAGGGAATCCCACTCAAAGCAGTAATAGGCACTGATTTGCCTAGATTTGTAACAAGCAAAGCAAAGTGACCAACAATAAGTCCTTATACTAGTTTTAGCTTTGAAAAACTTAAAAATACAACATTATCTAAACAACCAATGTCTACATGTTATCAACCTTGACAAGGAGCTTGATAATTGCCCTGGCTGTGGCGAGGTAAGAGGTGAAACCACTGTAATGACATGGACATTCAGTTATAATTTAAAACAAGACTTCTCCTAAAAGTTGGCTAAAAATAAAGAATCAGGAACACAAAAGAGAAAAATGGTGTGGGGTACCTAGATGAAGTAATAGGTAGATAAAGATTGTTCAACTTTCCCAACATGGAGAGCCTAAAAACAGCTTTATTTGCATCAAAACATGGAATTCAGTAGATTTTTTTGTCTGTTGATAGGTGAGCTTTCCAGAAGTGAGACTAATATCTTAGGAGGCGTTCTGGTTTCCATAATAGGCAACCTAAACTTAGGGCACATGCTTAGGAAATTGCAGTTTTAGGAATTTAACAATAATTTTGTAATCAGATATCTAGACAGAAGATATTTCAATTTCAACATATGTGTAAATTTAGTGTCATTTTGAAAATAAAAATTTTCTGTTGCATTATGTGAGGAGATGCAAATAAGTACCATAATTTTTCAGTGTTGAGAGCCTCTAAAGGCCTTAATGCAGCCCTGCCCAAGCTGCCATCACCTTTACTCCAATCAGCTCCACCTCACTTTTTCAACAAGACAACAGTGAAAACAGAGTTTCGTGCATGCTTGGAGGCAATACAATGTAGGACAATAATAACACTGACTGTACATGGAAGTCCTGAGACCTTGGCCCACCCATACACATCTGATTTAATTATTCTGGTGTGGAAATTGGTCATTAATGATTATAAAAAATTTTCTCAAGTGGTTTCAATATTTAGGTAGGATGCAAACCACTGGTATAGTGATTCAACAAGCAGACTCGAGAGTCAGATTGCTTTTAGTTTCGATCAGGAGCAGCAAACTGTGGCCCACGTGCCAATTCTAGCCAGCTGCCTATTTTCGTAAGTAAAGTTGAATTAAACATAGTCACATACATTTGTTTCAGTGTTATCTGTGGCTGCTTTCTCTCTACAAAGACAGTTGAATAACTACAATAGAAACTGTATATTCACAGACTCTAAAATAGTTACCAATTAACCCTTTACAGTTTGTCAACCTTTGGTTTAGCTCTAGGATCCTTGCAAGTTCTAAGTTCTAAGAACTGCTTTCAAGTTCTAAGTTCCTAAGTGAACTAACAAGCAGTGGTGTGCTCCAGTTTCTGGAGGATTGGAGGGGGAGGTGGAAACCCTGATTTGCAGAGTTTGCCAGTTTCCATGGTGTAAATACTTACACTATTGCCAATTTGAAGATGCTGACAAGGATTTATAACATTTTATATTAATACTTTAATAATATCTGTGAGATATATTCAAGTTGTTACAAATATCAGTAGTGAGTTTGTTTTTATTGAGTAGTGTTCTATTATATGAATGCACCATAGTTTGTTTAGTCATTGCTTTTAAGAGATGTTTGGATTTTTTTAGTGTTTTGCTATTAGGAATACAAATGTTATAAACATATATATACAATATTTCTAGGGATATATGTTTTCATTCACTTGGGTAAATATCTAGGCATTAGATTGCTGGGTCAAAGTATTGATGTAACTTAAGTATATTAGAAAATAACAAATTGTCACAATGCAAAGGAATTTGTGTGCCCAATATAAAGGCTCTGTAAACATTTTTCAACCTACCAAAAGCATGTATTATTGCAAAATAAAAACTTTAAAAGGAACTACAAATTAAAATGCCATATAGAATTTTGTAGTGTGTAATTTAAAATCACAGACAATACTATTATAAAACATTTTAAAGATATCAAATAGTATAATCAATGTATCCATTATCCAAATAAGATCAAGAGCAAAAAAACTGAATAGTCAAAGAGCTAGTGAGAGAGCTCTCCAAATGTTCTTTTCAGATTTTTAAATTTTAAATTTAAAAAGTTAACATATATGAAAATATGTTAAATCATTTAGATATATTTATTATAATAATACTTCATTCATATGCTATATATCTGATAATAATGTAATTTCTATTTTTAACAAATCATCAAAATGTTTTCTTATATTTCATAAAGATTTCTCAATATACAATCTATTCACTATAGATGTTTAAAAAGGGCTTAATTTTCAGAAGACAACCACTCTCATGAGCTTTGTTTACTCTACCACTGTGCTTAATTCAAGAAAATTTATAGGTTTTTCTCTTTGTCTTTTCACATTATTTACTAACACAATAAATCCAGTGTAGTAAGTGTAATAACAAGGTCTAGTAAATATGTTAGAGAAATATTTCTTAGTTTACGTCCAGCTAAACTTATTCTTAAAAAAATTATAAGGTCTGTCAGCCAAATGATTACATTTTGGGATTGAGGAGAAAAACATGTCATTAAAAATCACATCCTAATGAACATTTTTTAATTTCATTTTGAGCCAATTAATAAGAAGCCTATTTTTACATAGCAGTGCTTTATAACCTTTAAACTCTACACAAAAATATTGCATTTTCAAACAATCTTTAGTTTTTATGAAGTCATAGAAACAAAGGAAAAATTAAAAGATGCAAATTTTTTGGAGAAAGGTTGAGTAACTACATTATCCAAATAGATCTGGAGGGTAGATGTTCGTAAGAAATAGCTGTATTGGAATTTTTTTTCTCCCTAAGAATGCAGGAGTTGAGAGGGGAAAAAAATAGAATTTCAGGTATATATCTAAAAATTTGTGACATATCTTTTAGGTCACAAAATTAGTCTATAAAATCCATCTAAACAAGCATCTTTAAATGAGATCTAAAATAGCCTATGTGCAAGGGAACATAATTATTTATATAACATTTCATTCTATTTTGTTCTTTGGATAATGTATTTAGAAATAAGACCAAGTGAATATAAAACATAGAAAAAACAAAGGTAAAAGTTCTAAGAAAAAGATCTATGAAAATTTGCAAATTGTTCAGCAAAGTGGGGAAAGCTATTATATAATTATACAACAGAAGACAAAATAGAGACCAGTAAAAATTCAAAAATAAAATCAAAGGTGACAAGTCATGAGGTTTTACTTGTAAGTATAAACACTAGCTGGGCCAGAATAAATCTGGATATCTCGGTGACTTAATAAAGTTGCAAAGTTAATTTCTTACGTATGCCAGTGCAACTTTGTGGGACCTTGCTCTATACAGGGTTTCAGAAACCTGGGATCTTTCCTTTCTGTTCTGTTACCACCCTGAAGAGCTACATGTTTCTTTAATGGTTGACAGGAGAATAAAAGAGAGAGCAGATGGAGGAGGTGCAGAGAATTTAGTTAATCTAAAAAATAAAAAAAGTATCTGCCCTCCTCTTCTCCCCCACTGCCTCACCATCCATCACTGGTTGGATAGTCAATCCTTATCTAAAATCTCCAAGGTCACACCTGAGAAGCTTTAGGAAATTACATCTACCCTTGAGGGCTGCATGTTTCCTTCAGTCCTCTTCCGATATAGAGATTGTTTCAAAGCCTACAATCCTTTCTTTGTATTTTTTGTTTGTTTGCTAGTCAATGTTTATGCATTACCTAAGAAATAGTTATCTCGAAAACCTAGTATGCTCCTGATTTATTTGCTTCCAAATCAGCTCTACAAACTGGTAATCACACTCAAATTTCTTTCCTAAGGATCATTCTCAAATCTTCTTTATTCCTTTGCTTCATTACCCCACCCAAATGCCCATCTCCTTCGATTTAATGGTGACTACCTTGAAACTGTCTGAAACAATAACCTTCAGTGGGATTGTAACACTATCGATTTAATTTGCTGCAGGGCTGAGTCACTGTTCAACTGAGTAATCTCGTGGGTCTTCATAGCTCTGAGCTTTTTGAAAATCACAACCCTTGCTATCTGTGATCTAAAACCTTTTATGACACTGAAAGATCCTGAATTTCTGGACTCTATTACTTTTCACCTCTGCTTGAAAATTGGCACAGTCCTTTCTGAACTCGCTTGTTTTGTGTAATATCTTGTCAATGGCAAGAAATAGTAGCTAACACACATTTACAATTCTGATTATTTTTATCCTCTTTTTATAGATCCATCAGCTCAAGGAGGTACAAGGTCTGATTTCTAAGTTATTGTAGGAAATGTTTTACCAAATGTCTTGTCACTATATAACACAGACAGACATTTGACCAGCCTCTGATATCAGTTTCTGTGCAATTCACCACACTGTAGCTAAATATGGCACATACTGTGGATTTTGTTAAAGCATCATCCTATTGCAAGTACTAATTTTAAAGTAAATGCTAGCTGCAGAAATACAAAACTCCATAATCTTAATTGTACATTATATTTCTCATTCATATTGCATATTGCATATTTCATTCACATTGCAATTCAATATACGTCAGCACAGAGCTGCTGGGAGGAACAGACACAGGCACTTCTGTTCTGTGCAATTGTTCAGGGACCTAGGTTCCTTCTATGTTGCAGGTTCATTATGCTCTATGGAATGGGTTGGCAAAGTTTCTACAAAGGGTCAGATAGTAAATATTTTAGTCTTTGTGGGTCATACAGTCTCAGCCAAACTACACAATTTAGATATTGCAGCAAGAAACAAGCATTAATGAATAAGCATGGGTCTTCTCAATAAGACATTACCCACATGTATTTACAATACAATCTAAAATTTTAATTCAATAAAACATTTACAAAAATGATAGGCAACTAGATTTGGCCCATGGACTGTAGTTTGCCAATTTCTACTTCAAGGTTTCAGAGACTTCTATTAAATTTTCTACATCTGTCTAGCAAGCAAGGGAGTAAAAACTTCATGGAATATTTCATAATTGATTTTAAGATCTAAACCTAGAACTGGCATATATCACTTAGGTCCATATTCTGTTAGCCATAATTCAGCATCACTGTTACTTAACCATAGGCAACTGGGTGATGTCATGCACTGGGTGCTCAAAAAAAAGGAAATAGTTTAGAGTTAGTATGATTCTGCTATATAGGTGCAAAAGGAAAACATTGATATCTACTGATATACTTTGGAATAATTGCTATTTTTAATATCTGAATAAATGACAAAAGAGAGTTACATTAGATTGTTACTTATAGAATTTCTTTGTAACTGGTCATTCTGGGTATGATCCTGCTTTTTGTTACATAAGTCCTCTCTCCTTAAAAAAACGAAAAAGGAATAGGATATAAATTTATGTTTTTAGATGCCATGTTTAGTGTTTTCATTATATGATCCTATTTTACTGACAGCATCCCTGTGATATAGGTATGATAATTTCTATTATATAGACAAAACTTTAGCTCAAAGAATTCACTGACTTGCACAAAATCACAGCTAGTAATATAGCCAGTTAAGTAGCTTTTCTATAATTTGAAATCTAGTCCTCTTTACATTAAGCTATGAACAGCTTCTGTGAATGTGAAAGTATGTTTCTGCTACTCCCCATGGTTTTACACAGCTATGGCCTCTATTTTAATATAGGAGATGATGAACTGCTGTGGATACTTACCATAAAGTGTTTTTATTCAACCATGTTTCTTTAAAAATCATTGCTCACTTGGGAAATATAAAGATAGCAGAGTTAATATTTCAAAAGGAAGTATTTTAGTTTAGTTTATATAAAAATGGTTAAAAACAAAGAAATTCTTCTCTTCTTCAAAGACTTTTTTCTTCCTAATTACTGTTCATGGTAGTCTTCTATGAATGTTCTTTGGGAATCTATTGTCTCTTCATAGTCAAATGACTTCTTTGGGATTGCCTTCTAGGTGAAACCCTACCTAATGAAAATCTGGTATTTCTACTAACTTTTCAAATATTCTTCCAAATGTCCATAGGTGTAATAAAGCACATTGCTCAAATTATTAAAGAGTGCATCGTTCTCTGTGGGGCTCAGCTTGCTGAGCAGAGAAATGATTGGACTCTTAGTCCTCAGCTGTCTCCGTGGCTGGTCCCCACTGAGCAGTGAGGAAGGCTCACTGATGGGCTTTAAAAATACTAGGTTGTAATCCCTGGAATTTGTGAATGTTATCTTACATGAAAAAGTTTTGAGGATGTACTTAAATTAGATTTTTAGATGAGGAAATTGTCCTCAATTATCTGGGTAGGCCCTAAATGCTATCACATATATCCTTATAAGAGGAAGGCACAGGGAGATTAGACAGACACACAGAGGAAAGGACAATGTAAATACAGAGGCAGAGATTGAAGTGACGTGGCCATAAGTCAAGGAATGCCGGTAGCCACCAGAATCTAGAAGATGCACGGAACGGATTATCTCCCAGGGCCTTCCGAGGAAATACAGCCTTGCTGATCCAATTTCTATTGTTTGAAGCCACCAACTTTGTGGTAATTTGTTACAGCAGCCACAGGAAACTAATACAGGAAGTATGCAAATAATTCCAACCCTGGAACAGTTTCCACTCTGTGAAAAACAGTGTAAGAGAAAGAAACATCCTCTTTCTTCAGAATGTATCATTTCACTCTTGAAACATATTCTACTTTCTCGGTCTATGCACTCATCAATCATAATTTATAATGTTTTTCTGTCACTGCCCCCCTCACAGTTTCTCCCTAATATTATGAATAAAATACGTTTGTATTGTAATGAATGGAACAATATTCTAGAAGAGCCAGCGGTCCCCAACCTTTTTGGCACCAGGAACCGGTTTCATGGGAGACAAATTTTCCACAAACCAGGGGGTCAGGATGGTTTCAGGGTGATTCAAGCACATTACATTTATTATGCACTTTATTTCTGTTATTATAACATTGTAATATATAATGAAATAATTATACAACTCACCACAATGCAGAATCCATGGGAGCCCTGAGCTTGTTTTCCCGCAACTGGACCATCTCATCTGGGGGTGACGGGAGACAGTGACTGATCCAACAGGAGGCAGAGCTCAGGTGGTGATGACAGCAATGGGGAGTGGCTGTAAATACAGATGAAGCTTCACTTGCTTGCCAGGGCTCACCTCCTGCTGTGCGGCCCAGTTCCTAACAGGCCACACTGGTCTGCAGCCCAGGGCTTGGGGACCCCAGTTCTATGCCACCTATTAATTGTTTATACATTTTATATAAATCAGTTCAACCTTGAAACTGTAATTTTCCAAGCATTACATTTATGTGTTCCATCTACCTTCACCAATCTTTTATTTTTGCTCTTGTCATATTATCTACTTTCCTCTAGTCAATTGACAAAGTTCTTACTAATGCCTAAGCTTTATTTCTCTTATTCTTTAATCTTAGAAAAGGCTTATTCACTGCTTATGTCCAACAGAACACTCCGCATGTAGATTCCAGCCTATATTCCCAAAATTGCTTCTCTTAAGCTATTAAAGAAAATTTCAGAGCTAGATAAAATGAGATTCCCAAGTGAAACCAGAAATAATATGTATATGCAAGACAATAAGCATTATGAAATATAGAAAGTTATTGAGTCAGAAAGAATCCACTTAAACTTTGCCTGTAAATGGCAACTTGGTGAAAAGTTAACCTTTATGTTGCAATTCATTGTCCCAGTACTGAAAGCAGAATAAAGAACCATGAGAAGATAGAAGGGAGAGAATCCAATTTGTAATCTATCTCTCGGTGTTTCCTTTATATCTCTCCGTCATTCTTCTTTTGCTCTGTTTTCCCTTATGTCTGCACGTCTTTATCACAATGATTCTCCTTAGAATTAACAAAGAATAAAACTAGGCCACTTAAAAATACAAAGATATCAGAGGTATAGAGTACAGAAGAAATAAGGAAACTAGGGCCCAGTATTTATCTTCTCCTATTGCTTCTCCTTTTTCTTAGTATCATATCCATTCCTCTCCAGTAAAAACCACATTCCAAAGAATACATGTTTATGTCTTAAACCTACATTTCAATGCTTATTTATTTACATATCTACACATATACACAAAGTAATACATATTATAAACGTTCCTTAGGTAGTCTGAAGAAATAGATAATGAAATGAAAATATTCATATAAGAATTGACATAGAGCTATAAAACAATAGATGCTATGCTGTTGCTAAAGATAGTAAGCAAATTTAGTTCTAACCTTCTACAAAAAATGTGAAGGGTCTGGGATTTTACCCTGCCTGCAAGCTCACAAGTTGGCCTGCCACAATTTTATGGAGATGGCAGAAGACACAGCACAAGTAGCACCATGAGCTTCATTTTAGTCTCCATTCTCCTTGCACCCCAACTCTCACAGGGTCAACACAGAGTGAGCCAGGTGAATGTTTTGAGAGGGTTGCATGCAGTGGTTTTGCTCATAGCTGAGGAACTACCAAGCTCAGGAAATCCCAAGGTGTTATAATAAGAAGCAAGCAAACCTGCCTGACCTTGACCCCAGATAGAAACACCATCTGTACTACATTGGACAAAAAACAAACCTGCCCTCTGCCTCCATGTTTCCAGAGATTCTGAAGTTTAAGGTTAGCTATAGTTTATCTTCTATTATCTGCTGATGCACTTAGAAATGTATCAACAAAAAAACAAGATAAGCAAGATAATCTGTAAAATCAGTCCTAGAATAATCCAGTCATAAATGGCACACACTTACTATAGGGTAGTGTGGTATATGTTAATTGTCCATTACCAACTTGCCCTTGTAAGCTGCTACAGTTTTGGTATCTGCAGGGGATTGGTTCCAGGACTCCTGCCTCAGTTAGCAAAATCCATAGATGCTCAAGTTCCCTATATAAAATGCCATAATATTTGCATATGCTTTGAATCATCTCTACATTACTTATAATACCTAATACAATGTAAATGCTATGTAAATAGTTGTTACACTATATAGTTTTCTATTTGTATTTTTTATTGTTTTCTTTTCTTAATATTTTTGATCCATGGATGGATCTGCAGCTATGGAACCCACAGATATGGAAGGCCGACTGTATACTTTGATGTATACATAGTCATCATTTGGTAACCATGAGGGATTGGTTCCAGGACCCCCATGTGTACCCAAATCTGCACATACTCAAGTCCCACAGTCATACCTTCAGAACCCACATATACAAAAAGTTGGCCCTTTATATACTTGGGTTTCACATCCTCCAAATAGTGTATTTTCTATCTGTATTTGGTTGAAAAATTGTGTATAAGTGGGCCCACACATTTCAAACCCATGTTGTTCAAGAGTCAATTGTATTATCAAGATCAAGGAGTTTGTGGTTCAAATATAATACTTCATTTTTAGACTTGAATATTTTGCTGATATTGCAGAAAATTCACATTAGAATATTTGGTTGATCAACTTTCTCTAAGCCTATGCTGGAGAAATGTGGCTGTGGCATCAGTAGTGCCATTGTCTTAATGCAAGTCCAGATGCTGGTAGTTCCGATAACCTCCAAAGTGTTATGTGAAAAAATGCAAGGGAAGTTCAAGGTCAAATTGATTTATACCAGCAAGTAGTAAAGGGATGGTGTGGGGAGTTAGTTATGTTTCCAGTAAAGAATCGGGTCCCTTAGGCAGGGGTCGTCATAAAGGATGAGAAAATAATAGAAAATAGAAGTAAAATAATATGTAGAGGTAAAAATATAGTTTATAAAGAATAGATTTATGAAAATAGAAAAAGGGGGGTACTTGGGGGTTCCCACAATATTTTTGTAAATTGTAGGGCCCAGACTGAAGTTTTATATTAGCATTTATAGGTATAGTGATTGGTTGTCAGGGGTAATAGATTTCTATAATAACAGGTAGTTTGTTTTAGGTTTAAAGTTTTTCATAAGGTTTTTATAGATCCCTTAATTAATTTTATTTATGTGAATAAATGGTTATAAAATTTTTTAGGACAAATTTTTAAGTTTTAAGATAAAACTATAATTTTAGTAGACAAGTTAAATAGAGATATAGTGGTTTTATATTTTTTTATCTAGTTATTGTGGATTCAGACAGGTTTTTAGAAGTCTAGTAAAAGTTGTCCCTTGGGCTAATTGTTTTTAGCCACAGGTGTTTGTATTTTGGGTGGACACTTTTTTGGATTAGTTTCCATCTCATGGTTTTATGTAAATTTGTTTTATTGTTTAAAGCAGGCAAAAACCACAGGCTTGAGACTGCAGTGTTATTTTGGAAAGTAGTTGTTACTGACTATTGAGACGTTCTCCTGAGATGGGGTAGTTTTTGATATGTGAACTAACACGTTTATATATTTTTTTAGGTCAAAGTCTTATAAAATTTTTGAAATTATTTTTGTCTCTAATACAGTAATATTAATTTAGTGGTTGACAGGATGGTGTTCATAAAACAGAATAATAACCTGAGCCTTAATTCAACCTTTTCAATTTTGTTTTCAAATCAAGTGGGCCATTTGTTTCAAGTTATTGATGATACTTGGCTCTGAACGTCTTGAATTCTGTTGTAGTATAATTTCATGTCTAAATGCATAAAATAAATAAAAATCAAGTACCATAGACCTGCTACTTTCACCAGGGTCTACTTAGTGAATTTGGTTTTTGAAGCTTGAATATACTCTATTGTCAAGTCACATAGTCCCATGGCTGTTCTGACATCACAATGACTATGGACAGCTGTGAACATTTGCTTTGAAAAATTCATCCTTCATCCATTATTTTATTTTGTTTGGTTTATGTAAAAGCAATAAAAGCTCTTTTCAAAAAAGAGAGAAGAGTAAGAATAAAGTATCTTCCATAAATACATTTTATGGAAATGTTGCTCCATTTCCTCCCAATCTTATATTTCTATATATTTAAATACATACATCAGTAACCTTTTCCTCTTATAATAGTCATTTTCAACGACTGCGTAATACTCTATCTAATAGTTATAATTTGGTATATTTAAACAGTTCCCTATTTTTAAACATATACTTTTTTCCTATTTTATTGTTACTATGAAATTATGCAATGAATATGTTGTTATATATAGTTTGTGTTTACAGGTATTTCTCAAAATCAAATTTCAAAGGGGAAATTATTGTATAAAGTTAAGAAAAGTATTTATTATGGAATTATCAATAGTTGCCCTTATATATTTCTTCCTTTTCCTCTAGACTCATCCCTCACACTAACTTTAAGGATCACTATCCTGCATTAAGATCAAGGAGGACACAATTCCACCCACTAGTTTGCTGGAAGAAATCATTCAAATTATAAACTCTTGAAGAATTTTTTAATTTTTTAAGTGACAATGACTTTCCAGAAAGGATGTTTGGTGTTTTATGTTTAATGTAGTTTTTAATTTTCATAAAAGTAGGCTAGAAGTTAGGTATTATTAACCAGATTTTATAGATAAAGAAATTGTGTCTCAGAAAGGTTAGGTAATTTATTTAAGGTCATATCTAAGGCAGAGCTAGAATTTAAACCCAAGTCTGTCTGAAATTCTACTGCACTACTTTCTTTACGAAAATATTGAAAACTGAAAACATAGTCCTCCACATGAAGTCTTAGGTACCTATAAAAGAGATATTTCTTGTGAGAGGAGTTCTCCCTAGCAACACTCAAATCTCTCACCTCTACACAACCATTTTCTCCAGTGAATTGTAATGTTGGGTCTGTCAAAGACTTTAGTGATAAATAAATCACACTACAATGAGTCTCTTGCTCCAAGGTTAGCATAGCATAGACCTATTTCATTTAATCCATTCTTAAATCTTTATAGTTGAATCCATTTTTAAATTTCTGAAAACTTTCCATTTAACATATAAAATCAGTTTCTTACCAATTTTTTTCAGTTATATTATACAGGCATTCTAATCTTGTCCCTTATTATCTATACATTTTCACCTAATCAAAAAGGGTATTAAAAGCATGCCAATCTCTTATATTTGTGTCAAAATACATCTTCTTGAAAAAGTTTCCTAAAAAAAATTCCAGGAAAGAATTCTTTTAAAATAGTAATTCAATATTTAATAATTTTTCTTGGGAAAAAAAATATCCTAAATTTGGCTTCATATAACCAATCTTATTGATTAGTATATGTCAATGGCTCCAGAAGATTTATTGCAGGGATGATAGAGACACAATTTTATAATCTACACCAATTCACCTTTTAAAAGGATGATAGATTTGCTTCCATAAACTCACTTTTGTTTTGACACCTTTCTTTTTGTGATCTGTCCCTGGTAAATTGTGAGGTTTACTCTTGTGCATGTGAGTCTGATGAGGAAAACAATAAATGCAATACTCACTTATCTGCCCCTTTATATAAATCACTCTGCCTGAAACCAACTTCACTGAAAAAGTTATACAAAAGAAGTATTAAAATATAATTTTGGAAATCTTCCTAAAGAAAAATATATTTTATTATTACAAATTACAATTGTAATCGGCAGTTTTAGATACTTTTATGGAGTAACTCATCAAAATAGAGAAATCTTAAAAAGTACACAAGAATTGAATTGTGTGGACATGATAATGTTTCTTATTTTTGGAAATTGATGACTTTGTTTTAGGTTTATGGGCTCCTCAGTGAATAAGCTATTGTTAATTTCAAAGTCTGGTCTCTAGGGAGCTACTTTCTCCACCAATAGAGCAGAATATTATCCTAACCCCTATCAATGGCAAGTACCAATATAAATTAGTACATAATGCTAATAATAGTATTATTATTAACTAATAATAACTTAATTAGTATTAAGATTTATGGAAGAAGCCAGGTAGGGACATTACCAAGATGATGGAATAGAAAGTAACTCATTCATATCCCCAACAATAAGAATTCTGCACCCATTCACAGTTAAAAGTCTCTCTGCAGGAGCCTTAGGATTCAGGTAAGAGTTTGTGAAACCCTGGTGGAGCCCAACATCTAGGAGAGGCATTTTGAGAGTTCACACTGACATCAGGTAGCTGATCCACCAAACTTACTCCCAGGTTAAAGTCCAGAAATGGCCCAATCCTCCCAGGGACTTGGCTACACTCCTGTTTGGCCTTGAGCCTACAACCAAAATGATCTGCCAAAGAGACACCTGCCCCTTTCAGCCACTGAGACTGGGCTGTGCAGCCTCTGATCAACATCAGATCCAGAGGGGGGCCCATTCTCAGCTTCAGTCCCCACCCCTCCTGGTGCAGTTAAGGAACCAAATCACCTGTGCAGGATCCTCTAGAGATGTGTGCCCTCTGAGCTGAGGAAACTGGGATCTCCAGCCTCTATTCCACAGCAGATCTCAAGGAGTCCCAGGCTCTGCTCTGGCCCCTCCCACTGCAGACCAGGAACTATCCTGTCTGTTCTGAGACCTGCTGGGAGACACATGCTTACTTGAGCCACCAAGATGGGCACTCCAGTCTCTGCCCCACAGTAAATCCTGAGGAGGCCCAGTCTTATCTCCAGCTCCTCCTGATGTAATCAAGGAACTATTTTATCTGTGCAGGAATTTTCAGGACAACGTGAACCCTTCTGAGCCAAGACTGGGCTCTCCAGCCTCTATTCTACAACAGATCTCAAGGGGGACCAGTCTTACCTCTGGCCCCTCATGTTGCAGTGAAGAATTACTCTGCTTATGCAGGGACCTGCTGGGTGATGTGCACCTGTCTGAGCCAACAGTGTGGGTCCACCAGCCTTTGTTCCACAGGAGATCCCAAGGGAACTCCAGCTTTACTCCAACCCCTCTCACTCTAGCTGGGGACCCATTCTGTTCATGCAGAGACCTGCTGGAATGCACACTCATCTGGGCTACCAAAAGAGTCACCTGGACTCAGGTCCCTGGCCAGCATTCCCACACAGCCCCAGTATCATCCTTGGGTCTTCCCCAGGTCCATCTGGGCCACCAACAGTCAGTCTGCTGAGAATCCCTGGAAGGCTCCCTGAAGAAGGGCAGCAACAAACAAATCCAGAATGCAAAGTCTAAAATAAATACCCGATTTTTCAATGTGAAGACATGGTTCCAATTCCACAAGCATCAAGAACATTTAGGAAAATATTAATATGACTTCACCAAATTAACAAAATAAGGTGCCAGAGACCAATCCTAAAGTGATGGAGATGTA
The DNA here is from genome assembly GCA_028533085.1 of Varecia variegata. Lineage (NCBI taxonomy): Eukaryota > Metazoa > Chordata > Mammalia > Primates > Lemuridae > Varecia > Varecia variegata. Next base: position 81,685,811 of record CM052436.1, read on the forward strand.
TAATTGCTCAGAAAAATAATTCAAAATAGCTGTTTTAAAAAAAAAAAAAAGAAAAGAAAAGAAAGCAAGCTCAACAAATTTCAAGAAAACACAGAGACTCAATCAAGAAATTTTTCAGAGAAAGTTAAGAGAAACTGAAATATTTTTTTAAAAAATCAAAACAAAACCCTGGAGCTGAAAAATACAAAGAATAAAATGAAAAAATACAATAGAGAGTACAAGGGCCCACAAAAAGAGCAACTGAGCAGAAGGAATGAAAATTAGAGTTCAGAACGATCTAGGTGTGACCTGAGATGTAAGGGAAATAAATAACAGAGTAAAAGCCCAAAATATATGTGTAAAGTTTTTTTTTTTTTTTGGCACTTGTCCAACTTCTAAATACCAAGTGATACTTGGGGAATCCTAATGAATAAAAGCCATTGGTAGACTAGACACCTTAGCAGAGATTTGAGAGGCTATGCACTACTGGAGAATTTCAGAGTTAAAAGGCTTTAATTAACATCCTGGGCTTTCAGTTGTTACCTCCAGAAATTATAGGAGTAATACACATAGGAATAAGAACCACATAATAGATATGAAGTTTAGTTATTGGAAATAAAGGTTTACTTTATAAAGAATAGCTTACCTTAAAAAAAAAAACCTAAAAGTTTGTGTGATTAGTATCAAGGAGATCCACTAGTAATTTATCTGCCTGCCAAAATAAACTCAACACTCTTTAGAAGATGATAATATAACCAAAAGACTTTACTACATATCAATCAAAATGTCTAATGCAGCCGGGCGCAGTGGCTCACGTCTGTAATCCTAGCACTCTGGGAGGCCGAGGTGGGTGGATCACTCGAGGTCAGGAGTTCGAGACCAGCCTGAGCAAGAGCGAGACCCCGTCTCTACCAAAAAAATAGAAAGAAATTATCTGGCCAACCAAAAACATATATATATATAGAAAAAATTATCCGGGCATGGTGGTGCATGCCTGTAGTCCCAGCTACTCGGGAGGCTGAGGCAGTAGGATCGCTTAAGCCCAGGAGTTTGAGATTTCTGTGAGTTAGGCTGACGCCACGGCACTCACTCTAGCCCGGGCAACAGAGTGAGACTCTGTCTCAAAAAAAAAAAAAAAAAAAAAGTCTAATGCATAATCAAAATTACTAATTATATGAAAATACAGGAAAAAGTGATTGCTAATCAAGAAATAAAACCAACAATAGAAACAGAGCACGGAAGTTAAAAGGAAATAGTAATTTCAAAAAATTATGATTATGTTAAAGAAAATATTGAAAACAATAGAAACTGAATGGACATTCTAGGACAATAAAATAAAGAATTTGAAATTAAGAGCTCATTTGATGAGTTTAACAGCAAACTGGACATAGGAGAAGATGGTATTACTAAATTTGAGTAAAAAAATATCTTAACACGAAATTCAGAAGGAAAAAAAAAGCAGAGCATAGAAAGCAGGTAGGACATGCTCAGTCTAATGTATATCTAATTGGAGCCCAAGAAAAAGAGAAGAAAGAAGGAAAGTAGGAGAGAAACTTTATTTGAAGAAATAAAGACTGAGAGTTTGTAAATCTCATGAAAGATAAAACTTCAAATTTAAGACAATTAGCATCCCCAAGAAAAATAAATATGAAAAATATTACACATGAGCACATCATAGCCAAAGGAAAAGAAATATGTTAACTCCAGAGGGGCAGAAATAAGACCAACTGATTATTTTTCAAAGGCAGCTCGAAGACAGTGCAATGACATCTTTAAAACAAAGAAAAAAAATCCTAATTTAGAATTCTGTACCCAGCACAATTAGCTTTCAAATAAAATATAGTCAAAAATCAAAATATTTCCAGAAAAGAAAACTTAAAAGAATTTGTTGTCAAAAGATCTGAAAACATTTTAAAGAAAGTTTGTTGATGTGAAGGGAAATTATTTTACAGGAAATAGAGAAACTAAGAGCACTATACAGGATAAATATGAGAATAAATGGAAATGAATATTGACTAATGGTAAAAATAACATTGATTTAACACATATATAAAACTAAAATATAGGACAAAGGGCAGCATTGGGGAAATGGAAGAAACTGTTGTTAAGCTTTTTCATATTTTGTGAAAAGAAAAAAGAACTAATTAACTGTATGGGAGACTATAATAAATATATAATAATAAATAAATTTTATCTCACTAAAACATTCTGAGATATTTATGTCTATATCCATATTTATACCTATATATAGTTAGGCAGAGAAACTAAGACTGAAGGTAAAAGAAAGCATGTATCTGTGTGCGTGTCAGTGTGTACTATGTTAGTCTGCTGTGCATTTTAAAGCAATGTCTATAATACCATTATCTCACAAGAGTATTGTGAATATATATTTTTAGAGTCTTTAGATGTACATACTAAAATATGTATAGATAAAATATACCTGAGATTTTGTCAAAATAACTAGGAAAGGGGATTTTAGTAAGTACATGATGATTGTTTTAGCCAAATGGTGGGTACTTGGAGACACGTGTCTTTTCTATTTTCATATAGTTAATCTTTTCTATGGTAATTTGAAAAATGGCATCTTACCATTACATTCATAACACACACATACAACTTTACTTTCTAAAATCACCCCCCCTTTCCCCCAGTTCTGTTATAGATGCACTCTCCTCTCCTTCATGAATATCTACTTTTTTTCCTACTATATCTCTCTTCCCTTTCCAATGGATATCTAGCCAGTCTTGAGGTTTTCAGTTTTCCAGTTTCCCCTCACTTTCACTACCTAATCTGTAAAATACAATGCCAAGAAGGAACTAGATTAGGCAGAAACCCTCTTGGAAGAATGACACCTGGGAAGAGAAGGGGAAAGTGTTCGGGGAGAGGCCAGATTGCTCACTGTTCATTTGTTTTTATCATTTTCCTTAAGGTATCAAATCTAATTATCAAGCTTACTCTAAAATTATGGATCTCCCATGAAGAACACCCAACATAGAACCTGGCAAGTAGTAAATGCTTAACTGCTGGTCTCTCTTGCACTCTGTATAAATAGAGTACTCTCTGTATAGTATGTATTCTCACATACCATACATTGTTCACATATGTTGTTTTAGCATGCATGTCTTGTGACTATAAAATATAAATAATGAGTGAAGGGAATGAATCAAAGTAACAACTTACAAAAAAATACATTAGGTGAGGGTCCTTTATAGATGATTAATGACTCTAGATAAAAGTGATTATGTAAGTGAACAATAAAGAGGAAGCATGCACATACCCTGCATACTGAATGATGAGTCAAAGCAAGCCATCCCCCACTTCAATGACACAAAGATATTCCTCCTTCCCTGAAAATACCATCAAATGTAATAATACTTTATTTTCTCTTTTGCCGTTCTCTCTGTTGTCAGTCTGAAGGGGTTTACAATAAGGTTTTCTCTTAAGAACTTAGAAGTAAGGGAAATACTATTATCTATAGAGAATAAAATGGTAAAGGCAATCTAGCAACAAAATATTTTGCAAAAGGGTATTTTGTCTACAAAAAATAAATTGCATATAATAATGAATTCTAAAGCAAAAGAAATAAGTTAGAAACTTAAAGATGTTACTATTATTTATATACATGTAATATTTTTGCCAAATATAAATATTATTACAGGAGTCACAGCTTGATCTCTATTGGGTGTTCACCACTGAAATTCAAATACATCAGAATATGAGTAGTGGACATGTGAAGTCTGCCTACAAGAAGTTTCTTTGTATGAAATAAAACAACTTTCTGGAAAGAAACATTATAATAGAGCTAAGCATTCAAATGTTTCTAATAGCAATGCCACTATCCTTGAACAAAAAATATGTATTCTGATGACCAAATAGTGTTCTTTACTCATATCTGTTCCATTTCCTCATGGCTCCACATCTAAACTTTTAGAGAAAGACTGCTGAGGATGAAAAGATACATGGCTCATTTCTTTGAAATTTCTCTAAAAACTGTGAGCAATAAGACAATCTACATAAAAGTGTATATCTGCTTAAGAGGAAGGCATTCTCTTTGTTCGGCATACTTAAAAGCACATTTTAGTACATTGTAGGCTGTGAAATAACAAAATGGCAACAGCTGGCCCTCAGTTGGACCTCTGCAGGGGGAGGCGTAGTGTTGCAGAAGGAAGAACCCTACATACAAAGCAGTGAGGATGGGACTCTACCTGCAGATCCTTCTATGAGCAGCAGAGGCCTCAGCATTGGAACTATAAATGGAGGCCAAAACGCACAGGGAGGAAACTATCAAAGACCACGTGATAGCTGTGAGAATTTAATCATGGGCATTCAAGGAAATATTCTGAACAAAATAACTTGAAGAAAATCTGGGTCCTGTGAGCAGGAAAGATGAATGAATTGGATTGTGAATAGCTGCTAGTGAGGCCTGAAGGGATCTTAACATGTAAGAAGGGTATAGACCCAGAGGACAAGTTTAGTTACTGCAAATTCATTTGGAGCCCACATTTGGAATGGAATGGAGAAACACATGTTCAGTGCTATTTAAGCTTAATGGCTGTAAATTCTACTCTAAACCAAATGATCATGGGAGACATAATCTGAAAACTATACCCATAAACAACAAGAATAAAATGCATGTTTTCTATTTTACTAATATAGAAATAATACTGATTAGTACTATAGAGTAATAATGAAATTTTTGAAACAAGTAGCATAATTTCTAAAAAGAAGCAAACAAAGCAGGAGCCTGTTTAAGTAAACTGCATGAAGGTATTAATGGCACAAAGACTCTGAAGTCAGGCAATCTCAAGCCTGAATCACACTTCCTCTGCTCACTAAAAGTGTGGGCTTGGATATATTTTTTTTTTATTTTTTTCTACTTATGAAAGGTGTTAATATTTTTTTTCAGAATATTCTGGGGGTACTAACACTTTGGTTACATATATTGCCTTTGCACCACCTGAATCAGAGCTACAAGCATGCCCATCCCCCAGAAGGTACGCACCACACCCATTAGGTGTGAATTTACCTATCCCCTCCTCCTCCCCCTCCTGCCAGATACCTGATGAATGTTACTACCATATGTGCACATAAATGTTGATCAATTAGTGCCAATTTAATGGTGAGTACATGCGGTGCTTGTTTTTCCATTCTTGTGATACTTCACTTCGAAGAATAGGCTCCAGCTCCATCCAGAATAATACAAGAGGTATTAGTTCACCATTGCCCTAAGTCTCTCTTTCCTGTTCTGTAAAATGAAAAAAAATTATGCCGACCTCCCAAATTATTGAATAAACTAAATTAAATAGCATACCAAAATCATTTAGCATAGAAGGTGGTATATATTGAGAACTCAAATGTATGCAGTATATTATTATTATCTTCAGGATTGTATTTTTAAACAAATATGAACAAGTTCTATATATAGATGTTTATCAATATAATAGAAAACTATTAAAAGATTTTAGCTGGGAAGTATTTTGTTGTACATTCTAATTATTCCTTTGCCTACCTATCTTGGTCATTAAGAAAAATTAATATAATTATACAAACACACACACACACACACACACACACACACACACTCATATCATACACACATGAAATTCCAAAGCTGGCAACAAGGAGCAGGATGAGTTCAAGACCTGATTATAACTGGGCCATCAGCCTGGATAGTTTCCCATATAAAATTATTTCAAAGTCTCAACTTCTTCATCAAATTAATTATAATGCTACTTTATGCAAAGGTGAAGAATCAGTAGTTAAGATTTATAAGGCACTCTGAAATATTTTCAAAATTCTTACTATCCTAGGAAGGAGACAACTTAATTGTTTTCATGTCTACAGTTTTTCACTGCATTTTTACTTTGTTTTCAGCTTTTTTATTTTTTCAGAATCAGCCTGCCAAGGAAGTAGCATTTTAAAATAACTGTTTTCATTCTTTAAAGTGTCAGTACCCTCCTCCTAACAATTAGTCACTGTTCACAATACAGAGACAAACAGACTTCTATTTGAGCCTTAGTATGAAGCATGTGCTGTTGTACTAAATGGAAGCAATCTAAAAAGGTCCTGTGACTTTTACTTCAGATAGGTAAATAGACAAAGCAAGAATAACTTGATCAAAAACCAGTAATGTTTCATTTCAGTAGTAAAAGAGAAAAAATATTTTCTATTTACTGTTATTATGCACTATCATAGTACAGTGGTTCAAGAGTTCACCAGTTATCAAAAGAATTCAATATGAGTTCTGCAGGAGTGGCTTCCCTCTATCTACATGACTTAGTCCTGGGTACTTGTACAGGAAAGGACATTTTCTCAATCATCACTATTTGATTAACTCATGTTTCTTTTATGGAGTTTTTAATGTTGAATGGAACCTTTTATCATCAGCTTCCTCCATAATTTCACAAGAAAACTTTCCTGTTTCCCACTGGATTTCAGCATAGGTGAAAGTGTTGACTTAAATGTATTTAAATTGACTGTCAAGACATGATTTGGTAAAAATGCCTTAAAATAATCTCTCAAATGCCCTGATGCATTAAATATTTGCAGGTACACCTATATTGCACACAGGGAATGTGTTTATCTCCATTTTATGAATAGTCTTCAATAGAAAAAAGGGAGCCCAGAAACTGACAGCTGGTCCAGACAGAATTTCCATATAGTGAGTGAGAGTATGCTTGCACAAAGCTTTTATTCTGTTTGCATAGATAATAATGTAGCTCCTTAATTAGTTTTGGAAGGCATATATTGTAGGCTGAATGTTACCTGGCAAGCATTCAAAAGACACAAGTTTACATTTTATTTTTCTCTTTGGAGAAATATCCCTTTAAGAAATGAATTTCATATATTAGAAAAATTATTCTCCTCATAAAACATTAAAGGATTTCAACAATGAAATCTCATTTTTGCCATTCTGTTTAATTAAAATCTAGCTTTGGAAAGCTCAAGTACATATAACTTAGAGTAGGTATGAAATTGCTAATAGACAAACTAAAAAGTACCAAATAAATCAAGATATTAAAGAACCACTAATAACCTAGGCTTTAGCAAATGGACCCATTAAAATATTTAATTATATGTTATGAATACCTCTCAGCATCACTGTGAATATTTTCACATAATGTGATTTCTAGATCTAATATCTGATGAAGGAAAAGAGTTGTTGAAATAATTTTAAAAGAAGACTAGTTTTATTAGAGTTATTTAACAACTCGAATGAATGAAACATTTTTCAATCTTTTGTATCTTTTTGATACTAGTAAATTGCTACATCTAACAAAGGCACACAAAGCTTACTGACTTTTCCTATTATACATAATACATTCAAAAACATTTATATAGCATCCATTATATTCATAATAGTCTTGCTCAGTGCTATAGAAGTTGCAAAGATGAATAAATATGGACTCTACCATCAATGAGCTTACAGTTTATTAAAATACATTCCCACTACAGTAAATGATGATAATGTGGACATTTATTTTTTAAGAAATTGAGGGTTACAGATTATGGGATAGTGAATATTTTAACTGAGAATGATTGAACCTTTAAAAGTTAATGGAAAATATTTAGAAAACAGGTGAAGAACATTCAGACTGATTATATGTCATTGTCTTTGTATGAGGAAGAGTAAAAGACTAAGTTTAGCTCAAACATATGGTATGAGAAGGTGAATTGTGGGAAGTAATTTGGGAAGGAAAGAGGGAAATAGGGGTTGAAAACTAGACCATAAATAATCTTGAGCACCTGATCAAGGCTTTGTACCTTTATTCCATTGAGAGAAAAAAAAAAAAAAAAAAAAGGCTGTCCTCAATGGTGCAATCAATCATGACTTTTTTTTTAAAAAAAGACAGTAAAAATTCCTGAACAGATTCCACCTAACTACAATTGACTCTTGAACAATATGGGTTTGAACTTTGAGGGTCCATTTACACACAGATTTTTTTTTCAATAAACACAGTTGGTCCTCTCTCTCTATTGACAGGTTTCTCAACCACAACCAAACATGGACGGCAAATATAGTATTCATGGGATGTGAAACCCTTGTCTACGGAGGGCCAACTTTTCCTGTCCACAGGTTCTGCGGAACCAGCCACAGGACTGGAGTATTCATGGATTTTAGTGTCCCTAGGAGTCCTGGAAGCAAATCCCCACAGATACAGGGACAGCTGTATATAGTATATGAAACTCAAGCTTGGGAGGGAAAACAAACTTAGGTAAAATAAATTAATTACTTAAAATCTATCTCACTTGCTTAGGTACACTTTTCAAAATGTATAAGTCACATGGTTATCACCTATATAAATGAGCTGATAAAAAAATGCAAGTTCAGAACATTTTGCCAAGAGTATCAGCACACAATCATCCCTACTCTAAATGTAGAAGTATTTGAAAGAAAAAATAACTTAACAACAGGAACTGCTACTCAAAATACACAATGATTGTATTAATAGAAGATGATTATAACAGTTAAATATGATGCTTACAAGTATGCTTTAGGGGGAAAAAGGTGAATTGAAAAAAAAGGAGTGATTATTTTTGGGCATAGTAGCATCATCTCTCCAGTTAGCAGTTATTATATATCACATGTGTTGTTTATAAGTGTGTGAATATGCTCAGGCATATTTCAGACGAATGAGCTTTGAAATCTCAGGTGCATATCTTTGAGTACAGGGATACTGTTTTAGATTTCTCTCATATTTTGCAGCTCTGACTAGTTTAACATTTTCACAAAGCAGATTACTTATAAATTTTCCATGAATTGAATTACTGTGATTTTAAGACCATCAGAAATCTTAAGATTGCGGACTAGAGTCAAAGCTTTTTGGATCTTCCCAGTAGAGGAGTTGAGGATGGGACTGAGGGGAGTGGAGGGTGGTAACTGATCAGGAGTGGACCACAGGGTCTGACACTAGTGAAGTCCAGGACACCACCAGCAGGAACTGAACAGCTGAGAGAGAAGAGGATAGAAGGGAGAAATCAGTATGAACCAAATTGGGGGAGTTCCGGAGCCCAGAAAAAGGATAAGGGATTTTTCCCCCTTCCCCACCTGGGTACCTCAAGCCTGCAACAGGACACAGAGCTCTCACCCCATGGGGGAGTACCATGAGGAACCAGAGAGCCGGCATCCCTACATCCGAACGCCCCCAACCTATGCATTTCCTCCACTCCTGGCACCCCAGGAAGTAATTTGGGCTCAAGCCCCTTATAAGCCGTGTGGCCGCACCACCCGTACCAACTTCCAAAGCGCCTTGTAACTGAGCCTACCTGGGGCAACAGGGAGCGCACTCCCAGCCAAGCCTGTCTCAGGCAGAGTGGCTGCCACTGAGGCTCAGAGAGGAGGGTAGTCGCAGTGCCGTAGCCACAGAGAACAAGAGGGCAAACCAGTGCTAGCTCCGCACCCCTCCCCGCAACTCCACAGTGATACGCAAGACCATGGCCCCTCTCCCCCACCACAGCAGCTGCCGAAGTGCTCTGTGCTGAGTGGCCCTGCCCCCTTTCAGCTCAGGGGGCACGTTTCTGCCCCGAGCCAACAGGGCAGCCTCAGTTTGTGACCGTCGTGCCTGCAGTCGTTTGGAACATCTGCCTGCTAACAGCAAGGCAGCAGGTTGGGGACAGGCCCTGGTTTCAGGGTACCGCAACGAGTGAGAGGCCATGCCCATCGGGAGGGTGTGGAGAAGCACAGGAGAGCAGGAGTCTGTAAGTGCAGCCCCTACCCCCTGCAACCCCCAAAGAACTGCCATATTGGAGTTTACTGAACCTGGAAGACTCAATTTACACAAGTACTGGTTTTCATGGCAACAAAATGCCTATGTTAACGCAGGCTGAATTGGAGCAGCTACCCCTACCACCACTTACTTTAATAGGGAGTTCAGCTTGATCCAAGAGTTCCTTTAGCTGCTACTATTCCCCTGGTGGGAGAGTCCTCCTGGTGGAGTTTTCTGTGAATAGAGAACAGACTCTCTGATTGAGTTGGGCCACTTCAGCCCCTCCCGAGCAGCTTAGCCCAGAGGCAGGGAACAGACCTTTAACACCTGCCTACCCCTTACTAGCATTTGTGGAATTGGAGGGCAGGCTCACCCAACCTAGCCCCACCCAGCCTCATTCCCCCACCTGCCTCAGCTGTGGTGGTGAAGAAAGAATACACCTGGACGTTCCAGGGCCCCACCCACCACCAGGTGCATTAGAGGCCTTCTCCAGAGGAACTAGGCCTCCTCACAGGATCCAAAAACAACAGTGCAGCTTATTCCCTCCAGCAAACACCGCCTAGTGACAGAGAGGTCAATTTGCACACACCTTGGAGCATTTACTGACTCAATCATAGAGGCTCTGGTTGATTTTCACCCCCAAGCACCACCTACTGACTCAGAGATTAAATTAGGCATGTCATTATCTAAACAAAAGGCAATTAAAAAGCAAGAAGCAACATCTGTTCCAGATGAGAAGGAATCAGCGAAAAAACTCTGGAAGTGTGAAGAATCAGAGTGAAAGGTCATCCCCAAATGGGAACACCAGCTCCCTAGCTAAGGATACCAACCAACAGCAGAATATTGAAATGACAGATGAAGAATTTCAAACATGGATTGTAAGGAAGCTTAATGAAATACAAGATAAAATATTAAAGAAACACAAAAACAATCCAGGAAATGAATGCAAAATTCACTAAAGAAATTAAATTATTGTTTTGGGACTTTTTCCAGAGACACAGGAACACTCATACACTGCTGGTGGGACTGTAAACTAGTGCAACCCCTGTGGAAAGCAATATGGAGATACCTTAAACAGATTCAAGTAGACCTACCATTCAATCCAGCAATCCCATTATTGGGCATCTACCCAGAAGAACAAAAGTCATTCTATAAAAAAGACACCTGCACCCAAATGTTTATAGCAGCACAATTCACAATTGCAAAGATGTGGAAACAACCCAAATGCCCATCAATTCATGAATGGATTAGTAAAATGTGGTATTTATATACCATAGAGTATTACTCAGCTATAAGAAATAACAGTGATATGGTATCTCTTTGGTTCTCCTGAAGAGAGTTGGAACCGATTCTATTAAGTGAAGTATCCCAAGAATGGAAAAATAAGCACCACATGTACTCACCAGCAAATTGGTTTCCCTGATCATCACCTAAGTGCACATTTGGGAATAACACCAAA
>CM052436.1:81697455-81720807 GCA_028533085.1 Varecia variegata
GAAAAAAAAAAAAAAAGAAATTCAATTATTAAAGAAAAATCAAACAGAACTTCTGGAAATGAAAAATTCATTCAACAAATTACAAAACACAGTGGAAAGTCTTAAGAACAGGTTAGATTAGGCAGAAGAAAGAATCTCAGAGCTTGAAGAAAATACCTTTCAATTAAACAAGTCAGTCACAGAGATAGAGCAGAGAAATAAGAGGAACAAGCAAATCTTACAAGAAATATGGGATTATGTAAAGAGACTTAACATAACAACATAGGCATACCAGAGGGTGAAGATGAGAATACACAAGGGTTGGATAATTTATTTGAGGGAATAATTGAGAAAAATTAACCAGGCCTCACTACAAATCTAGATATCCAGATACAAGCTCATAGGACTCCTGGGATATTCATTACAAAGAGGAATACACAGCGACACATAGTCATAAGACTGGTCAAAATAAAGATAAAAGAGGCCCTCCCCTATGAGCCATAAGGTGAAAGCAGCAGGTAACTTACAAAGGAAAACCCATCAGACTAACTGCAGAGTCCGCAGGTAAGACCCTACAAGCCAGAAGGGCTTGGGGTCCAATTCTCAGTCTTCTCAAACACAATAATGTCTAGCCTAGAATTTGTATCCTGCAAAACTAAGTTTCATATATGAAGGGAAATAAAGTCTTTCTCAGACAAGCAAACACTGAGGGAATTCATTAAGAGAAGATTTGCCCTGCAGGAAGTACTCAGATCTGCATTATTCAAGGATCAGCATAATAAACACTTATCAATGTAAAATTATCAAAAAGCTAAAGGGTGAAGGCCAGATACCACAATGAATCAAGAAATAAAACAAAGGAACAAAATTCAACCCAACAGGATGAATAGAAATCAACCCCACATATCAATTTTTTCAATAAATATGAATGGCTTGAACTGCCCACTAAAGAGATACAGGCTGGCTGAATGGATAAATATACACGAGACAAGTATCTGCGGTCTTCAGGAAACACATCTAACCCACAAGAGCTCATCCAGACTCATGGTGAAGGAATCGAAAACAATATTCCATGCTAATGGAAACAAAAAAAAGCTGGCATAGCAGTACTCATATCAGATAACTTAGTCTTCAAATCAACAAAAGTAATGAAAGACAAAGATGGTCATTATATAATGGTAAAGGAAACAGTTCAACAAGAAGACATAACAATCTTAAATATTTACTTACCTAACACAGGAGCACCAAGATTCATAAAGCAAATCCTACTTGAACTAAACAAAATGATAGACAGCAGCACCATAATGCTGGAGACTTCAACACTCTGTTGAAAGAACAGGACAGATCCTCCAAACAGAAAATAAACAAAGAAACAAGGGACTTAAATAGAACTCTAGAACATATGGGCCTAACAGATATTTACAGAACATTCTACCCCAAAACCACCAAATATACATTCTTCTCATCAGCTCATGGGATATTCTCTAAGATTGATCACATCCTAGGCCACAAAACATGTCTTAAAAAATCTAAACAAATATAAATTGTACCATGCGCCTGCTCAGACAACAGTGGAATAATATTAGAAATCAACTCCAGCAGAAATACTCATCTGTTCACAAAGTCATGGGAACTACCACCTACTACTGAATGATAGTCAGGTCAATGATGAAATTAAGATGGAAATCAAAAGATTCTATGAACTAAATAACAATGGGGAAACAAGTTATCAAAATCTGTGGGATACAGCTAAAGCAGTCCTACATCCAAAAGAGAAAGATCACAAATCAGCAATCCAATGAATCATTGCAAAGATCTAGAAAAAGCAGAGCAAACCAATCCCAAACCCAGCAGCAGAAAAGAAATAACCAAGATCAGACCAGAACTAAATGAAATCAATAATAAAAACCTATATGGAAAATTAATAATACAAAAAAGTTGATTCTTTGAAAAGATAAACAAAATTGACATGCTTCTCACTAGATTAACCAGAAGCAGAAAAGAAAGGATTCTAATAGCTCAATTGGGAATTAAAAAGGAGAAATTACAACAGATATGACAGAAATAAAAAATATCACCTCTGAATACTATAAAAATCTCTATGCACTTAAACTTGAAAATGTAGAGGAAATGAAAAAATTCTTAGAAACACACAGCCTCCCTAGGCTCAATCAGGAAGATATAGAATTCTTGAACAGACCAATATCAAGTATCAATATTGAAGCAGTAATAAAAAAACCTTCCTAAAAAAAAAAAAAAAAATCCCAGACTAGATGGTTTTGCACCCAAATTCTACCAGACCTACAAAGAAGAACTGGTGCATATCCTGCAGAAATTAGTCCACAACATCAAGAAGGAGGGAATCCTTTCCAACATGTTTTATGAAGCCAACATTACCCTGATACCAAAGCCAGGAAAGGACCCAACAAAAAAAGAAAACTAAAAACCAATATCCCTTATGAATATAGATGCATAAATTCTCAATGAAATCCAAGCAAATTGAATTCAGCTGCTCATCAAAAAATTATCCATCATGAGCAAGTGGACCTCATCCTAGAGATGCAGGGATGGTTCAACATATGCAAATCTATAAATGTAATTCACCACATAAATAGAAGTAAAAACAAAGACCATATGATCCCCTCAATAGATGCAGAAAAAGCATTCAACAAAAATCAGCACCGTTTTATGATGAGAATGCTTCAGAAAATAGGCATAGATGGAACTTATCTCAAAAGGATACAAGCCATATATGACAAATCCACAGCCAACATCATATACTGAATGGGGAAAAATTGAAAGCATTCCCACTTAGAACTGGAACCAGATAAGGTTTTCCTCTATCACCACTTCTATTCAACACAGTGCTGGAAGTCTTAGCCAGAGCAATCAGACAAGAGAAGGAAATCGGGACACCCAAATGGGGGCAAAAGAGGTCAAGCTATTGCTCTTTGCAGATGACATGATCTTATATCTACAAAACCCCAAAGAGTCTGCCAAGAGACTATTGGAATTGATACATAAGTTCAATAAAATCTCAGGTTACAAAATCCAAGTACATAAATCAGTAGCATTCACATATGCCAACAATAGTCAAACTGAGAACCAAATCAAAGACTCAATGCCTTTCACAATAGCAACAAAGAAAATAAAATACCTAGGAATATATTTAACTAAGGAAGTGAAGGACCTCTATAGGGAGAATTATGAAATATGAAGAAGGAAATAGCAGAGGACACAAACAGCTGCTAAACCAAATCATGTTCATAGATCGGCAGAATAAACATTGTTAAAATGTCTATGCTACCCAAAGTGATCTACAGATTCAATGAAATCCCTATGGAAATAACAGCATAATTTTTCACAGATCTGATAAAAATAATTCTATGCTTTGAATAGAACCAGAGAAGAACCCATATAGCGAAAGCAACCTTAAGCAAAAAGAACAAATTGAGAGGCATCAATTTATCAGATTTCAAGCTATACTACAAGGCTATAGTAACCAAAACAGCATGGTACTGGTACAAGAATACAGACATAGACCAATGGAACAGGTCTGAGAACCCAGACATAAAACCATCTTCTTTTAACCATCTGATTTTTGACAAAGCAGACAAAAACGTACATTGTGGAAATGAATCTCCATTCAATAAATGGTGTCAGGAAAATTGGATAGCCACATGTAGAAGACTGAAACAGGATCCACACCTCTCACCTCTCACAAAAATCAACTCACAATAGATAACAGACTTAAACCTAAGGCAAGAAACCATAAAAATTCTATTAATAGAAGAAAATGTTAGAAACACTTATAGATACCAGCGTAAGCAAAAAATTTATGAGGAAGACCCCAAAGGCAATGACAGCATCAACAAAAATAAATAAATAAATAGGACCTGATCAAATTAAAAAGCTTCCACACAGCCAAAGAAAACTATCACTAGAGTGAACAGACAGCCTACAGAATGGGAGAAAATATTTGCCTGCTATATATCCGACAAAGAGCTAATAACTAGAATCTATTTAGAACTCAGGAAAATCATCAAGAAAAAATAGAACAACCCCATTAAAATGTGGGCAAAGGACATGAACAGAAAGTTTTCAAAAGAAGATAGGCTAATGGCCAGAAATATTAAAAAATGCTCAACATCTCTAATCATCAAGGAAATGCAAATCAAAACCACAATGAGATATCACTTAACTCCAGTGAGAATGGCTTTTATCAAAAAGTCCCAAAACAATAAATGTTGGGGTGGATGCAGAGAGATAGGAACAGTCATACACTACTGGTGGGACTGCAAACTAGTACAACCTCTATGCAAAGTAATATGGAGATACCTCAAAGAACTAAAAGTAGAAATATCATTTGATCCAGCAATCCCACTACTGGGTATCCACCCAAAATAAAAAAAGACATTCTATAAAAAAGACATCTGCATTTAAATATTTATAGCAGCACAATTCACAAACTGGAAAGATGTTGAAACAACCCAAGTGCAGATCAATCCATGAGTGGAGTAATAAAATGTGGTATATGTATACCATGGAGTACTACCCAGTCACAGAGAACAATGGTAAACTAATACCTCTTATATTATCCTGGATGGAGCTGGAGCCCATTCTGCTAAGTGAAGTATTCCAAGAATAGAAAAACAAGCCCACATGTACTCACCATCAAATTGGGACTAATTGATCAACACTTATGTGCACGGAAGGAAGTGACATTCATCGGGTGTTGGGCAGGTGGGAGGGGGGAGGAGGGGATATGTATATTCACACCTAATGGGTGCGGTGCTCACTGTCTGGGGGATGATCACACACTTGTAGTTCTGACTTGGGCAGTATAAAGGCAATATATGTAACCTAAACATTTGTAGCACCATAATATTCTGAAATAAATTTAAAAAAAAAGAAATCCTACCTACCCCCAAAGCTTAAATCCTGCTGCATTGACTGACATAATTACTTAGTTTTATATGCAATTGCCACCCATGAGGTGTGACAAAATAAGCTTCTTTGGTCCACTAACACTTTAAAAGTCACAGGCTATAAAATGGAAGAGTTAAAACAAACTGTAGAAATTTTCTAGTGCAGCGATTCATAAAGTGCCTTCTGTAGAATGCAAGGTTCGCAACTTATTTTTAGGAAAAATAATTCTATGGTCAAAATTAATTTAGGGAATACCAGGCATAAGGTTTTCTTCCTGGTAGTAAATAACACATGTTATTAGAATAAAGGATTTGAGAAGACTCAAGAGCATAGCTTCATTTTCTTTATATCCATATTTCCCAAAATTATTTAAAGAGAATCTTTTTAAACTTCCCATAGTCATACTGACCCATGAAAATGCATTAGGAAATGTTCCAACCCAAATGCCTTGTGGTATAGGGAAATACAGTATAATGCAACGTTTAAGATCCCAGGGTTTATATTCAAAGACAGCTCTGCTATCTGCAAGCTCTGTAACCTTGGACAAGTCACATTGATTTTTATAAGCATCAGTGTTTTCACCTTACAATTTAGATAATATCTGTATCTATTAGCACCACGCTCTAACCAACTGAGCTAACCGGCCAGCTGTAATATCTGTATTTATATAATAAAGTAGTTATGAGGATTAAATATAAAATCCTTTCCCAATTTCATTTATATATTAACATGCAATACCATCAGATATGATTGTTTTAATGATGAGGCAAGTAAATCCAGAGAGATAAAGTCAGTTGCCCAAGCTGCTGGTGAGTACTAGCCAACATGACCTTTACCTCACCTTGCTGGTCCATTGGTTTGTTTGTGTTCATAATCAATTATCTAACCAGTTGTATAAGAGTGCTCTTAAGCAATAAAAAAGAGGACAGGGATATCAAGGATATGCCTCAGGTCATGAGGCTAAGCCTAGATGAGATATCCCCTGGGACATGGTGAAGAGTAGGAAGGAATTATTAGGCCACAGAAATGTTTTGAGAGCTTTGGTTGTCTGGTTAGGAAAGAATTGAGGAAAAAAAAAAACAGTTAAATAGGCTAGAAAGATACTGAAGACAATCTTTGCATTCTTCAAAGCTTTATCTAGGCCTAATCCTATTAGATATTTGCCTTTTAAAAAAAATTGACAGTGTAATTCTTCTTATTTGTGGCTCTCTCCTTTCTAAACATATTGCTTCTTATTGTTCTCTTCTTTCTGTTTCTCATTCTCAACTCTGACGATTCCTGGCTACTTCAGGATGGTGAGGTAGGACCTGGAATACTCACACGTCAGATACATCAGAGTTCAGACCTGCTCTAGCTCCACAGTTATGCTGATTGATCATACCATGACAAGCAGTGAATGACACTGGGTCTCACTGAGATTCTGGCTCAACTCTCAAGTAATATACTGCTTTCTAACATCTTTAGAGATCAACTGAATTAGAGAAAGGCATATAAAGAGCTTGCAGAACACAAGGTAAACACACACACACATACTAAGCTGTTATAGACAAAAAATAGAGTTTGAAAAAGGTAAGTTCAATATGCTAAGAATAATATACAAAAGATAAAAACTCAGATATATTCATAGATTACATATATTAATATCAAATGGGTTTCCTAGAATCCCATAAACACTTAGACAAAAATGGTGAGATTGTGTCTAATCTTTGTAGCACTGAGAGAAGGTTATGAGAAATCATGCTTATTGTCCTTTATATTAACAATGAACTAAATGTGAATATATTAAACATGACTCAGTTTAAATAACCTTTCTAGGTTTTTAGTTTATATAGCACCTTGAGATAATTAGTCTCTAATTTCTATTAAATTTGTAAAAGTAGAACATTTAAAAAATTTTGCCTTAAATTTACTAAAACTAATAAAATTGAAAATTATGAAAAGTTTATTCACTCTATATAAAATCTTTTTTTGGTTCTATAGAAAATCATTATATAATCTTAGTCTTTAGATATTTTAGGTCTGATAAATTTTTGATAGACAAAATTATAGCACATTTTTCACATGTAGGTGTCTCAGCCCTAAGTATTTATTGCAGTAAGGTGTGGCATTAGGTAACACAGAAGGAAAACCTTTAAGAACTATTTTTCTTCATCTTTTTCCTCAAATTCCTAGTCATCTCAAAAGCTACTGCCCCAAAACCTCCTCTTTCTTCTTTGGAAAACTCCAGCCCTGCCCAGATTTCTTTCCTCAAAAATCCCTTCCTTAATTTGATTCTACCTCCACTGAGAATAATTTGATGATGTCAAATTTATTGTTTCCCTTATTTTTTGAGATATTTTCTTACTATTTAAAAAAATTTTTCTGTTTTCAAAACCACTGCATCTAACATCTATTACTAAAAAGTTCCATATTTTCTCCCATGGTTTTGCTATGCCACTTGTTAAATATAACAAATTTTTGCATATGTATGACCTAATTAAGCTCTCCATTCTGTTCAAATATTCTGTTTTTTTAATCCCTGCGCTTTTAAAATTACCATAGCTTTTATAATATGTATTAACATATGATAGAACTAGCTGTTTTTTCTCATGACTTTGGCAGTTTGGGCTTCATATATTTTAAGGTTATGTTGTTAAGTGCATACAAGCTCTTGATGATGGCTATATCTTTTTTTTTTTTAAATATTATGTTAATGTGAAGTAAATCTTGATGAAATTAGATTGTATTTTGACCTATAATAAGATTTTTACATGAGCTGACTGTTGGTTAGGAATCGTGTAGTTTATCTTTTCCTTTATGTTTCAACCATTTGGTGTGATTTAGTTTTAGAGGTGCCGTATATAAACAACGTAAGTTTTTGAAAGCCAATGTAATCATCTTTTTTAATAAGTTAATGTTTTCTGCTTACATTTAAAATTTCTATTATTAAAATATATCTTTTAGTTACTTAAAATTTAGTATTTTAGTTAAACATTTTAAATTTTGTAAAACATTATACTATTAGGACTATCCTTTAATGATTGTTTAGTGATTATTTGTGGTATTAAACCTTAGTCTTTATAAGCATAAACTGTCATACCTTTTTGTTTCATTTTGTTTTGTTTTGACCTTACTTTAAAAAGATGGTTTGGTTGGGAATAAAATTCTAATTTAGCAATTATTTTCTTTTAGCACTTAGAAAATACTGATTTCTTTTATTCTAGTCTCTATAGTTGTTGAAGAAATGCCTAGAATCAATCTAAATGCTATTCCTTTGTAAGAAATAGGTCTCTCTCTGGGAGATATTTATAGTAATTCCATTTTTCTGTCACAATTTGTAATTTGACAATGATTTGTCAGGTTGTGGGTTTATGTTTATTTGTTTGGCCCAGTATTCAAAATAGTCTTTTATATAAAGATTCTTCTTGTTTTTCTTCAATTTTGAAAAACCGTTGGCTATTGTCTCCTTAAGAATTACTTCTCTAATCTTACTTCTATTTTCTACATATGTTTGCAACCAGACCTGTTTGGAGCCTCTTCATCTTTCTTCCATGTCTCTTCAAAACTCTGCTATATTTTGTCTTCTTCTCTATTTCTCTTGCATCCTGGCTGAATTCTCAGAACTATATTCTAGTTCATCAATTCTTTCTTTAATGCTGTCTACGCTAGAGTTTATTTTGTATTTATTCATTTCTTCAGGTTCCAAATGCCATTAATTTTATCCCAAAGATTTTTGGATACATAGACACACATATATATTATGTACATGTGCATAATTATTTTCATGTATATACACATATATGTATATATACATACAGATATGTATGTATATATAGATATGTAGATATCTATATATACACATACAGATATATAGATATGTGTGTATGCATACATATACACAATGTGTATACATTGTGTATACACAATATGTATCCATATTTTTGTTTTATTTTTGCCTGTTTTGCATCTTTATTTTTCTATCTAATGAAATTAACATTTTATTTACCTTTGTGAATATTCTAAACATACTTTTTAATTTTTTTGCTACACTTTCTACAAAATTACTTTCATCTGGAATGTATTCAAGTACTGGTTGTTCATTTTGTTAGTAATTCTTAATCACTACATATATTTATGTATTTTGGAATTTGGAGTTGCAACCTTATTTATAATTTGATATATTTTCATTTACCTTTTATTTTTTTGTTTAGTTTACTTTTACTTTTTTCTCTTTATCTCTGTTCATATGACCCTATAAATAAATTTTGTAGTTTTATGTTATAATGGCATTCTAGATTTCTTGTTCCACAATACTGTATGGAATATCTCAGATTTGTTTGCTGGAGGTGACACAAGGAGGGCTGTAATTCATACCTAGATGCAGGGCTATGTCTTTGCCCTTCTATATCCTTAGGTCCACAACTGCCTGTAAAGCTGTAGCCCCAGGTACCAAGTGAATAATTTTTCAAGTCACCATTTCTACAGGTGCCCACCAACTCCTGACTTTTATCAATGAGCCTGGCTGTAGTCTATAGTCTGACAAAGAGCTCTTTGTAATGTTTCTTACCCTAAAGTGTTGGTTTGCAGACTCATTGGCCCTCTTCTGGATCCATATGTGCCAAGCCTGTGGCTTCCATCTACCCAGCACTTCGTGAGTTTATTCTGTTTCTAGTCCATGGACATGTTTATTTTAATTTTTTGCTCAGGTATATTTTGTCTTTTTATTCTTATATTTTATCTATCATTTCTATAGGTTTGAAGTAGAGGGGTGCATCTGAACATGAACTAACTAAGCCATTGTGTTTAGAAGAAATGCCCTTTCTAATATGACTCACTCTGCCACCTTTCTTTTTTTTATTTTTTTTTTTTACTTTTTTTTTTATTCTTATTTCAGCATATTGTAGGGGTGGATGTGGAGAGACAGAAACACTCATACACTGCTGGTGGGACTGCAAACTAGTGCAACCTCTGTGGAAAGCAATATGGAGATATCTTAAACAGATACAAGTAGACCTACCATTTGATCCAGCAATCCCATTATTGGGCATCTACCCAAAAGAACAAAAGACATTCTATAACAAAGATATCTGCACCTGAATGTTTATAGAAGCACAATTCGCAATTGCGAAGATGTGGAAACAACCCAAGTGCCCATCAATACATAAGTGGATTAATAAAATGTGGTATATGTATACCATGGAGTACTACTCAGCTATAAGAAACAATGGTGATATAGCACCTCTTGTATTTTCCTGGAAGGAGTTGCCACCTTCTTGTTTTTGGTTTTCTTTCCATTTTAAGCTGGGTAATTCCTAAACAAAACAAAACAAAGAAAAGGATCTCTCTCCTTACAAGAAAAGGGAAAAGAGAGACTAATGAGTACTTTTTCTTTAATATTTTTGCCTAAATACATGAGAGTAATAACAGTGATTACACCTCATAGATTGTCACATATAAATGTGATAATGGAACAAAGCACCTAGCACAAGCCTGGAATGTATTAAGCACTAACAAAAGTTAGGTCATTATTATTAATCTTTAAACTTGGTTTGCCTATTAGTAGTTCAAAACATCCTCACTGCTTTTCATAGTCAACATTTATTCAGCTCATCCATTAATAGCACAGTTTGGGAGTTAAGATTTCCCAATGTGTCCTTAGTAACAAAAAAAGAGGAAAAAATCACTTGTTCCTCTGGTATTGCACTTTATTCCTATGGGTACTTTATAAACTATGATTTACAAGTAGACTTCCCCTTGTTTTACTCATGGAACTATGGAGTGTTCATGTTGGAATTGATTTTAAAGATCACCTATTTGTACCCTCTCAGTTTGCAGATAATAAGACTGGTTCCCCCCACCAAATAGATTATTTTGGCCCAGTTTACCCAGATATTGAGTAACATAATAGATCTCAAATTCAGGCTTTTTGCCTGTATACTCCTATTTTTATTTTAGCTCTTCTATCTTATTGTAAAAAATTATAATTCTTACTGAAATCCATTATTTTAAGAGCCTTCTGTAATACACATTCAGAATGGAGATTAATATTGGACACATGAATATAAAATGATACCACCACACATTTCCCACTGCCTTAATCCAAACTCCCAACCATAAATTTCTTTCTGGGTAAACAGAAAATTTGGTTCCGGATTTCCAAACCATTCTCATATTTTCAAGTATATTTTAACTTCATTCTATTAAGAAGAATGAAGGACAGTAAGACTTCATCTCAATTTATTATGAGGCACAAATAGATCATTTTCAAATCTCCTGTACTGTGCACGGTGGTCAAAATAATATTGCAAAGTACTTAAGTGCTACATTAGACAGAAAGTGGAAGGTACATTTTTACACACTAATGTCTCTCCCCTAGAGTTCCAACTTTGTGTTATAAGGAAAACCCCTAGGGTATACACTGCTGATGGATCAACAGTAGCTACCATACATACCATGATGTGAAAATATCGGCATACACTTGACCTGGGTTTAGTATAGACCTAAATTTGTTAGTCCAAATTTTCAGGCAACAGAATCTCTAATAGCTTCTTTCCCAGGAGAGCTGTCTCTGTTGACTGGCACTAATTATTATAATCATCCTACATAAAAAGTATGACATTGCTGCCATTATGTTCTTTCCCTGTCACAAGCAGATCCTGATTTTGGAACTGATGAGCATACAGCAGAAAATTGTCTCAGGGAAGCTCATAAAACTTTAACAAATAGAAGTGATTTGACTTTTCTTATTTCTACAGGTATTATAAGGCATTTTGGAGGACAAAACTTCTAGAGTCTAGAAATAAAAAAAGAAAAATGTCATGTTATTGTAAGAAGTATTATAATTATCTTGACAGCTGGAAGATGGCAATGAGGAACCTATAAGAAAATATACATAAGCATAGACATCCTAATGCCATATATCCTAAACCCTTACCCTCAGAATCCATTCAAGTCATGGATGGTCCTAGGTAAGTTTAGGAAATTGATAATGCCATTTTTGCAATACTCAGTCTTATTTGCTGAGAGTTTTCCTCATTCCAAGGTACCAGTTTTACACAAAACCAAGAACTTATTGCTCAAACCCTCTCTCCTATTGCAGCAGCCAAATCTGTGTCAAATTTCTTATAATGGGAGGAAGAACTCTTAATAAGTAGTCAAAAAGCAGAGATTTTATTAACCATGTAACCCTAAAGAAGTTACTTTGCTTTTTCAATTCTTAACCGATGAAAAGTAGGTAAAATCTACCTCACCAGGTTATGTGAGGGTTTGTACAGAGGATATATATGAAAGAGTATTATACAAATGTTAAAGTAGCATGATATTATTATATTAGTCATGTGTATAGACTTAAGTACAGCTTTAAGTTAGTGTACTATGACTACACATTGTACATATTCTCTAATTATGAATGTCAAAATATTTTTAAGATGCCAAAAACTAGTGAATAGAAAATATAGTTGGGGGGTTGAGGGAGCCTTTCCATTGCCACAGAAATAGGCAGCTGTCTACTATACCTGGAAGCCCAACATTGTCTCTAAACCAACTCCAATGCAAAGAACTCCATAGTTAGCAAGACAGGATTTTTCTAGTGTCAGGGTGATGGATCTCAAGGTATCTATTGTTACCTAGAACCCAGAGCTGCTTGTTCTAAATCACTGAGTTGTCTAGGAATCAACATAGTCACCCCATGAAAGATGACATGAAATAATCAGAATTCTTTCATTAACAAGTACAGAAGCCCAATTAAACTGACTTAAGCACAAGTGAATTTATTAGAGCAAGACATAATAAACTGGATTCAGGCACAGATGAATCAACATACCCAAATGATATCAGAAAACTCTCTCTTTCTATTTCTTGTTTCAACTTACTTCTGTGTTGCCTTCTTTCTTAGGAATGATCTCCTCATATGGTGGAATTATGGCCAGGCTTTCATCAGCTATGTTGCCAGAATGACAGCTTCCATTTTCCAATAGTTTCAGAAAAATCCCCAGGGATAATGCCCATCAAAAAGGTTTGGAAGGTCTGGCTTGGATTTGAGCCAAAACTGAGTAATTTAGAATGGAAAATAGATGGTTCCCTGGAGAAAATCGAGTTGTTGCTATGAGAAGAATGGAAAATGGATGCTAGTCAGGCAAAAACAACAGATGTCCACTACATGCCCAGTCTCCATCATTGAAGACATCCTGAGTACAGTCCACTAAAGTTTTATCCCTCTAGGGCCCACTTTGTATTTGGAGATTGCTGTTTTCAAAAATCATATTTGACTGCCAAGTATCCAATTACTTTTATGGTCAACACAGAGGGCTATATTAAACAATTTATACAGCAGCAGGTGTTGCATCTCATGAATAGGAGAAACAAATCCTACAGATAAAATCTGACCTTGCCAGATCTCACAGGAAAAGAAATCTGCTTTATGCACAGTTGAGGTTGAGCTGCATGATAATAATGTGTCATACAATTGCATGTGAGCTGTGCTAAATGCCAGGTTTTACAAAAATCAGTGTGATATTTCTCCTAGAAATGGAGCTAACAATTATTTTCAAATTTAGTACTACTTAAAACTGACTGTTACAGAACAATTTCTCTGTAAAGTGTTGGAAAGAAACGTGTGTTTTCTTTGTAATAATCATCTTACATAAAACCAGTGAATTTTTACATTTTTAAGTTAATTTTCTGTGGAGAAACGGCTTTGTGTAACTTTGGCAAAGGAAGAGTGATGTCAAATCTCCATGGTACCACTTGCAAGTTGTATGACCTTGCAAAATTTCTTAACCACCAGGGCCTAAGTGAGCTTATCTGCAAAACAGGAACATCATCTAACTGCCTGAGTGCAGGAGGTTTGACCAGAGGCTCCTTTGAGCATTTTTAATATGAGTGAAGCAAAAAAGATACAAAATGCAAAATAGATGTAAAGGCATTTAAATATCTATAAACTTCAATGAAAACTTCGATCAAATGAGATAAAATTCCATGTAAATAATACTATTATAGAGAAATTTTGACCTTATCATTCCTATCCAAATGTTTTAGAATAAAGAATAGTATTTCGTTACAAACCAATGTGTCGTCATAAGGTAGATGGAAAATATTGTTAGAATTTTTTTGAATAATGGAAATAAATGTGGACCAAAGCCAAGAATATTAGGTCTTAGTCCTGGTTTTCTCTCCAACTTTTAGGAAAACATGGAAAGTAATATCCACTCTATATGCCACTAGAAATAGTACTCCCTGTGTTCCCATACACTGAGATAACCGAAGAATCACCAGTAATTATATAAAGTTCCATAAGTTAAAGGAAAAATACATTACAAATACAAGGGAATTTTTGGGGGTGGGTGATGATTTCTTTTGAAATTCAAGCTATTTGCCTTTTTCAAAATGTTTATCTTTTAATTCAATGAGTCTTGCCAAATTAAAGACTTTGTAATAAAGTTTTCCTCTTAGTCCATGTTTTGCTTTCTGCTTTGCAGTTCATTTAAATTAAATCTAGTAAAGTGGCTAAGGACACAAGCTTTGTTATAAGGTAAACCTGAATTTCAATCTCGACTATGTCACTTCTCAAATGTGAGGCTTTAGACAGATTAAATAACCATTCTACTTCTGTTTCCTCATCTGAAAAAGGAGGACAATGTGTTTACCTACTTTGTAGAATTCTTACGGAGATTAAGTAAGGTAACATATATAAAGTGATTTACAAAGAGCCTCACACAAAATAAGTACACAATAGATATTATAGGTTGTGTTATGGTTGTTATTTTAATTTATTATAATAAGTGTTATTTCAGTACTTAGATGAAACAACAGATTCAATAAATCTATTTTATAAATGAGGTCATCATTTAATAGTTGATGCTGCCACTAAATAGATGCAAATCTATGCAACTTAGAATAAAGATACAGTGAATTAATTCTCACTCCAAGGTACAAGTTGTTCGTGGATTACAATGTACATTTTTTTCCTATCAAAGAAAACAAGATCACATTTGTTAACCGTACTGAAATGCAAGAAAAATCACTGATATTTCACTTCTTCTAGCACACATAGGTCCCACCAGTGAACAGTATGTAATGCTGGAAGGAATGACAGCAGTTTATGTAATGAACCTGCCTCACTATTCAAATCTTCTTTCCTGCACATCTCAATTTACTCCTCTTGAATGCTCCCTCTATCTTGTGAATGTCTTTGTTAGAGGATTTACCACACTACATTGCAATTTTTTTGGTTCCATGTCTGCCTCCCTTATGTGACTAAAAACTCTTTAAAGATGTCTAAATCTTAATCGTCTTTTATTTCCAGAGCTTTGCATGCTGCCTGGCAAATAATAGGCATGCAATAAAAGTTTATCAAACTTAATTTAATTCATTCATGGAATTTTCAAAGCTCCTTTCACTTTGATATGAAGGATTTCTTTCTTTGGAAATATTACATCTTAGCCACTTAGCCATTATTGTAACAAGGTACTTTTCTCTCTTTAGGTGTTAAATGACAAATGTAATCAGTCTGTATATGCAGTCCATAAACACATGAAAAATCCTGATTTTGAAGCACTGAAAGATTTTTTAAGATAGGTTTTAGGCCATCTTATTCAGAATATATGAAAACTAATTTTACTGCTTTACTCAAAACAGGATTTGAATAGCATGGGAGTCATTTGTATTGGTAAATTAGTTATTATTTTGCATATGAATAGACCTCATGATCCATCTTTTAGATCCCATCATACACCTTGGTAATCTGCTTATGAATGTATCCATCTAAATTTCTCTTCAACTATTAATATTGCATACAAAAATATTAAAAAATAATTCTTAATATAAACATTTCTTAATGTGGGTTTAAACTTTTAATTTCAAAACATTTCTTAGTTTCAGAGCAGAAACACTTATATGAAACATTTCCTTTATAAATTTGACAAGGCTGCACAAATTTGTGATCTCTCTTCTTTAAGCTTCTAATATCTCGATAAAAATGCTTTTTGACTATTAACATCTGATCCTGTCCTGGGATCTCCCACATCAACTATTTTCATCATAACTTCCAAATGCTAATAAATGAAAGAGAAATACATATCTCTTTAGTCTGGTGGAAAGTTAAGCCTAAGTATTTAATTTTGACTTGAATTATAGGTAGAATTCCTTTGCTTTCTACTTCAAAATGGGCCTTTTTTTCCTAAAAAGTGTAGCCTCTCCTTCCCTAATTTTAAGTATTACTCTTTGAAAGCATTCTGACATTTTAACTCATACTGTACCATTTCAGAGATAATGTGCTTCCCCTATGGTGAGTACAAGGAAAAAAATCAGTCAAGGAGGCAGAAAAGCCTCACTTTAGTGCCAGATCATGATTTTCCTGGTCTCGGTACAAATTTGCCTACTCCCTACTGCCCACCTCTGTGGCTCTCACTTTCTCAAGGATTTTAGTGACCTTTCTTTGATTCTTTGTATATTTAGGGCCTTTTTATAGTATGACAGACATTATACAATTCTCCAAGATTACCCTGCTCTGAGGTTGCAGCCTTAAGGCTTAAATCTAGAACTCAGTTCTTAATTTTATATTCTCTTTATTTATAGGAAGCAAGTAGTATCAATTAATAAAATATCCAGAAATTGGTAGATCAATGATATCTCAGGCATTCCCACTTTGGGTAGGATCTTGAAGAGCATATGGTTCTTGCATTATTTTGATTTTTGCACATAATATAAAGCAATAATATGAGATAATGAGATTTTACTAGAAAGATTTCCAGCTCCCCTCTAACTTGAAGAAATACTGGGAATTCAGTATTTTTGTGTTTGTATACCTATTAAAACATAAAATTAACTTATTACTTTAGGAATAATAAAGGAATATTTTTATATCATAAAGTGTTCTATAAGGCTGATTGAACTGGATATTGCTATATGCTGGTCTCAGAAATGATGCTAATTGGTATTTTTAGTTGCTTGCCTTGGTAATTTTTGTTCTATACAAATTTTAGGACTATTGTTCTATAACACATTATGGCTACTAAGATTTGATAAACTGACACTTTCACTTTACCAATGTCTACACATTTTTTGAAAGTTATTCTCTAAGAAAAAGAATATTACAAATAATGTGTGATTGAATTAGTTCATAAACTTGGTCATTTTAACGATGACGAACCAGAGGTTCTAGAGAAGTGACCTAAAAATCAAGTGATCAAAAATTAAACATTCTTGGATTCTTAGGTTCAACTGCCTGCAAGCCCTTGGGAGGCTTAAGAACTATAGTAATTTATAATTTTCCCAAAGGACACAGTTTAACCACATCATTGACAAGTTCGTCAAACAGGAGCTCTGAGTCAACAAAGCAAACAACAACCACATCTCAAAACACCTTTATACCTTTATTATGGTCAGTGTGTAAAAAGAAGAAAGGGGGTGAGGAGGAGGAGGAAGAGGAGAAGAAGAAGAGACAATTATTTGCTAAAGCAGTGTTCATAAAATAGAGCTTTCTTGAAATATTGTATACAATTTATCCCTTTCAAACATCAAGCATCTAAATGTTCTGGTTTATTTTTTCAGTTATTTGTTGGTTTATTGATTGGTTTTGTTAAGAGCTGGATTTTGTTAATGAGATATAACATGACTATCCTTTG
The DNA here is from genome assembly GCA_028533085.1 of Varecia variegata. Lineage (NCBI taxonomy): Eukaryota > Metazoa > Chordata > Mammalia > Primates > Lemuridae > Varecia > Varecia variegata. The sequence continues at coordinate 81,714,966 of CM052436.1, forward strand.
ATAATGAAAGTTTTAGATCACTCAAGTGATTACAAGCATTTGGTGGACACATTTCTTCATCATCCCAAGTTGTCAGCACCTTGTCTGATTTGAAAAACTAGAGAAGTAATTTGTATTCTTTTTTGTTTCTTTCACATCAATTTATTTTAACTATGTTTTCAGCTCCCTGACTTATAACTTGCAAATCTAATATTATGGATGGAATGTGTCTGTAGTGGGAGGGGACGGGAAGCAGAGAGACAGGGTTGGGGAGAAACAGAGAAAGAGATGAAGGTGGAGGGGGGGATGAAATGTTTATTTTCCACAGGAAATGGAAATTTCACTTTTCCACAGAAGAGGAAAAATGCACCCTCTTCTTCCAATGGGTATTAATACTGGTTTTGTTTTTATTTCTTTTTTTTCTTCATGTAATGAGTCAACAATATCATTTTTCTAATCTGTACATGCAGCAGTAAAAGCATCACAGTAGCCTCTCCTGTTATTTGCTGGGAGTGCTGGCAGGAATATGGCCTACAGGAAACAGGACAGAAGTCTCAAGTCCGAATGCCCAGGCTCAGCTCTGTCTCTTACTAACAAAGTGATGAGCAACAAAACGATCACTATCCTGTTTTCCTACCTCAAATGCTTACTACAAAAATTCTTCATGGTGGTAAAAGAAAAGAATCCATATAAAATATATTGAAACACTAGAAGATAATTACAAATAAATGTTAAAAGGAAATATATATTTCTTTTTCTATATTTAAAAGTAGGGTTAAGATTTTAAAGATAATTCATATCCTCTTTCTCCCCCCCCAAACATTTTCTATTTAGGTGTTTTACCAAAAACCAACCAAACAAAAAAGACCTCTTTGTTCTACAGAAGGCAGCAACTCACTCACTATTCTTCAGATTCCAACTCTGCTTCTGACGATTTTAATCATACAGAATACACCAGTGACTTCTTTCTTGCCAAATCCAAAGGTCTCTTTAAAATTCTCATCTTTCTTGACCTCTCTGTAGGATTTAACCTTGCTAAGCCTGTTCTTATTCCTGAAACTTTTTGTTCCTGTGGCTTCTACAATAGCATTTCCTCCTACTTTCTGCTATCGCTCTGGCTGCTTCTTTCATTCTTTCCCAACAGGTCCCCTTTCTATACCGACCTTCCGAGGCTGGGTTCTCTGTGGCTCGCTCACCTCTCTTCTCTTTATTCACCTACGCAACACAAATTGTTAAGCCTAGTGAATACAAGAGACGTGTTTCTTCATGAAGCTTCCAATCTAATGGGGGAAATAAATAACTAGACAAGTAATTACAAAAAAGTATGGTAGAGAAAGCCCATGGCGAAAACTGCTACCCCTGTTTTCTATTCTATCTGCCATTGTTCCCAAACTTGTTTCTCCGGTGTCAAACTTTCTCCTGATTTTCACACTAGGTAAGGGCCATCTCATATTCCTCTGCCTCCTGACCAACTATAAGTGTTTTATAGACATCACAAACTCAGTATTCCAAAATCAAATTCATCATATGTACCTGGTGACACTACTCATCAATCATCTTCTCTCAGATCCAATATCTTTGCCTTTTTTTTCAGGGTTTTATGAACATTTCAAAAGTCTACATTACACAGCTTTATTTTGAGTTTGCTCTTATTTCTTATACAGTTATTAATTCAGTGATTCATTTTTTTATTTTCTTTTAGATAGTCTCTTCCTTTTTTAGTTGTCTTTTTCTTGTCTTCTCTATAAGCCTACTCTCCTTTGCATCTCAGCTTGTTTTCTTGGTATATCATCTATTATATCATTTCATAAAATATACTTTTAATTCATTTTCTTAAAGGCACAAACTCATCCTGAAATTTACTCCTGTTTTCTGTAATAAAAACTTTTTTTTTCAAATTATGCTTTTCTTCTCCCCCTTGAATGCAATGGCTATCTGCACTTGTGTTGCAGTAACTTTGCAGAGGTGCCACACAGCAGATATTATTACACGTTCTTAAATAAGAATTTATTCAGAACTGGCATTTACCCAAAACTAGTGTGGGTAGATTACCATTGACTCCCCTTATTACTCACTTAAACTCATTAGAAGATTATTCTCAGCTCTGAACCAGAGGCAATTTAATTGTTTGTAATAGCAAGGCCATCAATGCAGCATCCTGTATGGAATGGGGAATATGCCGGAACCAAAAATCCTAGGAGAGTCTCTTTTGAAAGGTTTTATTTTCCCTTGAGTTTGGTTAAGCTGCTTGGACAAAAGAGTGGCCTCTCTTAGGCAGTTTGGCCTAGTTTCTATTCCAAGAACCAAAGGGTAGCAAAACCTAACTTCTTTTCTGATGCTACCCCTTACCATTAAGAAAGATTCTAGCTGCCTCAGGGTTAAGCTACTTTAGAGGGAAATCCTACTGCCTGCAGATTTTGTATTAATATAGCCACACTCACCCTTGGGCACTTGTGTATGTACTGCATCCCAAAACTAGTAGGTTTAGTGAAAAGAGGGTCCTGCATATCTATCCAACAACACAAAGCCCTTAATATTTGGTGGCATTTAAATGGCACATTATTTTCTGAAATCTTTTTTTTCCTCTGTAAAAAATAGATGGACCAATGGATTTATAAAGAGATAGGAAATATTGCTCTTTGCTAATCTATTTTCAAACCTATGAACCCATGAGTTTTCCCTTATACAATAATATAAAGGACTTTTATAAAGATATTTAGGTAACTTAAGTATCTCATTCACTGTCCCTCCAGTAATCTCAAATAGACAGATACAATGGGCTGAAAAGTGTGTAAATGTCCTCATCGACAGAGAATGCTCTAGTGGGCACTACACAAGGAGAACTAGGCTGTCACTATAAACAAACACAGCCAACATCGGTAAAAACGAACACCCAATCCACAGAATTTATCTACCCAGTGCTAAAGCAACAGAATGAAACATGCAATTTTCAATTCAATATTAGGTTACTCTAATGTCCTTAATTTTAATAAAATAATTATAAGTCTACAATCAAGTAGAAACAAAACTGTCTAATCTCTATGTGATTTTTAATGTTTCAAGAAATTTCTCACTTCTCACTCTCCATTATTAATAGTCTATACACCAAAAGCTTATTTGTTTGTATATTGCAAGATGGAAAAATGTCAGGCAACATTTAATAAATAATAGTGTATGATTATTGAGAAAGTGGGGGGCATATATGAACAAGAGCACACATAAAGTGACATTAAGTAGGGAAGAATTTAAACGTGACTATGGTACATGTAATTTTAACATATGGTGGCTAGAAGATGATTACATTCTAGATCACAGACTCTCAAACTTGACTGGAACTTTAGAATCACCTGGCTAGTTTCGAAAAATTACACCTATCTTGGATACGATGATTTATCTGTTCTGGAATGTGGCCTAGAGATTGGAATTTTTTTTAAACACCTCAAGTAATTGCAACATGCAACAAGGTTGAGAACCACTCATTTAGGACGTCAGGAAGAAGGATGGCTGACTAAAAAAAGGCAGGGGACAGAGCAGGTGGTCAAGAAGCTTTCAGATAATCTATGCAGATGCTAGCAAGTGAGTTTCTACAGAGAGATGACAGAATAGTCAGTGGTGCAGGCTCAATAGGGAGAGGAGTTTACAGTTGTTTCAATCTGTCAAGTTTGATTATTTCTACGAAGTGCTCTCCTATTACCTTGGAACTCAAAGTGTGTTTAGTGGCCTTGCTTGAGAGATTGTTAAAAACACAGAAGCAGCCAGGAGTGGCGGCTCAGGCCTGTTTGCCCAGTTACTCAGGAAGCTGAGGCAGGAGGATCATTTCAGGCCAGGAATTCAAGATCAGCCTGAAAAACATAGCAAGACCCTATCTTTTAAAAAAAATTATTAAAAAAAAAAAGAACATCATGCCCATCCCAGGTCTCCTGAATCAGACTTTCTATGTTACCAAGATCCCAAGGTAGTTTGAGTCTTGATGAAACATGCAGATATGAAAATGATTAGGTTCCTCAAATGCCTATTTCTTCTAATAGGGTAAAACAAAAGAATAGGAAACTAGAGAATTCAGGGTCTTGTAGAGAGTGAATTGATCAACATTATCATGAATGTGACCTAGGTAGTTGTAGAAGTGAAGAAAGGAGAAGGCAGATGGTTATGAAGAAAATATCAGGATCAATGTGCTAAAGTTATGGTTAAAGATATGGTTAAAGTTTAGTGAAGGGGAGGACTTATGCAGATGATCTGACTGAGAATAATGGGAGTTATTAAATCACTGGAATGTGAGGAGGGTTGTTGTACACTTTAAGAATTAGCTTAAAAATTGGAGATATAAAACAAGGCGGCTAGTGTTTTTTTTTTTTATTTCAGCATATTATGGGGGTACAAAAGTTTAGGTTACATATATTGCCCATGCCCCCCCACCCCAGTCAGAGCTTCAAGCGTGTCCATCCCCTAGACGGTGCACATCGCACTCATTATGTATGTATACACCCATCCCCTCCCCCCCCAACTGCCTGACACCGGATTACTGTTATTCCTAAATGTGCTCTTAGGTGATGATCAGTAGGCGGCTAGTGTTGACAGGCTCTTGGACAACAGACACTCAGGCTTGATAGTCTGGTAGCTTTACTGCAGGGTCCAGTATTCCCTTTGGGTAAGAAAATCCAACTTGTACATCTGTCTCTTGAACTCTGAATGCTTCATTTACTAACTCATGATAATAACCTATTTTTTTTATATTCTGTACCCAAATTTATCTAAAACAGTAGCCTTTTCTAGATAACTATAAACAAAAAGAATAAAAGTTACATGATCTTCCAGTGGTGCTTTTATTAGAAGGGGCTAGTGTTGTTTTAGTTGTTGTTGTAGTTTTGTAGTTGATTTTTTAACAACTTTAGTGTAATATAATTCATGTAATATACAATTCACCAGTTTAAATGTCACAATTCAATGGTTTTCAGTATATTCACTGAATTGTATAACCATCACCAAAACTTCCTAATATTTTCATAATTCCAAAAAGAAATCTCATACAGATTAACACTCACTTCACATTTCCTCCAAACTCTACGCCATCCACAGTCCTAGGCAACAACTAATCTACATTCTTTCTCTATTGTTGTCCTATGCTGGACATTTCATATAAATAAAATTATACAACATATGGTCTTTTATAATAGGCTTCTTTTCCTTAGCAAAATATTTTGAAGAGTAATCCTTTCTGTGTCCAAACAATATTCCATTGTATGAATATACTATATTTTGTTTTTCTATTCATCAGTTGTTTGACATTTGGATTGTTTCCAATTTTTGACTACTATGACTAATGCTACTATGAATATTCACATACAAGTTTTTGATTCTCATGTTCATATATCAGAGTTCTTGATTCTCTTGAGTGTATATCTAAGAATGAAATTCTGGGTCAAATGGTAAGTCTATGGTTAACTTTTGAGAACTGCCAAACTGTTTCCCACAGTGGCTGAACCATTTTACATTCCCAACAGCAATATATGAGTGTTCCAATTTCTCTACTTCCTTACCAACTCTTGTTTTATCTGCCCTTTTGATTCTAAACATGTTAGTCAGTGTGATGTGATATCTTACTGTGGTTTTAATTTGCATTTCCCTTATGGCTAATAATGATGAGCATCTTTTCATGTGCATAGTGGCCATTTATATATCTTCTTTGGTGAACTATCTATTCAGATACTTTGACCATGTTTTAATTAGACACATTTATTATTGAGTTATAAGGTTCTTTATGTATTCTAAAGCCCAGTCCCTTATGAGATGTATGAATTTGAAATATTTTCTCTTATTTTGGGTGCCTTTCTCTCTCTCTTTTTTTTTTTTTTTTTGGCAGAGC
>CM052436.1:81721307-81763553 GCA_028533085.1 Varecia variegata
CCTGATGGACATGATGGAGGCTGGAGTGGAGGCAGGCGGGCAAACCAGACAGAGATTCGAGAAGGAGCGAGAAGCTGCTTCTAGGTCTGTCTTTCTCTCTTGACGGTTTAGTTTGAAGCACACAAGATTTAATTCTGATGAAATCCAATTTATTTTTTCTTTTGTTATTTGTGCTTTGCTTTCATAGCTAAGAAGCCATTTTTTAACCCAAGGTCACAAAGATTTACTTATATGTTTTCTCCTAAGATTTTTATCATATTAGAAGCTCTTATATTTAGGTCTTTAATTTATTTTCAAATTAACTTTTCTAGATGGCATGAAGTAGTGGTCCAAATACATTCTTTTATAAGTGTGGATATTCAGTCGCTCCAGCACCATTTTTTGAAAACTAGTCATTCTCTATTGAATTGTTTTTGGAAACCTTATCTAAAATCAATTCACCATAAACGTAGGGGTTTATTTCTGGACTCTCAATTTTATTCCATTGATCTATATGCTTAGTCTTATGTTAAACACCATACTGTCTTGGTTACTATAGTTTTGTAGCAAGTATTGAAATCAAGATGTGTGAGCGTTCCAATCAAGAAGTATGAGTGTTCCATCTTTTTTTTCAAGATTGTTGTGATTATTCTGGGTCCCTTGCATTTCCATACAAGTTTTAGGATCAAGGTGTCAATTTCTAAAAAAAAAAAAAAAAAAAAAAGCCAGCTGGGATTTTAATAGTGATTATATTGAATCTGTAAATAAATTTCAGGAATGTATTCATTCCTGTGCTTGCTATAACAAATTACTGCAAACTTGGTAGCTTGAAACTATACAAGCTTTTTGTCTCACAGTTCTAAAGGCCAGAATTCTAAAATCAAGGTGTCAGCAGAAACTCACTCCATCTAGAGTCTTTACGGAGAATCTGTTCTTCACCTCTTTCAGCTTCTGGTGGCTACTGGCATTTCTTGACTTGTGGCCACATCACTCCAGTGTCTGCTTCTGTGGTCACATTGCCCCCTCCACTTTGATCTGTGTCAAGTCGCCCTTGCCTTACCCTTTTAGGGACAATTGTCATTGGATTTAGGGCCAATCTAAGTAATCCAGGATGATTCTCTTATCTCAAAATCCTTAATTATATATGCAAATGCTATTTTTTTCCAAATAAAATAACATTCAGAGGTTTCAGAGATTGGGAATTGAAGGGGCCACAAACTCAGCATACTATAGGGAGTATTTGCATCCTAATAATAGTGTCTTTTAATCCATGCACAAAGATATCTTTTCATTTATTTAGGTCTTATTTAATTTTTCAGCAATGTTTTGTAGTTTTCCATGGACAGGTATTGCATACTTTTGTTAAATTGATTACTAATTATATTGTTATTTTCATGCTATGATATGTGAAATCATTTCATTTTCAGATAGTTCAATGTTATACAGTATACATAAATATAATTGATTTATATATGTTTATCTCGTGCCCTGCAACTCTGCTGAACTTGTTTCTTAGTTATAATATCCTTTCAGCAGACTCCTTAGGATTTTCTGCATACAAGATCATGTCACCTGCAAATGATGTCATATGCAAAACTAAAAATAGTTTATTTCTTCCATTCTAATCTGGTTGCTTTTAATTATTTGTCTTGCCAAATTTTCCTAGCTGAGACCTTCAGTACAAGGTTGAATTAAAGTGGCAAAAACAGATATTCTTGTTTTATTCCCAATCTTAGGGAAAAGTATTCTTTCACCACTAAGTAGGATGTTAACTGTGAATTTTTCATAGATGCCCTTATAAAGTTGAGGAAGTTTCCTTCTATTCCTAGTTTTTTTGTTTTTTTGTTTTTTGAGACAGACTCTCACTCTGTTGCCTGGGCTAGAGTGAGTACCATGGTGTCAGCCTAGCTCACAGCAACCTGAAACTCCTTGGCTTAAGCGATCCTACTGCCTCAGCCTCCCAAGTAGCTGGGACTACAGGCATGTGCCACCATGCCCGGCTAATTTTTTCTCTATATATTTTTAGTTGGCCAGATAATTTCTTTCTATTTTTAGTAGAGACGGGGTCTCGCTCTTGCTCAGGCTGGTCTCGGACTCCTGACCTTGAGTGATCCACCCGCCTTGGCCTTCCAGAGTGCTAGGATTACAGGCGTGAGCCACCGCGCCTGGCCTATTCCTAGTTTTTTGAGTGCTTTTTTTTTTTTTTTATCATGAAAGTGTTGGATTTTGTCAAATTCTTTTTCTACATTTATTGAGATGATCATTTGATGTTTAACCATTATTGATATTGTGTACTAACATTAATTGGTTTTTGGATGTTAATCTAACTTGAACTCCTATGATAAATTCCACTCTGCCATGGCATATAATTCTTCTTATTTGTGGCTGGATTTGGTTAGCTAGCAGTTTGTTAATTTTTTCCCATCTAAATAGGCACTGTGTATAGCTGTTCTTACTGTTGGGGCTCAATTTCTTTGTCTACAATTTTTATGACGTTCTTATAAAGAAGCACCTTGTTTGTAACTACTCATATGAATAATATGAGATTTTTCAGCATTTCTCATGAACCAAAGTGTAAAAAGCATTTATTCCCTTCTCACTTTCAAATGTGATTTAAATTGTATCATAAGTCACATCATGGACTTTCTTTTTCTTTATCTACTACTGGCACTTGAAATTTCATTACAACTGTATTTCTTAGAGTTAAGGGAAAAAAAGATCTTCAACAAGGATATTTCTACATCTGATATTTCATTACTGATTGCTGCTTTCAGAACTGAGTTCCATGGTTTAATGTGATTCCCAGCACAGATGGAGGAAAATAGAGATAGTGGTGTTGTTCCTTGCTCTAATGAGTCCAAGGAATTTATAGTCTTTATAACTGCACACTGTTCCAGGGATATCAATGGCTTTTTCTCCTTAGGAGCCATCCTTAAAGAATATGTATCATATCTCCTCAAACAAAGGTCAGGTTCATTCTGTCAAGGACTTATAAACTCAACATAAAAAACAGTAGCATTTCTGTACTTTAACAACAAATGATCAAAAAAGGAAACCAAGGAAACAATCTCATTTGCAATTGCATCAGGAAGAATAAAATACTTAGGTATAAATTTAACCAAGGGGCTGAAAGACATTTACACTGAAACTATAAAATGCTGATGAAATAAATTGAAAAAGACACAAATATAAATGGAAAGATACCACATGTCTATGGATTGGAAGAATTAATATTGTCAAAATGTCTGTGCTACCCCAAGCAATATATAGATTCAAAGAAATCCCTATCAAAATTCCAATGATATTTTTTTCAGCAATAGGAAAAAAGTCTTAAAATTCTTAAAAAACCGAACAAAGCAGGAGGCATCACACTTCCTAATTTCCAAATACATGACAAAACTACAGTCATCAAAACAGCATTGTACTGGCATAAAAACAGACATACTAACAAATGAAATAGAATAGAGAGCCCAGAAATTAACTCACACATTTACAATAAATTGATCTTCAACAAAGAGGGCAAGAATGCACAGTGGGGAAAGGATAGTCTCTTCAATAAATGGTGCTGGGAAAACTGGATATGTACATGAAAAGGAATGAAATTGAACTCCTATCTTACATCATATGCAAAAATCAACTCAAAATGAAATTAAAGACTTAAACATAAGGCATGAACCTGTAAAAAATCCTAAAACACTTTCTTAACATTGACCTTGGCAATGATTTTTTAAATGTGAGACAAAAGCATAGGCAACAAAAGCAAAAATAAACAAGTAGGACTACATTAAACTAAAAGGAAACGCAGAGTAGAAAGGCAACTTATAGAATAGGAGAAAATATTTGCAAATCATATATCTGAGAAATGATTAATATACAAAATATATAAAGAACTCCTATAACACAACAGCAAAAATCCAAATAACCCAATTTAAAAGTGGGCAAAAGGCATGCATAGACGTTTCTCCAAAGAAGACACACATGGCCAACAGGTATATAAAAGGTGCTCAGCATCACTAATCATCAGAGAAATGCAAATAAAAATTACAATGAGATATCACTTCACAATTGTCAGGATTGCTATTAGCCAAAAAAAAAAAAAAAAAAAGATAACAAGTGTTGGTGAAGATGTAGAGAAAAGGAATCCCTTATGTGTTGTTGGTGGGAATGCAAATTGGCACAGCCAATATGGAAAACAGTATGGAGTTTCCCCCAAAAATGAAAATTAGAACTACCATATCATCTGGCAATTCCACTTCTAGGTATATAGACAAAAGATTTGAAATCAAGATCTCAAAGATATATCTGCACTTCCATGTTCATTAAAGCATTATCTACAATAGTAAAGACATGGAAACACTAAATGTCCCTCAGCAAATGAATAGATAAAGACAATGTGGTACATATACACAATGGAATATTATTCAACCATAAAAATTAAGGAAACCCTGCCATTTGCTACAACATGGATGAACTTGAAGGATATTATAGTAAGTGAAATAAACTAGACACAGGTGAACAAATACTATATGACCCTACTTATATCTGTAATCTAAAATAATAAAACTCATGAAAGCAGAGAATAGAATGGTGGTTACCTTGGGCTGGTAAAAGGGGGAATCGGGAATAAATTGGTCAAAGGGTACATAGTTTCAGTTATGCAAGATAAATAAGTCCTAGACATCTACTGTAGAGGATAGTGCATATAGATACCAATACTGTATTATCTGCTTAAAAATTCATTAGCAGGGTAGATTTTATGTTATTACCACAAAAAAAGGGAGTGGAGAAACTCTTTAGAGGTGATGGCTATATTTATGGCATTGTTTATGGTGATATCTCACAGTTGTACACTTGTCTTCAAACTTATCAAGATGTATACATTAAATATGTACAGCTTTTTTATGTCAATTATACCTCAATAAAAAGATAAGTAAAAATAAAAATATAGATTATCTGCCATTACCTAACTTTGTGACTTTCAACAAGTTACCTAACTGACTTCAGTTTCCTGGGATGGTTGTAAAGATTAAATAAAAGTGTAAATGTCAAATGCCAGACACATAGATGGCACTTAATAAATGGTATCCTTCTGTTTGAAAAGTTTGGTAGGAATTAATGGAAAATATTTAGCAAAGTACCTAGGACATATGAAAGATGTGATAACTGCTAAAAAGATTTTGATATTGTTGCTGTGATGATGATATTAATAATAATGATGATATTGAAGATACTAAATCCAAAAACTAGAGTTCGAATCCTAACCCTATTCCTTACTTGCTTTCTGCCTGAGGCTGACCACGTCTCTAAGCTTTACTTTCTTCATCTACAAATGGAGATGATGGTGCCCATTTCCCAAGACTGATGGAAGGATCAAATGAAATTATGTTGATGACGGTGCTATTTATATTATAAAGCCATGCACCATTGTTTTCTGTTGCCATGATTTATGGCACTGTGCCTGCCCATGACAACCGTCCAGTAAGCTTTGAATTAAACTCCACTGAATTTTAATTTATCACTGGTTGGGGGTGGGGACACTTAGGTTGTCTTGTGAGAATTTTTCAGCTATCAGTAATATTTGCTTTAACAGTGAAGTGTTTAATGGACAGAAATAATACCTCATTGGAATAACAACTAGAGAAAATGATTTAGAAAGTATTTTTTGACAATCGTTTTTAAACTCAAATTTTATGTGGAAGAATCGATATGTATGTAGCAGCTTTAAAAACAAAGGAATTTAGGATAAAGGACAAAGAGTTCCAGCTGTTTGGGCAGAAAATAAAGATGAAGGGGATTAGGATCAAAGAAACAAAATTGTTCTGGTTTCTGTCTCCCTTCTAACTGAAACTTTCATTAAGATGTAGTGGGCAAAATGCCCAGTCTAACCCATAACTAGCATCCTAACTTTTCCTGGATACAGGAAATCCCAGGGACGAGATTCCAACCCATGGCTACTTAATAGCTTCTCTACAGTGCAGCTGCAATGCTTTTCAGAAGCAACTTCCAAACAAATAACAAACACAGAATGAGCCCTGTGTGACCCCAAGCAAATCATTTAACCCCACTGAGCCTTATTTTTTACATCAGCAAAATAACGCTACCCCCTATCCATCTCCAAAGTGTTGTCAAGATAAAGGAGTTGATTCTCCAAAAGCACAGGGTGTTCCTGAGATGGAACATGATCTATACACCTAAAGTGCAGTCACTTAATAATTTATAAGTTCTTGTTTTTGTTTTGTTTTGATACTGAGACCTTCACTGGTTATTTTAGAGAAATTTTTCCCTGCTATATCTTTTCACTTACATAAGACAGAGCTGCATGAGTGAAGGGGGCCTTGTTGTAACTTCAGAGTCCACAATACACAAGTTAGTAACTGTGGGAAAGCTCTTTGAAATATCTACCATGGCTAGGGACTGAGATTTATCCTTTTCCTATTATGATAGATATATAAATTTGTATCCATTCAGTAAACATTTATTGAATTTAGCCTTTCTTCCAGAAAAGGCACAAAGCCCTGGGAATACCAAAAAGATTAAAATAGGTCCCACCTGGAGAACAATCAAATTAGGAAGACAGATACAAAAACAAATAGTTAAAATGTGGCATGTGTTACGATTCTTTTCAAGGTGTTATTAGAACATGACAGTGGAAGTAGCTAATTTGTTGTTTGGTTGGTTTGACTTTTTTAATTGCTAAGAGCCCCATAGACCAATTACAGCTGCTGGTAGCTCTTTGGAGCATTTAATGACGAGAAGCTGTTAGAGAAAAAACCAAGAATATGAGCCTGCGGGCTAGAAGACCCAAGCATTAGCCCATTTTCACCATTAATTAACTGCGTGAGTCTTACCTGCAAAATGATTTGGTTTGCTAGGTGATTGATAAGATTGTTTTCATATCTTATGAAACCTTTCTGATATTGTATTTCTTGCTATTTATCTTCCCCCATCTCCTGAGCCCTGTGTCTTTAAATCATTTGAAGTTAAGAGAAAATTGTATTGTTTTCTTTTATTGTGAAAAACTAACACGATTATTATGTCTTGTGACAGATTCACAGACCACTGTCCAGAAATTAAGATTTCAGTCTGACCCTTTGTAAACCAGCAAAAACTTGCCTGCATTTAGGATTTTCTGCTTTCTGGAAGATGCCTCAGCACTGTCAAATGTTTTCATGAGGTTAGGAAACGGACTAGTGTAAGTGGACTGACAAAGCCAACAACATTACAGTATGTAAATGAAGGGCCATGACAAAGCTTCCTGAAGGGAAATGGATTAACAAGTTGGCTGAATCGGCTACATATGAAAAATCGATCAACAAAGAACAAAATAATGAACAGCCCTAGGATATTTCCACTGCTTGAAAAAAGAAAACAGATTATTTTTCATTTCAAAATCTCTGTCGTTAACACTGAAAATACTTAGGCCTCTATGACCCTGAAGAATTTTCGAGTCAAGACTTTCTAGCAGAACAGAGCTCACGATAAAATAGTTCAGACTGCCAGAAATGGGCTGGAGAACTGACAAGAAACAAACTGCCTGCTGGGTTGAGAACTGTCAAAACTTCACAAAAAATGGGTATTTTAAACAAGCCATTATTTGACGGTGGCAAGGGAAGGGAGGGGAATACTTGGGTTCTTCCCCACCATGAACTTCAACTTTGGATTTTGGAGGAGTAAAGGCAGCTTTATTTAGAATAATGGTTTAATCAAAGCCCACATTTCCATGAGCTTATGTCACTTTTCCTTTGCAGCCAGCTTAGCTTCCTAGCACGCCAGAAACAAAAGGCTCTGCTGGCAGAACAATGCTGACATAGTCTAGCTGTTGCTCTTCCAAGGCATCCTGTAAAACCCTGCCTCCTGTTTAGGGGGATCTGGGAACCCCTCAAACCCACACACATGCACAGGCCATCAGATAAGGGTATCCCTCCCAGGGGATTCTTCCTTCTTACCACATTATTACTACATTGCTTCTGATTTCCCTTTCAAGGGTTTTAAATTGACATTTCAAGTAACATCAGCCTAAAACTTAGTTTGTCAGCATGAATGTGCTTTGCTTCTACTTTTGAAAGAAAAGCTTAAAGCTCAGTAATTAAAATGCTGATTAACTTTTAAATACTGAAGTGTTTTATTCTGCTTTTGAGAAATTCATGCTTCAAGCTGTGATTTTTTTCTCTGTGGGGCCAGGGGTGTTTCTTCTTATTTTCAAATGTGGAGCATTAAGAAAAAGGGCAAGTGAAGCTCAATTGAATGCACTAGGGATGTTATGAACACAAATGAACCCCAAGGAGGAGTATTAGTTCTGTGGAGCATAAACCTTTGCAAATGCCAATGGCTGGGAGAGATTGGAGCACTGACCTTCAGGGTTGGTGAGGGGGAAAACTATAGAGAGATGAGACTGGAGAAGTATGAAGGAGCCAGACCACAGGAAGGAGTTTGATTTAATTCCAAGAGTAATAAATAAAAAGATGTGCAAGGCTTTTAAGTAGGGGACTGATGTGATCTAATATGTTTTTAAAAGAACATATGTTTTAAGATTTTTAACACATATCAATGTGTATATGTGCATATGATAGCTAACACATACTGAATGCTTACAATGTGCCAGATAATATTCTAAGAGCTTTACATGGTACCCTATGAAGTAGGTGCTATTGCTCTCTTTACAGATAAGGAAACAGAGGCACAGAACGTTAAATTACTTGCTCAAAGTAACACACCTTGTAAGTGGCAGAACTGCGACTTAAACATAAGCAATCTTATTGAAGCCCTCATGCTGTTTAACCACTATGCTACATAGCATGAGCTCAGTGACCAGTTAGTCTAAGGTTACCGATATTATCCTATACCTGCCCCACAAATCATATCCCAAAGAATCAATATAGAATTTACTCTACTTCTTAGTCTTAGGGACCAACACTTATTAAGTATGGTGAATTCTCGACTTTCCACTATTTCTTGATTCCTCAGTGAATAAGGAAATTCAGTAAATGTGCTCTGGTGCCTTACATGAATTTTCCTTAGGAAGCACCTCAGAAAAACAATAACAATGACAATAACAACCAACATAACAGCAAAATCCCTTTTATCCTCAAACGTCCCCTTTTACACTCTGCTTTAGTTGATACACAGATATTCCCTGAGGGCTTTTCTTTCTTTTCAATCATTGTAGCTGTTACTTTCTGTCCTAGAAACCATGCTCCTCTAAATCACTTAGACTGAATCTTTTCTTCTCCCTCGAATCTCCAATTCCTTTAAAGGTAAGCAAGCAGGTCTCAGTCACCACCTGCTAGTCCTTACTGAGTCATTTAGTGACCTGCCTGAGACCCCTCATCCAGTGACCCCACCACTTTCTCATCGACCATCAGTTCCTCGTGTCTTCCGTCCTCACCCAGCCTAGATTCCTTTTCTCCTCATTATAATCATGATCTTGTTCATACCTCATTTGACCCTGTCTCTTCCCATCACACTTGCTTAGGAAAACACCTGAATAAACTCAACCATTGGCTTTTTCAGTTCCTGAAAATATGTAACACTTTAAATTTGTGGCTTCCAACATCAAATGCACTTCAAATTCCACTTCTGCCTCAAATAGCTGTCTAGCCTACCCCCAAGTAGTTTATTTGGAAAATTTTAAAGATGCTTAAATTCTACTCCAGGTCGATTAAGCCAATCCTTAGGTGTCAAGCAAAGTTTCACGTGTCTTTAAACTGCTTAGATGATCCTAATGAGTAGCCAAGGTTAAATAAACACAGTCTTTATTACTTTCAACTGCTGACCTTGTCTCGCACTTCTTTGAGAAATAGAAGCCAGTAAATAGGAACGCTTTATCTTTCTACAGATAATCCACAAAACTGTGTCAATGATATCTCGAGATTATATCCCAAATCTGACCATGTCTCACCATCTCCACTGCTGCAACCCTGGTCCAAGCCATCCTCATCTCACACCTCATCACTAGAGCTTCCCAGTTGCCTTCCTATTTCCACGCACTTCCCTATTAAACCAATCTCTACCCAGCATCTAGACTGACTTTTTCCAAATGGTAAAAACATTCTATTGCCTCTCATCTCATTAAGAATATAATCCAAGTTCTTTGCCCAGGCCTTCAAGATCTGTGTGATCTATCCCCTGCTTAACTACCAAATCTCATTCACCACATGTCCCTCTTCTCCTCTCACAATATAATTCAAACTTTATCATCCCACAAATCAAGATCCTCCCATAGCTGCTTCTCCTGGCTAGAAAGATCTCTGGTCTACTCTCATCCCCACTTCCACCTTTAACTTGGTTAACTCCTACTCATATTTGAAATTTCCACCTAAATATCTCTTCCATGGAGAAAGTGATAACTGCTTCCTGGTAAATCTCTTTGTTCTTACTTATTTTCCTTTCTTAAAGCACCTTAAATTTTTCTCCTTAATACTTTTCACTTTGTGTAACTAGATTATAAATTTATAGTTAGACATTTAATGGCTATAAGTGCCATGAGGTCAGAAATAATGTTTGAATTCTTCTCCACTACATACAATGTGCTTAGTTTGGTTCCTGTTACATGGTGCAAAAGCAGTATTTATCTGCTGATCATTTGCAGTATTGAAAAATTCACTATAAATCATCCCCAGCTTATTTCTAGGGAATCTTAGCAATTTGATAAAGTATTTCTACTAATTTCTAACAAGTTGTTTTAAAAAATTAAACCAAAACAATAATTTCTATAATATGATTACAAGGTTGTCAAACTTTATTAGAAGCAATTCAGATTGGATTATACCATCAATTGGGCCTTGTGTAAAGTGTTCTTTTTCACAATAATTCATGCATAATTATGTTCCCCGATACCCAGATCATAGCCTATTCTACAATTATAAGACATCCAGGAGTAAATGCATACCAGAATATGTTTCCATCTGATAAATTAATTATCCTTATCTGTCATTTTTTACTTTGGCACTCTGATAAAATTAAAAAGACATACACTAATTCAATTTTAATAGTCAATTCAAATGGACCATATTTTGGACATACCAATCCTTGTAAGTATTTTCAATTTAATTTACTCTTATCTATACAATTCAGTTCTATCTTCTTTGATTCATTCTTTCATTAATATTTAAGTTGAATGCAGAGCTCATTAATTTTCAGTTATTCTCCTTTATAATATAAAAATTAAAGTTGTATGTATAAGCCACTCAGGGATTGGCAAGCTACAGCCTGTAGGCCAAATCCAGCCATGTTTTGTGCCCCCAAGGCTAAGAATTTTTAAAGGTTTGTAAGTAAATAAAAAAAAAAGAGTATGTGACAGAGACCATATGTAGACTAAAATATTTACCTCCTGACCCATTGCCAATCTCTGGTTTAAATAATGTTCTAGCTCCATTCTATAATTTTCTTATGCAGAATTTTCAATGTTACTTAATTGTATCTATTTGCTATTATAATTTCTTTTTTGACCTATGAATTATTTAGAAGTGTGTTTGTTGATATCCAAATTGTCATTTTGTATTTTGTTTCATTGTTGATGCTAACTTAATTTCTTTGTGGCATAAATAGTAGCATATATTTGAAAAAAACCTGGACTTGCTTTATGACTTACAACATTATCAATGTTTTTGTATCATCCATGTGTGCTTGAAAAGAATCCTTATTCTCCAAATGCTTGTTATGTGATTCTATTTATATCCATTAGATCTAGTTTTTTAGTTTGTTTAAATCATCACGATGCATATTAACATTTTATTAACTAATCTATTAACTACTAAGAAATATAGGCTAATATTGCTCATAACAATAGTAGATTTATCAATTAATCATTATACTTCTCATTATTTTTGCTCTATATATCTTACAGCTATAGTATCAGTTACATATAAGTTTTAAATTGTTATATCTCTTGATGACTTGAATTTGTAATCAATATATATAATATATAGTGGACTTATCATTAGCAATACGTTTGCCATTAAAATAAGTTTATCTGATAGTAGTATATCTATAGCAATAGTCTTCTGATTAATATTTGCCTGGTTTATTTTTTTATATCACTGTACTCTCAATCTTACTATTTCACTATAAATAGAAGTTAACTAGGGTTTTAAAAATATAAGTAGGTCTTAATAGTTTTTTAACTGGAAAGTATACTTTATTTAAATTTGTTTTGATTACTGATGTATTTGGATTACTTTGTACCATCTTATTTTGCAATTTATTTCTCTATAATTTGTTTAATTTTTCTATTTCTAAGTTATTTTTGAACTCATTTCATTTTTCTAGCATAAAGGAAATAATGCATTCCCATTATCATAGAAATATTCAAATACATATTTAATGACAGAATCTATGATTAATCAATGTATTTATTGTTCTCCTTAACAAGGATATTACAGGGCTTTAACTGCAAGTATTCCTCTTTAAGTACTAAAGATAAATAGTAAGTTGTGTCTTGCTTGTTTTATATTCCTTCACATTAGACAATATTATTGTTTTACAATATTCACTTTTTGTTTAGAAATTTATCTACATTTGTCATATCTTCCTGCTTCTCATGTATTTTTTATATAGTCAATCCTCACCATTCATGGATTCCATATTTGTAAATTTGACTGCTTGCTAAAAGTTCTTATCCCCAAATCAATACATGTGGCACTTTCACAGTCATTCAAGGATATACATGTATTCAGAAAATTAACAAATTTGAGTCTCACGATGCACCAACTCCCAGTTGAAGTTGAACAAGGTGATACTCTGCCTTCTTCTTTCAGTTGTCATACCGTAAACAAGTGCCCTTGTCATGGTCCATTTAGTGCCATACTTTTCACATTTTTGCACTTTTTGTTGGTGATTTCACTGTTTAAATAGCCCCAAGGATAATGCCGAAGTGCTGTCTAGTATTCCTAAGAGCAAGGAGGCTGTGATATAATTTAGGGAGAAAATACATGTGTTCAATTCATGCCTTTGTTCAGGCATGAATTTTGGAGCTGTTGACCATGTGTTCAACATTAATGAATCTGTAATATATATTAAATAAGGTGTCTTTAAACAGAAACACTTATAAAACAAGGTTATATATTAATTGTCTGGTGATATTGTTATAACCAGAGCCTCAAAGGAGACTAACTCTGTATTTTCTTTAAGAGAAATGGTTCAGTATTTGCTAATTCAGTGTTCATGGCAACTACATGGAACACAATTACTCTGGAGAATAAAAAGAATAAACTGTGTTATGATTTTCCTTCCTCCTGGAATAGATTCTTTAAAAATGCCCTAGAGGTCTATTGGTTGTAAACACACTCAGTTTTCATTTATTTAGTTATATCTTTATCTTCATTCTTGAAAGATAGTTTCACTTGGTATAAAATTTCAAATTGATAACTACTTTTGCTTAGCACACTGAAAATGCTTTTCCATTGTTTGCTGGCTTCCATGATTCCTACTAAGAAATCAGCTATGAAGCAAACTACTATTCTTGCTAAGTAATCTCTCTTTTTTCTCTGATAACTGTTAGACATTCTCTTTACTCTTCTAAACTTCATTAAACTTTGTGATTGGTGTTTTTAATCAGTTCCAGAAAATGTACATTGATTTTTTTTCTCCCTGAATATTATACCTCCTCCATTCTCTCTTTTTGGGAGACTGAAGAGATGTATTTTAGATATTCTCAATCTACCCTCCAAATCTCTATAACTCTTTAACATTTTCTATTTCTTTGTCTCTTCTTAGCTGTGAATATTTTCCTCAAATTGGCTTTCAAGCCACTAATACTCTTTATCTGAGCTATTCTGAATTTTAACAAATCCAATCCCTTATAAATTCAAATCCCTTGAATTTATAAGTTCAAATATTATTTATAATAATTTCTAATATTTATATAAATCTATATAAATTTCTAATATAATAATTTTATTTGATTCTTTTCTTAAAGCTGTCTTGTCAGTTTTTACATTCTCTCTATTTTAGTTACTTTTGATATCTTATTTTGTTCTAAACAAAATACATTTTGTTTAGAACATTTATATTTCATCTATTATTTCTGATATTTGCCATTTAAGCAGTCTAGATTCTTCTGTTTGCTGTTCCAGCTGATGCTTCTGCCTGATGATTCATTCTTATGCCTTGTGATTTTTTTTTTTTTTTGTCTTCATAATCCTGTGCCATTACCTGTGATAAGTTTTTAATTTCTGGACATAAATTGTTTCCTTCTATAGAGGATTTGCATTTGGTTGTTCTAAGCATCTGGGAAAACATCTGACCTGAGACCAATTTAAATAAAATTTCCTGCTAATACATGTCTTAGTTCAGGTTGCAATAACAATGTATCATAGAATGGGTGGCTTATAAACAATAGAAATTATTTCTCACAGTTCTGAAGGCTGGAAAGTCCAAGATCAAGGCACCAGCAAATTGAGTGCTGGTGAGGGCTTGCTTCCTGGTTCAGGCAAAAGGGCAAAAAAGCTGTTTTTCTTTTTCTTTTTTAATAAGGACACTAATCCAATTTATGAGGTCTCCATCCTCATGGCCTAATTACCTCCCCTAGGCCCCACCTCCTAATACCATCACATTGGGGTTAGGATTTCAACATATAATTCGGAGGTAGGGAGTGGACATAAACATTTAGTCCATCACAAATTAGGCTAGAAATGTTCTGGAGTAACATTTCCTTTTCCTACTCTACCCAAAACCAAGGATGATATAAGCACATTTTTTTCTCCATACTCCCTGCAAGGCAGGTATTTTTGTAGGTCACCACACAGTTATCATCTCTCAAAGGATCCTGATTTATGTGCAGTGAAAGAGTATCTCTAAATCTACCAGAAACAGAAAAGGCCTTCAGTGATCAAGAGATACTTCCAGGACACACACTGGATCCAGTACTTTCACTACTCACAAAAAAATAAGAACTCAAGTTTTCTTATTTTTATGCTCCCCAAACATGCATTTAAGATGTTTTAAAAGTATTTTATTTTATACATCACTTCTGCTAGATAGCCAAAAAGGAAACTGTAAATCAATGTTGCTGTTTAACAGAATTATTTAACATTTTTAATTTGATTATACCAAAAAAAAAGGAATCAAAACAAATTCTCTTGACTGATTCTTATGCTCTTATATTAGCCTTCTGCTCAAACCAATAAAATTAAAAGTAAAAAATAAGATAGCTAACATACAGCAATGCAGCATAACTATAATGCATTACTGTATATAGGCTATAGGACAATAGTGATACTGTTTCCCACTAGAAAATATTATAATGATACAGTAGTGCCCACTTCTCTGCAGCTTCACTTTCTGCACTTTCAGTTACCAGTGGTCAACCATGGTCTGAAAATAGGTGAGTACAGTACAATAATGTATTTTGAGAGAGAGAGAGAGACCACATTCACATACATTTTATTATAGTATATTGCTATAATTGTTCTATGTTACTATTAGTTATTATTGTTAATTTCTGACTATGTCTAATTTATAAACTTTATAAGTATTAATATATATGTATAGGAAAGAAAGATAGTATACATAGGGTTCAATACTATCTGTGGTTTCAGGCATCCACTGGGAGTCTGCAAACGTATGCCCCATGTATTAAGAAAAAAGTACTATGTATGTTATAGACTGAATTGTGTCCCCTCTCCCCCCCAAAAAATGTATATATTAAAGCCCTAACTCCAATGTATATTTTGAGATGGGGTCTTTAAGGAGATAATTAAGGTTAAATGAAGTCATTATGGCGGGGCCCTAATCCAACAGGACTAGCATTCTTATAAAAGGAAAAGACACCAGCAGTGAACACACAAAGAGGAAAGAACATGTGAGGACGCGCAAGAAGGCAGCTATCTGCCAGCCAGAAAGAGAGGCTTTATCAGAAGCCAACCCTGCTGGCATCTTGGTCTTGGACTTCCAGCCTCCAGAACTGTGAGAAAATACATTTCTGTTGTTTAAGTCACCTAGTCTGCGGTTTTTATTATGGCAGCCCTAGAAGATATACACACAAACATCTAAAAATCGTAAGTTAAAACCAAATGCATACTCATAATGGAAAGATATATTTGTATCAATAGTATTACTGCCTTATAATATTTAATGGAAGTGTTTTCTGAAACAATACAAAACAAAATCAAAAAATAACTTCCAATGCCAGTAAAACTTTTCTGACAAGTCAAAAATATCAGTAGTTCATACTATACAATATATTCGGCTTACCATTTTTTGATGCCTGCCAATAAAATTTTTCATTGGCATCTCATCTAGAAAATCATAAAGACTTTTATAATAATAAACTAAATTTGTTCAAGCAGGAAAATATATCTTACAAACACCTCATTAACACTTGATCAAATAGGTAGAGAAAGAAAAATTAGGAGCAAAAAAAACCCACCAATTTGGGGGCAACGGGGGTGGGGGAGGGGATGGGTGTATACCTACAGGAAGAGTGCGATGTGCACTGTCTGGGGAATGGACATGCTTGAGGCTCGGACTCGGGGGATTGGGAGGGACATGGGCAATATATCTATGCAGAACTTTTGTACCCCCATAATAAGCTGAAATAAAAAAAAAAAAGAAAATTTAAGCAATTTTTAAAATCTTTTTAACTCAAAGGAGAATGAATATATAACATACCAAGAATTGTGAGATGCAGGCATTAAAAAATTACATCTATTCAAAAATTATAGATGTAAGTGCATATATGAGAAAAGAGGAAAGTCTGCAAATTCAGAGATCTAAGCTTCCATTTCAAGAAGCTAGACTGGCACAACAAATCAAACCTTAAGAAATAGAAGAAAGAGATAACGAAGGGAAATGCACTAATCAATGAAACAGATAATTAATAGAAAGTAAAAATAGTTTTTAAATGGTTCTTTAAAATGATTAATAAAATTTACAAACTACTGGGAATATAGATCAAGAAAAATAGAATAAAACATTAATTACCAATATAAAGAAGACAAAAGGGAACTATAGATATTAAAAGGAAAGTAAATATATTCCATATAATTTTACACCAATAAATTTTAAAATTTGGATTAAGCAAATTCTTTTAAAAATACCACCTACTAAAACTGACCAAATAGAAAATAGAAAATCAAAACATACAACTATCTAGTTGACTGTATTATTTAAAACTTTTCCAAATATTTAATCCAGGCCCACATGGCTTTATCCATGAATTTTTCCTAACATTTAAGGAAGAGATAATATCAATCTAACATAAAACATTTTAAATAATAAAAAAAGTTTCTCAACTTTTTTGGAAGAAAGCACAATCTTGATTCCAAAAGCTAACGGAGATCAAAGAAAGTATAATTACAGATCAGTCTCTCTCATGAACATAGTTACAAAAATAGTAAATAAGATATTAGTAAACATAACTCAGCAATACATATTAAGGATAATACATCATGATCAAGTGAAGTTCATTCAAAGAATGCAAAGATAATAAATTGATTTAAAGAAGCAACAAATAATGATATATTTATTGTGCACCTGAGTGTTGGGATTGAGATGTTTATCATGCAATTTTTTCTAAAAATCTTTTAAAATTTCTCTTTCTGAGTCAACTTAAAGTATATTTTATTGATAAAAGCCAAACAAATTAAATCACGGAATAAATTAATTCTGACATAGTCTCAAAGTACATTTGTACAAAAGTCTTTACGCAAAACTTGCTCTAAAAAGTAATCTCAGATTCATGTCTAACTTGAGTTTGCTGTTGCATTTTATCTCAAGCAGCAAAAGTAACTGATATAATATTTCCCAGAAGTATTCTATGATTCTTCTTCAATTTATCTTTTTTTAAACAAGTCCAATGATTAGGTCATTCTTATAAATAAGTCATATTTATAAATTTATAAATTTCCAGTGAATTACAAAATTGCTCTAGGTTATTTCCCACAAAAAGAAAGGATATTTGCACTCTCACATTATCTGGGGGACATACATCTAATTTTTGCCCAGCGTAAGGGAATGGCCAAGATATCATCAGCTTACTGTACAGCTAGAATTTATTATCTACAAATATGATAACAATGCCATACTTAAACCTGTTAACATCAGGTAGCCTAAACATTTCTGTCATTAGAAATAACTGAGTTTATATTTCAAGCAAATATGGTATAAAATTAATTTAGCTATAAACTGAATTTCACTGCTTTCAAAAGGAACTACTATAATAAAAGAAACTTCATCTCTCTGGAGTTAATTAATTGAATGATATATCATGTAATCAAATTTTAACATAGTCACTAAAATTTTCTAGTAGGTTTTTCCAAATATGAGTCTTCAAGGTAATAAATTATAGTTAAGACCAATTTAATAGTACATCCTGTTAAAATTTTGAATGAACTATTAATTGTAACTTTGTAACTAACCAATTGAGAGTTTTATGGGCACATATACTGTACTGTTGTTAATCAAGTTTTATTTTCTTTATTGGTCATAATAAAGTAATAAGACTGTCCCTTGAAATGTTCGTAAACCTAATTCATATTTTTACTTGAAGTATTTGTTCAAATCATCTTGGGAAAATTATAGGTATGCTGTAAAAAGATTTAAGTATTATATTTTTCCAGTCACCTAAAAAAATAAAAAGCTTCAAAATTAGGGTAATGTATTGTTAAGTATATTTTAAATACCAAGAAAAATTTGAAAAATCAATTTATTTACACTATTTACTAGTTACTGTACGTCAGGAGTCAAGGCCAACAAAGAAGGCAGATTAACTGTGAGATTAGATGAAAACAGCAATCAGGAGGCACTGGGTCCTGTATTCAGGCAGCATATATCTGAAAGCAGAAGAGTATAAAAGTGGAAACAGGACCAAGGAGAACATCAAAAGCACAGCCTAAGTCAGCGCCAGTCAAATATCACACATTCATTAGATGTTTGTTGAATAAACGTTTGCTGAATAGATGTCTGTTGAGAAACTGAATTAACAAATGACTAAATGTGCTATCACCACTTCTGCTTCTTGAAATAACTAGGATGCAAGGAAATAAGGCAATAGTCAAAAAATGAGAAATAAAAAAAGCTGTAAGGTCTTCAAAGAAGAGTTTTATAAGTCAGGGAAACAAGAGTACCTTCTAAAAGGAGGGAAATTTGAGAGTGGAAAGGGGTTAGAGAAAATGAGAAAAGAAGAAGATCATCGGTGCCGAGAATAGTGAAAAGCTTGTTTTTGGTGCTCAGTATTGATGAGATTAATGGAATCCAAGAGGAAATGACTAATGCAGCACAAGGGCATTGCTCTTGGAGAAGACTCTTCTTCCTACATACTCACATAGCACCCTCTTAAAACGCTCATTATTTGTTAACAGCCTGCCCTCCCAACAAGACTGTATATTGCATGATTGAAGGAACCCAGCCAGACATTTCACCACCTATCCTCAACACTTAGAACAGTGCTTGGCACACAGTATATGTGAATAAAAACAGAAGGGAAGAAGAGAGAAAGGGAGAGAGAAAGAGGAAGATGATAAGAGGGAGGAAGAGAGGAAAAAGTATGGAGAAGAGAGGAAATGAGCAGTGAAAATAACCACCCACCCTACTCCTTAAGCTGATTCCATGAGTCACTGTCCGGGTTTTCGCAAAGTCCAGTCCTGCTATCTCAATGCAAAACAATGCAAGTATCATAATCATATTTCCAAGGTTTCTGGATCAGTATGGTTTTCAATGTTCTCTCTCATTTTCACCATAAATGTATCCTTTCCTGACAAATGTGTTATCTCAATAAATGCTCTAAAATTTTGTATTCATCATTATAACTGAAAACCAAGAATTTTATTAATTTTACTTATACTGTGACCTTAAAAGTGATAAAGTATTACACTTGAGAAGAGCTTTCATCCATTTGCTCTCCTAAAGCAAGAGAGATTTCCAACACGCCTAAGAACTACAGCTTCTGTTTAAACTCCTATACTCCCAGGGAGCTTAGTAACATAAAGTTAGTAAGCTCCCACTTCAGCACATTAATAATTGTTCTTTACAAGCTTGCCAGTTTGCCAGTGTCTTTCATAAAATAAGCCCCTGGAATAAAATATTAACTAAGATATAGGAAATTTTAGGTCAATCTTCTTATTCCAAATTTACATTTATTTATTGGTATATGGGAAAACTGCAACTCAAAGACCTCTTGCTGTGTCTTTGTGGTGAAGTATGACATTAATCTTCTTTAAACCATCTAAATCAACTTGAAAACCTGTCCCCAGCCTCCTGCAAGTCTGAGTGTGTATGTGCTCATATTAAATATTCCCTGGAAGTCTTGCGATCCTGCTTATAGCCTACTGGAAGAGATCCACAGCATTTTGAGTCACAGCAGTGTCTCAGAAGAAGGAAAGTAGGTCCTAACATCTGCTTTCAAGTTATCTTCAAATATGATTACATAAAATAAACTGAACTATAAGTACGACTTTTAACTAAAGCTATACATTTGTACAAGGTGAACTTTCTATACTATAGTGAATATTATGAAAAAAATAAAGGATTACTTAAAAATACTTGTCCTTATTTAACATAAGGAAAACAAGGACAAAGTAAAAGTTTGCCTAAAATCTGAGTACATGGTATGATGGCTTTGGATTTGGATTCCTAAAGGCTAAGATTTTAGACTGAACACAGTATGAAAATGATTGGCCAACTGCTACAATTATTCTTAAGCATAAACTCTTGCTCATTTGATGTGAACGCTTTTATGTCTTCTAGAAACATTTTAGAACATTTCCTGGTCTGCTGCATCAAGTGATAGCCTCTAAAACATTTATAGCTCTGAAAAAGACAATTTACTAAACAGTCATGTGTTATCTGCAGAAAAGGAAAATTTGATTAAGTAGAAAGTCATCTTTTTCAAATATATTTTCTATTAGAAAAATGTACCCACTTATTACATGATCTTTTGCTTAGCTGACCAATTTGATTTCCCTGTTTTCTGTCAAAAGACCCCTACCCTATAAATTTACAGGGATCTGATTATCTTTTAAAAAGCAGTTACAATCCCATGACTGTCCAAGTCAATTTTAAATTGTAAAGTTATTAATCCTCCTTTCCTAAAATAATTATAAGCAAGGATGAATTCATATAATTACTATAAAATAAAACACAATGGATCACTTTTTAACCTATAAATATAGATACTCAAATCAATGCATCTTTTCTCATCCCCACATTTCTCACATCTCTATAGTATGGCTTTATTCTAGACAGAGGGAACAATTTTATTATTTTAACTGGTAATGTCATTCCTCTCAAACCTGAGGTTTATTCATTATTTCTATTCTGGTCTTCCTTTTTAGAACTTTGTATTCAGGACTGAACAGCTTTCAAAAAGAGAAACTTTGTATCTGAACAGTGAGCTCCTTTCTTTAACTCTGGTTGACAGGGTACAAGAGTACTTAAAGGGAGTTTACCTAGCAAATGCACTTCTCGTTGAATCTGGCAACAGTCCACACTTCAAATGCCAGCAACTCCCCATGAGCCTTGGATTGTCAGCTAATTTCAGCTAAAAATGATTCCTACAGTGGGTTTCTCGCATTAATTATTCTTAAGAACCAGTTAATTGTCAGACGGTGTTAAAACTAACTTTTTCCAAAGGTTTCCCGGGTGCATTAAACCCCATTTGCACTTCATTGTCACTGAAACCCCGTGATACTCACTCCAGTGACGTGTTCATCAGCAGTCCATGTCTTCTGTCTTCCATGGCAGCTGATCTGTGTACTAAAATGACAACACGTGCAGCAAGCCCAGCCTTTCCAAGAGCCATCCTGCTTGATTTCTTTTTATTTTTCAAGATAAGGTTCTATGGAGAAAAAATACTGGAAGAGCTCTTTATCATCATCATTATCATTATTATTACTGTCAAACTCTGAGAATTAGGCCATATATATTTTCCTGAGGTTACTCCCCCCCCCAAAAAAAAAAACAAAAACAAACAAACAAAAAATCCAGTGGCTTAGCATCCACATCAGCACTTTTAATATAACTCAAATTAGTTTAGCTATAGCTCGAAAAAACACTTCATTGTTTCAGGTTGTTAACCACATTGTCTTATAAAATGAAGCATGTTTACTGTCATTTCGCAAAAGTCATTTCTTCCTTTATGAATTTGGCAATGAAGAATTTCAAAGATACTAGTGTGGGTTTGTTATCGTGCACCAGCCAAAGCTGCCAGGCCTCATTACCTCCAAGACAAAAATTACAGACTAATGTATTAAATGTTTGAATAGAAACACGCCACGCACCCTCTCTGTTCTGCGGTAATGGGATGACACCAGCAGCCGGCAAGCTGAACTACAGCCGCCTCCCCTCCCCCTTGGCATTGCAGTGCACAGAAGTGGAGAGATGATAAACATCCAAGTAAAATCGAATTGCTGGATTTATTGCCAGCAGGACCCAGCAGTGCTTCTGTTCCTGTGAATGCAGCGCATTCATTTTAACAAACCCCATTTCAAGGGTCTGTCACGAAGCAAACGCACTTCTTATCTGGCAGAATATTTAGCATAGCAGCTCCCAGCCTCAATTTATCTCCTTATAAAGGGAACTAGAAGTCAATTTGAAAGGTTTGTTCTGATTCTATAAAATAAATTGCTTTCAATGATTACATAATGATGTCATCCTGGCTGAAGTGGATTGATTTTTTTTTTTAAGTGTTTCTAATTTTCCAGTCGCTTTAAAAAAAAAAAAAATCACTTTTGTTTCTCTATGAGGTTTATACTTCCAGACATGATGGATAAGTCCTTGAACACAGTTTGCATCCCCACAATGTAATGATGAGGTCACATTTTAAAATCCACCACACCAACAGTGATGAACTTTCCCTCCGTCTGGTGATTTACCTATCATGCACACCTGGCAAACAAGGAACCCCAAATTATTTCCTCCTGTCTGAATTTAAGCTGTAAAGTCCAGCCTTATTGTCTTAATTTGTTAATGTTTATATTGGACACCTGGAAGACACAGGCTGGCAAAAAGGTGGTGAGAGAGCTTAAATGTATGACAGACAAGTACATTGGTCGGTCCGTGGTGCATAGGAAATATGAACTTCACCCAAACTGGAAGGAGTCATTCTTTAATCCGCACCAGGCAGGTGCCTGAGCGTGGCTCTCATACTTCCAATCTGTACATTTCTAAAATTGAAAAACCATGGAAAATTTGTGAGAAAATTTAGATCACTTGGGAGAGAATAAAATAGGAAGAACATGAGTTTTGGACTGAGACTGATGCAGGTGCGAATCCTGACCACTGATCACCCACTGGTGACCTAACCTCAGGTTTATTCTCTGGGAAATGGAGGGATATAATGCCTACTTCATAGAGCTATTGGGAGGATTAAGAGATATAATCTATCTCACAGAGCATGGCACATTGGAATATGCAATGAGTATTAGCTATTGTTATTATTTGATTTTGAATAATTAATTTAATTCACCTATTAAATATTTTTACTTGCCAAAATATGGTTTTCTAGTCATAGAATAAAAATCTAGGCTACTATACCACTTATAGCAATTTTTTTAAGATTATCATTCTCCTTCTCTACGTTGATCATCAATTACAGTAAAGTCTGCTCAGCTGTGAACAGCTTCCAAGTCAAGAGGCTTTGGGTATGTGGCATTGAGCTCACATGGACATGTGGACATGTTTCTCTTTTCCTAAAGCACCTCCCTCCACCTTTTATGATTCTACCATGGATAGCTGTGAATCAATCAGAATGAAAATAAAATGCTTTATAGTCCACTCATGCTTTAATTCAATATTTCACTTCCACTTTCATAATACTGTATATATTAGGGGTTTAGAGTGTAGTTTAACCTAACGCTTTATTTTTTTTTAAATGAGCACTTATGATAATCAATTTGCCATATGTTAAGTGCTGGAATGCTGTCTCTTCCTTCTAGGAGGTTGCACTCTAGAAGGATGAATGATAACTCTTACCAAATGATAACCAAATGATTGAAATATAAGATGAAGTGGCACAAGTGCCATGTGAGAGAAAGAAAATCTTAAAAAATATATACGTATTATGGGGCCCAGAAACAGCTTCTATGAGATGGCATTTGGTGTGAGCGGTGATGTGTGCATAGGTTCCCTTTCAATCGAAAAAAATTGGGGTAAGTTTGGGGAAACAGGTACAAAAGAAAGAACAATTCAAGCAGAGCAAAATGTGTACATAGGGAGTAGTAGATGTAGATCATCTTGTAGAGGATCTTGAATGCTTACGTAAGATTTTTCTCCTCAAATTATAAGGATTGGGAAAACACTGAAAGTGTTTGAACAAGGAAATAATGTGATTAAAAAAAATTGGAGCCTTAGAAGGATGAACCTAGCAGCAATGTAAAGGCAATATAGTAACGGGGAAAGATGAGGTATTGGGACATCCACAGAATCCTATTTCAGAAAATAATTAATGAGAGCCTGAACCATAAGCCTCCAGGTGGTACTACACAGCTCTCTTGGTAAAATACCTATTACAGAACTTTTTTCAATTAGGTACTTAGCAATTGTGAAGGGGATGGATGTGTTCACATTAAATAGCTGGGTAATCTCTTCCTTTCATGCATGCCAACTCATTATCATATTCTCTTTCCCTCATACCAGTGGAAAAGCCTAAGATGGCAACTCTCTTACCTGGTCCCCTCAATGCAGCATTAGGAATAGGGCACGGTATCCTCTGCTTCTCTGCACTGTAGCGAAAGTAGTGTTCAGAGAGCAGGCCTATAACTGATTTCACTCCTAGGGTGCTCTTTTCTGAGAAGCTATCACAGGCCATGTAAGGAGCTAGGCAGTCTTGAAATATGTCTCCTTTTCCCCATTCCTAGAAATAAGTAAAATTTTCTCCAATGTACTCAAAGTGGTCTTTTAATAATCCTTTCAATAGCCCTCTGAACAAAAACTTTGTGCAAGAATTATCATTCTGTTCTTACAGATTGGGAAAACTGAGAAAGAAAGATTAAGTGGCTTGCCTGAGGTATCCAGCATGTCAATTTTAGAGCCAGGAATAGTCACCTTCACTGTATCTCCAACCCCTTAGCATAATGCTGTGCCATTATGAGTATGCTCCTTGTGAGCTGCATGAATGGCACCATGTATGTATCAAAATCATACCTATATCCTGAGTACTTATAAATATACATGAACATTATGAATGTCACAGAAAAGAAAGATCAGTGGATTATACTACCACTTCTCTCTTCCTTATATTTATAACTTATTTACAAGCTTCTAATATAAACTAAATTTAGCCTTTAAGATTTTTAAAATCTTTTTTTGTTGTTGTCCTTCTTTTGTGGAAAGGCTTGAAGTTTTTACCTACTTTATCCAGTTCCCCATCAAAGCCGAAGTTTACACAGCGTAAGATTTGGTCCAATACGATAGCATGCTTCTCAGAACCATGTATTTTATTTTTCTTACCTTATGATTATCACAATAATGTTGTACACAAAAATGTTGAAGCTCCAGATATGTAATTAAGTACTTATATTAGTTTGAAATGTTTAAGGCTACAGTAGGAAACCCAACTACCAGGTACTTAAACATAAAGAAATTATTGTTTATTCGATACAAAGTCTGGAGGTAGGTGATCTCTGGATTGATTTAGCAACATAATGATGTCATAAAATACCTGGGCTTCTGTTCTGCCACCTTTTCCATAATGACTTTTTCTCACCTCATGGTGATAAGATGGCTGCTGTAGATCAGGCATCACATCCTTGTTCAATAAGGAAAGAAGTGGGAAGTAGCAGTACCAGCAAGCAACTACCAGGTGCCTATCTCTTTTATTTAGAAAAAGGATCTTCACCAGAAGCTTTCTAAAAGAATATTGTTGATATTTCATTAACCAGAACTAGATTATGAAGCCACATCTAGCTGCAAGACAAACTAGAAAAATATTATCTTGCTTTTACTGGCAGGAGAAAGAAAGGAAGATGGGAAGAGAAACCAAGTATCAGAAATAATTCTCTTGTCAATCAACGGTAATTTTTAAAACACACTATACATGTTCTTCATTTAGTTTCTTTTGTAAAGCTACCCTTTAGGGAAGGCAAAATAATTGGAAAGAAATGAGAGAGATGAAGAAAATAAGGGTAATAAATGGATAAGTGTTGGAGGAAAATGATTTAACAAAAAAGGGAGAGGGAGAATTTTTGTGTGATTGAACAAGCTAAAAGGTGTCTTTTTAAAAAAAATTCCTATACATTTTTGAAATATATTGTGAAAATCACTCAGAAAAATGGGTCATGTGACTCAGCTTATCTGAGATCACCTTTTGAGTTCTTAATTTTTTACTGCTTTTATAATAATGTCATGACCAGGATTATTTTCCGAAAATAGTTTCACATGGCATTACTTATATCCTTTCAATAAAATAACCTTTAACTTTTCAATCATGCAGTAAAATATTACAAATGAATATAGGAAAGCTCACTTGCTTTTCTTACTTATTTCTAATACCTGCTCTAAGTATACCTAAGAGATCGTTGATATCTATGCACGATTGGGGCCACAGCAGATAATTGAGTTGTCTGCCTCCAGATCCTGGGAGTCAGAAATTTTCCTCTGGGTGGTTCTAGCTCAAGAAATGACCAATCCATCAGGATTCAACAAAACTCCAATTTGCAAATATGAAAGGCATAGTACAAGAGAGCATTTGAAATGGCACCTCAGAGCTGATAATGTAACAATTTCCAATTGCTGCTGCCACTCTGCTTCCTGCATTTTAATAAAAGTATTTTATTTTTCAGCCATGCCCTAAGGCAAGTCAATCAAGAGTGGCACCAGGTTTAAATTTAATAAATAAAATAAATAATGCTGTTCATTGTGATACCTTAATGCCAGGCAATATGAAAGGCTTTTTCTTCTCACACTGTGAGCTCCAATAAGTGCTAAATATCCTCCTTGGTAAAGAAATAAGCTGAGCTGAACTGCTGTTCTTGTATTCATATTTACTCCCCTAATAATAATTGTCAACAACAGAAGTAACACACCTGCATTGATCAATTTTCATGTGGCAGGCCCTGTGCTAAGCACTTTATACGTGTCTCTTACTTTATTCCCCACAATAACTCTGTGAGATAGGCAACATTATCCCATTTTATAGATAAGAAACCTGAGGGTCAGAGATATTAAGAAGCTTGTCAAGGATAACATACTTTAAGTCACTTGTCACAAGGCTAGCTTTTGAACTATTATAACACTAACAGCCCATTTCTACCAAAGCCACTCCAGTTCTTACCAATACTCTGTAAGAAACTAGTCTCTTTGCATTCTGGCATTCTAGGAATATCATAAATCTCTCAACCCAGTTAACAAAAAAAAAGAAGTATTTCTAATGTTCGAGTACGTTTCAAATAGTATAAGGTTTGCTATTCAGCAGATTCTTAATAAATGGTTATTGAATTGAAATGCACTCTTTATTTGCTTGTGCATCTTCCTTCATTTTCTAAGGAGCATTGCCTATTAAAATAAAAATGAATGTAATGGATTGGGTGGGTACAGTTCAAGTTATTGCCACCAGGAAGACTTAACATATCATCTGCCATGTGGAGTATTCTCTAACAAGGCACACCCCATGGTTACAGGCAACCAAATGGAGGCAAACAGTTCATAGCTTAATTGTCTTCCAAGTTTTTATAGCATCAAGAAAAGTCTTGACCCTGCCAAGCAAGCTGGCAGAAAAATATGTCTTCTTAAAGCTTTGTGATCTTGAAACACTCCTTTCAAAAATGTCCTCCACCCACAGGCAGATATGTTTATCCAGCATTCTGTGTGTTAAAGAAAATGAGTCTATTGAAATGTGTTTCACTAAAAGGACTATAGATTTAAAGAAATACTTGGGAGCATTTTCAGCCCACTTCTTAAAGAATCTCATGAGAGAAGCCATGGAAAATGCCACAGTATTTCCAGGGCCTAACTCTATGGATCTAAGGGATATCTGTCTTCTAAAGAATATATAAATGCCAAGCAGTGATTAACAAACATTCATTTACAAAACAGTATAAAAGCTCACAACAAATACTGACTCAGCTTCACTCAAATAATACTAACCTATTGAGGTACCTATTTGTTATTTTTTATAAGATTTGCTATCCCTTGCTCTTCACCTTTAAAAAATACTTTCTAAAACTGCTATGCCTTGAATATCACTACACACACACATGCACACTATTCGTATATAAAGGAATCTGTTGTAGTTAAAAGAGCAATATTTTGGAAGTCTTTGTTGCTATTTCTGGTGTTATAATCTCTTGCCATCACTTACATAATTTGACTTTGTTTCCCCTTATGTAAAACTGAGATGGTAACAGAACCATCTACAGCCAATTCTCATTATTCGTGGTGTTCTAACAAGTCACTACAAAGATTGAATTGGCAAATACTGAACCATTGCACTAGGGGAAATACAGAGTTAGGTTTCTGTGAACCTCTGGTCACAAAATGCTTATGAATACATAACATTTTTTTAAATTTGTGTTTCTGTTTAAAGACATCTTATTCAATATATATTGGTGATTCATTAACATTCAACTCATGGCAACAGCACTCTAACTCATACCTAAACAAAGCTTATCTAACCATTTTTTTTTTTTTTTGGACTTTTTGCACTTGGAAACAGTAGTCAGCACTCCAGCATTATGCTTAGGGGCCATTTTAAACAGTGAAGTCATCAAAAAAACACAATATGCACAAAAATGTGGTACTAAATAGGCCACGAAAAAGACATTTGTTTTTGTATTAGAGTTTAAACAAAAAGGTAGAGTATAAACTTGTTCAACCTCAGTTGTGAATGTGTGCATTGGGAGACTCAAATTTTCACAACTTTGTGTATGTCTGAGAATGATCTTGGAAGTGTTTAGAGTATTGATTTTGGGGATTGCAAATAAATGTCAGCAAATAGAAAAATTTGCAAATATAGAATCCATAAATAATGAGGATCAACTTTACTTGGAAATGTTAAAGATCAAATTCTGTTTTCCTTAGATAAAATTCTTTATATGGAAGTCCTGGAATTTATTTTTCATTAATATGTCAAGGGTATATAGACCTTGTGCTCTAACTTTTGCATGATTCTAGGCCTTAGAAGATGATGAGAAAAGAGTCTTCCAACAAAGAGAGATTAAAATGCTGATTTGAAAGATGAAGATGCTGATTTGCAAGAGTCCAAGAGGCCAAGGCAAGAAAGAAAAGGCTATTCCTAAATTGCTCATGTTATGTAAGTTCTAAATGATTTCCACTCATTCATTTACTTGGCAACACATTTAATATTGTAGGAATTTTGCCAGGTAGCAGACAACAAAGCAGAACGGAATATAGTTGCTCCTTTCCAATAATGTTTTCAGCTCCTTGGGGAATGTATTAAATCCGTAGGCCACCTTTTGTAGCTCGGTCTGCTCATGCAGGAAATGGCCACACAGACTTGTGTTTGCTCCAGTTTGTATCTTCCCAAACTAATCTGTTCTCCTAGACAGATAACACTGGGAAAGCAGTATGAAGATTAAACGAAATAAAAAATATCCCCCATTTCCTTAGAGTTAGCATAAGGCTGAAATGCATGTAAGAGCAAGATAGAAATTGTCAAAGAATATATTCATGTTACTTTATTGTAATTATTGATGTTAGGAACAAAGTTATGTCATTACCATAAGTCACCATCATCATAAGTCAGTTGTTTTCCTTGAATGAATATTTTGAAGAAGTACCACAGATTGATTTCTAGAAGGTTAATATTTTAAAAGACATACTGGTACTTGCTCTCCCCTGCAGTTTAAGGATTTCAGACCACAATATAAGTACATAACAAATCATTTATCATGCCTCTGCCAACAGAATTTAAGTTGAAATTCAATGCTGGCACAAATAATTTATATTCCTGGAATTGAATTTTCAATGTATAAAATTAAGAAACAGCAACACGAGTTCATTTGTAGATGCTCTGAGTCTGAACCTACAGCATTAAAAGTGATTCACCTCTTCTCAAACTCTCATTGTCAATGGTGGTAGCATCATCAATCATTCCAGTCAGTATGTGACAGAAAGACTTTTAAATCATGTCTTAAAGTCAGTTTTTCATCATCCTTTTCTTAACTCTAACTATCCAATTCTCAAGAGTTGGATATTGTGCATATTTTTATCCTCACTTTTACCTTATTTTAATAGGTTCTAAGATGCTCTTTGTGATCAATCATTAATTTTATCTTTTCTTTTTGATTTTATAAAAAAGTGAATTGGTAAGAGAGGAAATAATTGGTAATTGTTGTATTTCTTCTCATATTAACAGAGCACTAAAGTACTTGTAGATTCTTTGTGCAAGCAAGGGAAGAACATTTCCAACATTTGTAAATATTAAAATTCAGAGTGGAAGAGTTCAATATCAGCAATCATCTGACCATAACTTTATGCCAGCATTACCATTAGCACGACAGTTCTACACGTTTCTTATTACTTTACTAACACTTAACCAATTATCATTTTGAAGATCTCCAGTTGCTTCAACCACCCACTAAAGTTAGCTAAATTATATTTGACTGAAATAATATACTCAAGCCCATTTTTAATCTTTCCTTGGATCTCTTCTACACATTCTAAAGGGCTGTTTCTCATTATTATTTAGGGTCTTAGTCTTGAATGCTCCTGAATATGAAATGAAGGAGAGGTCACAAAAGAGAGAACCTACTTAAGGAAATAGGATGCAGAAATAGAAGCATGACCCAGAGTTGTAAATGACAGTCTGGGTACAGTTCTGTATGTCAAAAAAAAATCATCAGCAATTTTACTCAATTTTCAGAAAAACAATGGGAGCAGGGGAGATGTGAAGGTGGCAAATTATTACCTAGAATGCTATTACAGAAAATAAAGTAAGCTAGAAAAAATTTATAGAATGAAGATCATCATCTTGGCAGTCTATAATAAACACCAAATTGTTGCATAAATCTGAAATGAGTTCTTACCTTAACAATTCTATATTAAAATATTATTAGAGTCTCTCCTCAAACCCTGATGGCGCCTCTGTGTATTTACTTTTTAAATCAATGTCCAGGCATATTTTTTTCACATATCTAACCATGGAACAATATTTGCACAAAACAAGGTTGACTGGTTTCTTACAGGTTGTCTACACTGAAATATAAGGTAATGTGGCTGTCCTGTGGATTTTGCGGCTTGAGAAATGGTAACACACAGTTATTAGGTGCACCTGCCTAATCCTGAGACATGTTCCCAGGGACGTAAGGTCAGTCACTCAGTCTCTAAGTACTTTCTGGAGGGTCTGCTATTTTCTAGGAACCATGCTGAAAGAAGGCTGGTATTTGGAAACCATTGCACCACATTGTCTATTTCAAATGGGTACTACGTGGGGTTTTGTTCTGTGTCCAAGGATTGATTCTGCCACATATTATCCCACCTTTTAATGAAAGAATGAAAAAGAAAGGCACATTTTTGAGTTCCCACTATGTTGGGTAACATACCAGAGGATTTTACAGGTGATCTCATTTAATCCTCATATCAACCCTGAAGGAAGGTCATCCATTTTTTACAGATGAGGACTTTGAGGCTCAAAGAGGCAACACAAATTGAACAAACGACTTAATAATTTGAAAATGATAAAGCTGGAAATGAAATCTAATTCAATCTGAGCTCCATTCTGTACCACTCTTCTTTGGCCTTTGGAGTTAGGAAGACTTTTCTATCTTCGAGAACCCACTATACTAAAGCTGACACCCTTGAGGGGATTGTAATTCATGTTCCTATCAGGGAGAGAAGCCTTCATTTTCAGGCAGTGCTTCAGGAAGAATCCATTGTCTCCTGCATGCTAGAATAAAATCCAGGAATGGCATCATAGCTAAAGGACAGAACAATAGCCTAGGGTAAAGGAAACAGGGAGACAAAATTTAGGCTTCTCTTATTTCCAGTTTTACTAAGGGTCAGTCTGGTCTATATGATTCTTCCCTGATACATTGTTACAGTAGATTTATGCTGTAACATACAGAAAAACCTGCAACATCCCCAGAAAATAAAAGTGTGGGGGGGGGGGATTTTCCCCTTTTAGGATACTGAGATATACATCTCCTGAAGTCCCTGGAAAATAATAGGTGATGTTATTTCTGTCACATGCCTATATCTTTTGTTCCATTGATTGCAAATGACTTTGAGTATAGACTCACCAGTGTATTCCCCAAGTGTTTTTCGTCTGCATAAAACATGAAATTGTCAAGCATGGAGGACTACACAGTTCACTGCAGCCACCAGAAGTCATTGATTCCTGCATTTATTTCTTCTAGATTTCAAATCTATTTTCCATGCTGCTTGTCATATAGGGTTGACATGTGTCACAAGATGCTAGTACAAACTGAAGTGATGCATAACTATCAGGCAAAATTTTAAAGGAATAATACATTTTAAATGCTTCTCTATCTTCTTTGATATACTCAGATAATTGCCAAAAATCAACATTTATAGGAGTAATATATATAAAATGAAATTTTTCTCAGTTAAACTCAGAAAAGCTAATAAACAACAAAAATCAAAAATCAAAGAGAGCCTCCAACTTCATTTTGCTGCTGACTTTAAATGCACAGAGTTAACAATGTTTTTAAACTGTCATTGAAAGATTCGCTGATGATAACCTTTCAGTTCTCTTCTTGATATCTCGGGGTCTTAGATTTCAGCCCCTAGGATTCTCATCTAATTGTGGCACTGATTTTCCCTGAGCTATCTGAAGATCCCTTTATTTACTAAGGATCAATTTTTCTCATCTTTTAAATCATGTCTCTTCTCTGCAAATTATTATGGGCCAAAGGAAATGAGGACTAGGAGAGGGAAGAAAGTCATTTTAATCCAACGTTACAACATTTATTCAAGTACTCTTGTAATAAGGTGGATATATATACTCTCCATTTATAGATAGAGCAATATTACTAAGTTATGTCCATAGAATAACAGTAGTACAAGGTAAGCGGCAGGGCTTGCTGTAAACTGATGACCCAGAGTCTAGGCAGGAAATCTAGATAGATTACAGTCAAGAGTACTAAGTTATCATCCCTGATTCACTGTAAAAATGTATAAAGTAAAAATAAAGACTCCTCATGCCACATTTGCCCTTTCTATTCTAACAAACACAGATGCACATGTGTGTACAAACACACATGCATACACTACTATCTGGACTCATGTCCCATACAGAAACAGAGATAAAATGCTAGCATAGTCTTCCAATTGGGCAACTTTCTTTGTGCAGAGTGGACACAGTGAAATAGGGCAAAGATAAGTTAAACATTAATAAGATAAAAAAATAGCATTCCCTGTAGAAAAATATTGAATGCTATTTTTCTACATTATTAGAGCATTCCTACTTGACACTTGGCTGTTCAGAAAGAAAGCTAAGCTCCACATGACTTACATGGCTCTGTATTTGGTGCTTTCGAATCTCTTTTATCTCAATTCTTGCCACTTGTTCTCATTATTTCTGCTGTATAATTATAACCTATTAGGTTGAGCCACATGAAATTGCCAATAGTTAAAGTCTTAGACCTATGGAAATGTCAATTTCATATGTTTCAACCCATGACTTTAGTTCACCAGTCTGCCCACGTTGCCTGTCTCTGAACTCTGGCCCTTGCTGAGGTTAGTGTCTTTTCATGTGCTTTCCCATACACAGTCCCTTCCTACCTTTATTTGACTAACTCTAACTCATCCTTTAGGTCTCTAATTCTTTGACTTTTCTCCCAGCAAACTTTTCACTGAAAAAAATGGGTTCTGTGCTCTAAGCAGAAAAAAAATGTAGGATCCAATCTTTGTTATTCCCACATATAGCTATCTATAGAATCTACTGTTTGGAACTTAGCTCCATTGAATCCCTCCACCTGCTTTGTTTATTATTCTGCTTCTGACAACTTGCCCCACGGTAGAAATACTTGCAGAGGTTGGGAATTTATTCCTTCTTCATGGTAATGAAAGCTTATTTCGACGGCATTTACCTTTCTCAGCCAGATAAGCAATCACATCTACCAGCTGCAAATGTGTTATTCTCTAAATTGGATAAATTCACCAACCTCTACACTTTCTGCTCAAAACTAGTTTTATATAGGGACAATAGCTTTTATTGCAGTCATAGGGAAAGCTATATTTTTCACCTTTTAGACACTCAGTACAATTCCAGGTGCTGCCAGTCTTTAATCTGATTCTTATTGATATGGATTGAAGATCCATATCATCATATGGATACTTCAGAAAAAGAGCCCCACAAGATGTTATTATAGATCCAGATATTATTCCTACTACAGCCTGAGCTTGAATCTTTTGAAGTGGATAAAACTTTCCCAACTCAGCAAAATCTATTGCTGATTTTAAGAGAACATTTCTAATACAGTCCCAGTAAGTTGACAATAGTATAGACAGAACTTTTTATTTTTATTCTTTTTTGAAGAAAAGAGATCACCATAGGAGTATGAATGTGGCTATCACTGAAGTAGGAAGAAAAAAAACAACCTAAAGCTTTTTCTTCTAAAAAAAAATTTCTTGAAATACCCTATAATCTAATTATTACCAGACTAAAGCTATACCATGAAGGAAAAATACAGGGGTATACTGAAATTTGGACAATAAAAAAATCTGGACTACCAACAATTAGTTACTTCAGGTTGTTTAATTTCTGAAAAGTCTAATATTTAGGGAATAATAACTACTGAATTTAGTGCAATTATAAACAAAATATAGTACCCAGAAAAAAAGTGAAATAGTTTTACCTGTATAAAAACACAATAGTTTCCTGGAACATGATCCTAGACATACCAAAAGTATAAAGAAATGACTTCTAGGACTACATGTTCCACACCAAAATTAACCTGGATTAAACTATCTATAAAACAAAATTCATTCATTTATTTCATTTAAAAACTATATATCAATATTTATCAAGAACCTATTATGTGCCAGGCACTGTACTT
This sequence comes from Varecia variegata, assembly GCA_028533085.1. NCBI lineage: Eukaryota > Metazoa > Chordata > Mammalia > Primates > Lemuridae > Varecia > Varecia variegata. The sequence continues at coordinate 81,756,197 of CM052436.1, forward strand.
GAGCATTAAAAAACAAAGTCAATGATCTTCAGAGCCTAATAAATAGATCCTTTTAGTCTAGTAGGCAGTAAGAACAAACAAAAAGGATAGTGGAACTAACAAGTGCCATGATTCACCACTCCACTTAACATGAAACAAGGCAAGAATCTTCTCAGAACAGCCCATTTCTGTAGGATCTCAGAAGATTACAAAAATTCAAAGGCAGTCTTAACAAATCTCCCATGACACTAACTTGCTTTCACTAACCAACATACTCTAGGAACAGTCAAATGGTTAAGCAAACCATCTCAGCAACATTTGGCCAGACTAGAGAATTCAAGTTTTGTTTCCCATTGTTATGTGGGTTTTGGGTTTTGGTGTTGTTTTTAATGCAGTTACCTATAGAGATGCACCATGGTGGACAAATACTACTGAGATTTATGTTCATAATCATTTTTTCATGTTTCTATTTTCTAAAAGTTTATGGCAGTTTCTTTCTGTCCAACCCCAACTTCTCCCTCATGCACACTCAAAGAGCTTAAAATTAAAAAGCCTTTCATGCAGTGGTGAATAAAAACAATAATGATCAAAATCACCAGGCTGTCTGGAGGAGATCATTAAAAAGGATTACTGCACTATAATATAACAAAAGGAAGCAACAGACAAAGAAAAATGAATAGGAAACTTTTGTTATAATATTTTAACTAAAGAAAGGATTGATTGATTTTTTTCCCCCCTGGAACTAAAGTTTTTGAGATAAACTTAATTCTGACATAGAAAATCCCAGACTTAGAAAGAGATTTCTTAAGTCAGGAGGGAACTTTTCTTTGTCAGGTGGCCTTTGAACTTGTTGAGTTGAACTTATCAGTGGAGTCAATTCCACTGCACCTTCAAAGTAGATATGGATAGTTTTTCAATTTAAAGGGAGCACTTACCTTTAACACCAGGAGATACCAATAATACAGAATGGGATTTGCCCAAAGGGTACAATAAAAAATTTCAAATTTTATACACTTTGAGGGTGAAATTCTGCTTGTAGCTACTGTATATTTTGAGGCTCTTATTTATATATATGTTATCTTTTCCAAAAAATAAAAAAAAATATGTAAGGTCACTACTTGGAGAAGAAACAATACTCTTTCCAATGATGCCAAAGCAAAGCAAAATTTTATACATCAAATGATCTTGGCTGATGTATTAAATTGTTATATGTTTAAAATCTATGAAATGGACTTCTTCTTCTTGCCAAAATAGAGTAAGAGAAACCTCATTTACCTTCCTGACTGAAACAACTAAAAATCCTGATTAAATATTTGAAAGAATAGTTTTTAGACATTGGACATTAGCAGTGCAGAACTGTGATTCCTGAAAGAGATAAACAAACAGGGCGAGCCATATGATTGTCTCAGCTTATTGCCTCAAAATTTTCCAAACTGCAACACCTGGAAGGGGACCAGATAGAACCTGGCTTTCCTTCTTAATTGAGGAAACAGCATGGGAATCCAGAGAGGCTAATGTGGCTAGAGTCTGAAGGGCAGAGGAACAGCATGATGGAGAGACCTACATAAAGAGAAAACTTCAAGGATCTGCAGGGTCTTGGAGCCCAGTTTAGCTGAGTCTTGATCAGCTCCTGAGTGTGAGGAAACTACTGGAAACTACCGGAGGCCACAGTTTACACAGGGCTGGGAATAGCTTGTATTCTCACCAGCCATAGTAACAGAACATCTTATAATTCACAAAATATCAGACAAATTACTCAGAGTGGGATATAGGGTACCTCATCAGTGGGAAAAATTCTAGACTAAACTAAAGATAGATCTTGTCCTTACCTAAGACATCTGATAAAGAAAACCCCAAAGGATCAAGAAATATAACTGTATTTAAGAACAAAGCCCAAAAATATTTATAGAAATGCAAAAATATCTAGCACTCAACAAGGCAAAATTCAATTTTGGTTGATAATCAAGGTTATCCAATCAAATATTACTAGACATTTTAAAAAAGCAAAAAAATGCAACCCATTACAAGGAGAAAAATAATAGAAACAGACCCAAAACTTACACAGATAGAGTTTGCAGACATTCGACCAGTTGTTTAACAGCTATTAAACTATATTGCATATGTTCTAGAAGGTAGAAGGAAGATGGAGCATGTTAAGTGAAGATATACACCCAAATCAAAGTTCTAATAATGAAAACTGCAATGTCTGAAAAAAAATTGGGTGACATTAACAGCAAATTAGACACTGTAGAAGAAAAGATTAGTTAACCTAAAGACATAGTACTAAAAACTATTCAAAATAAAATATAGAATATTCCTAATACAAAGAAATGATAAATGCTTGAGGTGAGATATCCCAATTACCCTTATTTGATTATTACACATTGTATGCCTATATCAAAACATCACAGGTACCCAATAAACATATACAATTATTATGTACCCATAATAATTAATAAATAAAAATTTTAAATTGGTATTAACTGATCAGCACTTATGTGCACATATAGTAGTAACATTCATCGGGTATCAGGCAGGTGAGAGCTGGGTGGAGGGGATGGGTATATACACACCTAGCGGGTGCAGTGCACACCGTCTGGGGGATGGACACGCTTGAAGCTCTGACTTGGATGGGGCAAAGGCAATATATGTAACTTAAAGATTTGTACCCCTACAATATGCTGAAATTTAAAAAAAAATTAAAATAAATAAATAAAAAGCAAAAAAATAATTAAAATAACCAAAAAGACATAGGAAAAAAAGGAGTATAGAATATAAAAAGAGCATCGGTGAGCTGTGAGGCAACTTCAGGAAGTCTACCATACATGGAATTGTAGTTCCTATAAAAGACAGAGAGGGAAGAAAAAAAAATTAAAGAAATAATGGCCAAATTTCTTCCTAATTTTATGAAAGCTATAAACCTTCTGATCCAAAACTTTCAACCAACCTCTAATGCTTGAACAAGAGTAATATAATCAAATTGCTTAAGAAGTGACAAAAAGAAAGTCTTAAAAGCACATATGTTGTACTGATGAACAAAGAATAATAGTATATTCCTCATTTGAAAAAATGCAATACGAAATACGGTGGAGCAGTATCTATAAAGTACTGAAAGAACAAAGAAAATCTATCATCCTAGAATTCTATACCCAGTTAAATTATTTTTCAAAAATGAAGAAGAAATAATTACGATTTCAGACATAAAAATGAATTCATCACCCGCAGATCTGCACTGCAAGTAGTGTTAAAGGAAATCCTTTAGAATAAAATAAAATGCCATCAAATTGAAATATGTATCTATGCAAAGGAATGAAGAACACTGGAAATTGGATAAGCCCTTTGGATCACATAAAAAGAAGCTAAAACTGAAACACCAATACAATAGTTAGATACTAAAGAATTAGTCAGATCCTCATGTATAGCATTTATAATGGAAATGGTCAAGAATTATTAAAATACTTCCATGCTTCTTGCACCCTCTACCAGGTAAGATATAAAAAGTGATCAGAGACATAAGAGGGAGGATTTGCTACAGAATTTTTGCGGGGAGAGAGTATTTGTGGCATAGATGTTTCCATCCCTCTTTTGGTGCGGAAGCTGGAGCATTTTCTGCTTCATCCCCACCCGAAGGGTAGTGAGACCTCAGGGGACACTTGTAGTTGGAGTCATGGAGGACTTATCCCTGATTTACATCTGTGAAAATTTTAATTGCCTGTAGCTGCAGAATAGAAATGAATGCATATTTTGTCCTGACTTTCCAAGTTCCTAAGAGCACATGATATGTGAATGTTTCCTACAGCAAACATTGACTAAAGCAAAAGGGAAAGTGTGACTAGATCTTGGCTGCTGTCCAACAGAACAACCTAAAGGGATGGTGAGACCATGTAGTAAATACATGGAAGTGGACACCAAATTCCAGATAAAGGTACTACAAACAGCTATGTAGAAGAGACAGACACCTGCCCAGGTCAAGAGAATTGCAGGAAGGCAGTACAGCAGTGGGAACTCATGAAAGTGCCCCAAGAATCATCTTTAACCATCTGCTAAACTCAAAGCACAAAGTCACTCAGCCAATAATTATCCTATGCTTTCTCTCTCTCATCAGCAGCCTTCTCCATCTTCTAAAATTTTGTCAGAACACAAAGCAATAGTTATCAAGTAGGGGAGGAGTTGCGTGGGAAGAGAAAGCAAAAAACAAGTACATTCCTTCCTGTAAGGCAGAAAGCCAGACACCTGGAAATGGAAAGGGAAGATGTATCTTTGGATGAAGATTGTGTTAATTCCCCAAAATTTCAACATATACTCTGTTAAAAAGCAAAGTTACATTTATTAAAGGGGAAAGTCTTACCTTGCATCATTCTTAAAAGGTTATTTTGAAACCTCCTGAGTTTTGAAAGAAAATTTTTGGAGGAAATAACCAAGAAATTGTAAGCGGCTTCTTTTGGAGGAAAATACCAAGCATTTAGGATAGGAAGAAGTTTCCTTGTATATCTTTTATATTGTTTGAACCTTTTTTTATTTCTTACCATGTGCATTGTGGTGGTCACTGCTAATTGCCATTCGATACCCATTCATCCTTTCCTGCTAAAAAGAACCCTTATTTTGTTTAGGACAGCAATGTGCCCAGCCCCAAGTGAAGGATCTCAAATGATCTACACTATTCATGACAATCCTGTCCCCTGACTTTCTAGTCCCCATTAAAACTAGTAGGAGCATGTAATTCACTTCTTTTTTTTCTTTTTTTTTTAAAAAAAAAAAGTGATCCGGAGATAGATTGCATGGCACTGTCCTTCCCCTTTCTCCTTTCTTCCTGCCATAAATGCAGATTGATGGCTGGAGCTCGAGCAAGTATCCTATAGCCCCTTGGAAAGAGCAAAAGAACCACAGAAACTTTGACCCTGACATTGTGGAGCCAGCAAATCAAAGCCAGAACCTTGATTTCCTGTTATCTAAAATCTGAAGTGTGTTACTACCAGCAGGAGCAGCATCACTTGATAGCTTGTTAGGAATTCAGAAGCTCAGCACCAGCCCTAGAGCTACTGAATGTGAATCAGCATATTGACATGACCTCCAGGGAATTCATGTGCACCTTAAAGTATGAGAATCACTGTTCTACAAAACATAAACCCCTAGTTGATTAAGTTGTTTTTAGGTATTACGTTAACTGGATCTGAAATCATTCACACTCATGTATTTATGTTTTGTATTCTCAATTAAAGAAAAAACAACTACCAAAAAATATAAACAAATGTGTGACATAATCACAAAAAAATATTTACAGGAACTTTTTAGAAACGATTAGCGGCTATTTATTATTTACTTTCAGCATAGGTACAAAAGAGCAAACAACTAATAATGAAATGGTAAGAGAGATTTCTAGCACATATTCCTTTTGGAACTAAAAATAATTTCAAATTAATTCCAAATGCGAAGTTTTTCTCCGTGGACCACCCTATATAAAAGCCATAGCTTAATATTAAAAAGGATCCAATACTGAGATAATACAGATATAGATATAAATCTAGCTATAGATATATACTAATCAACCAAATTTTTTGTTTTGTCAAATTGTTCTTGTTTACTCTAGAGCTGAATTTTATCAAATGTAGGTTCTGCAATAACCATTTCCACCAAAGTAGACTCTTTGTAAATACAGAATTTTTTTTAATTTTTTTATTTTTTTGCTGGTATTTAAACCCTAGCTGCTGACTAAAAAGCACAGACTGAAATCACCTGCAGTTTGTAAAAATAAGCTTCCACCACTAGCATTTTCCATTTCTGCTCACTGCTCAATTGAACTGCTTATGTGTCCTGGCTTTGCTGTAAAGAAATTTTGGGCTCGAATCCCAGGATTGATTCCACAGAAACAGGATTGTTAGCTACAGAATTCTGTAAAACTTTCCTTTCTTCTACATTTATTTAACCTGAAGGGTTTGAAATCTTGGTCTCCAAAAGTTTTGCGCTAACAAAAATTTCACAGAATAACTAAGAGAAGCAGAAAAAGTGACTGAATCCATCAATTTTTTGCCCATATTCTAGACATATTTGTTGAATACAAAACATATCTATTTGATAAACCAAAGAGCCATACAGTATATTCTGCAAATATATTTTGCTAAATGTTCATGCAAGGTAGAAGTGAAAAAAGGCTCAGGAAAATAACTCATGAAAATAACTCATGATTTCTCCAAATAGGTCACAACATCACTGCCATAGAGACTGTATAACCACATTTTCTAGAAAGAAGAGAATGAAAGGTCATTAAAGTAGCCACACCTTTGTTTTCACTCAATACTGAAAATATCAGAAGTTCATAAAAATCTCACCAAACTGGTTGTGCATTGGGAAAACTATGTTCTTTTTTATTTTAATTTATGAGTAAGGACTCAGTATTTTTTTTTTTTCATTTAGCTATATGTTGGTCTTACTCCACTTTTTGATACTTATATAGAAATCCAGTTGCTCTGCTGTGCTTGTACTGTTCCATTTTATCCATGAGTGTGCAAGAATTCTCTTAATTGCCTCCGAAAGACTGGTTTTGAAGGAGAAAACCAGGACTAAAATAATAAATTTGCCCTGGCACTGAGCGGGATTAAAATATATGACCTTGGATTTCTGTCCACAAATAATTAGCTGGAAGAGTTTGGACAATCCCCTAACCTCTCTGGGTTTCATGTTCTCAATAAAGTGAGTTGTGGTCCAGATCCAATGATCTCCAGGGTTCTCTTCATCTTTAACTTTCCGAGTTCTCTGCTGTTCTTGTCTTTCTACGACCCTACCCCACCCCTCATCACCACACACTGGGCTGAGAAAAAGTTTTGATGGGGCCACTCAGAGTACATATTTCATAACATTGAAAATCCAATTGTTCAGTCCTTTCTAACATTATTTTTAAAACTACAGGTAAGAGGTAGAAGCCCAAATACAACTTTTAATGAGTAGACACTAAATTGTCATACCTTTAAGCAATGCTCCAATTCAGAAACAGGTTTCTCCTCTAAGATTAATTACCACTGTCTGACACTATTACCCATTGAAATGTTTTATGATCCCACAATACCAAGAGTTTCAAAAAGTGTCACACACTAGCAATTCCTATTACTGAAAACAAGAATATGACAATTGAATATAATGTTGAGGGGGGAAGCTGCCCCTGGGCAGTTTCACCTGGCCCAGCTTGCACTTCTGCAAGGGATGATGAAAGCTGGCACTGACCTTGGCAGTACTACTTAGAACATCTTTCTATTAGGTTAAGTTTTCTTTTAAAATGCTTTGGAACACAAGAAGTAAAGAGGAATCCTGTAGTCGACAACCAAATGTGTTCCTAGTGTCACTTTTTCTATTGCCTAACACACACATTTGCATAGCAATTGCCAGA
>CM052436.1:81763653-81814827 GCA_028533085.1 Varecia variegata
CCCCCACCCCTTCCTTTCCTCCCTTCCATCATTTGTGAATTCCCTTGGTTATATTTTTGCTTACAGACAGCTAATTATGTCTTTCACTATGTGTGGGGATGTAACTCTGTGCATGTGTGGCATTGAACTGTGCTAAAGTATAATACAAGTCAGTAGGAGGCCCTGCGCTAGGAGAGCCTGGCTGTACTTGTCTGTAAGCATTTCAACCTATCCCTTGGGCTATACAAACCCTGGGTATGGAGAGGAGAAAGGGAGAAGTCTGCCTTGAAGCAGTCTGTTCCTGGAAAATTTAAGAAGGCATTCTCAGTTAGGGCTCTTCATTTGTCTTTCTGTGCATTTTCAACATTCTTTCCCAATCTTTTCCCTCCCCTCCCCTCCTCAGCTCTGCCCCTCCCCCTCTTTCTCTCTAGGATGGTCTTATGAAATCCCTTCTGTAAGGTGGGTAAATTATAAGCACATATACATTGGGATAAGTATGTAAGGCATTGCTTCTCCCAAAAGTATTTCCAATGTTTAAACTAACTAAATAAATTCCTAATGGTGAAGTTTTAGATTCCTTTTTATCTAGATTTTTAAATGACTGTTGGGAACAGGATGCCTTTCTATCCACTCTTAGCTCACTCTACCTAAGTAGGTAACTCTTCAGGTTTGTTTTGTCTAGAACTATTCTGGAGTAGTGGATGGTGCCTAGATCCTCTACCTCTATCCCATTTTCTTCAGTATCTTCTCACAAGATTACAGACTCAGGCGACTCTGGTGGGACCTGGGAAGCTACACCAATCACCCTGATAAGTATGTAGAGACATTCCATCATTGTGTCTAGCCTACGACTTGGCTTGGAAAGACGTACATGTTATTCTAAACCAGACTTTAAATGATTTTGAGAACTCTGAGTCAGGGCACCAAGACGTTGGGTCAGTAATCTTGTCTGTTCTTGGTTCTTGGTGTGCTCCTGGCTGAAGAATGATCAGATGCACCAAAAGCAAGGCAAGCATGGAACAAAGTTCGTGGAAGAAGGACAAGATCAGTTTTTAGAGCAAGAGCAAGATATAGGTTGACACAGTAAGAGCAAGATACATTTGCCACAGAATGACAAACAGACCCCTCGGTCACAACAAAAGGGCTCTGGTTTTGGTCTGTGGTCCTGTTTTATACTGTCTGGATTGGGCCCTCCTGTGGTTCAGACATCACCACTGAAGAATTTTGATGGACAATTAACATGATAATTAGCCTTAGGTTACTGTAGGTCACTTTCCAAATCCTGTTGTGCCTGGGCTGCCTGACCTTTGGACTGGGGGAATTCCCTGCATTCTTTTGCAGATTAGCAGGGGTTTCTCCTCCCCCAGGGGTGGCAGCTGCTTGAGGGTAGGATTAAGGGTGGGGCAGCACTAAAATGGGGTGCCGCCCTCGTCCTTCCCAGGTGGGGCACTTGCTGGAGGCAGCACCAAGGCAAGGCTCCCGCCTTTGTCCCTAGGAGAGAGCCGGAATCCCTCACTTTCTACCGAACAGTTGCGTTATGATACATGAAATTCATGGTATGAGATTATTCATAATTGTTCAAACAAACAACTTCATGCTGGTTGTTCTATAAATTCTGTCTAAATAGTGTGCTGCATGAAAATCCCATAAAATCTAGAGTATACTGAACCATTGAGGGAAAATCTATGATAGAACAAGAAAAGTAAACTCTGAATTAGAACGGAGAAGAGGTATTTTTTTCCCCACATTTAACAAATATTTGTGAATAACTACAGATAGAATGATGAGTCAATCAGAGAGTCTCTGTCCTCAGAAAGTCTTGTATCTAGTATGAGAAAGGAAAATAAAATAAACAGAGATTATTCAGATAATATGCAAGCTGGGTCACTGGTCTCTAGGGAGATGACAAGGTGCCATGAGAACATATAAAAGGGTACAGTATAGTAAGGCATTTTGAGAGTGAGAGCACATTCACATAATTTTATTACAATATATTGTTAAAATTATATTATTTTATTATTAGTTACTGTTGCTAAATTTTTACTGTGGCTAATTTATAAATTAAACTTTATCATAGGTATTATGAATAGGAAAAATCATAGTGTGGGGGTGAGGGGCAACTTCCCCTTTCCTCCTAAAGTTCACTGAAAGATCAACTCACAATTAAGACAGACTAATAAGAGAAAGAGGTTTATTTACCATGCACACGGGGAGAATCACAGAGTGATTCCCAATATCCCAATGGGATCCAGATATTTTCATACCTGCCTTTTAGAGGGGAGGGGAAGATGAGGAGTGTAGGTAATTCTGTTTAGGGAGTAATAAATGGTTGCTAGGGAGGATGAATGAATACCTGGGAAAGTGAATGGAAGTGGTGATACAGATTGACTTGTAAATTACCCTGAGAGGCAGTTATTATGTTTTAAACAGTTTGGCCTTGGTCTGGTTGCATTCTTGATTTTCTTTACTGCAATATGGTGAGATAACAGGGAAGGGAAGAGAAGTGCATTGTTCTTTTGATGAGTCCATCTTGTTATGCAGATAGAAGGAAAGTCCCTTCCAAGGGCTTATTGATCTCTAAGGCCTTTAATTCCAAATACTCTTTATATCCAAGGAGTCATATTTTGGGGTGAAATTTCCTGAACTCCTTCCATAATATGTATAGGGTTTGGTACTAGCCACAGTTTCAGCCATCCACTGGGGATCTTGGAACATAGTCCCCGTGGATAATGGAGGACTAATAACATATTAATGGGACCAAGGGCAAGTGTGGCATTGAGTGAAGTGGAAGAGATAGGCAACAACTGAACCAGAGAGGCCTTCTAGAATATGGTAAGGTTTTTGATTTTCAAAGAAAGAGCAATTGAAAGAAATGGAAGTGTTTAAACCATTTGAGCATACAAATGATTACACAGACTACACGATGAAGAATAAATTAGAGGGTGGAAAAACTAGGCAGAATGCTTAGAAAGCACAATACATACATACAACCATTCACCTGACAATCAATTATAGTTTGGAATAGGATGGTGCTTGTAAAGATAAATGAAAAAACTGGAGAGATATTTAAGAGGTAAAATATGGCTTGATATGGGTTGAATATGGGCTGAGGATAAGGAGTAGCCAGGGATGGTGGTACTATTTACTGATACAGGGGTCACTGCAGCAGCCTTGTTGGGGACTTCATAGTGGACATACTGAATTTGGATGAAAGTGAATGTCTCAAGCCAGCAATTTACCATGGAGTTTTAGAGTTCAAAGGAGAAGTTTGGCCTAGAGATTGAAAGTTGGAAATTGTTGGCAAATAGGTGAATTGAAGCCCTGCTAAATAGTAAAGGGAAGAGGAGTGGAAAAAGTGGAAATGCTAAAAAGAGCTAATCCTAAATAAGTATGTATGCAAAATAATGAGGTCCACCTGTAAATTAATGGATGAGAACATCTTTCATCAGAAAAAGTTAGATCTTAAAGGGAGAAAGTGATACATACAGATACACACTTAGTTAAGGAACATTCCAAGGAAATGGTAAGAAAATCACTGTGGACAAAGACCAGAATTTTACATTTTTTTATCTCTCTCACAACAAATCAAACTATATCATCCATAAAAGAGAAGCTCAATAAAGAAAGAAACCAGAAAGGACAAGAAGAGGCTAATTTGACAGGCAATGCTTAAACGGAGGTTGGAGAAGCAACTCTTTATTTAATCTAAATGTGTATCTTGTTCTCTATTTTAATAAAGGAGCCTTAGAGGTGATTTGGTAACCTGAAGTGATACAGCACGTTTATTCATCTCTACTTAACATGACTACTGCTCTTTTAACCATTTGAGAACCATTTGAGAGAACGTCAGGGAATAAATCAGAGGGAAAGCTCAGTTTTTAAAAAAACTATTAATTTTATTATAGATAATATTAATAAAATGAACACATATTTTTTCAATAGGAAAAGAAATACATCTGCCTCAGTTCATTTCATTTCTAAATTACTTACCATAAAACATCAATAAATTAAATATGCTTAAATAAAATCAAATTACCCCTTCCCTTCAGTTGAAATTGTTATTTTAATATTCCACTGAAAAGCTTATACTTTCATTCAAGGATTCAATTAGAGCAATAGGTGAGATAAAACCTTTGAGAGAAAAATCTAATAGACTCTACTTTACTGGAAAAAAATGTTGAAAATAATAATTTTTAAAAAAGTAAAAAGTGTTTGCTTCTTTTAAATATTCTACTCATTCTTAAAAATTACTTTTTAAAACAGGATACATTTCTTATCTTAGTCGTATATATTTTACACATATTCTAATTGAAATCCAAATTAATATTATCCAATGCCTACTGAAAAGATTAAATACGCACACTTTTGCATAGGTCATAACATATATATACTAATGTAAGGTACGGTGTATATGGCCACACACTCTATTATCATCTATGTCACTCTCTGTTCCCCCATACTGCTGTCTGGACCACTGGCCAAGGCAATTTGGTTGCCATTGACCATATTGCTAGAATGGAATTGGAAAATATTATACAACAAAACTTTAATGTTTTTATTTGGAATCTTGAGGCCACTAATTTCATGTCCAACCAATACCTAGCCTCTCTGTCTCTTTATTTCTTCCCATGTATTATATTAGTTTTACTTTCCTACTATATCTCAACCTTCTTCTTGTGCATATTTCTCATCTCCTCTACTCTCTACAGTACTTGGCACAATGTGTGCTCACAGTAGGTGTTCAATAAATAATGCATTGTGTGTATGTGTGTCAATGTATGCTTCAGTTAAAGGTTATTATCATATACTGTATCAGAAAATAAAGACAGCAAAACCTTGATATAGGCCTTCAATATCAGATTTAGAAATTGAGACTTAATGTTGTGAGTAGAAAGCCACTCTCAGGCCTTGAGTAATGATGCCCGATAGCAAATTCTTACTTCTTGAAAGACATTTTCTTCCAGAGATCATAGATGTAATTTTCTTTTTAAAATATTTTCAGGGCCAGGCTCGGTGGCTCACACCTGTAATCCTAGCACTCTGGGAGGCCGACGTGGGAGGATTGCTGGAGGTCAGGAGTTCCAGACTAGCTTGAACAATAGTGAGACCCCATCTTTACTCAAGTGAGGCAAAGGCAATATATATAATATAAACATTTGTACCCTTGCAATATGCTGAAATAAAAATAAATAAATAAAAAATTAGCTGGGGGTCAATGGCACATGCCTGTAGTCCCAACTACTCGGGAGGCTGTAGCAAGAGGATCACTTGACCCCAGGAGTTTGAAGTTGCAGTGAGCTATTAATATGATGATGCCACTGCACTCTACCCAGGGCCACAGAGAGAGATGGTCTCCAAAAAAATATGTATATATATTCTCAAATAATCATGTAAATAAAAAACGTTCCCTTTAGTTATTTTCTTGTTCCAAGAGTCAATCATATTCAAAGATCCTAAAAACATAAACAGCCAACCAATAACTATAAGAAGAGAAGACCACACTCAGCAGCCAAAAGACAGTGGGGCTGTCCATCTTGACTCCCACACACATCCGCACCCTCTTGACACCTTCCCTGGAGATTAAGCAGACCAAATCTGAGCCCTGCCAGAGCACACCAGCTCAGGAGCTCAGCTCAGTTGCGTGAGCAAAAACATATTATGAACTACAAAGAATAAAAAATGACTAAAAATGAAAAGTAGCTAAAAAATATCAAAGACTGAATGCAAAATTCAGATAGAACTATTTGAGACAAAATTTTGTGCTTGGGATTCTTATTGTATTTGTTAATTATAGCACTTGCAAGAAAGTTTAATAAAGGACAGGAGAAAATATATGCAACATATGTGTATCTATAAAAAGAAGTTTTCTTTTTATATTATAATAACACCATTTCTTATTTAAAAAAACAACATATCAAGAAAATAAAATGTTAGGGAATTTGCATAATGAAGAATTTGCCTGATATTTGCCCTCGGTCCCTGAAAGAGTGTCAAAAGTTTTGGAATTTACACTGAAGTTTCACATTTGGGGGCCCTCCAAGACCTCACCCTATATATCTCTTCTGTTGTCTGGTCCTGATTTGTATCCTTTATAATAAAACTGTAATTGTAAGTATACCACTTTCCTGAGTTCTGTGAGTCATTCTAGTAACTTATAAAACCTAAGGGGGCAGTAGGGACCCTTAGCCAGTTAGTCAGTTAGTAGCCAGGTAGCCAGTTAGTCAGGTGTGCAGGTGGTCTAGGGATCCCGGTTACCTGTAACCCATATCTGAAGAAAGATAAGTCTTGTGGAGGACTGTGCCCTCAACCTGTGAAGTCTGTGCTGACTGCAGCGTAGGCAGAACTACATTGCAGGGTAGCTAGCTAACTGAGAAAAAAATATTAGGAGCTTAATTATTAATTCCCACTTATGAAGATTTTAATTAAGCTTTTTTAAAGCAGCCGCACAAAAAAAGAGTATTTTAGCTGGAGCATTTATTCCGTTACCATTTGCCATGTCATGTTGTGCTACTCATGTCACTTTATATTTTTATCTTTTCCTGCCTCCCTCATGAAAATGGAATAAATAACTCAAACAATCTGAATTACAGTCATAGTCATTTTGTGATAAGGTATGCTGATAACAGTGATAGAGAGCATTGACCATTTATAATAAAAAAAATATTGTCAGCCTGACCTAAGTCATGGGAAGGAAAGAATGATTTTCTTTAACTCATAATTTTTGATCTTCCCGTTCCTCTATTGATAAAGAATAATCTCTTATTTGCTTAGATAATCCTCTTCGATGCCCCCATGATTATATTTAATTTACTCAATAAATTGAGCCTCCATTTTAAAGTTAACTAAAACTTAATTTTGAATAAGTGAGCAAATGTTAGCATTTGTGGATTTGATCTAAGTCATTATCCATGTGCATCATTTGCTTTGCCTAAAATTGGGGTGTTCGATACAATTTTCAAAATTCTCATTGACAGTTGAATAAAAGAATAAAATACCTTTCTCCATTGATTAGTAATAATCTGAGCAATAATCCAATAGTCTAATTTAAACTATAAGTCTTCTTTGTAAATAAACATAGCTAATTTTCATTTAATATAATTTAACAATAATAACTAATATATACATCATGCAAAATCTCCTGATAAATTTTTGTTTTTTCCTAATATAATTCTTATCAACTATTTTTCTTTCAACAACAAATCTTTAATTTATAATCTTTCAAACTCTTTCTCACTATGTGTGTGCATATGCCCGTTCCAATTCCTCAAACCATATCTTGAATGTACTTGGGAAAGGGGAGTTCAAAACAAATCTAAGTTATTAAGGTGGCAAAATCCCTCACACTTAATACCAGGCCCCTGTAGCAAGTCTTAAAAAATAATAAAACAGCTGTCCTCTTTAATACCTTAAAGCCTGGGTTTTGGGTTTTGAAATGCAACAAATCAGTAGTTCTGGATTTGACAGAACATTGCCACCTAACAAGGATCCCTGATGAATAATTTGTGCTTTACTGGTATTACCTAGACTCTCCTGTTCCTCAGGAAAATGGCCTTTAAAGGGTAGCTAATGACCTTCTAAAAATTCTCCTCCAATCTTCCAAACATTTCAGAAATTGTACATTCTTTACCAAATTACTCTGACTCTGGCTCTGATGTGCTAACTTCTTTCTTTTCCATCTCAATGGCAAATAACTATGACTGTGTCTTGAAATTATTAATATATGGGCACATACAAATATGAAAATTATGGAAAAAGCAGGTATGTGGATACAGAGGTAAGTTGTACAATATGTTTAAAATCAGGGAGTATCAGTAAAGAAATGGGCCAGCTTTTGGAAAATTTGATGGAGAAAAAATTTAAGAAATTATCAGTTACTGGAAAGCCATGATGGCAGATATCATGCCAATATCAGCATATCTTTTCCTTTAAGCCTCAATTTAAACATTTATATCAGTTACCAAGAGTAAGCACATGTATATAAGAAATTGAAATGATATCTTGACATTTCTCTTTTTTATATGCTGAAAATATTATTAGCCAACTGCCATAAAATAAATGGAATTCACCATTTATATGAGATGAGAGCCCTATGTGACTTTGACTCTGAAGGTCTTAGGAGTGAACTGTCATACAAAGTTTTGGAAATTTTTAATTAAATAAAATGAATATCAGACATCTCAAAACACTATGCTAATATGCACATCATGGTAGCATCAAAAATTGTATTTTTACTCCTATATAAACCGTTGTATATCTATAATATGAAAGTCTATAATATTGAGAAACATTAGCAATTTGAACTAAATTGCAGGCCATTCTGATTTAGGAAAATATTAAGATTATAAACTACCATCTTAAAGCTAGATAGTTAGAATAAAGACTGGGAAGGGGAAGTGTCTCTTCTAGGTCCCTGGAAGGCTGTTCTAATAAGCTACCAACACAAAGTTAGGGGGGAGTCCCAAGACCAGCTTCACTTCTTACGCCAATTACAAGTTCAAGGTCCTTAATACCACTTTCAGGTTTGATAATCCTCTAGAAGGACACACAGAAATCACTGAAAGTTATTATACTCATGATTGTAGTTTGTTACAGTGAAAGGATACAGGTTAAAATCAACAGTGAGAAAAGAAGCATGGGACAGAGTCCAGAAAAATTTGATATTCAGAGCTTCCTTCCAGTTGTCCTCTTCCAGTCCAGTCATGGACAGCACTAACTTCTCTCAGCAATGATGAATGACAATAGAGTATTGCCAACCAGGGACGATCACCTGAGCCTTGAGTCTGCAGTGTATTGGGGATCCAGCACATAAACTTGGTTGACTGTCCACATAGCTGACCTTTAATCTCCTTGTCAAGTTGACATCATGTGGCCCAAAGCCCCTACTATAATTCATATTCTTATACCCTTTGATGTAATTCAAGGACACCAAGTAAACAGACACTCTTATCCACCAGGAAGGACTTACAGATCACCTCTTAGGAGCTGAGGGCAAAAGCCAGACCTTTCTTTGGATAGGGTTTCTTCTTTACTACATAGTCAGGAATATTTTTTTCTGATCCCACTATTAATCTTGACTTTAAAGTTTGACTGGAAAGTTTTTGTTTACTTTTTAAAATGCATCCTTAAATTACACATATATATTTGAAATAAAGAATTTATCAAAACATCATCCATGTTCCTATTTTCACATATTCTATATTAGTGACACCTATGTCAATTAAGTTTTGCTATGTTTTAAAATAGATTAGCATATTTACAATTCCAAAGACACCATCAAATAGTGTATCTGTCTGCTATGGAGGTAATATAACAAGTGACTAGTAAAGAAACATAAGCTATAGTTTCATGTTTTTTCACCAAAAAATGGATACATTGTGGAGAATGTATAACACTAAATTGCATAAAAGACACTGATGGTTCTTAATAGAGTATGTGTATATAAGAAACTATCCCATCTGATCTACATTTACCATGATGACATTAGTTCAAAACAATGACATATTTTGCTCATATACACACAAATATGATGGTTCAATATGCACTAATTCATTTTATAAATATTTCATTTCTAGAGAAGAATGCTATATATAAGAGTTCTTAATACTGTTATCATTTAGAGCTATGATAACTGGCCCTAAAGAATTATAGTGTGTGTGTATATATGTATGTATGTTTGTATGCTAATAGACAATTTATTAAAGTAACTAGCATAAAATGAAGTAAAAGCAACTCCAATCAAAAGACATCAAGGACTAGAGACCTTAATTCACCAATTCCTTTGGCAGAATAATCCAGACAGGAAGTATCATTATCATTGCAACACTGTGTTCTTCATACATATTTTATGAACTAAGTTTTTCACATACTTAGAGGTTAGCAGTGCATTACATTTTTGTCTGCTGCTTGATTTAACAGAATGAAATGCCCTAAAGGCATTTATTAAAACCAGAGGAGGAAAAAAATGTGATTACTGTTAACCTCTGCCTGCAACTTACAAAGGCTTTCATAAAACAAGTATCAAAGTGCACTCCAATCATAAAGTGAAATATGAGCTGTTCTGTCACTTACCACTCACTGTTATTTAGCATTTAAACATTAAGATTAAATAGGTCTATGTCAGCTGAAACCATGATGTCTATGCTCCAATTTTCAACTTTCAGAGTCCAAATACATTAATATAGTATAATTACCAAGACTCATAAAGGTTTATCTTTTAGCAAATACTGAGGGTTTTGTTTCATCTTTAAACTAAATGTATGTAGCATCAGCTATGTGTAAATTGCAATGGAAGGCTAGCTCCCCAAATATCACCAACATAACCTCTGTCAATAGGACAATTCTGAGTTTTCTGGTCACCATGATAAAGAAGAACACTGGCTTGACAAAGATTTCTTAGTGCCTCAGAAGGAAAAAGGCAAGGTCAGAATTTATTGAGGATCTGGAATTTGGTTTAAGCTGCAACTTTCAATGTGGAGGAATTGATTAGGATACTATGAAGATCACAATATCACAGTTTAGAATTGCTGAAAAACAGCAGAGTGAGAATTTTGAGATCAATGAGCATTTTAGGGCTTAAACTGCAGGATGCTTTCTATTGAAGAATTAATGGGTCTTTCTGGGAGTTTCCCTTATCAAAAGTGTCTGGGAAAAGCAATGTTATATGACTGAAGGCAATAAAATAGTAAAGTTATGTTAAGTAGACAGTAAGCTACCTTGGGGGTGTGTAGTTTTGGTTGTCAGTATCCCACTAGTTGTTGAGGAAAGTAACAAATATAATGCACTACAAAGTCCATATCTTCAAAGAAGTTTCTCTAAAATAGAATTATAGCAAAAAAATTCAGCTGGATGCAACCAACTTAAACCAGCTGCTATAACAAAATACCATAGGGTGGCTTATAAATAACAGAAATTTATTTCTTACAGTTTTGGAGGTATACCAGCATGGACAAGTTCTGGTGTGGGCCCTCTTCCTAGTTCACAGTTGGCCACCTTTATATTGTATCCTCACATGCAGAAAGCAGAGAGGGAGAAAAGTAAGCTCTCCTGCATCTATTTATAAGAGCACTAATCCCATCATGAGGGCTCCCCTTTATGACCTAATTACCTCCCAGTGTCCCACCTCCTAATACCATCAGACTGGGGGTTAGAATTTTATCATATGAATTTTGAGGGCACACATTCATTGCATAGATAAAGGGAAAGGAAAAAAGAAGGGAGAGAGGCAGAGACAGAGAGAAGTAGGAAGGAGTTTAGAGAGAGAGAGACAGGAGGCTAAAATTTCAGAAGAGTTATTAAAGAGCCACAGCTATGATAGACATGGCATGGGGAGAAATGTCTAATCAGAATTTTAGGCAGTTTTGCTGAGTGATATATAGTGTTTTTCATCTCCATATTAACCCCAGGCACATACAATGGATACAACATGCACCAAGATAGGTCTTAAAGAAAGAACAATTTTCATGCAACAAATGGGCTAGAAAAATCCCAATCAACCATTACTGAGCTGTTTAGGAAAGTGAGATCCCTCTTAAAACAAAACTCAAGCTCTCCAAGTCTTGGGCAAAGAAAAGCTTCTGAAAAGGCATTTCTAGATGATAAAGTCGGGAGGGGAGGGAAAGAGAGTATACGCCATGTTAACCGAAAAGGGTAATGAAGTTTATAATTTGGAAAAGGAAAGCTTTATTTCTCACAAAGGGTTTAGAGTCCACAGTGGCCATTCCAGCAGGCTAGGAAACAGGGCTCCCAGCAACAAGCCAGAAACATGTGCTTCAAGGGAGGGACAATGGAAACAGCATTTTATACTGAGATGGGTGGCTAAATATACATATTTAACAAGCTACAGGAGGATCCATGAATATTTATGAAAAGAGACAACATGTACGTGTGCAGTTGTGTTTTAACTTCCTATCCATTATGGCTGGGAACTCAGTTTTAAGGTTTCTCTGGGGTCCTCTTGGCCAAGAGGAGTCCATTCAGTCAGTGGGGGGGTCTTTGGATTTTATTTTTAGTTCACAACTGTGTGCCAAACACTTAATATTTTTTGTTCCATTTTACTGTTATCATAGTACTGTGAGGTATCAATATTCCCTTATTATACAAGAGGAAATTGGACTCCTTAGTCACTTCACCACTATGTCACACAACACCAACTTTTCTCAAGTTGGTTAACGTCTCACGGAGACTAAAACGTGTAATAGGACAGAGAAAGAGGAATGGCAGTCATGCTCCCTCTGAGTCTTCAATTCACTACCTTCAACTTATGAGAATTTGTCAACTACCTGAGTATATAGGTCTTTGGAAGTAAGTTTTTGTTTGGAGAGCAGAAATCACTTCTAGTTTCTGTCTCCAAGTTTCTTCCCTCTACCCTCCTCCCTGACGTGAGCCTCCAGGTAGCTGTTATACTCTGAGATGGTAGAATAAACTGCAAGGTAATGTTCATCTACAGGAGTGACAACACATCAAAGTGAAGAAGAAAAGCTCAATGAGGAAGAAAATATAGAAGTCATAGTGAACCACAGTTTGAAAAAAACATTGTGCTGATAAGGAGTTCTAGAAAATGAAAAACCCCACTAGTGATCACAAATCAAATGGTATTAGGATAAGGTTGAAAAAACACTCAATTTCCATAATGAAATGCAGTCGTGGATAAAATTGACAGAATTATATATATTAGTGGGACGTGTAATATATTCACTATGAGAAAAAAGTAAAGGTCACACTTTATTAAATTTAGTCATAACACAATTTGTCATCTCTGTAAATAACGAAAGTAAATATACAAATTAAATGCATGGCATTTGCTTTTTATAAAAAAATGCATGCTGGAATGATCGCTAATGTCTTAAAAAGTTGCCTATATAGCATTGCTCTCTGAAGATACCATGTGGAAAGAGCTTCATTCAATTTAAGGAAATAAGGGGGGGAGGAAAACATCATTGTTGAAGCATAGGGAATAAAAGAAAAAAGACATAATTGCAGAGGATGCAGGTAGGGATCAGATTATGCAGGATCTTGGGGCCATTGTAAGGATTTTTGCACTTCATAGTAAGAGCAACAGAAAGACATGGAGTTTTAATCAAAAGAGTAACAACATTAGGCTTGTGTTTTGAAAGATCATTCTGGCTGCTTGTGTGAAAAAGGAATCACAAAGAGGTAAAAGTGACAACTGCAGAGTACCAGAGAAAGGTGACATCACCTTGAACCAGAGATGTGCCAGTGGAAATGGAGAGAAAATCAGCTCTGAAAAACTTAATTAGGAGGTGGAATTCAGTAGATTTGGTGGTTTCATGGATGTGCATGTGAGAGAAATGCTAAGAATGGATTTCAGGCTTTTGGCACGAGCAAGGGAGAGATCGTGTACAATATGCTGAGTAAGAAACTACTGAGAGAAGGGCATTAGTTTAATTACGAGGATGTTGAGTTTGAGGCGCTTGAAGGTCATCCAAATACAGATGTTGTGTAGGTAGATAAATATGATCGTGTATTCAGAGGAGAGGTTGAAGCTAGAGATCGGAACTTGGAAACCATCATTCTATAGACAGAAATTGAACTCATGGAAATTGATGAGAGAACCCAAAGAGACAAAATAGAATGAAAAGAAAAGAGGACCAACAAAAAGGCTGGAGAAATTCAACATCTAGATTTGGGGTAGAGAAGATTTAAGCCAAGGTGACTACGAAGAAGGATCCAGAGGCATAATAGGAAAACAGGAACACTGTCACAGGAACTGCTTTGTAACATATAGTAGGTATTTTTCACATATTTATATTCTTTACATAAGCTAATCAAGATTCAATAAAAAATGAATGAATGTACAGTCATGAATATATTCATGCTGGTTAGAAATTAAGCCGAAGGACCTTCTTATAAAGTAGATTCACCTTTAAGGCAGTCCCTACTACCTGAAGTATCCCCAAAGCCTGGATGAAAGCATAACCCAGGAAAGTTTGACTGGCAGGCAATACCAGTGATTAGTACCATTGTAGAAATACGGAACCAGTTTCTTATCACTAAAAGGATGAATCTTAATAGATCAAACAACATGATGTAGACTTATCTGTTTATTAAATATATTAAAAGAGAACACTTCAGGAAAAGACGTTTTTAGTTTTGTTTTTTTTTCCCTTTTATTTAACACCCGAGCTTTCAAAGCTAAGAATAGTTTGCTTTTAAAGAAAATTAAATTTGCAGTATTTTAGCATTTCAATTATTTTTCACTAGTAGTTTTGATAATTATCAAAATCTTACTTTAAGGATGAGTGTAGTAAAATCCATGAAAAGATGGTAATGCAAAGAAAACAGCAAAATGCTACTGGAGCTAGGTGCTGCAGAATCTGAGAGAGCAGAATGCTGTCTTTATGTAATTAAAGGAGAGAAATCTTTACTTGAGGGCTTAGGATTGAATGACAAATAATAATGAGTTTTTATCTCAGCTTCTTATCTGTAAATCAGAAGTAATACCACCTACAAGATAGGGCTAGGAGGGTCAAAATAAATAATATTGGTAAAATTGCATAATTAGTACCAGGCTCATAGAAAGCACTTAATAGATATTCATTCCTCAAAAAGTCAAATTCACATATATTTTTAAAAAGGTGATTTCATTGGCAAATAAAAAAAATAGTGGATGAAGAGTACCTGACCTTTTAAAATTCAATCAGGCTTCAATAGAGATCTTTGAGGAGACAATCTACTATGGGGGGCAAGAAACTTAACACTGGCATCAGACTGCCAGGGTTCAAATCCCAGCTCTACCATTTGCCAGTGTGGGGCCTGGCTAAGTATTAATAGATTAGCTCTCCCTGCCTCAGCTTTCTTGTTCATAAAATGGTAATAACAACATCATCTACCACTCTGTGGTCCCAAACCCCCAGGCCAAGGCCCTTTACTGGTCCACGGCCTGTTAGGAAATGGGCCATGCATCACCTCCTGAGCTCCGCACCACACCCCCACCCCCCACGACACCCCAATCCCCATCCACTGTCTGCAGAAAAAGTGTCTTCCATGAGACAAGCCCCTGGTGCCAAAAAAGTTGGGGACCACTGATTTTTGGGACCTTGTGAGGATTAAATGAGTTAACTAACATATGTAACATAAATATATGTGAAGTTAGTAGATATAAAGCACTAAAAACAGTCCTACCCAGGGTAAGCTCACACAAAATATGATCTTTTATGATCTACATGTGTGAGTTAACAATTCTGTGACAGGATATGATATTTCTGCTTTGGTTTTGCTGGTGTAGGAGAGAAAGAATAACAAAAGTTCTCCTTTACCTTTCTCTTAGAAGCATAGCTGAGCCTTGTGTTCAAGGTCTAAGCTCCTTATTATCAATACCTTTGATGAAAATTTTTAGTTGCCTTAAGATTCATAGCTACAACTTAAGAAAAAACTTGCTGAGTTCTTTAATAATAAAGTTAGGCACATAAAGAAATTAAACTAGACATCCCTAGAAAAAGATTGGGAAGTGTCTGGTGCTTGGATAGCTAGAAGGGAGGGAGTGACCCAAATATTGACTGGTCTTCTTGGATATATGGCAAAAAGAGGCAGTTTCTACAAAAGCTATGAATTTGTCTCAGATGAATGCAGCAGCCCAGATGTGGAGAGAGTTGCTGGATAGAGGTTGAACATCATGAGCCAGGTCAATCAGCAGTTGTCCTCTGACCAAGTTTGTATGTCCCAATTGCCCAACCTGCTACATGTCTATGGCCACATATGAACCTATCAATGCCCCACAAATTTCAGAAGGCTGATGTTTGGTTGTGACAGTGGTGGTAAAATGATATTAATAATTAATGTGGCTATTGCCATTTTAGGATACATAAGCTCTGAGATGATCTTACAAGGCAATTGAGATGTATAAGGAACCAATACTAAGTAATTTAGAAGGTCCTAACAACACTGCTGTGTGGAGACTTAGAAACAGCTTTAATTCTATTTAGACAAAAAAAAAATCCTTAGATTACCTTTATAATATCTGAATTTTGAGGGGTAAATTTAAACAAAGTTCTGTCATGAATGTGGAATATGCATCCATCTAGTTGAGGTTGTTCTAACGCTGTTCTAAACCAACTGGACATTGACTGCTTTACAATCCTTTTGGAAGTTGCACCTAAGGATGTATTGAGTTTGATTAAAATGGTGCAATGTCACACACTTTCTGATAGAGAATTTCTTTTTTTACCTAAGTATATGACATGCAATGTAAGAGAAGAGACATATATTTTAGTAATTAGTTATAAGTTATAAACTGAATTTGGTATAAAAATCACTTTACCAAGGAAGAAGGCTATAATGTATAATCCAATGCCTATATTGAGCCTAGGGGTCTTTAAAAAAATAAACAGATAAATGCACAAATAATGTGTCTCCAGGGTTTATCTTTAGGGAAGAATGTGCTGTGATGCATGAACATGTGTACCCAATTCCTATGTCAGGTGTTCTTCTGTAGTAGTAGATAGAAAGGAATCCATCAGATCTACTCTGATAATAGCACCAGTTATTAAACATACCCAAATCATGATCCATGTATGATACTATGCTTGCCTGTCAGCTTTTAATTACATTTTGCTTCCCAGAAAGATTGGTTTACAGGTAGTAAATATGCCAAGTCATAAATGTAGTTCTATTTATGATAATAGATTAATAAATTGGATAATTAGAGTGTGTGTGTGTGTGTGTGTGCACGCGTGTGTGTTATGAAATCAGAAAAAGTAGAAATATCTATGAAGGCCTAAAAGCACAAAAGCAGGAATTAGGGTCCCCCCAAAAAAGTGACTATTTCAAGAATCTTAACAAATACTTTTTCTCTTATACTCAAATCCTTAGTTCTCATAATTAATACATTTATCAGTAATGTGCAACATTTCGAAGTTAGGAATAACATACAGGAGCATGTTCTGATACATTGTATCCGTTTTCAAAAGAAATCAGTTGAAATTTCAGATAGAAATTGTTTATTGAGGGAAATCTGGAATTCTGCAATAAAAATTAAATCTCTGCTTTTACATGAGCTTCCACTGACAATGTCAAAATATATTCAAGAACACAAGGTGTCTAGCCAAGATGGAGCGTTTTAAGTCACTGCAGTAATGTGTATGTATATGACTCCTAAAACAGCAAAATGCTGGTGGGAAGTTTAAGAAAGACGGTTACAATCTCTATTCCCTGTAATCTTCTAAGGATGGGTGCACTTTGCTACTTATGTAGGAGAGTTATGCTTCAAACATAACTGTGAACGATGCTTCAAAGTTAAAGTAGACAGCTAAATCCAGGCATTTATTTTAATAAGCATGCATGGTTAATATTTTTAAAGTGAGTTTAGTGAGGTACAACAGCTAGAAAACTTTCTATTTAGATGGAAAAATTTTACCAATTTCTTTACATAATTATTTTAAAATAATCCTATAAGATTATTAGACTGAACACTGACCTCATGCACAGTCTCAAAAATATGTGCTATTTTTATCCTGTGTTTCATCATTAGTATTATAATAATTCTGATATTTTATGCTAATTCTTGCTAAATTTCAATTAGATAATCTAAGTCATATTTGAAAGGTTAGAATAATACCTTCTGGAAATCTTCAAATTGTTATAATTATTGAGAACATTTACTCTATTTTTACACATTATATTCTCGCATCTTCATTTTTAGAAGGATATTAAAGAGAAAAAGTCTTTGCCACTAATCCCTCCACTCATGACACCATTATAAATAACATACATTTTTTCCTTGCTTCTAATCAAGAATTAAGTGGTCGGCCCCAAAATCCCACATAAAATATTCTTTTGTTCTTTAAAGAGTTTAAAAAAGACAAAATCCAACAGCTCTCCCTGGCCAAGGAGAAAATAGGAAATGTTTTTGTTCTCACACTATTATCTCTTTACATTACTTCATTTATACAACAAATTGGTTCATACGCATGGATCTTTCAAGCTAAAATATAAAGCCGTAACTTTTCTAATGCACACCAAACTTCAGGAGATTTCTTTTTTCTTTTTTTTTTTTTTTTTTTTGAGACAGTCTCGCTCTGTTGCCCGGCCTAGAGTGCCTTGGCGTCAGCCTAGCTCACAGCAACCTCAAACTCCTGGGCTCAGGAGATCCTACTGCCTCAGCCTCCCAAGTAGCTGGGACTACAGGCATGCGCCACCATGCCAGGCTAATTTTTTCTATATATTTTTAGTTGTCCAGCTAATTTCTTTCTATTTTTAGTAGAGACGGGGTCTCGCTCTTGCTCAGGCTGATCTCGAACTCCTGACCTCAAGCTATCCTCCCGCCTCGGCCTCCCATAGTGCTAAGATTACAGGCGTGAGCCACTGCGCCCAGCCTTCAGGAGATTTAAATGACAACCTGTATTTGAAGAATTTTCCAAAGAATAAGATTTTTCATATATCTGTACCTTATCTTCTTGTCATTTATATTAATGCAGTTAGTTTTAGTATAAAGGCAGAATGGTCTGGTTTCTGGGTCAAGGTGGTATATTTGGAAACTTCCCTCTTTCTGCATAAACCCAGAAATAATAAATAATAAAAATATATTTAAATACTTTTAAATATCTAGCTATGCTTGAATGGAAAAAAAAGAAAATCTCTATATTTTAAAAAGAGCAATTATCTGCCCTTTTAAGAGAGAAAGAGAGAGACAGAGACAGAGAGGGACAAGGACAGAGAATGGGAGGAAAGAAGAAAAGGGGGAGAAAGGAACGGAGAGGGAGTGAAAAATTAACTGAAAAATTGAGAGAGATTAAAAGAGAAGAAAGGAGAACAAAACACAGAAATTGTCCCAATCGAGGGCACTCAAAGGAAAAATCTTCTCTGGAAATTAAGCTCATAAAATATAATAATAAAGTTTATGAGAAACACCTGCACTATGAAAGTTGGTACTGAAAATCTACAAATAAGAGGTTTTTTCATCTAAGAAAATAGGAATAAAAGAAATCTGCAGACTTTTAAAGTACATATCTTCGAAAATCCTCTTAGATACAGGTGTAAGTAGTATCCATAAAATAAAATAGGAAGTTATAATATAGGAGCAATTATTAAATAAGTAGAGTCAAATATTAATAAAAATGCTGAATTAGAGAGCTTAGAAATTTAAAAAAATTAGTTATTGATATTTTTAAAAGAAACAATAGATAGGCTAAATAGAATTTACAAAACTAAAAATTAAACTAATGAATATGAAAATAAAACTGATAAAATCTTTAAAGAAATAAGAGCAGAATGATAAAGAGAGTGAGGATGAAAGGATCAGAATGCTACTTTAGCAGTATCTAATTTATTTCTCTTAAGGAGGAGACTTTAAGGCTAATATGGCAAGTATTAGCATATTTTTAAATTTTAGTAGTATACTCATGGGTGTTATTTTGTTTGATTTTTGATTTGCTTGAAATATTTAACAACTACAAATACATATTTATTTTTATTTTAAAAAATGCACTAAAAACTATTGGAACTGCTGAGCTTCATTGCTCCATGGTTAGTTAGGGACCCCCAAATATCACTCTCTGTACATCTCTTCTTTGAGAAGATTTAGTTTCTCCAAACCTCCAATCTCCTGCCTGGGGAATTTATCTGCCTGCCAGTATATTTAAAGCCAGACACCTGTTTTCAGTACAGTACCTCCACCCCTCCCTCCAATGTGTCTGGTATCTTAGAGTCCAGAGCAATTGCTCCAAAACAATAAATAAGCCAGTTTTCTTGAGGGCCGGGCTGGGCTAATTACTTTACGGAATAGAACAGGTATCCGGGGATTCGAAGTAGTCTTTTCAGGCCTCCCCCTCCCATTGTCATGGCATCCTTTACTTCCATCTTTCCATAGACCTGTTTCCTTGAATTTCTGAGTTATTCCAGGGTTTGACAGTTGAATCAACTTGGATTTGTTAGTACCTCTCTGTATATTTTTAGGTTTCAGCCTCTTCCACTCTGTCATTTCCCGCCCAACAGTCCACTTCTATCTTCAAAAAATGTGTTCAGATCCTGTCAACACTCAACGGCTATGACCTGCACCCTGCCATTCCATTTGCTCTTGTGGACGTGTAGTATAAAAAAATATAAATGCTGTTACTTTAGAGGGATTTGCAAGGGAGCAGAGATAAACATGTCTTCATCATTTTTAACTAAAATTCAATTACTTTTTCATGAAAATATGTATTTGTCATTTGTAATATTAAAGATTTTCCATATAGTACTAGTAGATGCAAAATTAAGGGAGTGTTTTGAAATAAGTCTAATTCTATTAGGGTGTTATAGCTCCCAAAAAACTTTGAAGCCCTTAGCTAAGACTTCTAGACAAACAATGCTTCAAAGTCATGCATCTTAACCTGTTTTAAAGTAAAAGAAGTAATTTGCCTCAGCAGGTAAATACTTAACTCTTTTAAGTATTTTAAGAAGTTCTGTTTAAATTCATTTCCTTCATCCCATCATCTGATTTTCTTATACACACTAAACTGGCCATTTTAACAGGGGATATCAGGGTGTCCTTTCAACCACCATAACACAAGTTTCAAACTTGTGGCCTGTAGATCTAATCAGTATTTTGCTTGGCTTGTGCGTTTAAAATAAAGTTGAACGTGTGTTTAGGTGAGCGGTAACCTGTCTTGTTTGCAATGGATCCCATACTCCTGATTGCCTCAACCCCCTCTTTGATTTACATATTTATACTATTTTCCTGGACCCTATCAGTAATTTGAATTCACAACCCCTGTATGGTATTCTCAGCAAACTGAACCAGAGCCTTTCAAATGAACTCAGGCCTCAAAAATGATAGAGAAATTGCTAGGCATCTACATTACAAAGAAATCTGAAATGATACCTTCCTTTTACAGACTCTAACAAAATATAAAAGAAAAAGATGTGTTCAGCAAGTCACAAAAAAATGGCTTTTTATGAGTACTTTAAACATTTTCAGAGGAACACAGATTCCCTTTGTTCTTCATCCAGATTAACTGATGAATCAGTTTTAAATATTGAGTTATAAGGAAAATGCTCTATTTTGTTTGGGAGGAAGCTTGAATGTTTCAGTTAAAAACTGATGCTTACACCTTGAAATGTGTGTCTTCTCAACATGCAGGAGCTGAGGGGCCAGTGCTCTGAGGAAAAGCCCAGAAAACAGAGCAAAGCCCAGTGAACACGGCCTCTCGAGTTTTACAAGTTCTTAATGGTTTGAATCACTTGTAGGTGTTTTTAATACCTGCTGTCAGTTCGGAAATGTTTCTCACTTGGCAACTGGATAAGGGCAATAAACTTGTCAAGCAGGCAACTAACTATTCAATCTATTATTAAAAACATAAAATCCAAAGAAATGGAAAATCTGTTTAGGTCTGTAGCTTCTTCTCACTAACACTTTTCAGCCATAATATCTTTTAAAGCACTTCCTGAAGTTTATTCCCTTATTAAGAGAATTATCAGAGAATAAATTATGTGATAATAATCTGGTGCTCTTTCTAAACAAAAAGGAGCAATAAATATGAAAAGGTATTTAAATTATGTGCTTTTAATAACTGTTGGTAGTCACAAACACATTATTTTAATTAAGGAAAAGCTTAGCAGAAATCAGTTATAATAAGTAGCTGTGACTAACTCTTTTCTTTCCAGAAAAAAATGCAAAGATAAATTTAAATTTTTGTTTCAGGAGAGAATGAGTAAGTTCATTGAACACAAAATTTACATTTCTAGACTCAGGTTTTATTTTGTTGCTCCTGACATAAACTTACAAATCTTTCACATGCTAAAATGTTTTTTTTTTTAAATAATTGATATCCATCCAATAACAAAATAGTGCCTGGTAAAGTTTGAAGAATTGCAATTAATAAGACCTCTCTATTATTATTCAGGCATGGAGCTAAGATTTTTGAAGGACATTAACTCACCAGAGCTAAATACTCTGTGAATATTAAATAAGACCTAGGGCTCCAAAATCACTAATAAAAAACCTTGAATCTCTGGATTTGGGAAGAGCTTTGACCTGATAAATTTTATCAAACTCACTTAATTGTCACGTGGACTATTTAAATGTGAACAAATGGCATATTCATTTTGACCAATAATTCATCAGTTTTTACTTAGTTGTAATAGGTTTATTTAGAGGTCATAATTCAATAGACTATAAACATGAAATTATTTCATTGTTTCTGATATCTGCTCTAGGAGTTACAGACAGGTAGCCTATAGACCTAAGCAGTATTTTGTTTTGCCTGCAGTTTTTAAAATAAAATTAAATTTGAACTTCGGTGAGGTATACACTGTCTTATTCCCCACAGGCACCATACTTCCTGTGTAGGCAGAATTCTAAGATGGGCCCCAGGATTCTCACACACTGGGGCATAGCTCTGTATATCACCTTCCTCTTAAATGTGGCCAGGACCTGTGAATATGATAATCGTCACTCCATTATTAAGTTGGCTAGATGGCAAGGGTGAAGGGACTTTTGCAGATGCAATTAAGTTTTCTTATCAGTTGACTTTTAGTTATTCTAAAGGACTTGAACCTAGGTGGCCCTGACCTAATCACCTGTGCTCCTTAAGAGAGTCTCGGCCCTTCCTGAAGCAGCAGAGATACTTTCCTGCTGGTCTCAAAGAGGCAAACAGTCATGATGTGAACTGCCTACGGAGAGGGGCAGCCTCTAAGAGCTCAGGACCTGAGTTCTAGCACTGTAAGAAACTGCATTATGCCAACAACTGACCAAGCTCAGAATGAGACCTGAGTTCCAGGTGACAGTACAGCCTGGCTGACACCCTGATGGCAGCCTTGTGAGACCCTAAGCAGAGGGCCCAGCTAAGTCATACTCAGATTTCCAGCCCCCAGAAACTGTGAGATCATAAACATATGCCGTTTTATGCTGCTAAATGTGTGATAATTTGTAACTCAGCAATAGAAAACTAATACACTTCTTATTGCTTCAACACTCACCTTAGTCCTTACAGATCCCATTTTCCATCCCTTTACACGCTAAAGAGGTTCTATAATGTTCTGATCAGTTCAGTTACTGAAACTTAGTCCTGTTCAGTTTATAATTTAACTTCATATCCATGTAAAGATCCTTCTTCTCACCAGTACAAGTTATAGCTATGGCCTTGTCTGCTTGGAGTGGTGTTGGTAGATTTCTGCCTTTCCCTCTTTTTTTAGGGTCTAAGTTCCTGCTGTGTTGGGTGCTGTAAGTGGAAGCAGGGAACCCAGAGATATTATTACATGTGTGTACATGGTGGAAAGTTTGATCGATTTCATCTGGTTTTTTCAGTCTGAAAAAATTTGTTCATGCTGTTCAGCTTCACCCTGGCCCCCTCCGTTGCTGAGGATTCTCCAAAAAGGGGCAGCTGGACTTCGCTTGTTCTCCTGCCAGTGGACTATATCCCAAATGCCTTCTCCAGAGAAAGAGGACAATTCCTGGTCACTGTACCTGTGTGGGAAGCCCAAACAATCCTGTTCCTCCTCTATCCTCCACAGTCCCTCACCTGGGAGCCTTGGGTAGTTAGACATTCTCTTCTGTGGATTCTGAGGATTGTGGAGAACTGGAAGGAACAAGGTTACCCCCAGCTCCTGGAATATAATGCTACAGTCCCTTCGAGCCCTGCTAGAAAGTCTCTTTAATTCTCCTGCCTTCTGAAATATAATCTATAGGGAGGAACATGTTTGTATGTTCACAAATGTCCTTCAATTTTAAGAGCTCCATATCAGCCTCTCAAAAAAAAAACCAAAAAAAAACTGGAAACCGTGCAGTATCAGGTTTAGTCTATATATCTTTCACATCAAAATTCATTCAACTAGAAAAAGAAAAGAGAGTTTTCTTTCTTGTAAGTCCCCCATACGCTCTCCAATCTTTACCAGTATTTTTGAACCCCTATCCATTGTACCACACAAGACACCTCTGTTGCCTTCAAGAAAGAAACAACCTCTCAGCTGGACAGCTCCACTCCCCTCAAGGCTGGCTTCTCCATGCTCTATCATTTTCCCATCTCCTCTTTGCATAGACTTGGGGAATATTTGTTTAGGAGGCAGCGAGTGGGTGTGTATGTGAGAGGTTAGTAATAGCATTGGTTTAGGGCACATAAAAAGCCCTTTGGGTTTGGGTAGGTATTCAAATACTGTGTATCATTGGTACTTTCCTTTAGAATTCAGAGTACAAAAGACATTTTTCTCAAATGTGAGCTCTAGCTACATTTCTTGGACTGTAGGAAAAGCCTTACAAAACATTGCATAATTAATTTTTTTCAAAACAGTAAAACCAGCTATTTGAAAAGAAAAAATTGAAAAAAAAAAAAAAAAAAGAAAAAATTGTAAAGCTTTAAAGGCCAACAGCATCCATACTTTTTTCCCTCCTCCCCCCAAATAAAATGTGCTTATTCACTATTGATACAGAAAACTGTCAAAAATTTCCATCTGCTTTTCCCTCCTCCTGATATGATGAAAAATAAAAGAAATAGAAAGAAACCCAGGCTCTAAGTTTGATTTTTAACACGGTAGATTCTCAACCAACAATAGCATGAACTGGACACAGAACCATTCACAAAAATGAAAGCTTATTTCCAAAAACTGTGGATATACCATCTTATTGCTATTATGGCTCAGCCCACCGTGTGTCTAGATTACTCCTAGAAAAGTCTCAGGTACTGAGAGCATCTCTCCCAGTTAGAAATGAAACAAACATCAAAGCTGAAAAGGTGCATATCCATTCAGGAAAGCACATATTTTCAGTGTCAATTCTTTTTTAAAAAAATAATAAACAATTTTTAGAGCAATTTTAGGTTCATAACAAGATTTATCAAAAAGTAAGAGATTTCCCATATACTTCCTACCACCACACATACATACTCTTCCCCATCATCAATATCCCCCACCAGAATGCTTCATTTGCTACAATTAATGCACATACATTGACATCATTATCATCCAAAGTCTACATTTTAAATTACAATTCACTCTTGCAGCTGCATATTCTGTGGGCTTTGGCAAGTGTACAGTGCCATGTATTCACCATTGTAATATGATGCAGAATAGTTTCATTGCCCTAAAAATCCACTGTGCTCTGCCTATTTATCCCACCCTCCCCTCTCCCCCTGGCAACCATTAATTTTTTGTTTTACTGTCTCCATAATTTTACCTTTTCCAGAATATCATATAGTTGGAATCAAATGGTATGTAGCCTTTTCAGATTAGCTTCCCTCACTTAGTAATATGCATTTAATGTTCCTCCATGTCTTTTTATGGTTTGATAGCTCATTTCCTTTTAGTGATGCATAATACTCCATTTTCTGAATGTACCCCAGATTATTGGAGGACATATTGGTTAGTGTGTTTCATGACCCAGTTTGTGGTCTGTCTTGGTGAACGTTCCATGTGAGCTTGAAAAGAATGTGTAATCTGCTGATGTTTGATGAATTATTCTATAGATGTCAATTAGATCCAGTTGACTAATGGTGCTATTGAGTTCAACTGTTTTTGCTGATTTTCTGCCTACTGATCTGTCTATTTCTGCTAGGGAAGTGTTAAAGTCTCCTAGTATAGTAGTATTAATAGATTTATCTATGTCTCTGTATGGTTCTATCAGTTTTTGCCTCACATATTTAGATGCTCTTTTGTTGGGCACATACACAGTAAGGATGTTATGTCTATTCTTGAAGTATTTACTTCTTTATCATTATGTAATGCCCCTCTTTATCCTGATTATGCCCTTTGTTTTGGTGTCTGCTCTGTCTGAAATTAATATAGTCATCCCTCTGTATCCACAGGTTCTGCATCTGCAGAGTCAACCAAACACAGTTTGGAAATATCCAAAACATAAGAATAAAAATAATAATACAACAACAAAAATAATACAAATAAAATACAATACAGTATAACAATGTATATAGTATAACAACTATTTTCATAGCATCTATATTGTACTCAATGTATTATAAATAATCCAGAGATGATTTAAGTCATACAGGAAAATTTTGTAGGTGACATGCAAATTCTATGCCATTTTATATTGGGGACTTGAGCATCTTTTGATTTTGATATCTGCAGTGGGTCCTGGAACTAATTCCCTGTGGATACCGAAAGACAACTGTATAGCTATTCCCTTTTTCTTTGAATTAGTGTTAATATGTTGTGTTAGTCAGTTTAGGCTGGTGTAACAAAGCAGTGGAGATTCGGTGGCTTCTAAACAACAGAAATTTATTTCTCACAGTTCTACAGGCCTGAAGTCTAAGATGAGGGTGCCAACATGGTCAGAAAAATGAAAATTTTTATTTTATCCTTACTTCTTTCTTCTTCAGTGTTCTTCTTTTCTGTATGTAGGTGCAAGTTAATGACTATGTCATTTTCCTTCACTCAGAAGAACTTCTTTTAACATTATTTTCAGCAGGCCTACTGGTAACAAATTTCCTCAATTTTGTTTGTCTGAGAAAGTCTTTATCTCTTCTTCCTTTCGAAGGATAGTTTTGCAGGGCACAAAATTTTTGTTGTTTTTTTTTTCTCTCAACATTTTAAATATTTCACTCCCTTATCTTCTTGCTTGCATGGCTTCTGAGGAGAAGTGGGATGTTTTTCTTGTCTTCGGTCTCCTAAAGATAAAGTCCCCCCCTCAACCCCGCACCCTGTTCATTTCAAGGTTTTTTTCTTTAGCTTTAATTTTCTGAAGTTTGAATATGATATGCCAAGGTGTGGTTTTTTGTTTTATTTTGGTTTTGGCACTTATCCCACTTGGTGTTCTCTGAGTTTCCTGGATCTATGGCTTAGTGTTTGACACTAATTCAGGGAAATTCTCAGTCATTTTTTGCTTCAAATATTGCCTCTATACCTTTATCTTTTTTTCTTCTTCTTCTTCTAATATTTTTATTATGCATATGTTACACCTTTTGTAGTTGTCCCAAAGTTCTTGTATATTCTATTCTGGTTTTCTTCAGTCTTTATTTGCTTTGCTTTTTAGTTTTGGTGGTTTCTATTGTCATATGATCAAGCTCAGAGATTCTTTCTTCAGCTGCATTAAGTCTACCAAAGAACGTATCAAAGGCATTCTTTATTTCTGTTACAGTGTTTTTCATCTCTAGCATTTCTTTTTTATTCTTAGAATTTCCATCTCTCTGCTTACATTATCCATCTGTTCTAGTGTGTTACTTACTATTTTTACTAAAGCCCTTCACATATTAAGCTTTTTAAAAAATTCCTGGTCTAACCTATCTACTTGAAAAGGCTGAGGTGGGAGGATTATTTGAGGAGTTTAAGGCTAGCCTAGACAACATAGAAAGACCTCATCTTTTAAAAAATATTTCTGAACTGATAATCCCAGCATTTCTACCACATCTAATTCTAGTTCTGATGCTTGTTTAGCTTCTTCAACTGTTTTATTTTATTTTTTTTCCCAACTGTTTTATTTATTTAATTTTTTATTTTGTCTTTTAGTATGCCTTGTAATCTTTTGTTGAAAGGTGGATATAATGTACTGGGTAAAAGGAACTACTGTAAAATAGATCTTTAATAATGGGATGGTAAAGAGTAAGGGGAGGGAAGTGTTCTATAGTCCTATGATTAGGTCTCATTTTTTGTGAGTTTGTGCCCTTAGACTGTGAACTTCACCAGTGCTTTTTAGTTCTCCCCCCACACCCACTTGGGTTGGGCAGGCTGGCTAGAGGAGACTAGAGTTGGGTATTTCTTTTCCCCCAGGTAGGTTAGGCTCTAATAAGATCCCAGTAGGTTAGGCTGTGGTAAAATGGTTTCTACTGAGGGCAGATTTTGTTAAGAAAAACAGAATGCCCTTACATATTTCAGAATGATTCCTTTTCCTATCACCTTGCCAAAAGCATAAGGGGATTTTTCTTCTATGAGGACCTGGTAGAGCTCCTGAAGGTAAAACTCAAAAATATAGGAAATTCCCTATGACTGGGCCCTCTCTCCCCAAAGATTTTAACTCAGATTTGTTCATTTTAAGCTTCCAGCAATTCTTCCATTACAAGTCATGTTTTCCTACCCCAGCACTAGTTCCTGTGGAGGTTTCCGCTCTGGTAAGTTGTAATTCTCTGTACCTGCCTATCTGTCTCTCCAATTTTAGGGCAGCAGTTTGCCCTAGGACCTCACTTTTCTGAGTTCTAAGTAGAGTTGTTTATTTAGTTATTTTTTTAGTTTGTTCAACTTTTTACTTGTTGTTAGGATGGAATGTCAACTTCTAAGCTCCTTACAAGCTTAGACAGAAACCAGAAATCCCCCTCCAGCCTTTTTTATAAGTAATAAATATGCAGTCCTCCCCTCAACATTGATAAAATATTACATCCAGATACATCTATCCAGGACTTTCTCTAAAGCTATGCATGTGTTCCTTGTTGCCTTTTATGTCCAGTTTAACACTGATTAATCTAGCTTTGAAACTTTTCATTGTGATAGCTATCGTCTTTGTCTAGAAGTGCATTAACTCTCAACTCTCAACTCTCTCTTTGCCTCTGGTCTCTCCTTGTTCCAGTGTATCCTGTTATCATATTTATCTCTTCAAAGAACAACTCTAAGGTTTTATAAAATTCAATTTTCCACAATACCTAATCTATTCTGTGCTTGATAAGCACCCACCCAAATTATTTTACCAGTCTTAATCTCTGCTGTATCCTTAATGTTTTAAGCTGTCATCTCATTAACCTAGTCAAAGTTCTCCAAATACCTCTTATGTTCTCCAAACCCACCTATTCACTTATAATCCTTCCTTGACTTGCTTATTAAAACATAGTCCATTTATCAAGGCCAATATCAAGCCTTTCCCAGTATTCCCAACCAGATATTCTTTCTCCCTTCTCCAATACCTACAGCAATGTTTTTGTTTTGTGGGAGAATGACATTTAATGACACCACAGTATAGACAAGAGTGTCCTTGTATTATTTCTCAAATTTAATGGAAGCTTCTCCAATGAACTCAATGCACCTTGATCATTTTCTCTCACATGCATTTTCTGGTATACTATCTAGTGCAGAGCAGGCATAAAACAAATCTATCCCTCAGTAAAAGGTATGTGGAAACAAACTTTTAAAAAAAGCCAACAAAACTCTCTTACTTCTGAGATCTAATAACCCAAACATGTGGTTAAATAAATAAATACACATATATCTTTAAGAAAACTGAAGTGACAAGTGGCATTCTTCAAACTGATAATCAACAAAATCAACTGATTGAAGTTAAACACCTTCTGAAACAAGAAACACTTCTGCTAAGTGTATAATTATACACTGTGTGTACTGTTTAAAAATTTGAATTGTCATCAAAGAATTCACTGTCATTACTAGAACTATTGTCTCATAAAAGAAATAAACATTTTTAGATAAATTTATCAAAACTAGACTTAATAGTGTAAATATCTTTGTGAAGTACACCTCTAATGTCATGCTGGTAACAGTCATTCTGACTATAAAGCAATGTCTGACAATTTTTATAAAACACCAAAATACCCACTCTTTCAAGATTGGTATCTTTCAGAGTATAAACAGGAGATTCTAAATTCATCATATTAGAAGACCAAGATCAAACCACTTTGGAAACCAATTTTGAGCTTAACTAAAAGCCATATAACAAAGTCTGTCACATCCTTTTATTTTTATTGCCAAAGTAGCATTTATTATATCACCCTCCAACCCCTTCTTAAATAATTCGACTCTGTTTTTTTTTTTCCTGATGATTTTCACAAGTCAAATTTATACTCCAGGAATGAAGACATAACCTTTTGACATAGCTTCAAAAGAATGTACATGTGCTATAATCATGAAAAAACATTATATAAGCAAAGTTCCAAAAACTTACTGATGCTACTTGTTGGAATAATAGTCTCTGAAGGTGACTGCTTTAAACATGCACTTAGTGTGTAAATTTGGTTCAGCATATTGAAATATTAGTAATAATGGTGACTATGTCATGTATATGTTGTGAAGGGTACTTATTTAACAATATGCTTATTTTCAGCAATGGAGAACAATAAATTGCACCAAAAAAATGGGACAGAATAAATGGATAGATTTTAATTCTATGCAAAGTATAACATAGGGGAGAGAAAATTTCCTAATATGGAGAGTTTCCTAACTCCATACAGTTTAGATTCACATATGATATGAAGAGATAGATAAAAACTGAAAAGAATTGTGTACATGTTTGAGGAATATCAACTTACTTTCACCAACTAAAAATGTCAAAGAAATAGCCAATAGAATTGTTGTTGGACAAGGATTAAGCCCAAAATAGTTGTATATTTTAATATTATGGAATTGCCTTTACCTTAAGCTTTAAAAATGTTGAACCAGAAGATTTTCATGCAGGTTTTATTAATGTTTAAATATGATCAGAATTTCTGACCCAACCTTGATTTTCTTACTTTCTAGCGCAGACTTTTAGAAAATTAAATTATGAGTCACAAAATTAAATGAGATTTGAAATAATTATAATGATAACTTATTTTATAAGCACTTTCTTCTCAAAGCTTTTAAATCTTGACAGTTCAATATATAAACACTATACACAGGAGTCATTGCCATGGTGAAACAAAGATGGATAATACAAAGTTTGAATAATTTCTAAATCCAGTGGCCTTCAAGATAAACTTTTGTTATTCCTATGTTGTCACTGATTTAGCTTAAGTGACCTAAACTCTGAAAAAAGTTTTTCTTCTATTGTAAGCATTGGCATTTTCACAGTATTTTATATCATATTGATTTATCCCTAAGTATTTATTGTAACCTTTATACTAATTGAGTTAACTCTCATAAAGCTATCTGGAATATCTGGCTTCTTGCTGCTATTCCAAAATTTCAGTATTCTCCTGCATCAATGTCTTTGTGCAGTGCATTCCCTCTGCTTGGAACATTCTTCTCCCAGATATCCCGGTAACACCTAAATGTCCCCATAGCTCATTCACTCACTACCTTCAGGTCATAGAAGAAACCTTCACAAAGGATCATCCTAATTAAAAAAGAAGCCCCACAGCCTTGACACTCCCTGGTCTCCCCTACTATTAATTCTCCATAGCTCTCATTATGCTCTAAAATTCCCTTGATTGATTATTTACTTATTTAATAATTGTGTATGCCCCCACACATCCCAAACCTTCTACTAAATAGTAAGCTCTTACGGGTAAATTTTGGTTTGCTTCAATTTGTTTATTGCTAAAATAACACCTAGAACATAGTAGGTACTCAGTAAATATTTGCTGAATAAGATTTATTTATTTATTTACTTACTTATTGATTTATTTATTAATTGTACTGTGTGTGGGTTAATAAAGAATTTGTCTGATTTTTGCCTTAGGTTTCTAGCAAGGAGATTCAAAAACCCTTGGAATTTGCTGAGTGATAGGATTATCTTTGATATTAATGATATGACTCATCTGCACCCCTAGATAACTACAGAATGGAAGCTGATCACCAGAAAGACCAAGCATGTGATTGGAGGGTTAGAACTTTCAGCCCCCCCAACTTCCAAGAAGGAGAGGAATGCTGGAGATTGAACTCAATCATATGGTTAGTGATTTACTTAATCATGCCTATGTGATGAAATCCTAATAAAAATTTTAGATATCGGGCTGGGCACGGTGGCTCATGACTGTAATCCTAGCACCCTGGGAGGCCCGAGGCGGGAGGATCGCTTGAGCTCAGGAGTTCAAGACCAGGCTGAGCAAGAGCGAGACCCCATCTTTACCAAAAATTGGTTAGCTGGAGATGGTGGTGTGCACCTGTAGTCCCAGCTACTTGGAACACTGAAGCAGGAGGATCACCTGAGCCCAGGAGTTTAAGGTTACAGTGAGCTATGATGACACCACTGCACTCCTGCCAGAGCAACAGAGTAAGACTCTGTCTCATAAATAAATAAATAAATTAAAAAAAAACATTGGATATTGAAGCTCAGTAGAGCTTCTTGGTTGGTATACGCACGTGTCAGGAGGGTAAAGCACTCCAGCTACATGGAGAGAAGGTACAGAACCTCAGTATTCAAGACCTTCCAAAACTTCTCTCTGTATCTTACATAATAAAACTATAATCATAAGTGTAGCACTTTCTTGAATTCTGTGGGCTATCCTAGTAAATTATCAAACCAGCAAGCTGTTGCTGGAACTCCCTAATTGGTGACCAGTTGGTCAGAAATGCAGGTGGCCTGGAGATCCCCAGTACTTGTGGCTGACATCAAATATAAGTGCAGTCCTATTGGGGACTATTCCCTTAAGCCTATAGAGTCTAATACTAGCTCTGGGTGGTCAGCATCAGAACTGCATTGAATTGCAGTATACCAGTTGAGACTGAAACAGAATACTGTAGATAAAAAGCAATTTAAGACTGGGAAACATAGCAAGACTTTGTCTCTACAAATATTTTTTTTTTTTTTTAAATTAGCCAAGGGTGGTGGTGTGTGCCTATAGTCCTAGCTACTTGGGAGGCTAAGGTGGGAGGATTGCTTGAGCCTCTGGAAGTTCAAGTTTACACTGAACTATGACAGCACCACTGCACTACAGCATGGGTAACAGAGTGAGACCCCACCTCTAAAAAGAAAAAAAATTAATTACATCTCCATAAGTGTGCATGTTTTATTTGCTTGGCATCTACATACAAGGCCCAGTCACAGTCAAATTGGAAACTCTCATAATTAATGCATAGGATAGTTCTTAAACTGAAAGTTCAATAAAATAACAAAGAGAAGTTCAACATATGAATTTTTTCCATGTTGATGAACATTTGCCTCTATGTACATTTTAACCAGTGACCTATGCATATATTTGTTTTTCTGGATAGTGTTGTAAGAATGTATAGTGAAGGAGCTCAGGAAATTTCACCCCAAAATATGACGTCTTGGTATAAAAAATATTTTGAATTAAAGGCCATTCAAGATCAAAGAGCATTGAAAGGGGCTTTTCCTCTATCTATGTAAACCAGTCTGATGGATCAAAAGATCAAAGGGGCAATTGACTTCCCTTCCTCTCCCTGTTATCTCAATATATTGCAGGAAAGAGGATCAAGACAGTAACCAGACCTGGCCTAAATCCTTTAAACATAATACCTGTGGCAGGTTAATTTAATTTGCTCAGGTTAATTTAATTTGCAAAGAGACTCATTTACAAGCCAATATGTTTTCTCCTTCCATTTATCCTCCCTAGCACTATTTGTTCCTCCTAAACAGAATTACCTGTACTCCTCATCTCTCCCTCCCCTCCAAAAGGACAACTATAAAAATATCTGAACATCATTGGGATTTTGGGTAATCATTCTGTGATTCTTCCCATGTGCATGGTAAATAAACATCTTCCTCTTATTATTCTGCCTTAATTGTGAGTTGATCTTTCAGCGAACTTTTGGGGGAAAGGGCAAGTTTCCCCTCATCCCTAGGGTAGATCTATAAATAGAATCAAGACAACAGGAACTAAAATTTTAAAATGTGTTGCTTAAAGTGAATCAACCCATCATTAACACTGGCTGAAATATATTGTCACTATATCAATATACAATGGGGCACATTAATTTCATGCATTTCATGAACACTGTATTCTAATAGTTTCTAGGTTAACAGGGGTAAGTAAATTAAGCAAAACACTAGGCAGGCATCAGAATAGCAGGTGATTCCTACCTATTATACTGGGTTTTCATAGCTGAGATAAGGATCCATAATAGAGATAATGAATTACTTCAAAAGAAATTCAAATTCAAAAATCAATAACTGGCTCTCCTTGCATAAGGGGAATATCTAATAGCAGCAATCAGTGACTAGGACAACTTCTAACCTGATACATTTAGCCAAAATGATTTCAATTTCTATCTCCAAGCATATTTTAGTGCTTCTTTTCCATCTTATTACTTCGAAATATTTTCATTAGAGATTCAAGGCTTTTCAGAAATGAAAGTCACCATAGAAATCATTATGAGAGAGAACATCTGCTAGAGATACATTATGAAGTTAAATTTGAATTCAGGGTTAAACATGCAACACAGGTGATTGTTATATTATACTAATGACCCTTTCACTTAATGAAAACAAAGTGAATAAATATGGGTGTTTCATTTTTAAGGACTCTAAGAATTTATGATATTTTAGAAGAGCTGGGTAGATTTTACCCTTATAGTCCTGTAATATAAAACAGATTTGTCAGCAAATCAATAGCGCAAAGGAGGAAAATGCTGCTTCTACTGAAGGGTAAAAGACAACTGCTGTTTCAATCACCACTTTAACAGCAGTGTTTGCATTCAAACAATGAACTGCTAATTACAAGTGACTGTTATCTGTGTGTAAAAGCACAAGTTCTTAAAAATATAGTGTCTTCCTTCCTGAATTTTATCAACAAAATATCTCTATGCCCTTGAGCACAATAAAACAGAATCATAATTTTTAAAATAGTCTTTAAGTTTGGTTCTTCTTAAAGTCAGATTAACCTCTCAGGCAGTACAAATTAAGAAAGGTTTACAACCTGTGAAAAGAAGAAGCAACTGGCTGGAAATTTCTCTTGATTACTATTTTCCATTAGAAGAATTAATTCTAAATTAAGGAAACTTTTAAAAATGAAATCCAGAAATGAGCCCAAAGTAATTAATTTTAATTCCAATTCCAATCTTAGATTTAAAGTTTTACATCTTTCTGCCTATGCAGTAAAGACCATTTCAAATGAGTTTTGAAAACAAATGTATGAATAAATAAAAGAGATAACGAAGAGTAAATGCCAATGATAGATGATACCTGCTAGGAAAGCATATTTTAAACTGTTTTGCACATAATAGTGTTTTTCAGCCTCACACTATTGACATTTTGGGCTAGATAATTTTTTATCTGGGGGAAGCGGGTGCCCGTCCTGTGCATTATAGGATGTTTAACAATATTCCTGGCCTTTACCCACAGAGTGCCAGTAGCACATTGCCCCCCACCCCTGTCGCAGTTGTGACTACGAAAAATGTCTGCAGACATCGGCAAATGTCACATGGGAGTGAGGACAAAATCACCCCCAGTTAAGAATCACTGGTTTGTGACAAGTCTGGAGCTGAAAGAGAGACACACAAAGCCTCATGTGTAGCAAAATGCTGTTTATTTTGGGCATCTGAGTGCAGATGGGTGGAGGCCAAAAAAGGCATCCATCCTGATGGAGGGGAAAGCTTTGGGTTTTATAGAGAGTTTCCCCAGGGGGAGTGAGTACCTGGGCCAGAACAGACACTGTAATAAATTTTTTTTAAACCACCAATTTCCAGGACCCTTGTGTCAGTCTCATCC
The DNA here is from genome assembly GCA_028533085.1 of Varecia variegata. Classification (NCBI taxonomy): domain Eukaryota; kingdom Metazoa; phylum Chordata; class Mammalia; order Primates; family Lemuridae; genus Varecia; species Varecia variegata. The sequence goes on from CM052436.1 coordinate 81,798,812, forward strand.
TGCAGAGATAAGGGAGCAGAGTAGTGTCCTCCTTAACAGGGAGGATAGGGATGCTGGCTGTAGTTGTCAGATTTACAAAGTCTGGGGACTCTCCAGACTCCTGCAGCTATTGTTTTACAAGCCTAAGTTTTCCATTAACCACATTCCATTCTATATATACTTTTTGGGTTCCCACCTGGAACAAACCTAACAGTTTGTTTGTTGAAAATATAGATTGCTGGGTCCGACCTCCAGAAATCTGGACTCAGCAAGTCTAAAAGGATCTCTATTTCTTAAAACCACCCTGGATGTTTCTTATGTATGTGATCCTGAAACCCAGTTTTAAGAAGCACCAAATACTTGTTTAATTGCAAGCAACCTTGATGGGGAAGGGAGAGACATTCAGAAAAGGCTAAGTATGCAACAATCTAATCTTGACAGTCTTACTGTATCCAAAGCTAAAAGAGAGGCAAAAGAAGAGTCACAAATGGCCTCTTATTAATCAGAAAAGCTTGTAGTTTTTCAAGCATCACAGCATATAAAGTGTTTTCATGAATTCTCCCAATAATTCTCTGAGGGAGTTAGGAAAGATATTTCATCATAGCCTTCCACAATCATTCCTACCTCATTAGGATTTATATTTCTAGTTTTTGTGATCATGAATAACAACACAACAAAAGCTAATCAACTCTTTCAAACTGTAGGGCATCCCTAGAGAAAATTGACTCGGTGATTGTCTTACTTAGAGTTACACACCTAAAATCAGTAAGAATTCAAAGTTTAGAACTTTTCACATCTACATAGTACTTTTTCTGTGATATACATACCTCTCTTCTTCAGCAGGTATAACTAAATCAAACAGGTTAGTTCACTACAAATTGGGCATTAAGGAGTTCTGTACTCTTAACTATACACATCACTAAAATTATATATGAATATGTGTAAATGTCAAGTCTTCCTGAAATGATTTTGGGCTTTTTCCAACAAATAATAGAAGAATATAGTATTTATTTCAGTTAATGTATCCCTACAAATTAAACTATGGTTGTCATTGTTTTCAGCAGTAACATTACTCCTTATCTAGTTTATGGTCAAATAAATTCTTTTTTCCCATGGTTTACTGTCAAACCTATTCTGCACTGCGCAACTGACTTACATGAACTAAATACAAGGCTGTACATTTATTCCTGTCAAATTTATCTTCTTGGTCAAACCCAAATATCTATTCTATATATAAACCAAATAACTAAATTGGTGACAAGGTTAGATGTAAATTCCTATACAAGCTTGATATAGCCTCTATCTTTCCTTTTCATCTTTTTCTGAATCATTATTAAGAGTTATTTATACTTCTGAGATTCTCAGAGCAAGATGGAATCATAAGGACATGTCAGGCAAATAGAGCAACATCATAAATAACTGAGTGGATCAGCCCAGAGTATATTGGCTTTCAACAACCCACTAAATAATGTCTGAGAACATGGTATTCAAGTACCTTCCTACAAGTTTCCAACCTCTCCTTCCAGACCCACCTCACATCGATCCTTACACTCTACTCTGTATGACCAACGGGATCATTTCCATTGATTTAATTTAGCAGCATGTTCTTACCTCAAGTCTTCTATTCACTCCTTTCTTCCCCATCATAAAGGTCACAGCTGACATCCCTATAACAAAAGACAGGTCAACAAGAGAAAAGCATAAAAAATTTTTTATATAACATGAGCACCTTCAGAATGAAGACTCAGAGATACATGGAAAGCTATCTTATTTTATCCTTAGGTTTGATGAACAAGGGACAGCCATGTAGAAATGTGAAAGGACAAAAAGGGTATGAACCGATGGTAACAGACTGAATGGGAAAACCTAGCAAGGCCTGTCTGTTTAGATTCTTCTTGGCCTCTCCGTGCAGCATTACTTCCTTCCAAGTGTGGGGCAGGGCCCTCTCTGAAATGGGTGTCTTATTACCAATAATCAAACAAGATAAGTCAGAGAACAAACAACCCCATTAAAAAGTAGGCAAAAGACATAAACAGAAGCTCTTCAAAGGGGGATGGGCATGCTTGTAGCTCTGACTTAGGCAGTGCAAAGGCAATATATGTAACCAAAGTGTTTGTAGCCCTGTAATATTCTGAAATAAAATAAAAGCAGATAGACAAAGGGCCAATAATCAAATGAAAAAATGCTCAATACAACTAATCATCAGGGAAATACAAATTAAAACCACAGTGAGATATCACCTTACCACTGTCAGAATGGCTATTATTAAAATGTCAAAAAACAATAGATGCTGGTGTGGATACAGAGAGAAAAGAATAGTTAAAAGCTGTCGGTGGGACTGCAAATTAGTACAACCTCTATGAAAAACAGCATGGAGACTACTCAAAGAACTGAAAGTAGAACTATCATTTCATCTAGAAATCACACTACTGAGTACATACCCAAAGGAAAAAAGTCATTTTATCAAGATGATACCTGCACCCAAATGTTTAGTACAGCACAATTCACAATGTGAATTCAATTGAATTCACAATTCAATTCAAAGATGTACAATCAATCAAAGTGCCCATTAATTCATGAATGTATTCACAAAATGTGGTATATGTATACCATGGAGTACTACTCAGCCACAAAAAAGAATTAATGTCTTTTGCAGCAATATGGATAGAACTGCAGACCATTATCCTACGTGAAATATCTCAAGAATGGAAAAACAAACAACACATGTTCTCTCTAATAAATTGGAACTGATTGATGGGCACACATGGACACAGAGGGAAGTAAAGGTCATTGGAAATCAAGAAGGGGGGAGGTGGGAGGGAGAGGTAAAAACCTACCTAACAGGTACAATGAATACTATTCTGGTGATGGACACACTAATCGCCCTGACTCAATCATTATAAAAGCTATCCATGTAACAAAAACATTTGTACTCCCTTAATATTTTGAAATAAAAAAAAAAAAAGGTAAGTCAGAGAATTTCTTTGTGGCCATTTTTTACACAGAAAGGTGGAGAAAAATTAGAGTAATATTGTTTGGTTTTGCGTCTTGGTTTGGGGATAAGGGGTTCTGGTTTCTATAACCTTCCTTGGGGAAGAGGGATTCTAGTTCCTATGGCTTGTCTTAGGGGTGAATGACACTGAGAGCAGGACAGGGGAAGGTCAGAGAGACACTTTGCTTCCAAGGCTGCTTCCGAGGCCTTTGCTTTGGGATGTCGTTTTCTGGGCCCCAACAGATCCATCCCCTCATGTCTTCCCCAATCCAATCTATCCTTGCCTGGCGAGTTCCACTAATTCTCCAATGTTCAACATGAACATATCCTCAAAAAACCTGCCATCATTACTTCCTTCATTGCCCATCCTTTTTGGAAAGAAAACTCTTCTTCTACTGAATTCTCACAGTGACAGATGAATATATCACTCTTCAGGTACCCATATTTGCTATGATTCCTTATTCATGTGTCACATTTACCTAATACCTAGAACAATGTTTCTCACTTGGAAATTTTTGTTGATTTAACTAATGAATTGAAATTGTACCTCAAACTTGAAACTTAGATTTAAAAACTAGAAAAGATGATTGCTAGATACAGCACAAATTAAAGAATAGACTTAAAAGTAAAAATAAGAATGAATGAAGGAGGCATTTCATAAACAACACTGCATGGATAAGAAAAAGAAATGAAAGTGAGCATCTTCTAACCCAAGTTTTAAACATAAGATTAATGAGTCTAATGGTCTTCCATAACCATTTTAAGTTCGTTGGGATTTACATTTCTAGTTTCTGTGATCATGAATAACAATGTAACAAGAACTAATCCACTCTTTCAACTATAGGACATCACTAGAGGAAATAATTTTCAGAAAAAACACTTTAGGAATGATGCAAAGCTTATAATGGTTACAGGTGGAAAAATAGATTTAGGCCAAAATATCACATTTCTTAACCAGTGTTCAGATCACTAATTAATTTCAAAGCCATTTGACTTGGAATAAGCCATGTGAACCTAACTCTACCTGCACTGAGATAAAATCATTTAGAACACTAGGCAATTGATTCCCCAAAGGACTTAAATTTTAAAAAATGATTTAAGTTAGATAACATACAAAAAGAAGCTCAAAACTTCAACCTCAAATTATTTACTCTTTGATCATGATTTCCAAAATACAATTTAAGTTATGAAAAGCTTCCAGTGAAAACCTAGATTTTTCTTAGAGCCAATATGGTAAACGTATCTGAATTCACCAGGTTTATCCAATAAAATAGTATTAGTCAAATATATTTTAACAAACACCATTACTGCAAAAATATCTATATAATAAAAATATTACTTAAGTAATCCAAATAAATGCTCTCCTTATCTTAAGAAATATTCTAATGGCAAAATTTGAAAAAAGCTTCCACATTCATTGCAATGGGATAATGTCTGTTTTGTGAAAATCAATTGATATGAATATGGACTATAAAATTATCATCAAATACAAATGTAGTAACAGGTCCATGCCAACATAGTTCATTATTACATGTATCTCAGTATATAAATATATAACTCATAAATCCATATTAATGTAGCTCAAACTACATGTGTCTGAAATATACACACAAACATGAATATTGGTGATATCTTATAAATAACACATGCTGGATACTCCAGATACCTCTATTTTAAATCCACTATCTCTTCTTAAGCATTTCTTAAAAAAAAAAAAAAAAAAAGAAAAGAAAAGAAAAAAGAAATTACTCCACTATCTCTGACTCTAACTCACTCTATGCCTGTGATCACTCCACCACTTCGGAATTCAGTTTCAGAAGTAGAAAAAAGAGATGGCTAGACAACGTGAACTTTGGACCTATGGGCTTCCAATATTAACAATATATATTAACATTAATATTAACATGATCTTATATAATGAAGGTATATATAAATGAGATTATCTACACGCCTTTACTACAAGGGTGTTAAATATATTCTTCTCAGAACTGGTACTTTAATAAAATGAGGGAGAACATCATGCACAACTAATGAGATAAAATAAGACCTTCCCCCACCCCTAATTCCCACCCCCATTTCCACTCCCCATTAGCTATGTCTGTTGTTCTAATATTCATTCTATTTTTACTATCCAAAAGCATAGAAAATTAAACATTTATCATTCATTGAACACATTATTTTTGATCATCAGTTTTGTGCCAGGGACTGTTCCTAGGTGGTGGGGACACAGTAATAAACAATACAGACAACTACCGTAGACCTTATAACTAGCAGGAGAGACTGATAATAAATATTAAGGTACACACGGGCCAGGCGCGGTGGCTCACGCCTGTAATCCCAGCACTCTGGGAGGCCGAGGCAGGCGGATTGTTTGAGCTCAGGAGTTCGAGACCAGCCTGAGCAAGAGCGAGACCCCGTCTCTACTAAAAATAGAAAGAAATTATATGGAAAGCTAAAAATATATAGAGAAAAATTAGCCGGACATGGTGGCGCATACCTGTAGTCCCGGCTACTCGGGAGGCTGAGGCAGTTGGATTGCTTGAGCCCAGGAGTTTGAGGTTGCTGTGAGCTAGGCTGACACCACGGCACTCTAGCCCGGGCAACAGAGTGAGACTCTGTCTCAAAAAAAAAAAAAGGTACATAGGGAGTTTGGTAAGAGCTGTGGAGGTGGCTGAGATAGAAAGCAGGGTGACTGAGAAAGGCTTCTTTGAAGACTTGAGACTTTGAGCTGAGAGCTGAGAACGGCCATGAGCCACCAATGGAGAGCTGGGACATAGGCATTCCCAGCAGAGGGACCTGCAGGGACAGAGGTCCTGGGAGGAGAAGGGAATTGGTGTGTTGGTCATCAGGATCCCTTTGTTAAGCAAGGACATGGAAAACTCGATTAGAATTTCTGTAAAGGACTGTTACAAAAATCACTCCTTAGTTATTACAATACGCAAAACAGTCTAGGCTTTGGATTAGTTCTTGACACCTATCTCATTCCCACTTTACACATCCAGATAGTCACCAAATCCTGTTAATTGAAGTCATGATAACTAACATTTATTGAGCGCTTAAAAGGTGCCAGTTAGTCTTATTCTAAGAGTATTATATTTCTCTTCACAACCTCCCTGCTATCCAGGCACACTACTATTATTATTGTAATTTTATATTTCACCTAGTGAGGGATAGATAGATTGAGGAAGCTGCAAGGAGTCACACTGTGCAGGAGTAAAGTCAAGATTCTTAGCCCCCTTGTGGCCTCAGAGCCCATCTTTTCTCCACTGCATCGCACTGTCCCCCAAACTGTCAAAACTGTCTCCTCCTTACTATCCCCACTTGCTCGGCTTTATATTGTCCACGGGCTCATCTTTTCTTGACTGCATTCTTGCAAGGGCACTAATCATTTTCCCTGCCTCCACCACCTCCCCTTTCCAGAGCAATCCTTTTGTTCATACTGATACCAGAGTTACCTTTCTGAAGCTCTGCTGTCCAATACCCGTGACCACTAACAACAAGTACCTATTTTACACTTAAAATGTGTCTGGTCCAAATTGGGAAGGGTCATAAGTGTAAAATACGCAGACCATATTTCAAAGACTTAATACGAAAAGAAGAATGTAAATATCTCATTAATAATTTTCACACTGATTACATGTTGAAATGATAATATTTTGGATATATTGGGTTAAACAAAATATATTATTATAATTTATTTCACCTGTATGATAAGGGATAGAGGAGGGAGGAAGGGTAATATACCCTGATGAGCAGCAAAATAATGAAATAAGGTTAACATATACAGGAAGCCTTTGTTTCCTAAGGATAATTAGAACTGAGAACACTTAAAGTGAATCTACAGAAAATGAAAATCCAAAACTTTATAATAGAGGCAGCCCAGCTTCGCGAAGGCTGTCGGCACCCCGCGGCCCGCAGGCACCCGGCTCGCGCCCTCCCCGCCGCCAAGATGCCCAAGGGGAGGGTCAGCTCGGTCGAAGGCGCGGAGAAGGAAGAGCCCAAGAGGAGATCTGCGCGGCTGTCAGCTAAACCTGCTCCTGCAAAAGTGGAAACGAAGCCCAAAAAGGCAGTAGCAAAGGATAAATCTTCAGACAAAAAAGTGCAACCAAAAGGGAAAAGGGGAGCAAAGGGAAAACAGGCTGAAGTGGCTAACCAAGAAACCAAAGAAGATTTACCTGCAGAAAATGGAGAAACTAAAACTGAGGAGGGTCCAGCCTCTGATGAAGCAGGAGAGAAAGAAGCCAGGTCTGATTAATATCATACACCATGTCTTATCAGTGGTCCCTGTCTCCCTTCTTGTACAATCCAGAGGAATATTTTTATCAACTATTTTGTAAATGCAAGTTTTTAGTAGCTCTAGAAACATTTTTAAGAAGGGGGGAATCCCACCTCATCTCATTTTTTAAGTGTAAATGCTTTTTTTTACGAGGTGAAATCATTCGCTGGTTGTTTATCTTTTGGTACAACCAGAAAATAGTGTGGGATATTGAATTATGGGAGGCTTTGACTGTCCTGGGTGTCAGCTTAACTTTCCATAGATGGGGGTTAGTTTTTATATCCTATAATATAAAGCATACTAAATGGCAATATGGAGTCCGAGGCCTGCATTTAATGTCTTGAACATTTTAAATTACTTCTATTCCCATGTTGTTTTTTAGTAGACTTGTTTCCGAAAGAAAACCACTCCTTGATCATGGCTGTCTCTGTCAGAATAGCATATACTCTGTAACATCTTTGGTCATGGTAATCCTGTTTTCCTATTAACTTTGTTAATGTGCTGTGAAAGATTGAAAATTTGAGTGTGTAGTATATATGATAATAAATTGTGAATTGGTGGGACTTATGTAACAGCTTATCAACATTTGAAGACACTGGTACTTGATATCTTCTTAAGGAAAATTTGCCTCCAAATTTTAAGCTGGAAAGTCACTGGAATAACTTTTAAAAATAATTAAATGGTTTTTTAGATTTTCGGTACGTATGTTAAGAATTGTGTACAAATTGAAATGTCTGTACTGATCCTTAACACAACCAATAAAATCTCAATTACAAAGAAAAAAACAAAACTTTATAATAACTATTTTTAAATGTTTGATGCAGATTTAATATTAAAATGAAACCAAAATACTGTTAATTTTTTTCTTGTGTTTAATAAGACATATTATAATTGCAACCATCCTGGATTCTTAAAATAAACTAAGATTGTACTTTAAAATGGGCAGGGCTGATTTTAAAAATATTGGTAGCATAATAGAACTTCCTTCACATTTAACTGTCATAGCATGATCACAAATAAGGGTCAGTTTCACAGATATATTCAAGGGCTTCATTAATTTTCCCAAGGGCCTCTTACAATCTATTCAAAGTCAAATCATTCCCTTTTGAAATAATTATTTTGTTCTCATGGTTGTCAAGTTTTAATGTCTTTATTGTTATCTGGTTTAACTTTCAGATCCTTCCTTGTCAATGGATTGGTTTTGATTTAAGTAATTTACCAGTACCACTTTTGTGTGCTTTGTCCTGTACCTCTTATAAAAATTTAATTTTACTTTATAATCATTTACTTTTTATTCATTGTTTATTGTCCTAAGTTGTCTCAAGAGATTGACCCTCAAAGATATTGGTACAATGGGCCAGAGACACTAGTGTTGAGCAAAGAGGAACATTTGAGTGAGGACTAATTTTCATAAGTCATTAGTTCATTATTAAATAATTTCTGGTTAAAATAAGTATTGCTTTTCTGTAAAATGTTGTAATTTCAGGAATGCAGAAAACAAAATCATGGTTAAAGAGGACCCTTGTTTGGTAGAAGGGCAAAATTTAAATTTTAGTCAAGACAGTACATCATTACACAGAAAAATATAAGAACTCAGCATATAGAACCAAATATATTAGACAAGATTCTTCATTTAGCAATTAGGAAAAAAGTCTTCCAAACCTATAGAAGGAAACCTTCTGAAGAGAGGAAAGCCTCTGAGAAGGAAGGCAGAGGGCCAGGGAGAACACCTTTCAGCCCTACAGGAAAAGGCAAGCGGCTCTGTTGGGAAACAGAAATGGATCACAGAGTTGTTCTGTGCACTAAACTGGATGCTTTAAGTAGTAAAGAGTCAAAACTATGCTACTATTCCACAAGATGCACAGAAAAGGCTCAGAACTGCAAATCATGTGCAAGGTCTGAAGCTGAGGGGAAAAAGGTTTCTGTTTTAGAAATAAAAAAAATACCCAATCTGAGCAGACTGTGTGGCAGGGGCAACTAGGAACATAGTTTCCCCGTGTCCAAATGAACATCAAGCTCATTAACAATGTTTTTTCCTTCTACAGAAGTTTTCTCTGCCTCAGGCTAAGCAGGCTCCTAGCCCAGGGTGACTCTAACATGGGTGGAGAAGCCCATTATAATCAAAGAACTGTCAAGGCTTTGCTGTTGGAGTTGACATTGTCTCAATAACAAACCATATTTGTAAAGAGTTATTGGTAACTTTAAAAATCATGAGTAAAATTCAAGTTACAGTGTTCTTTCAGGATTTAAAGTTCAACCATATCTACCTATCTTACCAAAAAAAAAAAAAAAAAAACCCACAAAGAATTTATAAAAAATACATAAAATAATAGCACTAAAGTATTTAAGATTGAACTATCACCATAAATGCATTGTATGTCCATGTCTCTTTGGCTGGGACCACCTTCATACACTTGGCAAATGTTGACTCAGCCTGCAAAGTGTCAGGCATTGTGCTAAGAGCCGGGAAGCATGGATGGAAAAGATTCAATTGTCTCCTTCATACAACTCAGCAGATGTATGAGCCAGTTTGAACAGATTGTCAAACTAGTAGAACACACAGTTTGATTGTTGTTCCATTGATTTGGCAGACAAATTCTATAGCATGGTCTGTATGACTCCCAGCAGCATATGCTCTACCATGTACAATTACCCAACCACCACCTATAGACTGAGCTGTCTCCCAATACCTAGGATAAATAAAGAGCCCAACTATATTCAGTTCCCTCAATTTAGCCATGTCATCAAGTGTGCCCTGGCTGTAGTCATCTACTGCCTGGTAAGTCCTGTTATCCTGAGCTTCCACTCCCTCACTCCTCTTTCAGCTCTGCACACTGTGTTTCCTGACCCTGACCCATCTGGACAGGCCATCACACCTCCATAATATTATCACCTGTTCGATGCTTGGTAAAGCGTGGTTGATCCTGCTTCTGAATCACCTGATTGCCAGACCCCACCCGAAACAGCTGAATCTAAGTGTGTGTGTGTGTGTGTGTGTGTGTGTGTGTGTGAGAGAGAGAGAGAGAGAGAGAGAGAGAAAGAGAGAGAGAGAGAGAGAGGGAGAGAGAGAGAGAGAGTGTTTTGGGATGGAATGTTAGAGTATGAATTTTATGAAGTGCCCCCATGGTAATTTTTAGACTTTCCAGAATTCTAAACTAACACTCTTGGTTTTTCTCCTACTTCAACCGTTCATTCTTTCTGGGTCTTGTTTACTGGTTCTTTCTCAGCCATTGACCACTAAATCATTATGAATATCACAGAGGTCAGTTCTTTGAATTCCTCTCTTTTCTATGCATCATTCCCCTGCAGCCTCATGGTTTTAAATACCATCTGGTCACTCCCAAGCTTAAAGCTCCAGCTTGGACATATCTCTTGAAATCAACTGCCTACTTGACATTGACGTGACTGAATGTCTAATAGGTATCCAACACTTAACTCATCCAAAACTGAGTTCCTGATCTTCCTCCCCAAACCTACTCCTCCTTCAATCTTTTCTTATCTCAACAACAGCAATTCTATCAACCCAGTTACTGAAGTCCCAACACAGCATCATCCTTTACTTCTAATTTCCTCCCTCTCCTTTACTCCCTATATCCTTCCCTGCCTTATTTTCTGCATAGTTCTTATCATCATATAACATAGTATGTATTTTACTTATTGATTTGCCCACTGCTTGTCATCTACAGCCTCATTAGGACAAAGATTATTGTCCGATTCTTTTTTTCTCACTGCTATATCCTCAGTTCCTAGAATAATGCTTGATACATAGTAGGCACTCAGTAAATATTTGTTTAAGAAATAAATTGAACTGTGCTTAACACAAAGAAGGCATTTATAAATATTTAGTGGGAAAAAAATGAATAAGTTTTACTTGATCATCCTTAAAATAATAGATTTTTATTAGTCTCCCAAATTCCTGAGCAGTATCCCTACCTGTAGTTCCAGAATTACCTCTAGCCCATCTTATTTGTTTTTCTTCCAAGTCCAAGTTATGTTACAATGTGGAAATCTATCAGAGAGTAATTATGAACATGACCTCAGAGTATACTAGCCAACCAACAAGAGAAAGTCAAACATCATCAGCATCACTACCACTGTCATTAGCAAGCTTTTAATAAGATAAGTTCTAGTTGAGAAACTCTTGCTATAGTAAATCATTTGTGTATACACCAAGGCAAAATATCTTATTAACTCTGAAAGATATTTTATTTTAATTCGGAGATTTTCAGTCAAGCAATAGGTTTTAAACTGGCAGACCTCAGACTGCATATGTATTTGTTTGACCCACACAGTTATTTAAATTTTTAGAAATGCAATGTCATTATTTAAACATCAGGAGATAGTATGTAAAAATCCAGGTTTCTAGTTTTTTCTGAAAGATTGATAGATCTGATGGTGCTGGGCCTTCATTTCTGCACAGCAGTTGTCAGCAAATCTATTAGCTGTTCCCTCCTGACGGATGATGCTCTCTCCAGCTTGCCACAATTGCTATTCTGCCAGATTCACTAATTCACATTACTTTCCTGGTCCCTGTGGGCACATGAGTTGGCAACTATGACAGGAGAGCCCAGATTCTTGCAAAGAGAACTAGTACTTAAAGCCCAGAATGCTTAGTGCTGTGAAACAAAGAAGGAAATATATAGGCTATATTAATTACTCCTCTGGGGGAAATCTATGGGCTAAATGCACTCTCAAATTTGGGGCTTACAATTTTGTAAACCAAACCAAGCAGAAATGCTATGCAGTATTCTAATGTTCTTTCATTGGTGATATTCTGCAAGCAAAGAAACAAAAGCAATTCTTTTGCTTTTACCCAAAATGATGAGTAACAATGCAGAAGGATCAGGAGTGCATCCCATTACTTTCAAAGGAGTTTGCAGGAAAAAATGCTATTTCTCTTACATTCACCACACAGCATGCATTTTGTGACAGATGGTCATTCCAAGTGTCGTGGTCTGCCTCAATATATAATGACAAATGTATAAACCTTCTGTTACGCAGCATAGACGTGAGGCTTAAACACCTGTTTCAAATTACTCTGACACCATAAACATTCTTGGAAATTGGAAAGCCCTGTGTTTTAAGAAAGTGAGAGGTGTCACAGCCAACTACACAAAATTGAGTAGGCTCAGGTCCAGTGAGCAGTAAAAAAAGAAGATTGTGCCTGTGGCTACTGGAAAGCAGCTCATGGTAATAATAATATTACTGACTGGGAATACAGTTAAAATCTATTGCTGCAGAAATCCTGTATGTGCCCAAAGGTGTACTTAAACTAGTGCTGTGTATTTTACTTTTCATCTCTCTTTCTTTTAAATGTGTTACCACTGAAATGCTCCTTGGGGATGGGGGGAATTTTAAGGTGATGATGTTTTGATGTTCTAATCAGAAATATTAGTGATATTCTCTAATATTATTCCTTCCTATGTCCATCAAATGATTGATTACCAATATTACACTCAACAACCAACCCACTAATATTTCAGTTCATCTAGTAATTCTAACTCCAAGAAGAGATCTGAATTGTCAGTCTACAATGAAGTTGTCACTGCACTTTCCTGATTCCTTCAGGGAAACATCTGCCTACTTGCAGATCTCATAATGAAACACTGTCAAATTACTGAAGGGCTGCACATCATCCAATAATTAACCTAGAAAGATCACTTGCCAATGGCATCATGCCATGACAAACAGATGTTGTTCCTGTTACCTATCCAAAAAAGAGGTCAAATGTTCTGAAGCAGATATACTCTGCCTTCTATCTTGTGGGTACATATTAGTCATTTAATAGGCTTTTCATTTTGCACTGTATGGTAATTAGAGGTAGTTTTCAGTTTATTGATTGACTGATTAGATCATTTAAAAGCAGACGTATCTTCAGAGTAATTATGTGATTGAGTCTGACTTCAAGATTGGAGGGCTGCAAATAGCTTGTCAGAATGCAAGTAAATTGACATTGCCTTTTACATTCATGATAGATAGAATATATGAACACTGTAATCAGAGATCTGCCAAAATACACAATAATAAATTCAATATTAATAAATGGACATTTGAAATCCACCTTATTTCCCATATACTAATACTCAGGGTTAGATTATCACCATGGATCAGGGTGGACAAATTCTTAAAATCCTGTGCCACGGGGCAAATATTTGAAGAAACAGTGCTTGATGGGCCAATGGCAATGTCAATGAATTATAATAGCACTTATTAAAAATCTATTAGTATCAAAGCACTGTACTTTATTCTTGGTAGACCAAAAATACAATTTTTGCCCTTGTAGATATTACTTCTAAGCAAATTTAGCAATTGTATTTAGGAATTAAACCTCTTTAGGCACTTTAGCTATTAAAACTTGAGCCCATAGAGTAATATTTGTTTCAACATTAAAAAATAACCCCATTTTTACTCATTAAAAAAATAATTTATGTGTATGGTTTTAAAAACATCAAAAAGATATAAAATGAAATAACTCTACCCCTCTCAACTCCACATCCTCACACCCCAGAGATAAGCAATGAACAGACATTTTGTGTATATCTAGAAATTTTAATGTCTATATTATTAATGATACTATACTCATCATTCTGCACCTTCCTACTTTTCTCTAACTTTATGTTTCAGACAGAATTTCTTGTGCGAAGATTCATCTACTTCATTCTGTTTAGCAGATATGTACTATTCCACCATTGAAGGGATATACTATAGTGTATTTTAACATTCTCTTACTGATGGTAATTTTGTGTTTTTTTGTCTCATTTTTACCTGCTACAATACTGTAATGAACAAAGGAATGACTTTCTAATAGTGTTACTTAAAAATAGAACAAGTTTCCTTGAGAAATTGGGGAAAATTACTCAAGCTTCTACAAGTGAGCAGAGCCAGAGAAGAACTTCTAGTCACAAGGGCCAGAGAAGAAATTCTAGTTCCGTGATTGCTTCAATTAACCTCACTCTTAGCATGAACCGAGGCACATGGAAATTACTCCCAAATGTTCTTCTATGTCCTGTCTTTGGGAGTCTTACCATAGTTGCTTCTATAAGATAAGGAATCCCATAGCTATTTGAGGCACGATTATATGAAGGTTTCAAAAGCTTTTGTGTGTATTTGTGTGTGTGTGTATTTCTGTCTCTGTATAGCTAGAGAGAGAGAGAGAGAGAGAGAAAGAAAGAAAATCACAAATTTCAAGTATATTTATGGAATATTCTTATTGTAATTGCATCATATATGTGTGGTTCCCAAACCTCTTATATCTATTTGGTGTTGAGAAAACCTAAAAGAAGACAAAAAGTAGTTGAGCTACCATTTTAGGAGATGGTAAAGATCATGGCAATGGGCATGAATATACTTAGCATATCTCCAAAATGAACATTTAAATAAAAATCTGAAACTATCATTTTTAATTTCACAATGCTCCTTCAGTTTGCAAGCCTACTTTTAATAAAAATTTTCTGACGTTTATAGGGGAAATATTATAAGGAGATATTGTGAAAATTACCTGGTCATTGTGGCATTTATCTTTAATTCAATGGCTTTTGTCTTAAAAGGTCCTCTCTTGTCTTCTCCTTATGATCTTCAGGTATCTTATGGCCCTCAGTTTGAGCCCCTCCCCAATTGCCAATATCAACCGATCAGACAATTTCAGAAAGAAAAGGTTCTCTTGAGTTCTTCTATCAATCATAGGGTAATAGCACTCCTGCTTTGTAGCAAGCACCCAGTAGAGTCAGTTGGTTACTACGAATTCCAAATTTGAGCTGCCTGCCAATATGTCAATGACTTACTGGCAACTTTTTCTTTCACAAATACACCATCTTTTAAGAAAGTTTAGGGAAAATTGTAAGCTTTTTAATATGCCTCTGGATAATCAACAGCTTATTGGTTTTGACCGCTTTATTTCTAATATACATGTACATATACATACATATACATACAAAATCCATATTGCAATGTGTATACTTCTTTTCTCATCTGATGATTTTCTTAGGCAAATATCAGTTTTGACTTATTTTTGGTAATCTCTTAAACATAACTTTTCATTTGTTTTGATTTCATTTAATTTTTTTATTCCCCAAATCTCCAGTCTTGCTTCAGTGTCTCCTTTTGTCATATCTGTTTGGTATTTAAATAGGCTGGATATTCTTTATTTTGCCTGCACCATGACCTACTGCCTGCCCTAAGCATGAAGCAGAACATAATTCTTGGGACTCTGCCAGCTCCTCCCAAAAAAGACTGGACCAATCACCTTTCCCAGTGACCTGTGGCTAGAGAGGACCTGAGTATGAGCTTTAGAAAAAGTTATAACTGTGAGACAGAAAGCAAAATATCATGACCCTTTGGATGCACAACTTTTGGTAACAAAGGAATAAATATATATTTGATGATAAGTGGGGCATCCCCTGTTATGAACTTTCAGACCTCTGTTCATCAATCTGGGCTTTATATTAGAATCATCTGGGAAGCATTTAAAAATTCTGATGTTTAGAGGACATGCCCCTGAACAATTAAATCAGATTCCCTGTAGGTGAGGTCCAGGCATCAATAGTTTCTAAAACTAGCCAGGTAGTTCCAGTGTATAGCCACATTTGAGAATCAGTGTTTCAGAGTATAGTAAGCAGCCATCTGACATAAAAATCTCAAGTCTTTGAGAGGAAGGCTGTGCCCATTTGTACTTAGTCCAGACTTCTTAACAAGGAAAGTGAAATTTCATTAGCATTGGTTGAATTCCTCTGACATGACAGAAACTGAAGATACCTTGTTCCATTGGATCCT
>CM052436.1:81815327-81831573 GCA_028533085.1 Varecia variegata
TAAGTGGTCTGAATTTCACCTATGGGACCTGGTAAGGATGTTTATTTAGATGATATCATTTGACAAAATTTAATTATTTGATTACCTTAGTCTTATTACTATATGAGACAAAGAAATTATTTTAGCCTAGTCCTGGAAAGTTTCTGGTTTTCTCACTGTGCTTTGAGGTGAGAATTTGGGACTTGGAGTTTATAATATCCTTTTCTTATGATTCTCTAGTACAATTAGAAGTTGACTGTTTACCCTACAGGGTTTATATTCTCTATGTCCTTCATACTGTTCTATGGCAGTGTTTTTTTGATACCCTTAAGCCAGCCTTCAATTAGCCCTGCATTCCAGTTAACTGTAAGTGTGAATTTAATTAAATATTCAATCACCATATTTCATAGGTTACCAGAGGATGGATCCTTACTACCTCCAAATCCAACCTTCCATATAACCAATTGCAGATTTCTGTTTTCTTGGGGATATGGTATTTGCAGTCATGTCTGCAATTAATTCAGCATCTGTCATAATTCTGGTTGGAAATAAGAGAAGCTACTTAGCTTGTTTAAACAGAAAAGGAATCTGTTAAAACATATTAGGTAGATTATATAATCTCTGGGAAGGTTAGAGTTGTAGGCTGTGAAGCTGTACAGCAAGAGAAAATTTGCACACAGTACTGTGAATACTGCTTAGGCAAATCCACCACCATTGTTGCCATTGGGAGACAATGCTGCAACTTGCACTGTAAACACTAAACATTAGACAGCAGAAATTGTGTTCATGCTACTTCCTAAAGCCTGATTTTTCTTTTACCATTCGCGGTAGAGGATGGATTCTGTATCATGGCTGCATCCTCATGTTGCTTGTTTCCAAACTGAAGTTTTCTGTGGATGTATCTGATTGGTTTAGCCTATGCCACATGCCAGTGTTCTATCTTTAAAGGTAGCAGGGAAATGAGTTCTGACTTCTACCTTTGATAGTGAGAGGTAGGGGCTAATTGTCTAAACTAATTTCCTGCAGGGTGGTCTGCAGAAAACTTTGTCTCCTTCCCAGGGCAGAATGATTTAGGAACTAAACGTTGCTCCATGGTAACTGGCTATAGCTTATGGCTTGAGGTCATGATCCTTGGTGGAGTGCTGAGGTGGTCAGCCAGGTATGAGGGCCTGGGTAGTGCTATGTCCACAAGGCTTGCACCCTTGATTATGCCAGTGAATAGGTTGGCTTTCCTAATGGTGCAGCTTAAATGTCTATGGCCCTAAACCCAAATCCTTCTTCCAAAGTTTGATATCTGTCCTTGCTAAATCCTAGTAAGCTACTGTAGTGTGTGAAGAGCAATGGAAAAACAGCTCTCCTACTATTGTCTTTGTTAGTCTGACTTAATAAATACTATCCTAGAAGGTCTAATGTATATTATTTCTGATCATTTTCCTTTGATTATGTGCTGCAGGTTGGCAGTGCTCATTAATACTATGAAAAGATGATAAGTGACTACAGGCTTAATTAATTTCTACTGCAGGTAAATAAACCAATCTATATCTGATTTTCTTTCTTTGTATTGAAACAAATACTAATTTTAATTATCAATAATTGGCTAGAACTGTGGGGTTTTTGTAAGTGGTTATAAATTTAAGATCTTTGATTTGGTATCTTAAATTGGGGCCTTTATGTAAAATTTAGGAGGTAAAAGGAAATAGAGAAATTCAGAGGAACAATAAGTAAAATATACAAAATAATATATTTCTCTGATTCTTGTTCATCATGGTCTGGCTTCAAATTTTGTAGGAGGCAGGCCAATTTGGTAATCAATTATTTTATGAAAACTTGTTTTAAGAATCTTGAATATGTCCACTGAGCCTAAGAGAACAGCAGTGGCTGCATTTACTGTCTATTCTACAAAGTAAAATGACCCTGGCTGCAGCTTTTAAGTGCTTTCAATTATTTTTATACTGTATATGTCTGTCTATACATATTAACTAGTCCAGTTTAATGTTTCAGTTTTTATTATGATTTACTACAGTCAAGTAATATGGATAAGAAATAGAGACAGAGAGACAGAAATGTTTGTGAGTGGTTCAGATGATGGCCTTTTCAGCGGGTTAAATTCATCTGGCTTCTCTGAGTTGTAAATTAATGCTCAGATATTCCAGATATCACCAACTTGTGACTTAACACTTTCTTTTCAATGTGTATGTGACTAAAGCAAGAATCCTTGATTGCATAAAGTCTGGACTTATCCTTGTTTCATCTTCCCAGATGTATATGGGGATTCCTGGGGAAAATACTACGTTTTGATATTTACCATTCTCATGCTTTTTGCTATTTTTTATTGCATATAAGTGAATTCCTAAGTAATATAGCCTATCATTATATGTCACAAACTTTAAGTAAATGATACCATATTATATGTATACATTTATGTTTAATTTTATAGTCAGTTTATTTTTTGAAATATATACATGTGTATACACGCACATATATATATAAATTTTTTTTATAGTTTTATAATGTTTCATTACTTAAGGATGATACAAATGTTTATCTCTTCCTTTGTTGATGTATGTTTTGTACTTTTTTACTGTTACAAAAACTGAGCTTATAACCTTGTGTCTGGGGCAAGTGTCTTTCTAAAGTATGTAGATAAGAATCAAATTGCTGGATCTTCTACTTGACATTTGTTAAATTGTTTTCCAAAGTGGTTGTACCAAATTATGCTCACATAAATGTATGATATTATTTCTCTTTTTCTATTCCACATTTTGCATAGTTAAAATTTAAAAATTTTGCCCACCTGACTAACACTGGGATTATGTATCTTTTATTATGTTTATTTGGTCATTTGAATTTTTTTAATAAATTACCTTTCATAAGTTGCCTATTTTTCTATTGGGTTGTTGTGTTTATCTTATGACTTGCATAAATTCTTTTTATTCTATAATCTTGTATCTGTTTATATGACATACAGCTATTTCCTCACAACATATGACATGTCTTTTCACTATTTTTAAAAAGTAATGTTTAATTTAATGGAAGTTTTAAAATTTCTATTTAATGGTTTACTCAGGAAATCCATTTCCAGGGCCCTGGTTTAATGAAAGGGCATAAAGTCAGCTTTTATTCCTTTTCCTGAAAAATATGCAGATAATGAGAAACAGAAATGCTTTCTCTACTTTATTCAGTGAAAACTAGGACAAAACTCAAAACAAACGAAAATATAGATCAAAATGAAGCCAAAGAGTGGTGACTATCAAGTTAAGGATGTGACAAAAAGCAGAGAGAAAATACCTGTGATTACACAAAAAGGAAGAGGCAAAGAAAACATTTCAAAGTGAGGAGCCCACAACAAGATGAAATAGCCCAAACTCTCTTTGTAACAATGGGAATGGGATACAGAGACTGGTTTGAGAATTTTCCTGTACCCAATTGTTATGGCTGAAGAAGTCATAACAAAGACTGGCTGTATTTTTTGCAGATAGTCTGTCAACATGGAAAGGGAAGAGAAGATACTTTATAGTCTGGGAAGAAGTAAAGAATATATACAAAACTAGATTATAGTGAAAATTTGAACCAAAAGAAAAATGGGACCTGCCCCACTTCATGAATCACGTGTATAGTAAAAATGAATGTAATAGAATGGATTGAAGAAAAAAATATAGTTATTGACAAAAAAGGAAGGTTGAGAGATGCAAAATTGAGTCCTCAATAAAGAAAACAAAAAAAGAGATGGAACTATTTAATAAAACTTTTAGAAATAAATGAAGATATTAATTTATAGTTAAAATGCTATATCTCCGGAAAAACTTTTATTTATTTATTTTTTATTTCAGCATATTAAGGGGGTACAAATGTTTAGGTTACATATATTGTCCTTGCCCCACCCAGAGTCAGAGCTTGAAGCATGTCTGTCCCCCAGACAGTGCGCTCGGCACCCATTAAGTGTGTATATACCCATCCCCTCCACCTCCCTCCCACCTGCCCAACAACTGATGAATGTTACTACTATATGTGTACTTAAGTGTTGGTCAGTTAAGTCAGTTAATACCAATTTGATGGTGAGTACATATAGTGCTTGTTTTTCCATTCTTGTGATACCCTAATAAAGGTATTCTTTGGATAGCAAAGCAAATTGTCAAGTTATAAGAGACAAAACATCAGGCTGCCTTCAGATTTTTCCATAACAATTTTTAGTTCTAGAAGACAGTAGAGCAATTTTCAGGAAATACTCAAAAAATAAAACATAAAAATGACTCAACTTTGTCAACTTTATTCAAGAATAGGAGTAACACATAAATATTCTTGAACATACAGGAAAATAGGCACTATTGCTGTCATAAATCCTTTTTGATGAATCTAGATAATGGACTTCATACAACCAAAATATAAATGAAAGAACTGAGACAAAAGGGATACTGTGAATCATTAAAAATCTGCTTAACTATAAATCTAAGACTAACACAAATGTGAATGGTATGGTTAAAACAAATGGGAATACTCTAAATTTGACTTTAATTGATATATATTTCTATATATTATTCTTACATTTGAATATTTATACCTTTTAGCACTAAATATAGCTCACTCTGTGTGTCTTTATATATACACACATATATAAACAAAATAAATATGAAACACTAGAGGCATTCCCATTCATTGCTAACAACAGAAGATGGTCTACTAATACCATAATTATTTAATATTGGCCAGATAATACAATTAGAAAGAGAAATAAATTAAGGGTATAAATGTTGAAAAGCAGTATGTAATGTTGTTTGCAGATGGTATGATTCTAAATTCAGAAAAATTCAAGTGCATCAATAGGTCAACCATTTTAACAATAAGAAAATTCAATAAATAACTGGTTATATAATTTGTATACCAAATTTATGATTCTTTTTAGATACCATTATCAGTGAATGAGAAGATAAGTGTGAAAAAAAGATTAACTTACAATAATTTCAACAAGAGCAAAAAGGAAATACTTAGGAATATTTTAAATGTTAAGTATGTTAAGTATATTGAAAAAGAAGTGTGCAAAATCTATATGAAGAAAACTTTTAAATTCTCGGTCAAAATGAAAACTAATGCGAAGTCAAAAGAGAAATATCCATAGCATAAAGATGTAAATTCCCCAAAAGTAATCTCTGTATTTTATGTGATGTATAAGTTAAAGGCAATGAACACATCAACAAAACTGCAACCAAGGCAAACTGATATTAATTCCATATATACAAATAAACATCAGCCAAGTGCAGTGCTGTGCACCTCTACTCCCAGCTACTGGGGAGGCTGAGGCAGGAGAACTGCCTGAGCCCAGGAGATTGAGACTGTAGTGCACTATGATCACAAGTCTAAGAATAGCCACTGCACTCCAGCCTGGGAAGAACAGCAAGACCTTGTCTCTAAATAGAAAAAAGGGAGAGAGAGAGAGAGAGAGAGAGAGAAACATAGAAGGATTATAAGAAAGTATTAAAAAAAAAGAAGAATGAGAAAGTACTGGCTTTACTAGGTGTTGATATAAAGTGTTGACACAGGAATTGAGAGACAGATCAATGGAACCAAAAAAAAAAAAAACAGAAATAGAATAAAATACTTTTGGTAATTTATTTCATAATTAAAGTGGCATTTCAAATCATCGAGGTATAAATAATGATGTAGGTTGGGTGCGGTGGCTCGCACTTGTAATCCTAGCACTCTGGGAGGTCGAGGCAGGAGGATTGCTTAAGGTCAGGAGGTCGAGACCAGCCTGAGCAAGAGTGAAACTCTGTCTCTACTAAAAATAGAAAAAATTAGCCAGGTGTCCTGGTGCGCATCTATAGTCCCAGCTACTTGGGAGGCTGAGGCAGGAGGATTGCTTGAGCCCAGGAGTTTAAGATTGCTGTGAACTAGGCTGATGCCACTGCACTCTAGTCCAGGTGACAGAGCAAAATTTTGTCTCAAAAAAAAAAAAAAAAAAAAGAATGGTACACTATTCAGTAAAACTGTCAGGACAACTGGATAGCCATCTGAAAAAAAGTAAAAGTTGGGTTCATACCGTATACTAAATTAAATCAACACCAATTAAAGATCAGTGGTAGAAACAAGAAAGTGATTAAAAGTCATTATAGTGGTTACTTTTGGGGACAGGGAAGAGGTTAAGATTGTGACAGAGCACATGGGGTTACTTTTGGGTGTCTGCACAGTTCTATTTCTTGACTTGAGTGGTGGTTCCAGTGGTTTTTTTCCTTATTATGGCTCAATAAACTATACATTTATTTTGAAAAAAAAAAAAAAAAAAGCTTGACCAAAAAATGGGAAAGATTTTCTAAGTACCTCATAAAACCCAGAAAGCATAAAAGAGCGATAAATTACACTGCGTAAAATATAAATATTTGACATGACAAAGCTACCATACATCAAAACCAAAAAAATAAACAGGGGAAATATTTGCAATTCATATAGTAGCATCACAGTGTGATAATTTTCCCAATAAATAATCTTTATGTATTGATTAGAAAATAACACAATAAAACAAAAGAACAGTTATTCATAGAAAAAATACAAATTGTTCTGAAATAAATGAAAATAATGACCAAATTTATTCAAAGTAAGAGAAAGCATTGATACATAACAAGGAGCTTGATAATATCCAATTGGTGAAAATATGGTTTAAAAAAACATTTTATATGTTGCTTAAGGAAGTGTAAATTGATATAGACTCTATGTATAGGACAATTAGCAATATTTATCAACATTACTATCACTATGTATCTATATTAACTTATGTACTAAATGATGGGAAATAGACTAAATCCTATCAGTTGTGGAATATTTAATAGATAATCCATTCTTATAGTACAAAAATTTTAAGTACAAGCTGTATTCAGTGTAAAGTCTTCCTCTCATCAATGATTTTCAGCCAACCTATTTCCCTCTCAAAAGGTATGTTATCTTGTCCATCTTTCCACCACGATCATATACTTTCTTGTGTATCGTTGAGTCTCTTGTATATTTTCAAAGTTAGATTATCGGTACCTTTGTACGTGCACGCACACATACCCACACACATACACAAAGGAACACTTATACACTGTTAATGGGACTGCAAATTAGTACAACCTCTATGTTTCTACTTAATGTTGGAGCTCTGAGAATTTTCCTTTCTTCCTTTTGAGTGTAACTTTCATATTTGTCATACTTTAACCAGAATTTCCAGTTCTTTGGTAGGGGGAGTTTTTAGGCTATTTAGCCATACAGTGCAAAATTGTTGTCAACAGGACATTTTTGAAGTGAAGTAATGCTGGTAGCCTTGAGTCTAGCACTCTAAAAATGTTTGTGCACATGTTTTTTAAAATAGTCTTAACTTTTTCCTGATATATTTTGTGCAATTTTCTTTCAGTTCCTTGGTATTTTTGTGTTTACTTGCACACATTGTTTTTATCTCATATTAAACAAAAATCTTATGTGTGTACTTGATCCTTGACATAAAGTTGTTTTAAATCAATAATTTGATAAAATCGTATTGATTTTGACCTATACAAATATCTTGGTCTGTCCTTCCCTGAAAGTGCTTCCACATTGTATCAAACTACAAATTCAAGTTGCTGCCTTTTTTCTCTTCTTGGGAATATTCATGTTAATAAGACTTTTGCTCTGTGCCAAAATATAACAGTTTTAATGAGGGAATCTTAATTTGAATTATCCTAATATATCAATACACTCAGCTAGAGAGATTTACAAAGAGTCAGTTAAAAAGAATAAAGCTAATATTTTATGATACACCATTTGAAGCTTTGATAGCACAGGAAAATAACATTAAGTCAAATTTTTAAAATCTTTCTAATTTTATAACTGTGTTGTATATCAAAGCTATTTGAATTGGATAGGGAAGGAATTTACTTTTAATATAAATGCACTGCATAATATTAACAGCAAGCTTATAGTGCACTAAGTATATGCAGGCATTCTTCCAAGTAATTTACATTTATTAACTCATTTAATGTGCACAAGGGCCACCTTATGAAACAGATATTATTAACTTTCCCAGGTCACAGTTATGGACGCTAAAGAATGGTGAGATAAAGTAACTTGTGCCAAGTCAAACCACTGGTTAGAGTAGAGCTTAGAGAGTCAAACTGAGGCAGTATTCATCCACAGTCTAATCCCTTAACCACGCTGTATTTTTTCTTTTTCCCTGTTGCAAAATATAGTTTTCGT
This sequence comes from Varecia variegata, assembly GCA_028533085.1. Lineage (NCBI taxonomy): Eukaryota > Metazoa > Chordata > Mammalia > Primates > Lemuridae > Varecia > Varecia variegata. Next base: position 81,823,503 of record CM052436.1, read on the forward strand.
GATTTCTATGGCTGAGACCATATTAGATAATGTTTTGAATGGGTGTAATGAATTTTAATACTCACTTAGCCTGTTTTTGGAGAAAGCTTGTAATTTTTGCCATAGCAGTTTCATGTTCAAAATTAGTATGTAGTATAAGTTTCCTTAAATCTTTGGTGACACCCACATTCTTATGTTATTAAGAGCCTCATAAAATTGTTTCAAAATATGTATTGTAACTTGGTCTATTTTTCTTAATGAATCTGTGCAAATTTCTTGGTTTATTCAGCTTTTATAAATTCTATTACCTACATAAAATGCAGATTATCATAATATATTTTAGATTTATAGGTTTAGCATTACAGACCTGGAATGAACATTAGAGATTATTTTGTACAATCTCTTCATTTTTTAGATGAGAAACCTGAGGCCCAGAGGAATGGAGACAATATTTTATGGGGAGAACAATCTTAATATATAACAAACAACGAAGCAAACAAACCAAAACTTTTTAAAAAATATATCTTTTGTTGGTTTGCATTATTCTTCATGTATTGCTTTGTTGATCCAATTTAACAAAAAAATTAATTTCTTTTCTAATGTCAATCCTTATTCAATGCAGCATGCTACATTTTTAATAAAAAAACTGCAAGTGCTTTTACTTTTTCACTTTTCTTATCTGGAAATTGGCCTCAAACAAATATTAACTATTAATAAAACCTAGAGAAATGCTTTGCTGTTGTAGGGAGTATCTAGAAGTTATGGAACTTATTTTCACAACATTTAAGGTTAAATTTTTGCATTAGATGGTTTTAGGAAAACATCTTTCAACACAGTTTAGTTTATTTCCATCCTTTTCATTTAGGGGATTTCCTTCAAGAATACTTTCACCTGTTGTTTATATTAGTGGTTTTGGTGTGTATTTCTTTTCTATGTCTGCCATCTAAAAATTAAGATTCTAATATTGTACTGTGCCATGTGTATCCAATGTTGTATGGGCTAATATCTGATCTGCTGCTATAAAATTAAGACAACTGAGTACTTTTAAAGCATGCCAGGCAAATCAGTTGAGCAAATGGAAAAAAAAATATTTTCTGAAACCAAACTGAATATTTCTTGGACAAATTTATAGATGAGTTGTGCTTCTCTGCTTTCATTTGAACTGAACGGTCATCCATGTGTGAGGAAATAAATTTGAAAGCTAACTGAATGCTCTGGCCCATGTTTCCAAGTATCTCCTGCATCATCTGGACTTTTAAATTTATTCCATCACACATGGATGGCTGAGCTCTCCAAATAAAGTTGGCAAAAGGCGATTCTTTTATGTTTGTGTTAATCTCAACTCACTGAGAAGGCAACTGCTTTTGTACAGAGTTTTACTGCATTTACAAACTCTTTCGTTTCAGCAATTTCTTCTTTACCCTCAAATTCTTGCCCAGATACTTTCTTCTTAAAAGATAACAGTCACTTCCTTTAAGATATAGAATATGTAAGTGAATTAAAAAATATAATATAATATAAGATTACACTAGGGAGAAAAACAAAGCTTGGACATGTTCACAAACCAAATAATTTCTGAAATACTCTATTTGAAGAATTATCCCTCCTTCTGCCCCCAACACACAAACACACGTACACTCACACACACTGACATGCACACACTGGTCTGTGAAACTAACATTTGGTGATTTAAAGCAAATCTGAATTTTGTTATCATCAAAGTGGAATAATAACAAAGACCTTTAAACTTGTTCACACCAATTAACAAGTTATGTTTGGAAAAAATATCTACAGAATTAGCATAATGCATGTCATTTATGCTTTTTTATGTAACAATATGTACTTACACATTGATTTTTATTTGTATATATTGTGCCATATCAATATTCTCTTTATTAAAAGTAAAAATAGTGGGTGGAGCACATATTTCCATTCTATATATTGAACTGAATTGATCCACTTCAGTGTAATGTGGCGTTTTCTACCTTATAATTGTTTTGGGTAATGAAAGTGGGATTAATAGTTGTGATATTTTAAACATGGAGAAAATGTACATTTTTAATAACAAAATTTGAGATATGATATAGCATTTTTCTCTAAGGTAAAACTACAAAAATATATGGTGAATTACACAAAGAATAAATTCTTAATTTTATTAAACAAATCCTGTATTTTAAAAGATTACATGTAATAGTTTTCAATTACTGAATGTTAAAAATAGATATATTGACACAAAATCAGGATATCAGTAAAAGCCAATTTTCTAGTGAGAAATAATACAACATAAGCTGATTGATATAAATTGTCTGATTAACCTTATATTAAATTTGTTTTAACAAATTAATCATGGAGCAACTTTTGAATTGCTTATAATTATAATTATCCTTATTTCTTAAAAAATCCAATTTATCATTATAAATTCAACTTCACGAATATGAATCAGGCCCTTTCTATACAGTTACCTTGATTCTATACAAATTAGTGACTGATCAAAACATTTTTGTCCTAGCCTATTATTTCTTTCTTCAAGTAGACTTATTAAATATTTCACAAAGGTCAATTATAATACATTTTTCTATTTGTAACATCGATAAAAACATAGCATTGCATTTGTACACATTTTCTACCAAGAGATTCAGTACTACACATTGTCAATGATTTCCAGTTTCCTTAAACATTTTTCAAAGAGCAGTAAAAGACAATGTGAAATTAACACTATGATTTATAACATAGAAAAGTAAAATAGTAAAGGAAATTGACCAGGGCTTAAATTTCACTGTCATATCTAAATTAAAGCGTTTTTCCTATCATAAAGCCATGATGTAACACTTTTATAGTCTTATGATTTTGGCAATAGGATGGGGTTGGGAGAGGACTAAAGGAAGGGGGGGTGAAAGTAATTGATCTTTTTCATTTTGAAATATTTTCAAGTACAATGTTTATATTTTAAAAATAATCTCAAACTTTCAGAAAAGTTGCAAGTCCATTACAAAGAACTTTTTTCTCCAGAACCCTTTAAGACTAAGTTGCTGACATGATGTCCTATTCTTCCCAAATACTTCAGTGAATGTTTCCTATAAATACATTCTCCTACATACTGAAATAAAACCATCAGAATCAGAATAATAGCATTGATACATAATGCAACCTAATTCTCACACTCTGTTCAAGTTTCACTGCTCAACTATGTCTTTTACAAGAAAATGATTCAGTATAGAATCATTTGCATTCAGTTCTCTGCTTCTCTCTGGAATAGGCCTTCTGCCTCTCTTTGACATTCATGACCTTGATACTTTTGAAAAGTATGGCCTGTTATTTTGTAGAATGTCCTGAAATTTGAGTGTTACAACTTTTCCTTATAATTAGATGCAGATTATGCCTTTTTGCAGGAACATTATAGAACTGATACTGTGTTCTTGACATTGCATTCTATCAGGAGATGCACAATTTCAATTTGTCACGTTACTGATGATGTTCACTTTGATCATTTGATTACATTGCTGTCTGCCAGGCTTCTCTTCTGTAAAAGTACACTTTTCCTCCTTTTTAATTTATAAATAATTTGTGGGAGTCAAGTCAGCCATCTGTTCTTGGTTCTTGGCGTACTCTTGGCTAAAGAATGACCAGGCATACCAAAAGCAAGATAGGCACAAAACAAAGTTTATTGAGGAAGAGCAAGATAGGTTTATAGAGAAAGAGCAAGGTACATTGACCACAGATGATGAACAGGCCTCCTGTCATAACAAGAGGTCCTGGTTATGGTCTGGAGTTCTGTTTTATATTGTCTGTATTGGGCCCTCCTCGTCCAAATGTCACCATTGAACCACTTTAATGGACAGTTAATGACATGCTAATTAGCCTTAGGTTACTCTAGGTCATTTTCCAGACCCTTAGGTGCCTGGGCTGTCTGGTATGTGGGTTTTCCTGCATTCTTTTGCAGATTGGCAATGCATTCCTCCCTCCCCCAGGTGTGGCAATTGCTCAGGGCAGGATACAGGTGGGATAGTACCAAAGTGGGGCACCCACCCTTTCCTTCTTCCCCAGGTGTGGCAATTGCTCAAGGTAGCACCAAGGTGGGGCAGGCACCTACTTTTGTCCCTAGGAGAGCTAGAGATCCCTTACTATCTACCTAACATGGTAAGGTACTTTAAAACTATATAAATATCCTGTTTTTCATCAAGCTCTCAATTTACTTACTTATTTATATGTTGCAGTATGGATGACTAATTTCATATTTTAGCCAATGATTTATAATCTATTATAAACATTATTTACTTTGAAGCTCATATTGATACAACTTGGTCAGTGGGACGTCCTTTAAGGTTTTGTTTTGTTTGTTTGTTTGTTTTTGTCCTATTGGCATTGTCCTCTTCTTGGAGCACATTCCTACTTTCTGGCACAACACAATAGGCCTTTTGTACTTTTGTACTTCCTATACTCCAGTCTTGGGAATCAGACTTTTTTCTGAGGATCCCTTATTTCTTTTAGAGAAATATGGCATTTAAATACCAATGTAATTATTGGTTTTGGTTGTCACTATCACAGAGCTAGATGGGGAAAAATAAACACACACACATACATTTATATGTAGGGGAGAAACAAATTTCTCTCTACCCTGGTTGGTTCTTAGTTGGGACAGACCTCTATTAAAAAGGACAGATTTAAGAGGAGAAAAGCAAATAGAAGTTTAATAACATGTATACCTCAGGTATGCGTGGGAGATACCCAGAGAAATGAGAGAATCTCCAGGAACTGGCATTGAATTCAGGCTTAAATACCACTGTCCACTAAAACAAAGAAAGAAGACTGTGGGAAAATCTAGTAAAGTAATGGAGAGATAACCAGGAAAAGTGCAGTAACCAAGGAAAGGTTTATTATGCAGCTTGAAGTCAGTGCTAGCTCTATTGATGAGTCCCTAGTGATTTAGAATCGTCTTCCTTTTCCTAACACAGAGAGGGAGGCACACTTAAAAGTGGAGATTTCCTTTGTAGATATAAATTTCTCTTACAGAAGGGTAACTTCTCTATTTTCAGAGCTGCTCCTTTGTCTGTAATTTCTCAAAATAATCAGCCCAAATAATCCTTATGGCAAATAGGCATATTTTGGCATCATATATTCTGGTCTGCTACATATACATATATATTGTATGTACATGCACTCACATATATATACATATATATATATAGATGGGGTTCAGGACACACTACCCCAAAATATGGCATCTTAGCATTTGAGAAAACAGCAGGAGCAGGAAGGTGACTCTCACCTTTCCCTCACCCTTCTCTCTTGAAGTAAATCGTAGTAAGACCCTCATTTGAGAGGTACCCTCAGAGAAAGGCACTCTCTATACCCAGAGAAAAGGAACATCTTTATCTCTGAAGACATAGGTACACAGAAAAGAAATCTGAACAAACAGGCCTTGTTAAATTTCTCCATTTATTACCATTAGATCATACTCTTTTTCTCTTCCAATCCTATTACCCTGTGACTGTCCACTCTTCACCAAATCTAAGGATGAAACAAACAGATTTTCCTGTTCTGGGGGCTCTTAATTTCTGAAGGTTTCCATGTCACATAAAATTTATATTAAATACTTCTATATGCTTTTCTCTTGTTAATCTGTCTTTTGTTATAGGGACTTCAGCCATGAATCTAGTGATGGAAAAGAAAGATATTTCTTTTCTTCTATAATATATACACACATTTTAATCTATATTTAAATTATTACTACATACCAAAGCCATGGGTTCCTATCAATATATCCAATGCAATTCAACACCATGGGGTTTATTCTGGATTCCTCTTTTTCTGTGTTTGTAACTATCTTTTCCAACAGTGAGAAACTTACTTCCATTATGATTATTTTTTAATTTTTTATAATCTAGTAACTTTATTTTTTCCATTTATTTTTTTATTTGTATATATTCATGAGGTACAAGTGGAATTTTGCTGTGTTGATATATTGCATTGTAATGAAGTCAGAGCCTTCAGTGCATCCATCACTGGAGAAATGCACACTGTACCCACCAAGCAATCTCCTATCATCCACCTCCTACAACTCCCCTACCATTATTGTCCATCATTCCACACTCTGCTTCCATGTGTACACATCATTCAGCTCAGCTCCCACTTATAAGTGAGAACATGTGGTATTTGTCTTTCTGTGTTTTAACTTGTTTCACTTAACATAATGGCCTCCAATTCTATACGTGTTGTGGCAGAAGACATGATTTCATTCTTTCTTATGGCCAAATAGTATTCCATTGTGTGTATATACCACATTTTATTTATCTAATCCTCTGTTGATGGATACTTAGGTTTATTCCATATTTTTGCTACTGTGAATAGTGCTTCAATAAAGATACAAGTTCAGGTATCTTTTTGATATATTGATATCTTTTCCTTTGGGTAGATACCCAGTATTGGGATTGCTGGATTGAATGGTAGTTCTAGTTTTAGTTCTTTGAGAAATCTCCATACTATTTTCCACAGAGGTTGCACTAATTTACATTCCTTGTATATAATTCATCTCCCATTTCTACCACCACTCCCTCATAGAAGCAGAATCCCTTTCCCCACTCTGAGCTCTGACAACCCATTCTGGGATGCGCTTTTAGGAGGTCCTCCTCAACCAGTTTGGACTCTGAAACTCATCACCAATTCATTCCTCCTACCTTAATTGAGTGACTTTCTCACCTTGTTTTGGCTCTGACACTCCATTCAGCTCATATTGCCCTGTGTGGATACCCTTCTCAGCCAGCTTAGGCTCTGAAACCCAGTGCTTGACAGCCTTTCTACACAGATGTCTTCTCTGCCATTCCTGGACTTCTGGACTCCTGCACTCCCCTCTAAGTCTCCCGCCAGGCACACCCTTGAGTTGTAAACCCTACTTCAGCCTACTGTGTCTGCCTCTCTCTTCCTTCACCCAGTATAAATATCTATTTTGCTTGGCCTTATCTCTTAGCCTCTGAGGAGAAGGAAGGGGAAGTGAAGGAAAAAGAGATTTACATTCTTTATATTCTTTTTTACATGTGCTTAGTATGTTTCACTTCCCAAGTGGAAACCTCAGAATATTTACAAAGCAATAACAACAATAGCAAAACAAACAACAACAACAAAACCAACAAGGCAGAAGAACTTTTAACTATGTAGCTGCAAATGAATGCTTTTAGCACAGAGAGTAAGTCCTTTGAAAAGAAACAAAATTAAACAAAGCAAAATACCTTCTACAGTATCATGAATCAACTTTTGCTCTGAAAATGACATGTAAATATTGTGCAACTGATATCAATTATTAATGTCTGATTTTAATCTAGCTTTTTATCTTGAACAGTCACATATCTCAACAAATGTACTAATAGGGAAATGTGAAATAATTATTTAAAAGCATTATAGTTTAAATGAATACTATAATACCTAATATCCTTTGCCCCTTACAATTTGGGAGAACTGTAAGAGAACAGATTGTATAATTGTTAGTCTAGTTTCTCCATAACCTGTGAACTTGACTTTTTCCACTGAACTTAAAATAAAAAAGGAAATTAGAGCATTTTAAAAGAAATAATTAAAGATATTCAAGAAAAAAAAATTAAAACAAAATCAAACAAACTGGCAATAATAACAAACCCTACATCACACAAACAAGTTTTAATAAGTATTAGGTCAATCTCAATTGAAAATGTCATAGTCATTAAGCTTCTTTATAGTTTTGATATTATATTACTATTTGTGCATTAGCAAACATAATTCCAGCAATTTGATCATGGTTATCGTGTTTCAAGTATCTGTTATTTAAAACAAAAAGCTTCTTCACAGCCAAGGAAACTATCACGAGAGCAAACAGACAGCCTACAGAATGGGAGAAAATATTCACAAGTTACGCATCCAATAAAGGGCCAATAACTAGAATCTCTATAGAACTCAGGAAAATCAGCAAGCAAAAAATCAAACAACCATATCAAAAAGTGGGCAAAGGACATGAACAGAAACTTTTCGAAAGAAGATATACTAATGGCCAAGAAACATGAAAAAATGCTCAACATCTCTAATCATCAGGGAAATGCAAATCAAGACCACAATGAGATATCACTTA
>CM052436.1:81832073-81845071 GCA_028533085.1 Varecia variegata
CCGCCTCGGCCTCCCAGAGTGCTAGGATTACAGGCGTGAGCCACCGCGCCCGGCCAAAATAATGTAATTTTTAAACCCATAGAAACAGTGTGAAGTGATGACCACTTTTCTATTTAAAGATGAAAGGCAGACCTGGCAGCCTCACCACATAGCCCCTCTCCGTCCTTCATGTTTATCTGTCCAGCTGTCTCTCTATTCCCTCCTCTCCAGCAAAAACTCCAATTAGAGGAATGGCAGAGTGAGAAGCCACAGGGGAAAATAAAAATAAAAATAAAACCTGAAGCAGGGAAACAGAGAAAATTTCCACGGGAGAGAGGAGAGTAAAAAGAAAAAAAAAGGAATACATATTGAATCACCATTGCCTTAATATACCCAGTTTTTACTTCACATGGCCTTGCTCCTAATGTTTCCTTTGTTTAGAGTTATTTTTATTTTTTACTTGATGAAAAAGTACTCATAACTGCATGAAAATTGATTATTGAGCACACACTCCTGATATACTAAACTACTTATGGTCTCCAAACTCACTCTTTTAACCTTCAGAGCCTGTGCACATGCATTCCACCTGCTCTCGCTTGCTGAGTTTTCATAAAAATTTAAAACCACTCCAAGAGTAACTTTTCCTAGGTGTTCTTCCTTGATCACTCCATAATTAATCACTCTTCCCTTTGCACTTCAGTACCTTGTATCATAGAAAGTTCTATAAATTCATTACTTTATAATTAATGAACTTAACATATTTTTATTTTGATTGGATTCAGAACCATGTTGAGTACGGTACAAGATTACTACATTTGATTCATCTATTACCTGTACCTGGTACAATGCTTAGCACATAGTAGGCACTCAGTAAATATTTTTAAAATTGATCTTGTGCTAGACATGGTGTTCACAGGAGATAGAAATACTGACAAACAAGACATAATTGTTACCATCCAGAGACCAGCAAACTAACTGAACAATATTATAAGTGCTACCATAAAGGAAAGCATTGATATTATAGGGAATAATGCCAGGAAATGGAACCCTAATCTGGATAGTAAAAGTTCCCTAGAGTCAGGCACGGTGGCTCACGCCTGTAATCCTAGCGCTCTGGGAGGCTGAGGTGGGAAGATCGCTTGAGGTCAGGAATTTGAGATCAGCCTGAGCAAGAGCAAGACCCTATCCCTACTAAAAACAGAAAAAAATAGTGGGACAACTAAAAATAGAAAAAATTATCCGACAGTAGTGGTGTGCGCCTGTAGTCTCAGCTACTAGGGAGGCTGAGACAGGAGGATTGCTTGAGCTCAGGAGTTTGAGGTTGCTGTGAGCTAGGCTGATGCCATGGCACTCTAGACCGGGCAACAGAGCAAGACTATGTCTCAAAAAAAAAAAAAAAAAAGGCTCATTAGGCAGTTAAGAGACAGGAGAAATTTCTAGGAGGAGCTACTGAATAGAAGTAAGCTATGAAATAATGTAAACTCTTGAAAAACATAAAAAGTTCAAAATGGTTACAGTGGTTGAGGCATATATGGAAATATAGCTGAAGACAAAGGTAGGAAAGAGAGTGGAAGCAGATCCTGAAGGGCCAATATCAAGGAGGCCTGTATTTTAATGTATCGCAAAGTCAGATCTACTTCATCGATGTATTAATAAAGAATGGACATTTTACTAAAAATTGTGTGGAAAGACAGAGATGATTAATTATATCACAAACTATTTTGAAATATTCTCTTAAAAACCCTCTAGGAAATAATCATATAATTTATCATCTAAACCAGGGCACTTGGATAATTTTCCTGGATCAATATGCATGTACCAACACTGTCCAGGGAAGCCAAGGATATGTGGTTACCCTATACCTTTAAGCTCTTCTATCTCCACACTTTTTCCTTGTGCATCAATCACCTTTGTCCTCTGTCCTCCAATCTCCTGTGACTACTTCCCCAAGTCATCCTTTCTATCAACCTATCATTCCATATAACCTTCCTGTCCCAACCATCTCCTCTTCCTTCACCACCTGTCTCATTATTTCTTTATGTCTCTTTTCTTAAGGATGAAAAATTCAGTCATCTATTGATTTCTCCCATTTATATCCTTATACTCAGCATCCCCTTAGCAAAGAAAGAACCCTATTTTTAAAATTTTTTCTCCTTAGAAAATAATAAGTATTGAATAAAACAATTCTCTATCATAATTTTTTTCATGGCATTTACGAAAAGGAAATAAAAAGAGAGCTTACATTAGGACATATACAAACGGATAAGAAACACATGAAAAATATTCAACTTAAGTCATAATTTTAAAATTATATGAACAAAATCAAAATTGAAAAGATTTTGCTTTTGGAAAATATTTTCCAGTTGGCATTGGAAAGGGCATGGAGAACCCAGTGTTCAAACACTGATGGGGAAGTACAAATTAGTGCATACTTTCTGGATGATGATTTGGTAGTACTCATTTTAAAACTTCAAAAACAAATATGTAATTCAACCCAGAAATTATACTTCTAGGAATGGGATGAAGAAGTACAACTATTTGGCTATGATATTGTTTATCACACCAATGTTTATAATAGGCAAAAGCAAGAAACTAAATAAATAGTCACAACAGAGAATTGTTTTAATAACTTATGTGGCATCCACCCACAGGATGCAGCTATTTAAAATGATATTGTGTGGGAGGAGGAGTGGAGATGGTGGACTAGAACCAGCCAGCACATGCCATTCCCACAGAAAGGATCCAAAGTGGTGAGTAGATATTCACCTTTGGAGGGATTGTCTAACAGCACTGGGCTTCAATATAGTGGTGGGAGGCACCAAAAGCAAAGGAGAGGGAAATGGGGAAGCCCACTTGGCTGGAATGACAGTAGCCAGGAGAGGTACCCCTATGTGGGGAAGGGGTAGGAGACCCTCAGGGCTCCACACTCCTGCCACAGACTCCGCAATCCTAGCTATGAGAGGGCCTCCACCCTCTAGAGTAACATAGGGAGTTACCTAGAGACTGCACAGTGCCACTGCTCCAGAGAAGGGGCGCAGCAAGATTCCTCAGCTTCTGAGCCCTGAGCACTGAATTCTGAGATCCTTGCCCCAGAATGCTGCATCTGATGGGGGACCAGTGCCACCATCACCACCTCTTCATTGCTGCTGCCAGGCCAGGGAGGGAGCTGGGAAGTCAGGTGCTCTTGCATGCCCTGGGAGCAAGTGCCACTGTGCCATTGTTGCTGTCACTGCTGCAAGACCCAAATGGTAGCAAACTCCCTGGCCCCCTACCTCTGCTGGCACCACCATGAGGGGCCTGCCCCACAACAGCTGCTGCTGTGGTACCCAGGCCTCAGCAAACTCCCAAGGCTGCCTGCCTCCACTACCACCACTTAGAGGGGCCCCCATCCTACCCCTACCCAAGCAATCAGCAGCAACCAGGGGACAAGCCCACCTCTCCACATAAACATCCCCCAGAACCTGCTTGAACTGTGACAACCACAGGGGAATGGGGAAATGCAGGAAAGCAGCAGTGTTTCCAGGGTTATGACCCATAGGGTGGGCTGCCCCAAGGAGAGTGGGAAGTGCTGCAAATGCCGTTTAGGACAGAAGAGGGCACAGAGAGTCTGGCTCATAATCCAAAGTTGCTTGTGTCTCTCCCAGTGGAGACATGAGTACACAGAGGAATCTATAGGATGGAAGAGTACCCCCCTCCCAGAGCAGAGGTAGCACCTGAGCCCAGGAAGGAACATGGAGTTCAGAACCTGCCCTCCTCCAAACACCCAGTGTTGTGGACATAGCTACCTCTGCTCCCAAGCATGAGCCTTTGGCGCAGTGGTCCCAACCTGGGAATCTCAGAACTTGGGTCTCTACATCACTGGATCCACAGCCAATGCTCCCCAGCACCCATGAAGACCACAGCAGCCATGAGGGACTGAATTCCATGGAGCTTGGGGCTCATTCTTTTCCCTATAAAAGGTTGCAGCAAGTGCATTTGAGTGTCCCAAGTACAAAAGCTACCACCTGCTCTGAGGGAGGATGGGGGGAACGGGCACGGGATATGTGATGAAAAATTACCTACTGGATACAATGCACACTATTCAGGTGACAGGTATATTAAAAACCTAGAGGACTCCACAATACAATTCACCCATGTAACAAAAAACACTATACCCCTAAATTTATTTTTTAAAAAGTAAATTAAATAATATAAAATGATATTGTAGATCAGCATTTTCCTAACCCTTTTAGCAGTAAAATCATTTTATCAAAAAACCTCCGACACGTAGTTACAATGTCTAAAACATATACATGTAGAGCTTCTCTGTTTAAAATGGGGTGAGGAGGCTGAGAAAATTGACCCCTGCTCTTATGATCTACTAAGGCTTTTGAGTCTTTGATAACTCTCATTGCGCATAAAAATTATTACAGTGGGAAATTTTTCACAATAGAATCTGAGAAACAAAAGATAGCTACAAAATAAGCATAGACAAATTTGTTCCAAAAAGTGGGTGGGTGACGGACAATAAAGGCAGAGTCCATTATCAGAAAAAAACAGTCATATTTGTAGTGAATAAGAATCCCATCAGAATCCAGAGGATGGTGCAATCTCATTCTTTACTTTTCCCATCAGATGGCGCTGCAACACATCTGGGTGTAGTTCCAGCATTCAGAGCACTGTCATTCTGGCTCTATTTGGGAGGGCAGTTAGTACTCCTTACAGTCCTGCTTGCAGATTCTTCAGAAGGGGAGAATCTTACTCTTATTGATATCTTTTAAGGTAAAACTTGATTCTTTATTCCCTGAAATAACCCTATTCCCCAACAAACATCAGTGGTAAGCATGAGAAATAATGAACGGAATGGAAAGGACAGAGTCTTCTGACACATGGACTTAGAACTGAGATTCCATCTCAGCTACTTTATTCCATTTTTTTCCTGATTCTTGATATCCTTAGGTTACTCGTGGTAAAAGCCAGCATCCAAGTCACCTCCTTGTATACTTTGCGTTGTATACTTTACACACAATATTAGAAATAACAGGTATAACCAATAGAACATGGCACAAGAGTTCATATGTGATTTCTGAGGCTAAATCATAGATGGCATTACAGCTTCCACCTTGCTGTCTTAGATTGCTTGCTCTTGGTGAAGCCAGCTATCTTCCCCTGAGAACACTTAAAACACGGAGAAGCCCACATGAGCAGAAGTGAGGGCCCTGAACAACAGAAAGCACCAACTTGCCAACCATGTAAGTATGCCTCCTTGAAAGTAGAACTTCCAGCCCCAGTCAAGCCTTCAGATGACTGTAGCCCCAGGAGATACCTAACACAACTGCATGAGAGATCCTAAGTAAGAGCTGATAAACAGAGCCCTCCCAAGATCCCTGACTCCCAGAACTAATAAATGGTTGTGGTTGTTTTAAGCCACTGAGTTTTATTGTGATTTGTTGTGGAGCAATATATAATGAAAACACTCTTGTTCAAATTAATTGTGACGGGGAATATCTCCCTGAGTTTGGGAATCTCAGAGACTCCTTAGGCCTCTCAATAGAATGAGCCTGATGAGCACAGCAGAGCAAGGTTATTCACTGTTCCTGCCAGCACTTACTTGATTCTCACTCCCTTTGCACAATTCTACAAAAAGAAATGGTAGTCTGATTACATAAAACTGGAAAGTCTTTCCTTCTGTCTAAGATGGATGTTTAACTTTTAGCCCTTGACCATATTTGTTCTTCCAGTAATATCTATTGCCAATACTTAAAAAAAATCAAAGGAAGAATAGATCAAAAAGAAGGAAAAAAAGAGGGAGGGAGGCAGGAAGAAGGAAAGAAGGAAGAAAGGAAGGAAGGAACAAAGGGAGGGAATATCCATCTAGATAAAGAATAGGATCATATTTGCTAAGTTACCTTAAGTGCTTCTAAAAGGCAAGAATGAACAAATGCCACAGAGAGACTAACAGATTCATATTTTTTCATTAGACTATGAGATTGGAAATCTTGTGTAGATGCTCCCTACTCAGGAACCTGGCTACAGGTCCTTTCAGCTCATTATCATCCTCTGCTGCTCAGTATCACAGTATTACACCAAAATCTATTTCAGATATATTGCAGTTTTTGATGTCTACTTGTTTCATTGGCATTTCAGTTCAATTCCTGAAATAGAAAGCCTCAAAATTAGAGTGTCTTCAACAAACTAATTTATTTCTTTCACACATAAAAAGTATGAGTTAACAAGGCTTCTCTTCCCTGTAAAGGTAGCAGAATCCAGGATCCTTCCCTTATTTCTTTGCCATCACTAAGATACTGTCCTTGTCCACAGGGTCCATGATAGACATGGTGTGGGAGGGAGAAGAGAAATTGTTCTTATTGATTCTGTTCACAGTCAGAATGGCAGAAACATGGTATTTAGTTTTTCCTGTTGTTTTAATTTTTATTTTTAATTTAACTTAATTTAATTTTTTTATTTCAGCATATTACAGGGGTACAATAGTCACATGTATATGGATACTACAAGAAGGCTGAGAACTCAGCAGGATTTCTCAGTACTTATCCCCTCTATAGTGTATGTCACACATATGTATAAGACTCTCCAATGGCTATATTCAAATTTTTAAAAGTCCTTATTATATGTTAGAACACATTTCTTCAATTCTCTTTACATCTCTTATATTAAAATCTCGATCACCTCCCCTTACTCTCCACTCTAACCAGTTATTGAAAGTCACTGACTCAAGGCAATGGCTAGGGCGATTGCGTTCTAACAATTGCTGTGGCATTTTACCTATTAGAACTACATCTAGGCTACATTGATGGGATGTAGTAAGGTGATTTATTAAACAAGAAGTATTTTTCCTTCTGCACAAAATCTTCATAAAACAACATAATGACCATTTCATTACTAAGGAACTTGAGTGATAATTGTCTCCACCTGTAAAACTTACATTACACAACCTGAGTCATGTTATTTTTAAGTTGTAAATGATAATTAGATTATCCAATTACAAATAGTATAAGTCACTCATTATCTCATCTTTCTTCTTGGATCTGTAGCTGTTCTTGTGATAAATAGCCTTAAAAATAAGTCTATACAGTAGAATGTGATGAAAACACAAATTCAATGTAACCAATATTACAACTCTCACCATGTGACAGGCACTGTGTTTGGTGGTTAGGGAAAGCCCACCATGAAGCATTTAAACTGAAATTTGAATAAAGAGGACTTAATCAAATACAGGCAATAAGGGCATCCATCCAAGGGAATAGGTCAGTAAAGGTCCAGAGGAAAGAAACTGGCACATTCGGGTGCACTATGTACAGATCACAGAGAATGAGAGATGAGCAAGGCATGCAGTCAGAGACAGTCATCAAGTGAATCACGTAGGAGCGTTGGAGATTTTATCCCAAGGTCAACTGGAAGCCACTGAGGAATATCAGGTAGGGGACTAAAATAAGTAAATGTTTTGTGGAAGAAATATTGTTCTCTCTCTCATGAGAAGAAAATATATGATGGTAAAAACAAAAACTAGGGATGGACAGCAGGCAAAACTGCATGTGGAAAAAGCAATTTTGGAAGTAATTGTAATAATCCAAGCAAGAGGTTAGAGGCTAATAGTGACTTGAAACAGAGGTATGGCAGGAGAGACAGAAGACGTGAATAGATCTGAAATGGTTTGGCTGAATTGGCATGACTTGCATAGGAAAAACAAAAAGACTGGGAAAAAGCTGTTATTACTGTTACCCTGTGTGATAGTATTCTAGGTGACTTTTATTCTGATTCTTATTCATTTAATATTCTCAAAAAGGTCTAGAGTAACCAATATCAATCAACAAAACTGACCTAACCATAATGTGCAATTTGTTTTATACTACCCAATTGCAATAATGTAAATAATACACAGCAAATAATCCTCCAGGTGCACACCAACATGTTACCAAGGGTGTGAGAAGACTACAGATGTTTTTTCTTCTTCCTCCTTTCCTCTTTGGTAGGCTTTGCAAACTTTCCACAATTTATTTTTCATTTATTTAATCATTCATTCAACAAATATTTATTGAACACTTATACACTCTGCTGATCTCTCTGCTAGGGACTCAGGATACAGAAGCAATCAAAACTGACAACACTCCCTTTCTTCGTAAAGTTTATAATCTGGGGGTGGTGGGAGATATCAGACAATAAACAAGGTTAATAAGTAAAATATATAATATGCTAAATAGTTATAAAATTCATGGGTATGAGCTACTTTTTTAATTGCCAAAATAAACATTTTTTCAAATACAAATAAAGAAATGGGGTAGAAATAAAACTAATAGAAAAAGTTCAAACAAGATAGATTCAAATGTCATTCCCTTATCTGTTCTTTGTCCTCACCACCCAACAATAAAACTTCTATCCCCACTCCTTGACCTCAAAGCACGTTGATTATACAGCCGTATAGCACTTATCTGGTTATAGTAGAGTTGCTGAAAATACTCGTGTTCCTCTGTTCAAGCCTGGAGTTATGAATAGAGAAAGTTTGGAAATAATGGTAGAGAGACAACCATTGCTCTTATAGTTTAATAGTAAATATACCACAAATGAACTTCATTTTCCCCCTAAAGACTCTAGAAGTATGAGCAATATCCATTTATTAATAAGGAAATGTCCATTACATTACTACATTATTAATAAGGAAATGTCCATTACAAACTCCATTTCTTAAAGAATGCCATATTTGTGAATAGAACTTTCTGTTTTGATGTGCTTTTATAAGCACCATTTTTTGAGCCTCACAAACCTAATGATATTTGCATCTGATTGGCTGCAAATTTTAGTTGGGAGACATTCACAAAAAGGACAAAATTTATTTGCACACATGCTCCACAAATAAGAAGTCAGTCTGCCACCCATTAGCAACCAGTCACATCACAACCTCTGGAGCTAAAGAAGGTTTGAGAAATGCTTATTTGGGGCTGTGAACAGTGAACAACTGATGTCAGAGAAGATAATCACAGCTGTGCTAAACTTTTTGAATGATTGGAGATTTTCAGGTGAATTATCTCATGGTTAAGTGAAAGAAATCACGCGTATCCTGCTTGTCTTCCATTTTACACCGTGAAGATGAAGCTTCTGTCCTAACTACAAATTAATGTTGTTTTTTTAAAGGGTAGAACAAATCTGTTCATTAAATATTCATGACCTATTTGGTAATGCATCTTAAAAATTAATAGCATGCATAACATTGTGTTTTTAATGAAAAGACTTGAACATTTCTTATAATGTGCAATGACTAAGTTTACTTTATATAATGAAAGTTATTCACCAAGTGCAGTATGATTAGCTGTTAGCTGCAAAGGGTACTCACAAATCCCCATGCTAGAGGAATTATGATTTGGGGGTAAGCTATTTCAAACCTCAATAACTTTGTTCCCTTTGGGTTATGGTAGGAATATGGTTTATTGATTTTTCTCAAAACATCTAGTGCTTTTCAATGAGGCAAAAGTTTCAAGTATCTTCATGCAGTAATTTCAAAATTCTCCTCAAACTATAAACAAAGATTTTTTTCTATATGGTTTAGTGAATATGAAGCAATACATATTATAATGCAGATCAGGCTCTCCATGACAGCAAAAAAGAAATGTAATTATAGATAAAAATCATCATCCAAAGTAATACCTTTTCATGAGAGCCAGAAACATGCTTCTACAGCACATGGTATTTAACCCTTCCTTTACAGATCATCCACATTTTAAAAAATGTAAGTCTATACAACATAAAGACAGATGAAACAAATAGAGTATACTTCATCTAAGCATAAAGTTTTTACATGACAGTAATCATGATAATAAAAAGCAAACCCAAATGATAGAAAATTTGTCAAGAATTTGTTAAAAGAACACAGTAAATTATTTTCATACTACAAAGTAATGAATTATTTGTGTTTTTGAGTGTAAATTTCTAGAGCACTTCTTCAATTAATAGAGAATTTATTATTATAATTAATAACTCCTTATATATAAATATTTTCAGATATCCTGAAACATATTATCCTATAAGCACGGGATAACTTGAGAATGAGATTATGGGTGATTTGTATTTTTTCTTTTTATTCTTTTTACTATACTGGATAAAAGTTATTTTTCTAAAAAGCTAATCTTTAAGATACCAGCATTATATCAATGTTACATTTTTCCTTGCTGATCAGACCTTTTCTTTATAGATGGCACAAACATCACTCTTAATCTCCAACCAAATTAGCATAAATTTCAAATTATTGCTGTCCATTTAAATGTAATTATATCATTTTCTTCCTTTATATAAATAAATTTTTACTTATAAACATTAAAATAATAATAATATTAATAAACTACCTTAACCATGCATTTATTTTGTGCCCAACAACAGACTAATTATTTTCAACCATTCCAGAAATTGTCTGAAGTAATATGATTCTTAATTTACAACTAGAAAAACTGGAACCCAGTTAAATATTTTTGCTACACTTGCACAGCTCAGAAGCGATGATTTTGGCCCTTGTCTGGAGAACTCTAATCCTGTGCTCCTTTAACTCCACCTCATGGCAAGGTAGGGAGCTAGGCATTACAGGGATTTAAAATAAGTAGAAAACATCTGCTCTACCCTGAGCAATTGTACAATCTAGTTTTAGAGAAGACACAAGAACTATAAATGGATGTTAAAAATAACTGATAGTGAGTACATGTGGCTGTTTTTCCATTCTTTAGATACTTCACTTAGGACAATGATCTCTAGTTCAATCCAAATTGTTGCAAAAGGCATTAAGTCATTTTTCTTCATGGCTGATTAGTATTCCATGGTATACATGTACCACACTTTGTTAAATTGGAACTAACTGACAAGCACACATGTGCATAGAGGGAAGTAAAACTCAATGAAAATCAAACGGGGGGAGTGGAAGGAGGTGATGGGCGAAAACCTCCCTAATGGGTACAATGAACACTACCTGGGTGATAGGCATACTTTTAACCTTGACTCAAACATTGCAAAAACAGCCCATGTAACCAAAAACATTTGTACCCCCATAATACTTTGAAATTGATGATTATTAGTATTGATAATATCCATTCGTCATGCACCGTACTACCCACTTTGCATAGATTATCTCCATCATTTCCACAACTGTCATCTGACAAGTTTCTACATAGAAATCACTTACACAGAGAAGTGTTCTTTGGCCTACTAATCTATACCAGGCCCCTGTGTTATGTGCTCATTATAACGGACCCTCCTCTTTCACCGTACTCCTTCTAGTTTTAGGTGTTAAATTTATTGGGTAAAAGGCTCCCTGAGAGCAACAAAAACTGGCTTTTCCTACTCCTATTCCCCACAAGTGTTGGGCATGTGTAAAAAATCATTGGTCAGAGAAAAAAATTAAATTAGTATTTAGCTCTCTTGAGTCACTCAGAATAACAGAGGAAATTTTCAACTCATAATCTATAGTAAAGCATCTAAAAATCTTTATCTGATTTCTCCCTCTATATATAAATAGATAATCACTTGCAGTTTAACTGCTACCAAAATTTCTCTCCTCTTTCCCTCTTAACTTCCTAAAAGTCTCTTTCAAAACCAACTTTTGCTACATCTTTCTTTATCTTCCACCCTCTCTCACATTTCAGAAGTTTCAAGCTCTAAATCTGGGTTCCTTTCAATTTGATGGTTTTATTGATTATTATAATTCTTCTCAACAAAGTTTCAAAGGCAGAGATGAAAAACACAGAATTAACAGAGGATATAGATACACGTTGTGTGTCAGTCTGAAGAGTGTTCGTTTATCCTTTGAACAGTGGTAGAGCATTAAAGGTTTATGAGCAACATCGTATGCAGGTTAAGTGGGTGACATTTTACAGAATTGGAAGAAAGGAAAGGAATGTGAGTCTAGAAGATCTGTTAGAAGGCCCCTGTAAGGACCTATAGGTGAGGTAATGGATACTTATTTTTGGTCGAGGTGGTAAGAACTGAAAGAAATACATGGATAAAAATAATAATTATAGGCCGGGCACGGTGGCTCACGCCTGTAATCCTAGCCCTCTGGGAGGCCGAGGCGGGAGGATTGTTTGAGCTCAGGAGTTCAAGACCACCCTGAGCAAGAGCGAGACCCCATCTCTACTAAACATAGAAAGAAATTATCTGGCCAACTAAAAATATATATAGAAAAAAAAATTAGCCGGGCATGGTGGCTCATGCCTGTAGTCCCAGCTACTCGGGAGGCTGAGGCAGTAGGATTCCTCGAGCCCAGGATTTTGAGGTTGCTGTGAACTAGGCTGACGCCACGGCACTCTAGCCCGGGCAACAGAGCGAGACTCTGTCTCAAAAAATAAAAAATAATAATAATAATAATTATAAAGGCAAAAAGGTAATTTTTTTTAAGTTGCTAGCTGACTGGTTATACACGGTGAGAGTAAGAAAAGCATCAAGAATGGTACTAGTTACAAGCCTGGCTGAATGTAAGAATATTATTATTCAAATGGACAGGGAGTCCAGTATTATGATCTCCGTCTAGCTTTGACTTTAAAAATTATTAATTATTATGCTTACCCAAAATACTTAAATATAATTAAATATATTTGTAATGCCTTGTTGTAAATGTAGTTCTGTATTAACGTATTTTCATTACTTTGCTAGATTATTCACTAGCCAAATACATAGTAAAAAAGCAATAGAAAAAATATAAATTTATCCCAAAGTAAAAGAAGAAAGTAGGAAAAAAAAACTAATAAAGAGGTTGGTCTTTCACCTGCAACTCTTTTTTTTTTTTAAGACAGAGTCTCACTCTGTTGCCTGGGCTAGAATGTTGTGGCATCACCCTACCTCACAGGAACCTCCAACTCCTGGGCTCAGGTGATCCTCCTGCATCAGCCTTCCCGAGGAGCTGGGACTACAGGCACACACCACCATGCCTGGATAATTTTTCCTATTTTTAGTTGACCAACTAATTTTTTTTCTGTATTTTTAGTTGAGATGGGGTCTTATTGTTACTCAGGCTGGTCTCAAACTCCTGACCTCAAGCAATCCTCCCACCT
>CM052436.1:81845171-81918031 GCA_028533085.1 Varecia variegata
AATGGACAGGGAGTCCAGTATTATGATCTCCGTCTAGCTTTGACTTTAAAAATTATTAATTATTATGCTTACCCAAAATACTTAAATATAATTAAATATATTTGTAATGCCTTGTTGTAAATGTAGTTCTGTATTAACACATTTTCATTACTTTGCTAGATTATTCACTAGCCAAATACATAGTAACAAAGCAATAGAAAAAATATAAATTTATCCCAAAGTAAAAGAAGAAAGTAGGAAAAAAAAACTAATAAAGAGGTTGGTCTTTCACCTGCAACTCTTTTTTTTTTTTTTTTAAGACAGAGTCTCACTCTGTTGCCTGGGCTAGAATGCTGTGGCATCACCCTACCTCACAGGAACCTCCAACTCCTGGGCTCAGGTGATCCTCCTGCATCAGCCTTCCCGAGTAGCTGGGACTACAGGCACACACCACCATGCCTGGATAATTTTTCCTATTTTTAGTTGACCAACTAATTTTTTTTCTGTATTTTTAGTTGAGATGGGGTCTTATTGTTACTCAGGCTGGTCTCAAACTCCTGACCTCAAGCAATCCTCCCACCTCGGCCTCCCATAGTGCTAGGATTACAGGCATGAGCCACCATACCCAACCTGCAACTATATTTAGTAAGAAGAGAAAAAACAAAATCATACTGTTATATATTAATCTTACCAGAGGTTCCAATCCAGTTACTGTCTCGAGCACAATAAAATGGCATTACTGGGTACAATGTAATCACTACCTCTAATCCAAAGAGGAAGTATTGTTTGCTCCAAGGAAGTATTGCATTTTGAAGGAAAGTCTTAAAATGCCAGCTAACCTGAGCTTGTAGGCAGGACAGGCTCCATGGGGATTTTCCCTATCACAATTCAATCTTAACTTACATGCTGATATTTGTAAATAAAGAAATACGTGCAGAGTTTTGATATACACCACTTAATAGTGGTGAAAAGACTTAGGAAATCAACAGGGATAGGGGAAAGAGGGACCATGCAAGTGCTGTTCTAAGAGCTCTCTAGTATGCCTAACAGAGATGCATGTGCTTATATGTCCATTATGGAAGGTGCACCAATAATAAAATAATGAAAATCTGATACCATTAAACAACCTGATTATATATTATCTTTAGTTATAAATCTATGGCCATGGAGGAAATTTTTAAAAATCTGACATTTTAAGAGAGAGAATAGGTCTGTAGTGAAATTACATTGTGCCACCTTGGCTAGGTTGAACTACACTTCCCAGAGTTCCCATGTGTTTCCTGTTAGCATGGACCGACCACAGGAGAAATTCCCATGGGGGATTCAAAGGGAAGAATTGAAGCAGCAGTCATAGTACCTATTTTCTAGTTCATGTCATTGGTGTGAGACAACAACCTGGCCTGTAGCTTTTCCACCTTCCCCTGATTCTCCTTCAGCATCATCAAGTCATGGGCCAGGTCTGTGTGTTTAGCTCCACAACATGCCCCTTTACTTCTGTAAGACCTTGTGCTATCAAAGTTAGAAGCAATAAAAACTGACACTTCAATCAGTCATCATGGACTCCAGTTTGTATGTTCCAGTTCATTACCACTCTTTCTCAGTTTGTATCCATCTTCCCTTCCCAACTGCATGTCCTGTGTTTAAGCTCCAGCATCAGATCAGATGTACAGACAATAAGCAGTACTGAGGCTCCCTAGCCAGATTTCACAATTGCATGAGGTATCTTGTGTGTGTGTGTGTGTGTGTGTGTGTGTGTCCTATTGGTTCTGCTTCTCTAATTAAACCTTGAGTCATACATATACCATCCAAGTCTACTAACATGAGTATTCAATCTAGTAGTTCATTTACCCAACTAAGTTTTTTGGTACCTACTATGTGTTAAATACTATTCTAAGTACTGTTTACACTGGAGACACAGCAAGTAACAAGACGGATATCCTTTCCTTCATGTAGCTTACATACAAATGAGGAAAATAAAACTAAACAAATTAACATATAAATAAAAAAGCATAAAACTTTTTAGATTATGCATTAGTTTCCTATTGCTGCTATAACAAACTTAGTGGCTTAAAACAATACAAATTTATTATATTTCTGGAGATCATAAATTCAGAGTGAGTACTGGCTAAAATCAAGGCCTTGACAGGATTTTTTGTTTCTTCTGGAGGCTCTAGGGAAGAATCAGTTTTCTTATTTTTTTCAGCTTCTAGAAGCCACTTATGCTTCTTGGTTTTTACCCCTTCCTTCTTCAAAGTGCATCACTCCAACCTCTGCTTTCATCATCACATCTCCTTACTTTGATTCTCCTGCTTGTGATTAGATTGTATCCCTTGGGAATTGGGCCCACTTGGATAATCCAAGATAATCTCCCCATGTCAAGATTCTTAATCACATCTGCAAAATGTGCTTTACTATGTAAGGTAACATATTCATAAGTTCCTAGGACTAGGACATAGATAACTTGGGGTAGGTGGCATTATTGAACCTATCATAGATAATAATTTGTATTTTGAAGAAAATAAACAGAATGAGGGGAATAACTGTTATTTTATAAAGTATGATCAGAAATATCCTCTCTTAAGTAATTTCTTTCCAGCAGAAACCTGAATGATAAGAATAGTATTCTAATCTAGACAGAAAAACTAGAAAGTGTTAAGGCCTGGAGGAGGAAAATGTTGGATATGTTCAAGGAAGAGAAAAGCCACTTTAGATAGATCACACTGAGCAAGATGAATATGTGGTAAGAGCAGACCTGAAGAGATATTCTGACACCAGATTTTCTAAGGACTTACACAAAGCAACTTGAGTTTTGTTCAAGGTATAATGGGAAGCCAAAGAGTTGGAGTGTTATAGGGGAGTTAGACAGTGAGATACATGATTTCATACACTTTTTAAAAAGATCACTCTGGCTAAAGAAAAATAATAATAGAGAGGATTGAACAGCAGTTATTCTCTGTTGGTTTTTTATCATGTTTTATGTTCCTCATTGTCCAACCGTTATCTGAAATTTTTATTTCCAGAAAAATACCAACATACTTTTAATGACTGCATGACATCTCTATACTTTATGTCTCCTTCACATAACAAGTTTTTTTATTTCAAAATATTATAGGGGTACAAATGTTTTGGATACAAATATCGATTTTGTTATGCATCACTCAAATTTATAGTGTGCCCATCACCCAGATATTGTTCATTGTACCTGTTTGGTAGGTTTCCACCCATTCCCTCATTCCCTCTTCCCCCTGCTTGATTTCCACTCAGTTTTACTTCTCTCTGTGCACATGTGTGCTCATCAATTAGGTCCAGTTTAATAGTAAGTACGTATGGCATTTGTTCTTCCATTCTTTAGATAGTTCACTTAGGATAATGGTCTCCAGTTCCATCCAAATTGTTGCAGAAGGCCTTAATTCATCCTTATTCAAGGTTGAGTAGTATTCTATAGTATACATATACCACATTTTCTTAATCCACTCATGAATTGATGGGCACTTGGGTTGATTCCACATCTTTGCAATTGTGAATTGTGCTGCAATAAATATTCAAGTGCAGGTATCTTTTTAATAAAATAACTTTATCTCCTGTGGGTAAATACCCAGTAGTGGGATTGCTGAATCAAATGGTAGGTCTACTTTTGGTTCTTTGAGGAATCTCCATACTGTGTTCCACAGAGGTTGTACTAATTTGCAGTCCAACTAACAGTGTATAAGCATTCCTTTCTCTCTATATCCATACCAGCATCTTTTGTTTTAGGACTTTTTAATAAAAGCCATTCGAACTGGGGTAAGGTGATATCTCACTGTAGTTTTAATTTGCATTTCCCTGATAATTAGTGACGTTTGAGCATTTTTTCATATGTATATTGGCCATTTGCTTATATCTTTTTTTTTAAAAAAAAAAGCTTCTGTTCATGTCTTTTGACCACATGTCAATGAGATTGTTTAATTTGTCCTTGCTGATTTGTTTGAGTTCTTTGTAGATTCTGGTTATTAGCACTTTATCAGATGTACAGCTTGGGAATATTTTCTCCCATTCTGTAGGTTGTCTATTTGTTCTGTTGGTTATTTTCTTAGCTGTGCAGAAGCTTTTTAATTTCATCAAGTCCATTTATTTACTTTTGTTGTTGTTGTAATTGCCATTGGGGTCTTCTTCATAAATTCTTTGCCTAGGCCAATATCTAGAAGAATTTTTCCTACATTTTCTTTTAAAATTCCTATGGTTTCATGCCTCATATTTAAGTCTTTGTATATGTTGGGTAAGAACATTTGGCTTTGCTTTTAGGTGTTTTGATAGGAGTCTGGGTTCTGGATGGATGCATTAGTTATAGATATCCTTAGTGTGGTGGTTTTCTCAGTTGCTAGTTGTTTGTAGGCTATAGCAGTGATGAGCTGCATGTGGGGGCAGATTCCCTGTCTCGGTTTAATGATAGAGGGTGGAAATCTTTGAGATCCTTTCTCTTTCCCCAGCCCTGTAGACATCTTAACAATGTGAGTTGTATTGGCATGTCCAATTTAATCTCTGCATCAGTAGGTGGTGATTATGGGTAAAAAGCAACCACACCCTGTATAACTGAATCAGTAAATGCTGTAAGGTACTGTGCAAATTAACCTCCCTGTGTGTAGGTGGCACTTGTCAGAAGGAACAAGCTGCAGTGTTGTTCTTAGAACCTGTGACCAGCTCTAGCCCCTTAGGAAATGCACTCAAATACCCAACTTGGTGCATGGGGCCTTCGAACTTCCAGGTGAGTCCTTATTCTCCACCACAGCAGAGGTGGGTGGGGAGTGAGGCCAGGCAGGGCTGGATTGGGTAAGCCTTCCCTCAGGCTCCACAAAAGCTGGTATAGTAGCTGTTTGGCAGAGGTCAAAGGTCTGCTCCAAGGCTTCTGGGGAAAGCCACCAGGGAGGGGCTGAGATGTTCCCACCCAGCCAAAAAGTCTGCTTATGGAGGCAGGGGACATCTGAGATCCACAATCTGGGTGTGGATTTTGCTCTTTTCCTCCCCGCTCTGCTCTGTGGTCTCCCTCTGATGTCTGCTGGCAAGCAGGAGCTCAAACTAGCTGAGCTCCCCAGCAGTGGCACTACAGGCTGGTCACTTCCCTGTCCAGTAGCCCACCCTGGGCTAAGAGCATGGCTTTCCTGTAGGGGGAGGTGTTCTATGAGCGCACTGTGGCTGTGACCCACACTGCACTCTCTTTTCAGTTCTGCCCATATGGCTCCCTCACCTCCTGAGACTAGTTCACAAATCTTCCCCCCACACCCCCAAGCAACACAATCGAATTCTAGGCATACAGGATCTGTGGGCCTGTCCCTGGGTCCCAGAAGATTACTCCCTGACCTTGCCAGGGAGAAGTGTGCTCGTCCTGAGTTGCCTGTGGGATACTCAAGCAGGTTTGATGACCTTCTGCTTCATAGCGTGCCCTGCTCTGATGGAGCAGCCAGGCAAGCAGCACTGGGGATGACCAGTGAGCACTCCTTAATCCTCTACAGGTCTTTAAGAGGAAAGGTTTGAGTCCCACTCTCTGTGATAGCCCCAAAAGAAAGGAAGTAGCAGCTCCTGAGATCCCCAGCTTAAGCATATCTCTCAGCAGCCATGGGTGGGGGAGGGGAAGGAGAGCAAAAGAGTCTGAATGTAGGAAAGCTAGCACTCTAGTTATCTCTGTCCCTCTTTCTGGAAGAAGGCCCACCCAGAATATCCAGGCTGTGAGGTCACACAGATCCACTGGGGCTCCCACAGCCTGGGCCAAAGTTGTGAAATGTTTGGGAATGAGTAAGATGAAAACTGAGAGGCTGAAGCCACATGAGGAGGACAAAGGTGCACAGTGGGTGGAGAAGCAATATGGCACCTACCATCTTGGCTCAGGTTTGGGGTGATGGGAAGTGCCCTAAGGGGACTAGTCACCTGGTGCTTTGTCCTCAAGAAGCTCCCAGCTCACTGGTGGCAGCAGTTTTGGGGTGTGTGAGAGGACAGAAAGGCTCTCCAGCAGTTCCAGAGCCTGTTGACTGCCAGATATGTGAGGGAGGGAAAAGCAAACTGCTCCACCTACCCTTTCCACTGGACTCCAAGTCTCTCAGGGGTTGACCTCTGCCAACATCTTGCTCTTTTATGTTCTGCTCCACAACTTCTTCTCGTGGAACCTCTTGTAGGTTCAAGCACTTATCCCTTGGATTTATACCTGATCTATGAGTGTTTATTTGTTTGTTTCTTTTTCATCTAAAACTTTTCCTTCTTTCTGAGATGATCTTGCAGCTAATGTCTCTGGTCAGCCATCTTGCCTATCCCTGAAAGTTTTTATACTTGGTTATTTATTTTCTAGTGAGATCTGTGGATCACTAACACCAGCAGTATCTGGGAGCTTGTTAGATATGCATAATCTCAGGCCACATCCAAGACTGACTAAATTAGAATCTGTACTTAATATTGCCAGATGATTCATAAGCACAAGTTTATGAAGTATAGTTTTCAGAAAGATTGAAGTAGTCTTAGAAAGGAAAGACACTGTCTTGGCAATAGGGATTATGAAAAGTAATTATATTCATGATATATTTTGAAGGTAGAAGCTGACAAGAATTGCTGTTGGATTAGTTGTAGGAGGAAAGAGAAAGAAAATCTATAAGGATAACACATAAATTTGGGACTGAGTAATTAGAGTTGATGGTGGTGCTATTTACTGGGACAGAGAAGATCGAAAGAAGAGTGGGTCACTTTTTATTTTACCTTTTTAGATCTGTTATGTTTGAGATTCCTATTAGATATCCAAGTGGCAACATATGTCATTCATTCAATTAGTCATATTAGCATCAGAGCAACCCCTAGGGCATGTGGAACCCTGTTAAAACACTTTATTTCAAGGGACTCATGACAGTTAACAATGAGCAGTAAGTCTATGAGCACTTACAAAAACTGGCAGAATATTTCCAAGGACTCTTATCCTATGAAGAACCAGAGTTATCAGAATCTGAAACGATCCAGCCTAATCCACAGCATGTGGCTGGCTTAATTTAGGGGTATCCAGATGTTTCCATATTCCATATAACACATACCACACAAGTAAGGTAACATTGGCTTGGTTGCACAGGTCATTCGTAATTCCTTTGCTTTATTATGCACTCTTTGGGTCTAAGGATAGTACCAATCACCATGAGGTTCAAAGGTGGGGTCAGGATGGGGAATATAAATTTGGAACACATGAGGTTATAGTTGGTAAAGACATGGAAGACGAGAAGCCATTGCCTTATGAGAGAACGTAGACAAAGATGAAAAGAAAAACCAAGAATTGATCCCAGGAGCACAATCCCATGTAGAGGTAGAAGCACAGAAGACTCATCAAAGGAATCTGAGACAAAGTGGCTAATGAGGTCAGTTTTTAACCTAAAAAATGAGAGAAGAAAATGGTTCAAAGAGGAAGTGGTTATCCATGTCAAATGCTGTTGACAGGTTGAGTAAAATGAGGACAAAGAATTTACCACTGAATTTGTCAAAATGGAATTTGCTGATGATCTTCACTAGAGTGAATTTCATAACAGGAAATGACTTACCTGCACTCACTGCTAATTTAGTTACTAAGCAAAGACTTCAGTACTGTTGTGCTCTGTAGGAGAACTCTTGTCCAGTGCAAAGATGGAGCAGGCTATGAAGCGAGCTGATGAGACTAATGTTACACAAACACCTGTGGGTTTTATTTCATGTCATTGAATATTGGAGAAGATCTGTATGCATCATGAAGGAGTTATAGGAATAGTAAAAATATATGCATACCATTTTCCTAACTCACTGGTTAGCAAACAGAAAGAACTTAGGGAAGGATCTTGTCTGAACTTTTGCATAATTTGGCCAAGTTACTTACTGAAAAAGAGGTGAACATTTTTTATTTGAATGCAGTTTGAAAATGATAATTTTTTATAAACATAGGATCTCTACCTTAGGAGAAGATATGCCATTCACAATGCTAATTCTTTTTATTTCTTTCCAAAGAAAGTGATGGAGTGCTGAAGAGGAAATTTTATTTGGAATGGGTTGAAGAGAAAGTGGGAGGTGCGTAAGTGGAGACAGCAAGTGTGTATATCACTTCTTTGAGGAGTTTTGCTAGGAAAAGAAGCAGAGAAAGGGGGTGGTAACTGGAGGGAGATATAAGATCAAAGGACAGTTTCCATTAAGATGGGAGATATTACAGTATTTTTATTGATGAAAAAAATGACTCAATAATGAAGGAAAATTTATTAATAGAAGAAAAAAGTAGAAAAATTGCAGGAGCCAAGGATTTAGCCAGTGAGAAAAAATAGGACACAGTGTACAAGTGAAGGTTTTGGCCTTGAATAGAAGCAAGGACAGTTCTAGTTGAAAGTCATATTTCTTATTAACTAAAGAATTGACATTCTGTTTTTGTAACCTAAGTCTCTTGTGAGTCTTGTTAGCAGAAAATAGCATCCTGAGTTTGAGCACTTCAAAACACCAGCAAGACTTAGTTTCTATGGCTGTCGGCATCAAACTAACTGTGGCAAATTGACAGAGGAGCAGCCATATTAGAGGACCTGATTGGGAGGCCAGCCGACTTTCTCCTGATGACACACACCTTCTTCTCTCTCTGTAAGCTTTCATTCAAAGCTTTTTAAAGAATGGCTTATAAATTCATCACCCTTTAGATCTCAACTCACACGTGTGTATTTTAAAAATAAATATACCTTTAGGAAATAAAGAGATATGCAATATTCAATTGATACACTGAATCAGCTGGCATGAAAGCAGCTGTTTTTCTCCATTCATACTTGCTGGGTGGGAATTCTAGAAGTATAAGGACCAGCAGATTAAAACCAGATGATAGAGGATAAGGCAAAATGGCTTCTGTTGTTCCATAAAACTGCATGGAAATATGTTTTGTTGCCAAGAGTATTGCTGAAAATAATACAAAACTCTTTTATTTGCTATTCTATTATTTATTTCTGTGCTTAATTGGTAATTGAGTTATAAATTATAAGTTATAAACTTATAATTCCATTTTTCAAAAAGGAATGAATAGATCTATGCCAAAATGTGTTAAGGCATTGCAAATCAAGGTTCTGTTTTAGTGTGAAGCTGTAAAAAAAAATTGTGGGTGGTATTGATGCTGTTGGTTATGCAAATCAGAAAAGCACGAGAAGTGAAAGTTATATCATTTCCATGATGGATAGAAATGGCCTTAGGTTTGACAGGCAATCTAAAAATTACTATTACCTCTCATTATACCCTTCCTAGCACTTCCGTTTGTGCAGAATGGGATTTTAAACATCTTGATCAAGCAACAGGAATCTGCCTCATCTCCTGACACTGATGATCATCTAGCGAGGCAATATTGTTGCTCTAACTGGCATCCTGATGCTGTTATGAAACTGCATGAGGCATTACTCAGGAAGTGGGTTGTGATTTGAAATAGCCAGCAGAAATGTAAAGGTGAGTATCATTTTGCCACTCATGAAATGATCAAAGGCTTCACACAGAGATGTGCCTGGGAGGGCTCGTGTAAGGTATAGGATTCACTCTGCTATTCCAATCTCAAGATGAAATTCAAATATCCTCAGCCATTTGAGATTCATAGAGTTGTAGGACCTTAGAAACTGTCCAGTTTCAAAACGTTAAATAAGAAAATGGAATCCCACCTTGTAATGTGACACTCCCACTATCGTGAGACAAATACTGGCTGTGGAAATGAATTCTCATGATTCACAAACCATTGCACTTTCTATCTCATAATTTTAGGTCAAAAATATGAAAGGTGTTTCTTTCACCTTTCAGTGATACAAATTCCTGTAGTTTTTAAAGTAACTAGAATAATTTATTTAAAACACTGCAGGCCTTCTGGCAATAAAGTCATACCAATCTAAAAGCAGATCTGGGAAGAGTGATAGTGACTACAATTCTCTCAACTTCTTTAAGCTTCAGTATTTTCATCAGTGAAATATGTAAAATAATGTCTACCTTCCAGGCTAGTTAAAAGAATTAATTGCATTATAGTTGCAAAATGTTTAGTTAAAAGTTTGGCATGCAGTGAACACTCAATAAATGGTAGTGAATTTCATCATTATTATCGTCATCATCATCCTCATTGTGCAAACGCCAAAAAGACACGTTTTACCCTCGACTCAAAAGCCTGAAAGAAACTTTTAAAAGACATCTATTTCTCTCTCTTGTTTTGTGTAACAGGGTTAAAATTCCACTTACCCATCCTGAATCTTCTCTAAGATTCTAAGAAAGCAGATAACGGCACTTCTTAGTGGATTATTATAACTATGTATATAATGTTATTTATTTGTTGTAGCTACGTATAGTTGTTTTCCTTATGAGAAATTTCTGCAGTTCTAAACTGCAGCAGCTGACAGCTTCTGGGGACAGTATCTTCGTTAAGGATCATTGTGCAGAAATTTTTTCTCTGACTATGGAGGGGAAGAGAGACTGTTAGGAAGCAGGCAGAACTATATTAGAGATGTCCATAGAGCAAAGGGCCTTTATGACTGTAAGAGTTCTTCTTCTTGCCTAAGAAAGCTCTCTGATTAGACAGAAAACTGTCACAAGTGCATAAAAGCTATTTTTATCACCATGTGAGGCAGTCTCTCTCTCTCTCTCTCTCTCTCTCTCTCTATATATATATATATATATATTTTTTTTTTAGTTAGACCAGTGAAATGAGAACGATATTTCCACAGTTCCAGCTGCCAATTATTTAAGAAGCAAAACTCAAGAAAGTTAGGAACAAGTCTTAAGCATGAAATGATAAAGTTACATCCAGAAGTGGGTACAGCTTATGGTTAGCTTTGTGGTTCTTCATTAAGACAGGGCTTGGAAATAGTCAGAAGAAAATAAACTCCAATTTTACTTCATTGGAAGTAGATGCCTCAATATGAGCAAGATAGTTATTTTTAAATTAACTGTTGCCAGGGACTCAAGGGACAAAAGTCACTATGTCTCATCCATAATGGATATGTACAACCTAATAGATGAAAGATGCTGACTTTTAAAAAAATATGAAAAACCAAACTCTGAGGAAAGACAAGAGCTCCCAAGCACAGATCAGAAAGATAAATACAACTAAAAGATAAGATTCAAAAAGGAATCATATGTCTGGGATCATCCCTAATTCATCTGTAATGGAAGATTACCTGAGTGTCCCTATTGGATTTGGATCATGTTTACACTTAATATCTAATCTAAATTGGGATATAAGATACTTTATTAATATTGTAAAACTTTATTAATAGGGATTTTAATCACTAATGATACAAAAAATACTTATAAAATGTCCACGGCAGAGCAAACCCTGTGACAGGTACCAGGGTTACCAGGGGGGAGGGAACCAGTACGTAATCCCTGACCTTAGAAAGTTTAAAATCCCGTGAGGGATATGGACATTAAACAAGGCATACGACTGTTCCATACAGTACTTGATGTAAGAATTTAAGAGGGGACCTGATTTAGATTGGAGAAGTAGTAGAATTTAAGCTCTAACCTAAAAGACTGGAACAAATTAGCTAATGATGAATAGGAAAATAAACATTTTGAGGCAAAGGCCCTGAGACAGAAGTTGGAGTAGCTGAAGAACTGACAGAAGGCCAAAGAGGCTAGTGTTAACGGAGATGAGGAAAGAGGAGAAAGAGACATAGCTAGAGATAGACAGTGACAACATCAAACATTCCATATAAAGACATTTTAGTTTATTCTAAGTTTAATGGAAGTGTTGTCATTGAATGGTTTAAGCAGGGGGAATGAAATCATTAGACTTACATTTCAGAAATAATAATTCAGGATACTTCTCTATAGAGCATAATGGTGTATGTTAAGAGCATACATATTCATATATCAGAGCATGAACAAGTTAGTAGGAAATTGCCATGGTTTAATGAACCATGCTTTTGCCTTAGATTAGACAAGAGATGTGGAAAGAAGTGGATGCATTCAAGACCTATTCTGGAATAATCATCCATAGACCAGGTAACAGATTTAGATGTAGAATGTGTCTGAAAGTAAGGTTTCAGAATTTCTTTCTGGTTTCTGGTTGGAATTACAAAGTATAGGATGGTGCCATTTACTGAGATAAAAAACAACAAAATCACAGAGTTGGAGAAGACTGGAAGGGAAGAAGAGTAAAAGTTCAATGAGGGGCATGTTTCATTATAAACTAAAAAAGGAAATAGGGAATAGTGATGCAAGGGAAATAGCAGAATATGGGAGGGAATACTTTTTTAAAGTATATTTTATGTTTTATATATATATATATATACAGACACACACACATATATAAAATCTTTTGTCTTGTAACAGAAGCCACAAATATCAGAAAATTCTTTTTTTAGGCTAAAGGAAAGCAGCATATCCCCCTAGGGGAGTCAATCTGAACCCCCAGTGACTGTTGTTTATCAAAATGGAGCATAGAATAAAAAAGATTTAAAAGCTCCGAGGAAGAAAGAGCCTCAGGTCAAACAAATATTAATAGTTGAAAACAATGTTGAGGTTTAACAAGATATAGAAGTAGCTAAAATATTCGACATTGTATTGATGGAAAGCAAAGGCACCCAAAGAAATAAATGAACAAAGATTCAGTTGTGAAAGATGGTAACTTGATCAGGTGTATAAACAGAACTTTTTTGTGATTATTAAATACCTGAAACAAGAATGTAGTAACCATGCACATATTAGCATAAAACAAGGTGATATGGGACACACTAAAGGGATGCTCATTAAGTTCTCAGAACCAAGGCAGGACAGCTGAAGTATCCCACGGGGACCCTGCAGGTAAAGGTAGTCACTAGCTCCAGAGTAAGGAAGCCCTGGAGATTGGCTTCAGAAACTATTGTCTGTCTTTATCAAGTGCTATATAAAAGTATGCCTAGTGAACCATGTATACTTCTCATTACAGAGTGTAGGTTCAATCAATCTCAACAAAACCCTTATTTGTCTGCATAAAGTCAAAGAATTCCTCCAAGTGCTGTTTTTAAAGACATGTGGACTGAGTGGATCTTACCTGATTCTTTCAATCACAATTTTAGCACCAGATGGGGAAAATCCATATCAACAGCAGCATTTACAGAATGTTGGCTTAACAGGGTTTAACGGATATTCCTGGGGCACTACCTCTTAGAGTGGCACAGAAAGAAGCCAATGTATCATAAACTGTTTTAGAGCCTTATAATCCCTACATTTCCTAACTTTTCATCTAACTGTCTCTTCCATGAAATCCCTTGTTTTGATCTCAGTGGAAATGGATATCCTCTGTAATATATCCCGAAGCTTTTTGTGTCTAGTCTGTAGAAATGTATTAATTTCCTACATCTTTTCCTCATGGGTTCCTAGCTTTCAATTCATTAATCATTTTTGTTATTCTTTTCTGGACTCTTTTCATACACAGTTGTGGAGCCCAAAATTAGATTCATTGGTAAGTGCTTGAACAATGTCTAGTCTAAAGAGATGATATTCTCATGAATCCTACATGTGTGAGATTG
The DNA here is from genome assembly GCA_028533085.1 of Varecia variegata. Classification (NCBI taxonomy): domain Eukaryota; kingdom Metazoa; phylum Chordata; class Mammalia; order Primates; family Lemuridae; genus Varecia; species Varecia variegata. The sequence continues at coordinate 81,858,614 of CM052436.1, forward strand.
ACAATTAACAAAAAATTGACATGGGATCTCAGGGAAAGTCTAATGTGTTATCTGACTCTTGATTTAAAATAAGTATGTAAGCTGAAACTGTGTAAGAACTATTTGCAAATACCCATACTCCAAATCGCATGTGTAAGGTTCCAAATGATGATGATCACACACCACTGTCACCAACACTACCACAATCTTTTTATTCTTGTCTAATTTCTATAAATATAAGAATCTAAGTTGGTTTCCTAACCAGAAAGAGCAGAAAGATAACACCAGAAATGACTAGGAACTTGAACATAATATACAGAAGCTAAGGCGGAGCATGTGCAGTGTAACCACAGAGGACTTGGCAACAGAGAAGAGCACCTAGGCTGGTTAAGGGCATGACTGTAGACTCTGACTTCTTGGTCTGAATTCCGACTCCATCACTTACCAGCTATTTAACATTTGGCAAGTTACTCTGTGTGGAGACTAAAGTCACTCCACCATGGATGTTAATCTGCCATGTTCACTTCTGATTAACCTCAGTTCCTACAATGCCTCTAAGATTTCTATAATACTTGATCTTCTGTTCCTTGTGTAAGAGCGCATGCTTACTGCACATCCTGCACTTAGGTCAAAACAATCTTGATGGTATCGCACAAATTACAGGCTATGACATACATAGCACTCTTGACTTTTTCTGGAGCATGTATACCCTTTTCCTGTAGTGTGTAAGCCCTGGGTCCAGAGGGAGCAGCACAGCGATATCTACCTGTCTTGCTGCAACTCAAGACCATGCTTCTGTCTGTAAGTTCCCCAATAAATCACCTTTTGCCACAAACCAGATTTGTCTGGCTCATTCTTTAGCTTCTCTGCTTCTTCTACTTTTGGGGGTCGCTGTGCATAAATGGCCTTTCACTAAAATACTCAGAACTTAGCCTCAAATTCCTGATCTGCAAAATGAGGTTAATGATGGTATTTGCATTATAGAGTTTTACAATTAGATGAGTTAAACATTTGTAAATGTGTATCAAATCTGAAATATAGTTATGTTATGTGATTATTTATATATTTATATTTTAAAAATAATTTTAAAAGAAGTATTTATTACTTTGATTAAAATAAGCATGTAAAAAGGGTAATTTAGATCATCTTTGCTGTTGACTCACTGGGAGAAATCAAAGATGATTATAAATTCTCCAATAGGTGTACAATTTTTGACCAACATCATAGCCATGTCATTGGCACCAGGTTTGCAATTAATGTAAATCAATTCACTATACATGCTTGGCAGTTCGTGAAAATAGCAAATGCATATGACAGAGAAAAAAGTGACAAATTCACTGACCCAGATCCTGTGAGCCAGCATTTCTTTCATCAAGAAATAACATTAATTTCACCATATTTTCATTGAAGTCTTTTAATTTCTACCACAAACTAAGAGCAAAGTTGAATATCCATAAGTATTTGAAATTTTAAGTTTTCCACAGTGTTATATTTTGCAGAAAGAATACAGGCTCATTGAATAATTTTACATGTGAATATTTGTACACAAGACACCTCTCACTGAAGCTCACTAATGATTATCCTTCAAATTATTGGTATACACCAGAACCTGATAGCATATTCATGAATTTGCTCTCAGTGCTCTAAACTGAAGCTGTCAATGTTTATTTACCTTAACATTTAAAGTTAAAATTTTATTTTCTGTTTTATTTAAAAGTCATGGGAAGAGTGAAAGAGGCCAGACACAAATGAGTATATACTGTTTGATTCCATTTATTAATGTATAAAATTCTAGAAAATGCAAACTAATCTGTAATGATGAAAAGCAAGTCAGTGGTTGCCTGGGGCTGAGTATGGAGGGAGGAAGGACTGCAAATGTCCAGAATGAAACTTTTGGAGGTGATGGAAATAATCTGTATCTTTATTGGGGTTGGTGGTTTCCCAGTATACCACTGTCAAAACTTACTGAATTGTACAATTTAAATAGACACAGCTTATTATACATAAATTATACTTTAATAAAGTTGACTTGAATAATAAATAAAAGCCACAAAAAATGTTTGGAATCACACATAAAATATTACTGAAGCCAGTCAAGAGCTAGAAGGAAGGTTTCTAGCTAAAGATCAAGTTCAGTTCTATTCAACTATCTAAAATACAAAAACATGATTTTTACCAGTACAAATTAAACTAAAACTAGCATCTTAAAAAGGGTCATAGAACCGGGATGTCATCTAAGACAAAATGAAAATTTGTGTTGTGATTAACCTGACACTGAGGGGAATAAAACAAAGAGATGTAGGCAAGTTAGAGATGCCTGTCTCCTTACAGAAAATAAAATGGGCTATTGCATACAGAGTTGTCAGGAATATTATAGTTACTGATGGCTCAACCTAAAAATTTTATGGAATTAGATGTTAAAACTCTTCTCAAAACTCTTAATGGGACAAGCATAAAGGGTACTTGCTGAGTATTTTCCTTGTACTTCATAAAATCCTCCATCCCACATCAGAATTTTAGAGTTCACTTTGTAATTAATTATGCCTGCAGAATGTTGGCACATGTGAAAGGGTCATAGAGAAGCCTTTATGTCTCATATAAAACACCATCACAGAATTACAACATGCTATCACACTCATTACAATTTACTACAAGCCTGACAAAATAATCACATGCACTGGATTAAAACTAAATTATTTTCTTTATTTAACTAGTACAGCTTCCTTCACAAATTCAAAGTTCACTTATGGCTGTATTTCTTTATCTTGTTCCAATCCATTACTAAATCCCTCATGTACCAAATAGTTGCAAGTTTAGTGTCTTTCACTTGAAGTTTCTTTCTCCCTCTATACTATTCAAGGAAAAAAAAGGTTAGCACGATCTAAGAGCAGGGTAAGGGGTATGTGATAGGGTCCCCATGAGTCTACCACTGCCATTGTTTCTTGCTGCCAACTAATGTCACACCACCGTGCAACTGGCAACTTGTCTTGCAAGTCCAGCTCATTGCATAAACACATGGTTCTAAGAGATGGCCTACCCCTCTTGGACTGGGACTGTCTTTGGAGATGACACCCTTATGCTCAGGCATTGCTCCCCAAAGCTCTAGCCTGTGCCACAGTGACAAGAGTTTGTGATGGGCTTTCAGCATTAGTGATGTTTCCTACCAATGAAAGTTGTCACTTTCATTCATTGCAAAACTTTGTTTGGAGTCTAGAGGTATCAGCCTAGAATCTGTCTCAAGCTAATGTATTCACTGCCCTTCTTTGCATCTGAGCCTTGTGTAGGACAGCTCTAGGCCAGGTTAACAGGTCTTCCTAGCTTCATACCTTGGGAAATGGAGGCTGGGGTACTAAGTTTTTCCTTTCTAGAAGGCCCAATGATTCAAAAGAATGACCCCAAAGCCTAATCAGAGATCATCAGGGATGTCATAACAAAATACCATAGATTGGATGGCTTAAACTATAGGCATTTATTTCTCACAGTTCTGGAGGCTAGGAAGTCTTAGATCAAGATGCCAGCAGATTTCGTTCCTGGTGAGGGCTCTCTTACTGGCTTGAAGATGGCTGCCTTCTCACTCTGTCCTTAGATGCTAGAAAGAGCCCTAATGTCACTTTCTTTTTTTATAAGGACACTAATGTCATCACGAGAACTCCCCTCTCATGACCTCATTGAAACCTAATTATCTCCCAAAGGTCTCATCCAAAGGTGTACCATCACACTGGAGGTTAGAGCTTCAACATATGTATAGGGAGTGGAGGGACAATTCAGTCCACGGTGCCATCTTCTCTCCAAAGTCTTTGCATACTAGGACTCTCAGGACAATAATAGCCTTGGGAAGGACAAAAATATATTTTGCCAAACCCTAATCACAAGAAAATGGTTATCCACCATAACAAATTCTGTTGGTGTCTTATTTGCATCCTCTTCACAATAATCACTTCTGGACACACCTGCCTTTCTCCCAGCTGCAAGCACTTTGCCTGGGGGAATTCTCTGGACACTGGTGTGCACTCTACTCATATATTAGACAGGCCAGAAGTGCTAGGGAGTTGCCCTGCCCTGGGAACAGACCTCAGCAAATGCCAAATGAGGATAGTTGAATACATAACACATTACATACATACATATATAACACTGCTTCCTTGCCTAGCTAATTGGAGTACTAGAAGGGGTTCTACACTGTTTCCCAGAGTTCTCTGAATGATTGGGTTTTATGTGCCTGCATTGATAATTTGCTTGATAACTCACTTTTTTGGTTTCCTTCCCATATTCTTTTCCACAGTTCCCTATAAATATTTTCTGAGATCATCTCACAATAAACTCCTTGTGCTCAAATCCTCTCAGGGTCTACTTCTGGGAAAGTGAAAACTAACACAATCACTTACTAGTTCTGTGTAACCAAGAGGGCCAAGGCCAGAGAACAGTTAGAAAAGATGTCAGAGGCACAGTCTCAGAATATGCAGGTCACAGGTCACTTGGGGAAATAGCACAGAAACCAAAACAGGGAAGTTTTAGAGAAGGAAAGCCAGGCAGGTGGTCAATAATCTCTGGTCATAATTGAAAGTGTTAAGAAAATTGCAAAGCACAGAGGAGGTATTGGGGGAAAGAATTCATATATAAATGATATGGGCTGTTAGTACTATCCCCAGCTACCAGGCAAAAGGAATCCCTAGGGAAAAGTGAACGGGTTCCTTAATCCTAAATTTGTGCTTTTCAGGGCACCAGTAATGAGACACTTTCATAGCAGGAGGAACTACTGTGGCCATGTATATCTGAATTGCTTCTATACATTACCAAAGTTTATTCTCACATATTACCCCAAGAGACCTTTGAAAATAAATCTTGTCTCTCCACTAAGATTATACACTGAAATATATTCTTTATACTAAGCATAATCTAGGGCATTCAACAAAATTAAACCATATGTATATGGATGATTATATGGGTTACTTAATCCTCATAGCCATTTTGTAAGGTAGATAAGGAAAAATGTCTTTTCCACTTTTGGTATTATATATATAGTATCTGTGGGTTTGTGTGGGGGTGTGTTGAGTTACTATGTATAAATTGGGTCACTCAGAATCACTGGAATCACAGCAGAAGACTAGCAGTAAATTCTAGCCTAAATTATAAATCCTAATATTCCTTCAATTGATACTGGCTTTCAGCAATCCCAGCTTCTGGACTCTGAAATATACCTCCAGCTGAGTATAAAGGTAACACAAAGGTAACCATATTTTTAGAACTTGAAAATAGAACAAGTTTCTCCCTCTTTTACTCCCTCTGTTTTCTCCTAGAAATAGAAGTTATTTTTTGTCAGGCAAACAAACATAAAATTTGCTTTCCCCTAGAGGGTGTGACTGTAATGTATGTGAACAGGGTCATTTGGCTTTACTTCTGGGTGCTTTTAGGGGGCCAAAGCCCCTCATGAATTCCTTGGTTACAGATAGCCTTAGTGTGGTGGTTTTCTCAAATGCTGGTTGTGGTAGTGGTATACTGGGCATCTGAGTAGGCTCTCAGCCTCCTACAGAGAGAGCAGGTGGAGGTCTAGACCAGCTTCTTTTTCTCAAGTGCTGTGCACTTGTGTCAGCAGATTTTGTACTGGGTTTGCAGTTCAACCTCCAGGCCAGTAGGTGACATTTGCAGGTGTGTCTGCTGTGGCAATAGCAGTAGGGTATATATTTGATTTTTGTTTACCCGGAGAAACTCTCTGATGCCTCAGGCCATGGACTGGTCTGTGAGACATATAGTAGCCTGGACTCTGTTCTCACCCCCAGAGGGGGGCAAAGCTGGGTGGAGATAGACTTGGCTGGCCCACTCTTAGCATCCCCAATGGTGGACTCAAGCACTAGCCTTGATGATGGTGGTGGGGAAAGTGCCATAGACCCCTTAAGATTTCCTTGGTTGTAAATAACCTCATGTAGTAGATTTCTCAAATGCCAGCTGTAGCAGTATTCTTCCAGGCAGGTGAATGGGATCAAGTCCTCTTGAGTAGCCAGGGTGGTGTATGCCATGGTGTTACCAGAAGTCACACAAAGCTTTTCTTCTTCCAGAGCATTGTACAGTTTGTGTCAACAGGTGTTGTTATGGGCTATGCAGGTTGACCTCCTAGCTAGTAAATAGTACTTGCAGAAGAGAGCTAGCTGAGCTGCAGTGGTGGCCATGGGATTTATGCTTGACCTTTCGTAACTAGAAGAAGTACTCAGGTGTTCCAGGTGATAGACTGGGGCATAAAACTCCCAGAGGTCCCTGCCCCATGTTCTGCCACAAAGTAGGTGAGGGGGCAAAGCCAGGTGGGGTCTGGGTCAGGCTATCTGCATTTAGGCTCCCTAATGGTGGGCACAAGAAGCAACTCCGAAAGGAGTTGAGGGCAGTTCCCTGGCCACTTGGACAATGTTCCAGGGAGGAGCAGAACCACCTTTGCTGCACTAAAGAGCCCACACAGGGAAATAGGGGAAGCCCGAGCTCCACAGCCCAGAAGATAGTGGGACCTGCCCAGCTTCCATACCCTTGACCTTGTGGGTCTCCCACTCATGCCCTGCCACTGGTAGCAAGCTCAGAGAGCCAGCTGAGTCCCAGTCTGTTCTCAGATCACAGAATTGCCCCAGGCTGCAAGACTTTTTGCCTGGGACAGAAGCCATGGCTCCCAAGCCACTCCCTTCCCAGACCAGTCCTGCAAAGGCAGGGGGAACCCAACTCCCACATCTGCAGCAAGAACACTCTCCCTACTTGCCTTTCAGTTCTAGCCATGGGGGTTTTTCCCCACTCAAGATTAGATCACACATCTCAGTTGAGAGCCTCTCCCAACCTGTGACCACTGCCCAAGTTGGCTGGCAGATTTCTGCCAGGTTCCCTATGAGTTAGGATCTGGAATGGCTTCCTTGTATTGGAGCTGTAGTCTGGGAATGCACACAAAGCACTTCCTGATGCTGTTCCTTCTCACAGACTTCTCACCACACACCAAGTCAGATCCAGCGCTAAGTAGGATCAAGGAGCCTTTCCAGGACCTGGATTGCCTGGCTTCCCAGTGGAAATGCATATCATGGAGACAGTGTCTTTTATACTCTGAAGACTCACAGTTTTACACCCGACTCACAGCATGGGCTGCTGTTTGTTTCTCTTTTTAAAGTTTCTGAAGTTTCTTTCACTTTTTCTGTTGAGATCCCATGTTCCTTCTTGGATAAAAGTTCACAGTGTGACTCTCTACACACTATTTTGCTCTTTCTAAGTGGGTGAGGTGCTCTAACAAAGCCTCCAATAATCCACCATCTGACTGTAGCAGACTGCATCCTTGAATCAAGAAGTAACAGCGTAAGTGTACGTAATGGCACAGCAATGTGGTGGCTTTGTCTAAAGCAGGAAATCCACATCCATGTAGGCCCAGTGGCAGTGATTAGGTCATGTGTTCCAGAATGGGGGGAGCCCTCTGGATCCTTTGCTCAAACTGTGTATGTCATTCTACTACGATCTGAGTCTACCTGGGTGTGAAGATTTTGTAGGTGCAAAAAATCTGAAACATCTGAAAACTGAGAAAAAGCCTAAATCAGCTGTTTAAATGATATTTTAACAATTGCTTTTTCTCCTAATAAGTAATTTATCTCTTTATATGTGATAAGAAGCAACAACTCTTATCACAATTTTTCATCAGTACCTTAGGTTCTAAGCCTGATTGTGTTCAATTACACTTTAATGTTTGTTGATTACTCACTACAGGAAAAGCAATAAGCTATTTTCTTTGCTTTTGGAAAAGAGAGTGTAAAAAATGAATATGCATCATAATTGGCTTAGACAAAAAGCATGTAGTCAGGCAAAATTTGAGTAGTTTGGTCAAACTAACCTTTCTGTGATGCAGTTATCTAAATAAAAGTAAGGTACTAATATCTAATAATACCTGCAGGTTTCTAATGAGAATTAAAAATAATGATCCTTAAATACATAGCATTGGGCCTGATACAGTATGTGGTTATTAGTATTTAGTAAAGAGTAATTTTTAATACATGTTAAAATATAAATTTGAGAATATAAAATTCCATAGAATTTTCCAAAAACCAATTTTATAGTTTCCCTCACTTTACCTTTAAATTCAATATTTAGACTATTTCATTGTCCTTTTTGATAAGGTATTGACCATATCTCAACATGTTCCAATCTTTAATAATTTTTAAGATCTCTGGTCACATTTGGTCACAAAACACTGTCATGTCAGTACTAAAAAAAAAAAATGGATTAAATCCTGTGTAATGGTCAAAATCTCAATCTTTATTTACAGTTAAACTCTTCCCCTCCTGCAGTTTGGGTCAGCTTCAGCTGGAACTTGAAACAGGCAAAGTTTTCTACTTAAAGATTAGCCTCCTTCCCTTACTCAAAGATCACTGGCCATGGTTTCTGAAGCTGCCTGCTGGACAGGGACTTTATAGAGGTAATCTAGTTAAAATGAAGTCCTTAGGGTAGGACCAATCCAATAAGACTAGTGTTCTTACAAAAGGGAAATTTGGACCTAGAGAGAGACACACACAGGGAGAATGCCATGTGCAGATAAAAGCAGAGAGGGAATGAAGTCAAGGAACACCAAAGATGGTATCAAACCAACAGAAGCAAGGGGAGAGGCATGGAACAAATTCTTTCTCACAGCCTCAGAAGGAATCAACCTTGCTGACACCTTTATCTTGGATATTTAGTCTCCAGAAATGTGAGACAATAAATTTCTCTTGTTTAAGTTACTCAGTGGTAGTGCTTTGTTATGGCAGTACTACAAATTATATATACACACACATATAATTTTTTCTCTATATATATTAGTTTGCATAGATATGCATATAACTACATGTGTATGTATATATGTATCATATATATTCTATGTATGACATTAAACAGAAACTATTTTTGACCCTTTTGAATGTTTCTTTTTTAAAATATCCTATGAATATTTTCTTATTTTCATCACAATTTTCACTTATTGAAAGTATTGTTCAATATTTTAAAATATCTATAGTTGTAGAAGAAAAGAATCTAAAATTCTGGAGGAAATTTGTCATTTTCTATGTTACATATCAGATTTTCTATGTCAATTACAGTTTTTAATTCACTTGCAAGGTAAATTGCATAATTTAAAATAGGGTTGGGAGATATTAAAGTTTGATGACAGGGAAGATTCTCTTCCATCTTGACAATTCAGTAACACCAAATTCTTATAAGCCTATGGTTAAGGAACAATTCTTAAAATTCATGGGTTAAAAAATAAACTTACTCTGAAATGCCAGAGTTATATGATCAAAATCAAAGAAATAGAATTGGTATTTGAAGAAATAAAATAAAGGAATTACTAATTTCAAAAAGCAACTCAGTTGAAATAATTTCTTTCACTCTTATTCAAGCATCTCCTGCTAATGCAGAAACATCCTCTAAATATTAAGATGAAAAACATCCAAATGAGGTATGATTAGGCTCTGGATAGTCCAGATGTTTCCCTCTTCTTACCAAAACCTTTTTTCAGATTCAGTGTTCTAGAAGACTTCATACTGACAAGCACTTACCTACCTTCTCTGAAATAACAACAGCCATTTATTTCTCCTAAGTTGGCATGTTATTTTCCCAGGAAAGACAAAGAATTAATTTCTTACTCATTTAGACATCCGCTCTAATTGTTTTGAACTTTCTTGGCCAAATGGAAGATCATTTTTCTGGTCTTAAAATAAAACAGTAGCAGATTCTTTTTCTCCCAAGAGAAAATTAATTCAGAACACAAAAGGATTGCACTCCAGTTCAAGGGACTGTGTGAACTAATTAGTGTTAGAAGAAAAATCATTTTTCTTATTCATGTACCTTTTGTCTTGATTCTTCCAATTAATGACTGCCTTTATTCAGTGTTTAAAAGGAATGGGGCACATTTTTCAGACATGTTTTGGCACAGAGAAGGGTTGTATTACATATTAGAGGAACTATATGTTTGACTTAATAACTCTCAGGACATCAGTTATAATTTGAATTCTCATCCAATCAAAACTTATGTTACAAATTAAAAACCTGTTTCAATAAATCAATACGGGAACATAACAGAAGTCCTTCATGTTTTCCTGACCAATCTAACCCAGCTCATTAAAGCAATCACAGTCCTAGAGGTGTTTGTTTATTTGTTTGTTTTAGAAACAAAGAAATTAAGATTGGAGGAAAGACATAAAGAAGGTAACAAACTCAAGCAAGAAAATTTAGATGAATATTATCTGAAAGGCTTTAGTACATTCTCAATACAGCACCTAATTTATAAATAATGTCTCAAGTACACAGGGCTTACAAGAGGCTTCACTCTTCTGGAAGCTGCAGGCAATGTTTAAATGTCATAAAACTAAGTGATTTCCATGCTAGCAGAGTACCTAAAAACTCTACCTTTTGGGTTTTGGTATGTGAATGAGGATTAATCTTACTTTAAGGATTTTAAGAAGACTGTAAACCAGAGAGAGTCTAGTTCCTTCTTTATGGAGAACTTGTACGCCCTTAGAGAGCACTATCGTTTTTGTGGAGCTACACATACTATTTATAATACTTAACCCAAGATTATACACAGGCCACTCCTAGATGAGTCAGTAGATAAAACAATCATTACTTAGATCAACCACCCAAATTTCAACTGTTTGCTCATGGAGTGAGCCTAATTCTATAGAAAATAATTCTTCTCTAATTAAGATTTAAAAACACCAGGCTTTTATGTCAGGTACAGTGGCTCACACCTGTAATCCCAGCACTTTGGGAAGCTGGGGCAGGAAGATAACTTGAACCCAGGAGCTTGAGACCAGCCTGGGCAATGACTCCATGTCTATGAAAAATTTAAAAAAAAAAAATTAGTCAGGCGTGGTGGCTCATGCCTGTAGTCTCAGCTATTTGGGAGCCTGAGGTGAAAGGATTGCCTGAGCCCAGGAGTTTGAGGTTACAGTGAGCTATAATTGTGCCACTGTACCACAGCCTGCTCTAGCATGGGTGACAGAGAGAGAACTTGTCTAAAAAAAAAAAAAAAAAAAAAGGAAGAAAGAAAAGAAAGAAGAAAGAAGGATAGAAAGAAAAAAAAAACCTACCTAGCTTTTTATATCCAGTTATTCATAACTGTCCCTGCATAAAGCAACAGAGTAGAATGGTGGTTCCCAGTATCTGTTGCATATCAGAATCACTTGGGGAGCTTTTAATCCCAAGGCTCAGCTCTCACTCCAAACCAAATAAATCATAATGTCTGGGAGCGAGTGCCAACCACCAAGAATTTTTAAAGATCTCCAGGTGATTCCAATGTTCAGGAAAGTTAGGGAGCTAGTGAAGTAGAATTTTAAAGAAAATTAATGGCAAAAATACAATCCAGGGCTAAGGGAGAATAAGGACAAGGTTACCCTATGTAGGACCCATAAGTCCAAGTATTTGGGTAGTTTTCTTTCAAAATGGAGTGTGAGCATGCATTAAGAATATGATTCAGTGAGACCTAAATGTTCATTTATAATTCTGTAGGAGTTGGCCATAAATACACACTGATTGTGGACATATTTGAAAGTGTGTCAAAATGCCTAAAAGGATATAAAAGAGATTGATTGGTAAATATAAAAAATGACCTTGTACACTTTAAGTATTTAATTAATTCAAAATAACTGATATTGTTTGCACCTGCACTGCTCTCCCTGCAAAAAAGGCCTCTTTTGAGACCTTGGACAAGAGCACAGCTGCAAAGGCATTCAATAGATTGATTTCCAAATATAACCAGAGGTGATGGTAGTTTTCAGAAAATATTAGGGAAAAAACAGAAAAAGGAGTTGCACCCCAAGAAACATGCTTGCCCTCTTTAAGAATTATCTCAGCTCTCTACAATGAAAGGCAGGAAGCATTGTGTATACCAGGACCAAGGAAACCAAGGAAACAAGCAAACTAATCAATCATCCCATTGAGATTGAAGCAGAAAAACTAATTTGACAAATAATAAAGTCATGGAGAAGGAATAGAACTGAAAGAAAGATCACAAACAAAAATCTCATTGACAGGCTACTAGCCTAGTATTGTTAATTAGCTTATAAAGTTTTCAGAATTAGTGATTTACCTAAAATGAATGCTGACCTGCACTGAGATGAACAAGTTCTGACTATGTCCCCACTGTTGTCATGCCCTGAAACATTTGCTTTCCCACCTGGTCTTCAGTCATATAGACAACACCAATGTCCATCACATGCCCATGTCATGTCCTAAGGCCCCTCCAATTGGCTTGCTTCTTGGACCATCGTAATAACACTTGCTCACCCAGGAAAATATTTTCTCCAGGACACTTTTGGGTCTGGTGAGGCCCATGAAGTTTCTTCAGAACTTTGTATATACACCCAGTGAAATACTCTGTGGAGGAGCTTTCTATCTCTCAGGGCCCCAGAGGAGAAGTAAGTAGGAAAAGTTTCTTTCTACTCTTCAAATCAATTATTTCATTCAATCACACTTTTTCTGTAGATAATATACATCTCTATTTACTTCTGCAGGTGGTCTCAGATGTTGTAGGTGGTGACACTTCTAAGGGCATGCGCTGCTCCAGTTGCTCCTCTGACAGCCAGTCCTGCAGTGATACTGATGGTGGGGAAGTCAGTAGGTAAAGCACTGATGACTGGGCCAGTGGGGTACTCCAAAATCCTCAAACATATTTGAAATCATGTATTTTGCGGACTCAAAACCTACTGTGTTTTTTCTTCTTTTTTTAACCCCATTCTGGATTTCTACCCACTACCTCCCTTTCAAGTCAGCCATTCCACCTTGTAGGTCATGTCGCAGTGACGCTACTTCTGTAGTTAAGTTAGTTTATACATACGACTCTTTGTTTTACCATTTATTACAGGATGGAGAGTAGTTTAGTGCCCTAGGAAACCATGGTTGGCTTCTGTGTGCTCCTTTGTTAATGACAATTATAATGCTAGTTTACTTTCTTCCATGTCATGGTTTACAAACCACAATAAACATCTGTGTCCCAAAGTCTGGCAAAATATCTGTTTACTTTTTGTTTTATATTATATTCACTGATTAGTGTTAAATTGGTCTGTTTTTCATGTTCTTGTACTTCTTGATCTGGTTTTCAAGAGTCTGTTTTCCCAGGTGGCAAAATCTACTAGCTTCTAAAATTTGATATGATTTTAACCATACTAATAAATTTTATAATCAAATTTACCCTTCATTTTATTCATCCCACAACTCATCTAACAAATATATATTGAGCACTTTATATTTGCCAAGGGAGATGTATGTCTAGAGATGTAAATTTGGAACTCACCAGCATACAAATGATTCTTTCCATGGCCTGGAAGAGGACCCCTAGGAAAATAATGTTGAAAGAGAAGAACAGAGGTTCAAAGTTTGATTCCCAAGATATTGTAATGAGTAGAGATCAGAACAATAAGCAGAATTCCCCCAAGGAGAGTGAGAGAGAAGGATAATCAAGAGATAATGGTATCCTGAAGGCCAAATGAAAGAAAATTTTTCAAGGAAGTTTGAATAATCAGCTGTGTAAAATTCTACTAATAAGTTGAGTAAAAGGAGGACTGAGGTTTGTCCATTAGATTAGGCCATACGATGGCCACTGGCAACCTTTAAGAGCATAGTTTATATAAGAGAAGGAAGAACTTGATTTTTATGTCTTGGGCATACAGAAGCAGTCAAATAGTCTCTCTCCTATTCTCAACTTATCACTTCCAGTCTATAAAATGCCTGATATTATTTATATAAAAGAGACAATGGTCAGCTTTAAGAAAGAGCCTGTGTTTACTGACTCAAAATGAGTCCCCCTCTTCTCTGTGCTACCAAAGACTTATATCATAGGTTCTATCTGGATGGGTTCATTTTCTCCACATGAGCAAAGACCGTGTCATATACTTTGCTATCCTTTTGTTCCCAAATCCTGGCAACATTCCTGATGCACAATGTGAAGTTTGTGCTTAATTTAAAAGGGAACTCCATGCTCAAAGTGAAAGGCAACACAAGTAGCTCTGTGTCCTACAGTCCCTCTGTCAAGAAGCTATAAGACTCCATTGTGAAAAGGCCATAGCACCAAAGAAGCCAGATGTTGTTTTTGTCATCATCCAGATCATAAAGTTGAGCACCAGAAATGCACTTGAAATTATTATGGCAGGCCATTTGCCCTATGTGACAAGAGAAAATTGATCTAAAGAGGCTTATTTCAGAATATAAGAAATAATGTATTATATTTCTCTATCAATATGATTGGAAATTATCACTCTGAATCAGTCATCTTTTCTGAATGCTCCAGAGCCACATTATACAATGTGACACATACTACTATATCAGAGTCAGGAGTCAAGAACTCTAACCTCACCTTTGCCACTAAATTATTGAGTGACATTGGGCAGGTCATTGAGTTGTTCTCTAACTTTATTTCCTTATTTATAAATGGATCAGTAAAAATTTTTGTCCTTCCTTCCTCACAGAATAATTGTGAGGATTCAAAAATAAAATTTATGTGAAAGAGTCTGTAAAGGTATGTACAAATCCAAATTGTCATAGTAAGATTATGATTAGATCCAAAGACATTAAATCTTGAGATAAAAGAACATAAAAAGCATCACAATCTATAAATTCCGCTCTGTATACCTGCAAATCCTTCAAGTCATGGCAATGCAAAATGAAGAAAATACTTTAAAATCAAATTTGTCTGCCTATGGGTTAAATGTCTGTTCTATTATAAGCTTTTGACAAGCTTCAAATGGTAAGAACATAAGAGTTTAATATTGTAAATATCAGAAAAATTCAAGAAAAGTGCAAGATAAAAATGAAAATTTAAGATAATAGACAAGACGTATACCAGGGAATTTTTGGTTAAATAAAAACTTCTATTTATGTGATGAAGAAAGACTTGTGTTATTGATTCAATTAATATAGCATCAAATATTGAATTTTTAATTTATGGATGAGTTCTGTGTTTATATGCTTTTTTATCTTATTTTAAAAATCCTCGAGGTGCTTGCATGATAAGGTACTCCATAAATTATGTTGTGTAACTTCATATAGCATAGTCATTAATCACAAGTGTTAAACTTTACTTTTCTTTTCTTTTGGCATTGAACAAAGAAATCTTGGAAGCATAAAGGAAACAGGTCAGGATAAGCTGCCGTGACTATTTATTTCACTTTAAAGAGTTGCCTCAGAACAGGAAAAAAGTGTGTCAGATTTATTGTTCCCAGCATCACTAACTGTCCTAGGTTTGGGCAAGAGTTTTCTAAAACATAAAAAAAAAAAAAAAAAAAAAAAAAACTTAGTGTTACATGAGATTTTCAGCATTCAACCTAGGATAATTTCTTTAAATTGTTTCTAAATAAAGCTGTTCACTCACTCTTCTGCTCTCATGACACTTTGGGACACAGAAAACTGAAATTCACATAAAACTAATAGATACACAATGTTAATTTCTCATGGACCAGATATTTTATTGAATACTTAAGGATATCCAAGTGTCTGAGATCATAACACATCACTTATGCCTTACTCATATATGAAATAGCACTGTCATTTCACTGGTGGATTAATTTCCAATACCCAGAATGTTTCAAGCAGATTACTTTGCGTGTTACCTTTTTATAACCCCTATAGAAAGTGTTGTGTGTTATAAATCCTCATTTAAGAATATGTATAGCAGAAAATAATGAGTGTTGGCAAGGATGTGGAGAAATTGGAACCCTTGTGCACTACTGGTGGGAATGTAAAATGGGGCAACCATAATGATAAACAGTGTGGTTGTTCCTTAAAAAATTAAAAATAGAACTATCATATGATCCAGCAATCTCATTTCTTGGTATATATTCAAATGAATTGAAAACAGCCACAAAGAGATATTTGCATACCCATATTTACAACAGCATCATCACAATAGCCAAAAGGTGAAAGAAACCTAAGTGTCTATTGATAGATGAATGAATAAACAAAAAGTGGTATATGCATACAATGGAATATAATTCAGCATTAAAGAGTAAAGGAATTCTGTCACATTCTACAACATGGATGAACCTTGGGTCCTGCTATGCTTTGAATGCATCCCCCAAAACTCCTGTGTTGGAAACCTAATTCCCAATACAACACTGTTGGGAGGTGGGGCCTAATGAGAAGTGATTGGGCCACAAGTGTTCTGCCCTTAGGAATGGATTAATGCCATTATCACAGAAACAGTTTTGTGACCTCAGGAATGGATGCCTTATAAAAGGATAAGCTTGGGCCCATCTTCTCTCCCACACATGTGCTCTCTTGTCCTTCCATCTTTCAACCTGGGCTGACAAGAAGGCCCTTGCCAGATGTCAGCCCTTTGATCTTGGACTTCTCAGCCTCCAGAAATGTGAGAAATAAATTTCTTATCTTTCTAAATTACCCAGTCTTTGGTATTATGTTATTACAGCACAAAATGGACTAAGACAACTACATTGTACTAAGTGAAATAATCCATCACAAAAAGACAAACACCATAGGATTCTACTTGTATGAGGTATCTAAAGTAGTCAAATTCATGGAAAGAAAGAATAGAATGGTGGTTACCAAGGGCTGGGAAGATGGGGAAATGAAGAGGTTTTGAACGGCTATAGAGTTTTAGTTTTACAAGATGAAAAAATTCTAGAGATCTATTACATGATAATGTGAATATATTTAACACTATTGAACTTCACACTTAAAAATGGTTAAGATGGCATCATGGACTGAAAATTTGTGTCCCTCAAAATTCATATGCTGAAACCTTACCCCAAAATGCAATGGCATTAGGATATGGGGCCTTTGGAAGGTAATTAGGATTAGATAAATTTATAAGGGTGAAGCCCTCATGAATGGGATCAGTGCCCTTATAAAAGTCAGAAAAGAAGTTGTTTCCCCTCTCTGTTCTTGACCATGTGAAGATATGCAGAGAGCCCTCATCAGAATTCAACCATTATGCCCCACAATCTTGGATTTCTAACCTCCCTAACTGCGGGAAATAAATTTCTGTTGTTTATAAGCTACCCAATCTATGGCACATTGTTACAGCAGGTCAGATTGAAAAAACAATTCTGTTACATGTGTTTTACCACAATTTTAAAAAAAATAATATATATAGCACCTATCATGACAGCATCTATGTGTTTTAATGCACACTGCTATTTCAACTCCAAATATTATCTTGCATTAATCTTCTAAATTCGTAATAGGAATCTGAAAATAGACAATAGATACAAACAATTTTTTAAATCACCCTAACAAACTTGTAAGCTTAATGAGAAAGAAATAATGGCTGTGGAGGAGAAAAAGAATGATTTGTGTAATTAATAATAAAAAATTTATTATAATAGTTGATGCCTTAAACTTTATTAGAATGGAACTATATATTACTGGCAGTGTTAAAAGACAATAACCATGAGATTTTTATACACAATTTTAATTATTTGGCTGTGAAACAAAACTATTACTTATATAATAGTGGGTTGCGATATTGTAGTTTAGATAATGTCTCAATGAAACACTGAATAAAATCTTGGTAATATTTCATTTAATTTACATACATATGTATATAGATATGTAAGACAATAATTTAGTGATTGTTATTTGTTATACTATACATATTTAAAATGGCAAACATATCAAGTAACAACTTTTAGTTAATCTATATTTATTTGTTTCCTTTATTGCTTGCTGTATTGTTTAATAAATAAACTATTAGCAAGAAAAAGATAACCCACTTGCCTTAAGAAAAGAGGCTTTGAATATTACCATATCATCCATAATTGCAGATTATCCACAGAGAATGAGAGAACTGTCACATGAAACTTTTGGAGAGATACTCTGAAGGAAAGGGGCAAATGAGAAATATTTTGGAGAGATATTTTGAAGGAAAATAGTAAATGAGGAGAAAGTCTTCTCTCACGAGAGAAAGAACTGAACTTCACATTTTTTAAACAAAGTATTTGACAGTTAAAAATAATTTACAAGTGACATAAAGATGCAATAGGTATAAAATATAAAGAAGTTTTGAAGTCTTTAGGAAGGAAGGAAAAGAAATGTAGTACATTTTGCAAAATTCTAAATTTGGAAAATATAATGGGGAGACCAGAATAAGAAGTTATTTAATAAAAGAAAATCCAAAAAGATTCAGACAAGTCCTTTCAATTACAAAATCACTACAATGTTTACACCATATAAGCGTGAAGGGTATTTTATACTATAAATAAAGCAGTCATATATAAAACAAAAGATGTTAGAAAGTGTATGAAGATGGGCATGTCTGTGTGTGGTCCCTAACTGAGTCTCCCCACATCCAGTACAAGGCATCTCTATGATTGGGTAAGAGATATGTTTCTCAGTGGAGGCCTAAATGCTGTCAGCCACCCTTCCTGCCTGGCCCCCACCAGCAACCCCAGGAAATATGCCCACCTGTGGTTTCCCTCAGTAAGTGATCATGTTGGTGCTCTGGGTTACTCCATGTTCCAGCCTGGATTTCACCCCGTCCTTGCCAATGAGCAGCACAGAAGAGCTTCCAGGATGTGTGGCTGACTCATAAAGAATGCTGCTACTTTGTTCTGGGATGCTAATCTTTTTTCAAGCATCTCAGGGATGTTGCAAAATACATAAACAAGAGTAATATCTTTCATTCAGGCTGTAGATAAGATTACCCATAGCAGTCATACCATATTAAACTCTGATTGGATACAAATGGAACTCCGTTACTCATTTTTCCCAATTAGTATTTCTCAACTGCTGAAAGTTTACAGTGATTGTGTGAGTCTAGGTATTATTTTCACATGATGTTTTCACCTCAAGTGTCCACGTTAGAAAATTAAGATGATTTTCTTACAGTGGCTATAGGTTAGAAATATTCTCAATAACTTGATTGCATTATAAATAGTTTCACAATTTTTCAAAACAACAGAGTATCAATCAGGATCAAAATGGTTATTTGTCTTCACCCTTTCGCAAACATCCTAAGTATATATGTATTTATACCAGAATCTCTCATTGGCCACTCATCCTTGCTACACCTGGCAATGTTGCTATATTCTAGGACCTTATCACATTGTACTGCTCCAGTAGGCCTCTATATTATGCCACATCTGATCTGAATGTCCTTGGGAATTCTTTTTCAATATCTGGCAAATTCTAGTAACCATAGTTTTTACTTCAGTATGATGGTCAAAGGAACTGATTTTGAAGGCAAATAGACTTTGTTTACAATGCCAGTTTTGTCACTTTCTAGCTTTATAATTTACCCAGCTTTGTCTTCCTAAATTTTTAAATGAGCCCCAGTTTTCTCATGTGTATAATGGAGAACATAATACCCAATTTACATTTTTATATATTAAATGCTATAATATATAAAAAATCAGGAAGAATCCATTAAACAACAGATGCCATTGTTCCTTTTATTAAAGATTTTAAAAAAACTATTACTTATGATTTTATCATCAAGGCAAAGATCCTAAGGTGCTTTTTAAATTTTTAAGCAATAATAAAATTACTTTCAAATTAGTGTTAAATATACTTCTAAATACTTTCTCTCTTACTCTGCTTTTTCCTTTGGAATTTAGCAATCCTGATAAATCATGTCAGATAATTTTTATAAACCAAAATATTTTAAATATTGAAGCAAATAAACATTAATCCAATCATACAGACAGTTTATTAAATATCATCTGCTAATCCACAAATAATGGTGGTTGTAACTTTTCATAAATCATAAAATCTCATTTATCCTAATCACATTTTTCAAATGTAGTGTTTCCAGATATCCATTCCCAAATATTAACAATAAAAAAAAACAGTCCTGCCAACTTCTGGGAGCTAAAGAAAGGCAAAAAGAATTGCACAGAGAGAGTGAAATTATAGAATTTCAGAACTAAAAGATACCACAAAGTCCTTTTTCCACAATAAATCTAATATACTTTTGTCTAACCAAAGGAGGCTTTTATTAATACTTTGTATGGAGAAAAAATTATGGAAAAAATCAAGTTATTTGTTTTCAATTCCATGTAACTAAAAATTTGCTGATAGATAGTAGTAAGATTGTTATGGGCTAGATCGTATTCCCCCAAAATCTACACGTTCAAGTCCTAACCCCCAGTACCTCAGAATGTGACTGCATTTAGAGATGAATTTTTAAAGAGGTAATTAAGTCAAAGTGAAGTAATTAGGGTGGGCCCTAGTCCAGTATGCCTGGTGTCGTTATAAGAAGAGATTAGGGCACAGACATGCACAGAGGGAAGATCGTGTGAAGACACAGGGATAAAACAGCCATCTACAAGCCAAGGAGAGATGTCAGAGAAGAAACCAACCTGCCAACACCTTCATCTCAGACTTCTGGCTTCCAAAATTGTGAAAAAATAAATTTCTGTTGCTTAAACCACCCAGTCTGTGGTACTTTATTATAGCAGCCTAACAAACTAATACAAATATACAACTATCCTACTCTCTTAAATGAAGCAAAATTAAATTAAACTGTGGACTTTTATGAGATATTAACTTATATCAAATGTCAAGATACACACACAAAGAAATGAGACTCATGATTTTATGGAGTTCAGCTAACTACAGGCATATGTGAAATGAAAAGTCTTACATGATTAACTCATGTGGAGGTCAAGTAAAGACAAACAAAAACGGTTACAGAGTTACAGATTGATAGAGATCTTTATGAGGTAGTATTCTATAACAAAAAGGTTATGTATATATACACATATATATATTTCTGGAAAGTAGTAATTCATAGCTGAAAAATTTCATGTAAAGTGTAAACAATGTTTTGAGTGTTGTAACATACAGTAACAAGATTTTAACTAAAATGAACTGGGACTAAAAGTTTGCTTCTGGACAGAGGACAAAATTATTCATTCCAACTAGTATGGAACTATATACATACTCCAAATACTTAAGCATTAACTTCAATTCAAGCATTTACCTGAACTCCAGTCTCATTTACACTAAAATTTTACCCAGTTGTATTTTGATTAAATTTTGCTAATTAATTTTCCTCAATCCTTTTAAAAAGACACCACAGTCAATGTTACAAAGAGCATCTATGATAAAGCCTATATTAGCTGTTGATACCTATATAGCCAGTCAGAACTCACCAGCAACATGAATGTGTACATATATCATGGTAATGGTTCTGTAAGTTTCAGCTCTGTTCTTTTCTTTAGAGAAGTGCAAAAATTAAATGAAAAAAAGAAATGTTTACTTGAAATATCTTAGTTTTACCTTTATTTATAGAAAGTATGGGAAAAACATTGTTCAAATGTTCTATTACACCAATACTAGGCAATTTTACAAGGGCTTTTTTAAATTTACTTACACACACACACACACACATTCACACACCCAAAATGTTGGAATTAACACTCTCTTTCTGTTCTTGCATAAATAATTTGGTCTTTATCAACAAGAGTATAAAATTAATTCTTAGTCTAAAGAAATATATGGGAAATATCTTACAAAAGATCCAGGTCTCCCAATGTTTAGATGATAGTTTTAAGTCTCAACCACAATGCCCACTTCAACACAGTCACTGCTATGATGATGGTGGTCAATTCGAGATTTTCTCTGTTACTTCTTTTTTTCTAACCAGTATTCCTACTCTTTTGACTTTCCACAGTAATTGCACTTCAGTTTTCAATCGTCATTCCCATATACATGTATTACTACTGTAAGTGCTCTAATTCTTAATGTTATAGAGGCAGCAGAGCATATAGGCTTAGAACATGTTTCAGACTAAGAAAGATCTAAAGTCAAATCTAGCTACACAATTTTGATTCCAGATAGCAGAAGGAGCATATGTATTTATCTTCCTTACATCCCTAAGTCTACTTCCCCTACATCCCTAAGCCTAATAAGAATTACATCCCTAACAAGAATGACAGAAAAAAAGAGGTTAAAAAAAAAGATTAATTGAGAATGTGCTAGAAAACAAGAATCCAGAAGCAGATCTTGGAAATACTCCAAGTTAAGAATAAGGTAGGGAACTTCGGATGATGGACACACTTGTAGCCCTGACTAAGCATTACAAAAGTTATCCACATGACAAAAACATTTGTACCACCTTAATATTTTAAATTACAAAAATATAATAATAAGGTAGAGAGCATGCTGATTGTTGGAAAAGAGAGAGCAGAGAGAGATACAACACCGAACATAAGAGGTAGGAATGGTCTTAGCCAAAGAACTCCATTTCACTGAACTCCAAACAGAGTCGAATTATGGCTTACTCCAGAAATAAGTGAGTGGTTCAAAATGAGGAAATCTATTAATGTAATTCATTATCTTACAAACTAAAGAAGAAAAAAATGATTTTATTATTGGATGCTAAAATGGTATTTGATAAAATTAATCAGCTGATTAGATGTAAGCCAAATAGAAATAGAAAGAAATTACTTAGAGGAGATTTACTAAAATATACCAGCAAACTTCATTCTAAGTGGTAAAACAGTTTCATTATAATTACAAGCAAGCAGCATGTCCCCCATCACCATAATTATTCAGCATTACTTTTGATGTTCTAGCACAGTAGTCCCCAACCTTTTTGGCACTAGGGACCAGTTTCATGGAAGACAATTTTTCCACGGACTGGAGTTGGGGGGAATGGTTTTGGGAGGATTCAAGTGCATTACATTTATTGTGCAGTCAAACCTCTCTGCTAATGATAATCTGTATTTGCAGGCACTCCCCAGTGCTAGCATCACTGCCTCAGCTCCACCTTAGGCACTAGATTCTCACAAGAAGCATGCAACCCAGATTCCTCACATGCGCAGTTTACAGTAGGGTTCGTCCTCCTATGAGAATCTAATGTCACCACTGATCTGACGGGAGGCAGAGCTTATGCGGTTATGCAAGCTATGGGGAGCAGCTATAAATAACAGATGAAGCTGCATTGGCTCACCTCCACTTACCTTTTGCTGTGTGGCCTGGTTCCTAGCAGGCCAGGGACTGGTACCAGTCTATAGGCTTGGGGTTGGGGACTGCAGTTCTAGCAAATACAATAAAAAAGAAAATTAAACAAATCAGTATCAATATTAGAAAAGCTAGAATGTTTTGGTGATACTATAACTGTGTATTTAGAAAATCCCAAAAATTACAGTAAGAAAATAACCTACCAAAATTAATAAGGGAATTTGGTGAGATAGCTGGTTCAAATTAAAGGCATGTAAATAATTAGCTTTCTGCTTCTCCTGCATTAATAGCTAGATGTGAAAATGGGAAAAACATCCTACTCCTTAAATCATCAAAAAACCATAGTATACCTACATGATGAGTGCGATGTGCACTGTCTGGGGAATGGACACTCTTGAAGCTCAGACTCGGGGGGTTGGGAGGGGCATGGGCAATATATTTAACCAGAACTGTTGTACCCCCATAATAAGCTATAATAAATAAAAAAAACATAATATATCTAGGAATATATTTAATAATTAAGAGACAGGATTTATATTTTTAAAAAACTAGAAATTTAATTCAAAGGTATAAAACAAAATCTAAACAAATGGAGAAAACATGCAATGGTTTTCAATGGTAAGCTCTGATATAAAAAAAAAATCACAATGTGGAATAAGCTATTATTTTAGAGTTATTGAGATAACCTCTAGGAGAATCAAAAACAAAAATTATTAAAAATTATTGCTTCTGGAATGTGAAGCTTGAAGTATGAAATGTGAATAGAAATGGTACTTTTTCATTTCATTTTATGTTTTTCTATACTGTTTAAATTCTTTTTACTTTATTTATTTATTTATTGGCAGGCTCTTGCGGTGTTGCCCAGGCTGGCCTCAAACTCCTGAGCTCAGCCTCCCAGTAGCTGAGATTACATAAATTCATTTTTTTAACCATATATGTTATTACTCTGGTAATTACTTAATTTCTTTGTGAAAAATAGCATACTTAAAACAGGCCAAGATTAAAATGTTAAAAATTACAATTGTGATGTTAAAGACATAATAGAAACATGAGTTATTTATATCCTTACTGTCAAACTGCCTCTATGTTATTTTCCATAATTTAAATAAATATATAAAATGTAAAATCAGCCTTTGCCACATACCTGATAAAGGATCTTGGAGTAGTTATTCAATCTCTGTAAGCCATATTTTCCTCATTTAGAATATGGATATAATAAAAATTACTTCATGCGTGAGTGTGAGTTAAATGAGAAACCGTATATACAGCCCTTAGTAGACACCCTGCCAGAAGGGTGTTTGGTAAATGATAAACTAAGACTCAATTTTTCACCTTCTTTACCAATTTCAGTTGCCCATGTAGACTTATCAATAGGTGGCCACATGTCCTAGTTAATATGTATGGTGCCACAGTAATTACCACTTTCACTCTCAAAACTGTTCCAATCAGGTTGATAAATCATATGGTCACACTACTAATCCATAATAACACTAATACAATAAAGAGAAAGAAATTAGAGATTCTTTTCAAGCTCATAAGATACTTCTGTCAGCATACTACTTACCTAAGATGTGATAAGTGAAGGTTTTCCATTATACGCAATATATTTTATTTTACATATAAATCATACAATCATTGACAGGTTCAACTCAATAGCATCTTTTAGCAAAGATGAGAATGTAGTTATTAAAGTATAGATTCTATAACAATACATGTATTGAGGGCCACTTGGATTGATTCCACTTATAACCTCCAGTCAAACTGTACAAAAGCAAATTATATAACCAAAACGTACATACCCCTATAAAATTCTGAAAAAAAGAAAGATTCTATAACAATACAAATAAATGATATGGAATTTAATTTTATTTTCAACCACTTTTAAAATGGCTAAATTCAGTAGTTATAATTTTTGTTCCATCAAAAAACATCCTAGGTCACCGGAAAAAAGATCACAGGAAAAAAGGAAAAAAGATACACAAGAAAAAAGATCACTAGAGAGACACAGAATTAAATTTAGGTATTACTATCCATCTTACCTTCCCTAAATAGCTCACTGTGCTTCTTTGAAGCACATTTCAAGTTACTAGGATACAAAAATATAAAATTAGCTTTTTAAATTATGATAAAGCCCCATGTGAGCACTAAAACATTATGAATTGACTCTTTTCTCATTTTAAAGAGACTATATCTTTTATTATGAATTTCTTATTTAAAAAAGCAGGCATATTATCTACTAGCATTACATTGATTGGACTGGGAAAATTAGTTTTACCTGTGCATTTTTAAATGACCTATCTGTAATGTCTAATCACCTCAGACAAAGATATTATGTTCCAACGAAGTTGTACTTAGCAGTGCCTCTGCAACTCTAGTCTTAGTAATTAGGACTCAATCTTCTAGCCATTATGCATACAACTGCCAGCGACCCAGAAAACTCCTGCTGACACCGGAGGAACATAATGAATGCATAATAGCCCATTCCCAACCCATCCCCCTTTCAGAGTCTGTGTATCTCTTCTTCACACAGAACTTGCTTTCACCTAAATGAAAACATCAAGTGCTGAAATATATGCACTGGGCCTAAAGAGAATAAAATTATTAGTAGATAATGACTCTAAATGATCAACACTCTTTGAATGGCTCTAGAATGAGACTTTTTAGTGTGAGGGGACTTGAAGGATCTCTACCGCTTTCCAATCTCCCTAGTCATCTTTAATTTTTCTTAATTTTTAAAAGAAATCTACTGTAGTGGAGGAAATCCTCTCACTCCCCCTAAAACAGGCCATAGTCATTTTTGTCCCTAAACACTTACATCCAATGTTCTCTCCAAAAGGAATACATTTATCCACAATTTCCATGTATCAATTATACATATTCTACTTATATCACATTTTTTGTCTTTCCTGGTCCATGTTATACGTGATGTCTGTCACCAACCATTTCTCCAGCCACAGCACAGGCTGAGCTCTTCCGTCTCCATTTCTGGCACTATTGCCTACTGCCTGATACTGTCTCAGAATTGTTGTTTACATATGTGGTAACTTGAGTGCTTAAAAAAGCACAGTTGAGCTAGAGATCGGCTACCTTTACATCAACCTGGTTTTCTTTGTTTTCTAGGCCTATATCTATACCACATTTTTGAGGCTACCTTGCAATTGGGGTTGGCCATATGATTGGGTCATAACCAATCAAATGTGAGTAGAAGTGATGTGTGGCATTTTTGCCTAATCCATAAAAAAATACCTCCAACATGCAATTCTCTATGCTCCCTTTCTGCATCCCCCACTTTGAATCAGATAACTATATCAATCTTGAAAAGCAGGAATTAAAGATTATGGGGCCACAAGATGGATTCACTTTGAGGAAAAATGTGCTCCATACCAGGAATGCCTACTTTGGACTGTTACATGAGTGTACTATAAATGTGTTGTGTTAATCCTTTGGCATTTTGTAATTGTGCGTCAACAGTTGGTATTACCCAAACCAATACAGAAATTGGTATCAGAAATAGTGTTGGCTGGAGTCAGGCAGTAAATAGCAAAAGAATTGATATTGGAGGCTGAGAAGACAGAGATCTACGTTACACAATGGCAAAATAGTTAACAGCACTGTCATCTGAGATAATCTAGAGTGCAAATAGCATGCCTACTGAGCCTGGGGCTCCAGGGAAAGTGGCTGCAAAAAGTTAGAGTATGGATTACTTTTTCATTCTGCTTTTTGCAAAGTATAATAATAAAGAGATGTTCTAAGGAAAGAATTAGGTGGTTTGAAGGAAAAAGCGGAGGGGAATAGATAAACCAGAAATGTGAAGCCTTTAAGAATTAGAAAATTAGAAAACACAGCTGCTTTTAGACCTCAACCAAAAGAATAAAAGACTGAAAATGATTTTGAAAAACAAAAGCCCATTATGATTGCTCAGTTAAGTAGTGTATCTCAGCCTTCAGAAAATCAAATCTAGAGTATTTCCTTGCTAAGCAAGCTTATCTCTTTTGCCGATAGCCTGAAGATAGTCCCACCGAACTGAGAAATACAGGCAAAAACACCACCAGGAAAACATGTTAATCAAGCAAAGATGAGTTTATTAAAGTTGTAGTATTTCAAAAGCTAAAAGTTAGGGAATGATAGGAAAGTTTCAGGGTTGAGTGATTTTAAGACAGGCATTGTAAAACAAGGATCTGGTTCAGAATGGGCAGATTATGACATGATAGCTTTGGATGTATGGGTACAGTAAGGCCATGGCCTTGAAGCTGCCTTAATAAGCAAACTTCTATTCTTAATGAACATGTTAGTTGCTTTATAGCCTTACATTCCAGGAAAAGATGTTCTGGAGCAAATAACTAACTTACTCTTGGTCTCAGTACTACTACTTAAATAGGGACAGGGACATATGACTAATCTCATTGGTTAACTCAGAGAAAACGAATTATGTTTACAGGGACAGGAATGTATGATCTAAGTATTATTTAACATAAATATAATAAATTATGTTGGTTTCAGTTATTAATTCCCACTTTTGGTCATTCTCTAGCCTATTCTAGAGGAAAGATCATTTATTATCTGGGGTCATGATCTATCTGTGCATTGCTATTTGATGAGTCATGTTCATGCATTAAGTTTCCTTATTGGATGATCATTTATGGGACCATTTGATAGAAAAGTGGCTGTATAACAGCATTTAAGAGTCTGAAGATAACATATTTGCAACACAGGCAAACACTAAGAAAATGATTATGATCAGAGTTTGAAATCCACTTCTAAAGCAAGAGTAAAGAGCTCCCAAATGAAAGGAAGAGAACAGATCCAATTCCCAATGTGAAGAGCCTATAGTATGTAAGTTACTTGTTTGTCAGATGTTTTAGAAATAATAAAGATTCCAGCAAATTCTGTTAGGCTAAAGAGAACAATATTATATTTAGGGATGCTCTGCTTTGAATTATCATCAATTTGTTCTCATAAATTTCTTAAGAAAGTAAATCTATGATCTTAGTGCCATCATTAAGCTTTCTTGTCAATTTATGAACAGGTAGCACATGTTCCTACTTTATAGGTACATTGTAAAGCAAGAAATGAGATGATAAAGACGGAAGAAAGAAGCCCCAAATTCCCTTTTATAAGTTTTAAGGTCTCAAATTGAGACCAAGTTTTTCTTCTTTATGAACTAATTTATCTAGAGAGTTCTTCTTTTTGTCTTTTGTTTTCTTTTTTGAAAGGGGAAAGAATGAATCAAAATGGACCCCAGATGATATTAGGTGCCATCCTGAATGTAAGTATCAGTTACTGAGATAATAAGGCCCTGTCCAGTGTACTGGTAGTACCTAGAAAATTTTCTTATGCAAGAATCCAATAGTATTTGTTGGGAGTCACCCAGTATTCTCTTTTAAGCCAAAATACCCTCAGAGGTTGTCTAAATACTTTGTATAATTTCAGTGCCACTCAGTAAGAGTGGATTTGAGTCAAATGGTGACATTTAAATTAGAGACATTATCAATTAGATTGATATTAAATAGCATGAGGTTAATCTTAAGATGCAAGCCTTCTTGCAGATGTGTTAAAATAAGGTGATATCTTAGTTTGGACTACCATAACAAAATACCATAGACCAAGTAACTTAAACAATGGAAATCTATTTTCTCACAGTTCTGGAGGATAAAAGTCCAAGATTAGGTGTCAGCATGGTTGGGTTCTGGTGAGAGTTCTCTTCCTTTCTTGTAGACAGCCACCTTTTTGCTGTGTCCTCACATGGCTTGCATGCACTCTTGAGTCTCTTCTTATAAGGACATTAATCCCATAACAAGGACCCCACCCTCAAGATCTTACCTAAAACTAATTGTCTCCCAAGGGCCCCATTTCCAAATACCAATGCATGGGGGTTAGGGCTTCAATGTATAAATTTGGAGGGCAGGGAACAAAATTCAGTTCATGGCTGGTGGCTTTCACTCGTACATCAAGTTTTTCTTAATCATATTCCAAGATCTATTTCTTTGAAAGTTTTGTTACAAAAGCCAACTACAAGGAGAAGTCCTTAGATGTTTTAACAAAAGCAGAAATCTCCCATACTCTATGTTACATACAAGTGGTTTGGATTTTTGGCTATCTGGTCTGTTGTATTTTTTGCAATCTAAGAAGTTGGTTAGTAATTGAATCCAATCAACCAAGATATTGGATAATTTATAAGATGGAACTGGTACTAATAGAACTGGGTTTGTTTGATTTATTTTTTAGCCAAATCATGAGAAAATTATAGCCAGACACCGGATGCATCCCAAGGAGTGGCTAGTGATGCAAAGAGCAGTATTAAGGATAGGGAATTTATGGATATCATAGTTAAAGAATAACAAATATATGTTAGCAATTCCAGAACCTTAACACAGTACAGAATATATAAAACAGCTAGAAAAAATAAACAAGAGCATGCACATTAAAGCATGGCAATCTGTGGCTCTGTCCAGGTAGATCTTGTTCTGTGGGTCTTGAGCAGAGGCTCTTTACTCCATGTAGTTGTCAACTTGATCCAAAAGCTGTCTCTTCTAGGTTATCTCCTTCTGGAGGATGCCTAAGAATCACCAGCTTGAGGCCTGTGGCCAGGAGACTTCAATGAGCTGAGGATGGTTTATGTCTCTTAAGTTGGTAAATATAAATCAAGGATTAGCCTTGTAATAAAACCCCTCAAAGTTTTACTATAGGGCTAATGGTTAACAGGGGTTGATAATGTATATTTCATAGGGATTAAATGGCTTTCCATCTTTAATATCTCTTCCAGAAAACCAAATCTCCACGTTTTGGATTATGTAAAGGTTGTTCAAGAGAACGTTGAGGAAAAGCTGCCTGTACACGATAAGACTTAATGTACTGCATAAGTCCCTTGCAGTGTTTGACTATGTCTCTTGCAACAGGACAGGGTTTAGAAATAAAGGTGATATTACTAAACTCATGAATCATCCTGTTTTTACCCAAAGTCAAAAACATTAATGAATGTGAAAAGAAGTCAATCTCATTATCATTAAGGCTAATGGAAATACCTTAGACCACAGAAGTTCAAAGGACTCTCAGACTTTAAAATTTTTCATGTTATAATCTCATTTTTCTTTCTCCCTTTCTCAACAATTGAAGGTGTTAGCGGCCATGAAGTTTCTCAATAAGTAGTAAGACCTTGAAAATCTCTTAAATGAGAGTCCCAGCAAAACGGGTGCCTCATCACTGGAGAGAGAGCAAACAAAAATCAAGTAATTTGCTCAATAGCATCACACCTTAGCTCTCTGGCTGGAAAACACTCAGTCAATCCTGAGAATAAATAAACAATGACCAAGACATATTTAAAACTCCTGTGGCAGTTAGATAAATAAAATGTATTTGTAGATTTCCAAAGCTTTAGATTGCTGGGCACAGCAAGGTAAGGGCCCTTGATGAGCAAGCCGTGAAAAGTGGCTGTATTTGTTGTTTCACAGTATTATCTCTTAGGAACGAGAATGTCCTGAAGCAATCAGCTAAGTTATTTTTGCCTGCTCTCAATATTGTTTAACACAGGAACAGGAAAGAAGGCCTAGTCTCAGTAATACATACTACAGGGACAGGGACAAGGAATTATATTAGTTTCTATTTTCAAAACCAAAGAATTAAAAAAAAAAGAAAGAAAAGAAACTCAGAAAACTATGTCTAAGAAAGAAGTCTGGGAGTGGTTCTTGGCATTAGAACGTACTATAAACAAATAGATCAGAAGCTTACTAAGTTTCTAAGAAAAATGCATTGCCAAAAAAAAAAAAAATCAAAAAAACCTGTGAGCTGCAGTTTAAAATTCCTTTGATTTCTGAAAGCACTAGCACGCTCCGTGGACACTGCAAAATCGCACCACCACGTAGTGACCATGAAAGTTGTGCGGCTCCCAAGGAGTACGTACGTATTCTCTAAATCCTAATTCTGTTGTGGTCATGGAGGACAGTGGACAAGGAGGAATCTCTCATCCAATGGAATCAAGAACTATGGAACACACTGGACAAGAGAATTCCGTCCAGAGAACCAAATCAATCAATAAACTACAGGCCAGATAGAGGGTCTTCACTATACCTGCCACTAGAAGTCATTAATGTGAACCAGAGACAATGCTGTCTTTTCCAACATTCCACTTTGGTAATGGAAGTTTTTAGTATGGTTATCTTGTTTCATTTTACTATTGTACCTGGGACAATTTGGAAGTCATAGGTGTGGAGTGAGGAAGGAGAATAGTTTACCGTAATTTTTCTTTTTAGTTCATAAACCACCAGACAACACAGAGCAATAGTCAGATCTGAAACAAAAGATGCTGCATTACAAAAAGTTCCTGAACTTGGAGCTAGATGCTACCGTAGGCTGACTCTTTGGGAAGAGTAAGAAAACAATTTCTTGGGTATCTGAAGGAAAAAAAAAAAAAAACTTTTTCTTTCTATTTTCATACTTAATACAATACTCAACAAAGAATACTTAACCCTGGTCACCAAAATGTGTGTAAAAATTTTCCCCACACACCAACCAAGCAATTTTCTGGCAGACACAAGCTGGGTATCCTATAATTCAATTCAATGTGACACCGTCTACCTATAGATGGCACGGATGTGCAGGTAGATGGTGAGGGCTCAGGTTTAGGGCTCAGTCCCACAAGCCTGTTCCCACTTCAGATGCCAGTTGTAACCTGTGCTTCTGACTAACTGGCTATAAATCACAGGGTTCCCACAACCCCCTCCTCAGGTTCAATTAATTTGCTAGAGTGGCTTACAGATCCCAAGGAAATGCTTTACTTACATGTACCCATTTATTATAAAGGATATTACAAATAATACAAATCAACAGCTGGATGAAGAGATACAAAGGACAAGGTCTGTGACGAGGGGCTCAGAGCTTCCATGCCCTCTCTGGGCATATTGCTTTTCAGGTACCTCCGTATAGTCAACAATCCAGAAACTCTCTGAACCTTGTTTTGTAGGTTTTCATGGAGGTTTTACCAAGTAAGCTTGATTGATTAAGTCACTTGTCATTGGCAATCAACTCAGCCTTAATTCCTTTTTATTCCACGGAGATCCAAGGGTGAGAATGAAAGTTCCAACCTTGTGACCATGGTTCATTTCCCCTGAGCAAGGCCTTATCCTGAAGCTGTCCAAGAGACACCAGAAGTCACCTCATTAGAATAAAAGATGCCCCCATCACCCAGGAAACTCCAAGGGATTTAGGAGCTCTGTGTCAGATGCTCCTATCATGTGGGAAATTAGGAGCTGTTTGTCAGGAACTGGGGTCAAAGATCAAATATTAGAACAACATATTCACCGTGTCTAAAATAGTTTTAGGAGCTCTTACTCAGGAATCAGACCCAGAGACCAAATAGGTATTTCTTATCACATCACATTGTACTGTACAATACTAAGACCATGCATAATTTCCAGTCCCTATGTTAAACAATATTGAGACACAAGCAAAATTGACTGAGGTATTTGCCCTACAACATAACTTGTTCCTGAAAGATAAGACTGTGAAACAACACTATGGGATGATGATAGTTAACAATAATAAATTAAATAGTTTCAAATAACTAGGAGGAGAATATTGAAAGTTCCCAACACAAAGAAATCATAAACGTTTGAGATGGTGGATAAGTTAATTATCCTGATCTGATCACTACACATTACATGTATCAAAACATCACTTTGTATCCCACAGATATATATAATTATTTGTCAATTAAAAATAAATAGGAAAAAAGGCTGTGAAACAACTATCAATAGATATACATACACATATAGACAGACATAGACATACATGATATAAAACCAGAAGGGCAGAGTGTGGAAGAGACTAGCTAGCTGTTCATCAGACCCATTTCCTCTCCTTCCTGGGCTCACAGCTCAACTACATGTTCCAGCCTCACCTGATGTTAGGTGTGATCATGCGACTGAATTCCAGTCAATGGAACACGAACAGAACTGATGTGTGTTTGGGCCAGTATATACTTCCTACACATGATGCTCCACGCTCTCTTCCCCTCTGTGGCTTGAAATAGACCACCCAGTAATCATTTGGTGAAATCATTTGGTGAAAATCATAGAATCACCAGATGTAAGAAGCTTCAGTCCCAGCCAGAATCACTACACAGAGGAAAGCCACCTGCTGACCAGAAATATAAATTAGATGGCTTTGTAAACTAGACCTAAATATTTCTTATGTGAAGTCACTGGCAATTTGGAAAATGTTTGTTGCAACAGCTAGCACCACCTTAATTAACAGATCACATAACGGCCCTTTAGGTCAGATTCAGGCTCCTAGGCACCTAGCTGGGTAAACAGAGCAAAAGCAGGATTTCCTTCTTACACTCCCCTCAGGCACCACCCTTGTGCTGGGTACTCTGAACAACTGTAGAGAGCGGCTGCTACTACTTCATTTGTCACTCCTTTTCAAATAGACTATTTGAGCCTAGAGGGTAGGAATTTCTTTTTGTAGTCTGCCCAGGAAAGCACAAGGTGGCCACTCAATAATACCCATTGAATTCCATTTAATTTCTCAATGCTTACATCCGAATGCAAACTGCTCGCCCCTACTAGCTTGAGGCCTCACAAACTACGTTCCAGCAGAGACTGTGCCTCACTGAAGTCCTTCTACTTTGGAGAAAAACATGAATTCAAATAAATTTCTAACTTGAAAGAAAGAAAATCCTCCTAGGAAAACAAGACTGTTCAAATGACAGGTCAGAACTAAGCTGTCAAAACCTACCAAGCAATTAAGAAAAATCTTTAACTCCCGTTAAGTTCTGTAAGTAGGTGTCAATCTCAGGTCAGAATACTCTGTTTACCTTGCCCTGAAAGTGAATGTGCATGGGAGTCTTTGTGGCGAGGGAAAATTCTTTATACAAATGAGTCAAAAATCAATAGTTACCCAAATGTAGTTTAAAAAAAAAAAAAGCCTTGGTACTTTATTTTTAGTATATTTGCCATCACTTCATAAGTAGATACTTTGTGAAAAATTGGCACATTAAAAGGTACTAAGCAGAATCCAAAATTCATATCAGGTACCTGGCTCTGGACTAGTTCTAACTAAGTTCTAATGAGAGGAAAATCCAGCAAAAAGAAATCTGTGATTAGCTAACCATTTCTGTGAAAGCATGATGCCTCTAGAAGTAGCCAGAACGCTTTTCCATTTTTTGTAGTCTACTAGCAGCCAAAGATCCAAAAAAAGCCAAAACGATTTTAGTCACATTTTAGTCTACTTCTGTCTTGTGCCAGAGACTCTAAGCTAACCAGGCCTCCTGTCAGCATTCTGAGGAAGGCAGCCGAGGACTATCACTGACTTTCTGTGCCTTTAACTTTACCACATTAGCCAAGAATAATTAGCAGTGGTCTGAAAGGAATTGGATTTTTTTTTAAAGGCAACAATTCACATTTCAGCATTTATGCAAATTTGGGTAATTTAAATGTATGAGATGATTAAGAAAGAATCTTCTCTTTAATTCCCCAAGAGTGTACATGTTCTTTTCTCCTTATGCAAATTTCTAGGATAGTCTGTTCTTTGATTCTTTTCTTAGATCACCACACTGCTTAAAAATAAAACATTGTAAATACACACAATGGAATCGGAATCTTGCCTATGGCTTTGTATGAGACTATGTAAACACTCAGCAAGAGCAGTATTCTAACCATTTTCGAATTGTGACATGCTTACATGGAGAATGGTGATGGAGGAAAATATAAAGGCATATATCTATGGAAACTCTTCAGGATAATTTGTCAAGTCTGATAAATGTAGTGCCTGCATCTAAACTCTTAAGTGCCTTACTGCTTTGTGCCCTTGCATCAATTAACATTTAATTTGACTTTTTAACAACCTCACTTATCACTAGATTTTTCATGCCTATGAAGCTAACAAATGTTAGCTATTCAAAGCTGACAGTTTATGCTTACTTATAACCAACACAATTTCAGGGTAATACAGTGAGAGATTAATGGACCTCGGGGATGACGCAGCCACAGGGCTTGCTATAGAAAGAGATGAACTACAATCCTGATGAATGCCTCTTTTGAATAAATATCTTTGAAAATCAGCTAAACCAATATCAAAAAGAAAAACTTCATTCTGATTATATTAAGAGTGCTTCTAATTGTATACTTCAGAAGTGATTTAAGGCCCTTGTTTATAAAAATGTGTTTACTAAGTAACATACCTGGTATTGGAAGTGAAATGAAATACGTGTTAAGGAAAAGTTTGATGGAACAGCATGAAGAATTTTAGTAATAATTTTAGATTGAAATTCATAAAACAGCACCACTATTTTGCTGTGGGAGAAAGCAATAGATTTGAAATTATATATATTTCCTTGGTGTTCAGGAAGCACCCTCAGGTATTAACTGTATTAAATTGAAAAAATAATTGCTGTAGCGAATTAGTTAATGCCTGAGAAGAGTCATTTAGCTCTCTTTTTCAGGATACTCACAGCATTTTACATTTCTAAAGGAAATATTCATGGTCCCTTCATTTACAGTTCTCCTTCATAACTGATTAAAATAAATTTTCAAAAGAAATCAAACACCAGTTGAATGAAGAGAACTAACACTAGTTCTAATTTCTCCTCAACTAGGTCTTTAGTTACTCAGTGTCTCTCTTCCTCGGTGTTATTTTTCCAAAACAGATGAGAGAAATAAGTCGCCACACATAGAAGCATCTTATAGCTCTGCAGCAGCACAAAGTTCTTCTCATAGTATTTTGTAAGTGGGTCTCTATCCCCGGATTGACCATTGAGACTGTGACATTCAATGATTCTGCCCCTGTGGATAGTTCCTCCAAAGAATCAAAGCTTTGTTCAGTCTCAAACTGCAAATTCTCTGAAGAGATAACCCAAAGCATATTACTGAGAATCCAAAATAAATCATACTGAATTCCTTGCAAAGAGAACTCCTTTTCAGAGCAAGTGTTTTAGCTTAATTGGTCTCTCAATGATACCTGGAAAATTTAGAAATTTTATGACTGAGGCTATGTGTCCAATTTTACCCATGATATTTTCAATCATACTCTTATTTTTATCAAAAATAGCTGAAGTAAATTTTGAAAAGTTCCAAAACTTAGGAAAGCTTTTGACTTTCCAGGCTTTCTATCCTTTAAAGTACACTGAGTAGAGAATGACCACAGTCTCTGTCAAAATATCAAACTATCATACGGAGGAGTTCCTTTCCACTGCCTAAAAAAAATCTAACATCTTGTTGAGGTCTTTAACAATATAGAATTAATTCAGACTGCATACACCTCAAAGATATTTCTTTGAATTAATGACCAGTATTAAAAAGAGAAGATTAATGTGGATATTCAGATATCACCCAGTATGTCTGTGTGTGTGTGTATAATTTTTAAAATTGCATTACCTTACAGGAAATCAATAAAGTTACTATGACCACATGTTCAAATTCTTCCTGTCCTTCAAGATCCATCTGATTAATATTACCTTTTTAGTGCCTTTTCACTAATCCCTCCCCGAAACTTTCAGAGCTGTTCTCTTTGTATATTTTAATCTATATTATAATTATTTGTGCAGAGGTTTCCACTCCCTTATCAGATTGTCAATTCCTTTTTATCAGGACCAATAAAAGCATTGCTTTGTGCATAGCAATTTATCAATATATTTTTTGTTAAATGAAAGAACCAATAAATAAATGATTGGATACCCAAATGGATGTGTGACTGAACAAACAACCTAAATGAGGGTATTAAAGCTCAAAAACTACATATACTAAGAGAAAAATTATAAGAATTTCAAGAAAATGGTCTTAATAGACTTTCTTTATCAGTCTACACCATATATATGTTATATGTATACATATATAAAAATATTAATATCTAACAATTATAACATTGCAAAGGATGAAAGAAACAAAAGCAGTTGTTTTCAAATTCAACACATGTTGAATGTCTGTTGTCAGCCAGGCACTGTGCTGAGGGTGAAAGAATCTAGAGCTACAGAAGACAATGTTCCCCACAATCAAGGACCATTGTTTACTTAGGAAGTGATTCATATAACTGCTTCAGCCCTTTCCCAATGGGACATACCACCCAAAAATGTCAAACTGCAACTTAGGAAAATTAGTGAAGATACGATCCACAGATGAAAACAGTGCAGAATTTCTGAAAACTATATTGCAAATACAGAAGAACCCAATGACAGCAATAATCTTAAATAGGGGGACAGCTTTGTATAGTGGTTAAGCACCCAAGTGCTGATATCAAACCACCTGGGTTCAAATTCTACCTTTCCTACTTATCAACTATGTTATCCTGAGCAAATTCCTCATATTCCTTTTCCTTCCTATTTATCATCTCTAAAATGGTATGATTATAATACTTAATGCAACTAAGGACCTCTTAGGATTACCTGTAATAGTAAATACTTGCCATAATGCCTCACCAATAGTAAGTTCTGACAGAGTTATAGGTGACATTATTAACTATAAGTGTTTTATTATAATAATTCCTTTGAGGAAAAGAATCTCTCTCAAAAGAATAAATCTTCTCCCCAAAACATTAAAATTATCCCCAAATCTAAGAAGTAGTAGCCTAGAAAAGGAATAGATCTGAATGACAGATCATATAATTTAATGAAAAAGCCCATGGAAAAACTAGTTCGCTGCTCTCAGAAAAACTAACTCCAGAGTTTGAACAAAAAATAAGACATTAGTGCAGCTCCCCATATAAAAGAGGAAGTTCTGACACAGGAGACTTCCAAATGGACACAGAGCTACAGGGGAGAGCTAATACTCCAAGTAACTGACACCAACTCCTACCTCTAGAAGATGTTGCTTTCACACCATAATGCAGTGATTGAAAGCTCATATGTCCAAAGTGCTTGACAGATGTGAACATGAGTGAAACAGAATTTAAACAACAGGGAGCAGCAGAGACTGTGACAAACAGTAGCATGTGCCACAGGTATAAAAGGGCAGGCTTGACATAGTTCTAGGCAGTTGTTTCCATGCAGAGAAGCAGGCTCAGATTTGCTAGATCTTAATATTTTCCAAGAAAAAAATTAAAATCTCTAATTTCATATAAAATTTTCCAATTTTTACATCAGTTGGCAGTTTGGGATCTCTGCTCTGAAGGAAAATGGGTTATGCTACAGGAATTTCCCTATCCCTCACACTCATCCAAATCTTTCACTCCCAAAAGAATAGGATTCTCACTCAGGCTCAAGAAATAAACTCCAACTACTAATACTAAGCAAAATCCTTATCTACATAAACAAATAACCAAGAATCACTAAATAGTTGAGGAAAAACCAAACCCTACCAAGAGAAAAGGTAACTTCTAAGGAAACTGTATTAGTTCAGAAAAAGAAATCTTCAATAAGTATGATTATTTAAGTGTACTGAAGTATAATTAATACAGCCAGAGATTTGAGAGCATTACCAATAAGCCAGAGGAGGAGTAGATGGAGGAGGAAGAAGAAAATAAGGAGAAGTAGAAAAAGTAGAAGAGGCTTCTATGGCAAAGAAGCAATGAGAATTCTCAGAAACTATATAACTTATTTCCAGAGTCAAGAAATCAATAGACAGACTAGTTGAAAAGTCTAAGCTAAAGATAAATTACTTGAGTTGCAAAAGCACACATGGGGATAATCATCAAACAATCCAAAAAATAAAAGGAAAAATTTGTGAGAAATGTTAAAGTTAGAGAATTATGTTTGGGAAGTCTGCAATAAAACTAACAGAAGCTCCAGAAGAAGAGCAGAACAAAAAGAGAAGCCTGGTAGGGGTGGGGAAGCTGTGGCTTTTTGACTGAATCCAAATTTTACAGAGCAAATAACTTTATTAATATTTGTTTCGTGAAGCTTAGATTTGGTGGAGGGACATCACTTGGGGATCTGGAGGGCCACATGTGGCCTTGAGGCCACAGGTTCCCACCTTTCTGTTTACCTAGACATATCCTTGTGAAATTTCTGAATTCCAAAGATAAAGGGAAAATTCTAATATAATCCAGAAAGACAAAACAGGTTTTTCTAAAACTTGACATCATGTTTCTTAAAGGATATTCAAAAGAAAACAGAAGTATGTCATGAAAACTTAAGTGTGAGGAAAATTTAAAGACATTTTTAGAAAGTTTATCATATATAAACTCTTCTGAAATATTTCCTTGAGAATTTATTCAGTGTTGTACTCCATGAAAATGAAAATTAAATACAAGAAAAAGTAAGACATGACTCAAGAATATAGATATGCTACGTATAAAAATGTTAATAATATAGATAGATCCAGGCAGAGCATGGTAGCTCATGCCTATAATCCCAGCACCTTGGGAGGCTGAGCTGGGAGGATAGCTTGAACCCAGGAGTTTGAGGCTGCAGTGAGCCCTGAGTGCACCATTGCACTCCAGCCTGGGCAACAGAGCAAGATCCTGTCACTAAAATAATAATAACAATAATAATATAGATCTAAATGTCTACTTTTTTAAACATATGTAATGTGGAAGTACAAATAGGTTAAAAATTTAAGATAGAGCTCTGGGGGAAAAATTATAAGAGACAGAAGAGAAAGAGAAGAAAATTAATCATAACAAATAGATAACACAAAAAAGATGGCAAGAATAAATTCAGAATGATTAATAAACATAAAAAATGTGAATGAGTTATATTCTATCACAAAAATCCAGACTGCTACATTGAATTCAAAACTACTATTTCAGCCATAGACTCATAACAAGATATAGTTAAAACAAAATGGCATAGCTAGATTAAAAATAGACTATATTGTTATGCATATAAATATACACTACATATTATATATTTACATATATTAAAAATAGATATATAGAGATAGATATATCTGTATGTATGAATAATAGGTAAGTCTCCAGGTAATTGTTCATCTTTGCCCCCCAAAATGTAGCTGTGGTAAAATAGAATTCAGTGTCTAGAAATGATTTTAAATGATATGAGAAACAATTCACAAAAAAAAATTACAATTAGCTATATACTTTTATGTACTAAAAAATGAACATCAAAATATAACACAAAATTCTATAAGAGAAATATACAAATCAATATTTATTGAAGTAAATTTGGCACACATCTCCAAAAATGGTCAGATCAAATACACAAAAATTAGGAGAAAGAGGATTTAAATAAGGTAACATAAGAATAATATCAGATAAAAGAAAGAATTCACTCCTTGTTTTTGATCATCTGCCTTTTATACTTTCAAATTACAGGAAATGCTTAGGATTTGAAAAAGAGAAATTCTATTTTGACAGTGATTCTCAACACCTGAGGAAGTTTTTAAAAATTTTTAAAGCCAAGGTCTAAGCCTCTGAGCAGCAGTATGTTTCAAAGCTCCTCCAGGTAATTTTAAAATATAGTGGGTTGTGAGAAGCACTAGCCTATTCAATAACCAGTAAACAATTTGCTATGTGGGGTTGAAGCTTTGGTGAGAGGCAGCTAGAGATCACCGATTTGGGAGTTAGCAATAACAAGTCAGATGCTAAGAACTCAATTTATCTGGTAGAGCCTTTTATTTGTTATGTGTTTTTTTTTCCTCTTAAGTATAACATTAAATATCTTTAGTCTTTTCCAGTTTGCCATATGCCCAATCATTTCCTATTGCTTGCACTGATCCACCTCACATATTTAACTACCTGCCTTCCCCCTGCTATAAAGTGTAGTTAAAATCATGACAGTATGTCAGATAACCCAGAGGAAAGGGAAAAGGCCAGAGAGTCCTGCAAGTACTTGTTTTATTTTTCAATTTTAAGAGTGTTACAGAGGTACAAACATTTTGGTTACATGAATTGCTTTTGTGCCACTGGAGTCAAAGTTAGAAGTGTGCCCATGACCAAGATAGCATGCATTGGATCCGTTTGGTGTGGATTTACCCATCCCCTCCACCCCCTCCCACCTGCTTTGTTTCCTCTGAGTTTTACTACCATATGTGCACATGAGTGTTGATCGATTAGTTTCAGTTTAATAGTGAGTACATGTGGCATTTATTTTTCCATTCTTGCAGTATTTCACTTAAAAGAATGGTCTCCAGTTCCATCCAGGTTGTTACAAAGAGTATTAGTTCACCATCTTTTTTATGGCTGAGTAGCACTCCATATATACATATACCACACTTTTTTATTAATCCACTCATGTATTGATGGGCATTTGGTTTGTTTCCACATCTTTGCAATTGTGAATTGTGCTGCTATAAACTTTCGAGTGCAAGTGTCTTTTCAAAAGAAGATAAACTAATGGTCAATAAATATATGAAAAAATGTTTGACATCTCTAATCATCAGGGAAATGCAAATCAAAATTACAATGAGATATCAAGTAACTCCAGTGACAATGACTTTTATCCAAAAGTCCCAAAACAACAGATGCTGACATGGATGTGGAGAGAAAAGAACATTTATACACTGTTGGTGGGACTGCAAACTAGTACGACCTCTGTGGAAAGTAGTATGGAGATACCTCAAAGAACTAAAAATAGACCTACCATTTGATCCAGCAATCCTACTATTGGGTATTTACTCAAAGGAAAAAATGACGTTTTATTAAAAAAAAAATACACTTGTAACTGCAAGTACTTTAAATGAATAGGCAGTGGAAGAGAACCCTAGGGAAAGAAAATCAAAAGGAAAGATTGAAGAGGTAAGAGAGAAACCAACGAAGGGCTGAAAATTCAGTACGTGAAATTAATATGGATCAATGACTATAAATACAACTACAAACTTAATTTAGTTTTTATTTTATGGATCTTGGTGCCACCACTGGTTGGAAGGATTGAAAGAGATACAGTTGATAATATTGTATTGTATGTATTTATGTAGTACACAACAGGAATAGGAAAAGTTTGCAAAGTCATGGATTGAGTTTATGGTGAATCTTTTACTAAATGCTTTACATCTAGCAAATAAGATCTGTAAATTTCTACTTTAAAATAAAGTGATTTAGCAAAGTGTAACTTTTATCACCAACTTCATCCCTGCCCTCAACTGCAGCAACCACCTGCTGGGTTAGATGATAAGAGAACACTCTCTATTTCATGTCTAATTAATATTTCTTGCTTAGAGATTGTTGAAAAGAGTGCCAGTTAGTGCCACCAGCCAGCAACTGAATTTTCACAGTTTTGGACAACATGGAAAAGAGAATAAGTTCTGGAATGTCATTCTTATTTGATCAAACTCTTTTTTCCAATTCCTAATAATTAAGAAAAATAATCACACATCTCTAAACCCTTACAAAGTTTCATACAATAATTCTAGGGAGAAAACATAAGCTGCAGGAAGAATGTGAACTCAAGTACATG
This sequence comes from Varecia variegata, assembly GCA_028533085.1. NCBI lineage: Eukaryota > Metazoa > Chordata > Mammalia > Primates > Lemuridae > Varecia > Varecia variegata. Next base: position 81,900,765 of record CM052436.1, read on the forward strand.
ACAGATCAGATATATATGTGCTCTTTAATATCGGAATATGAGCTCCTTGGGATCGAGAACTGGTTTGATTTATTATTATATCTGTACTGCTTAATCCCTAATACATAACAATATAATTTAATGTTTATTCATTATTATCAATATATGTACTGTGCTAAGTTAAATGTTGGCCAAAAAGTACTAAGAATTGTGAGCTATATGGTCTGAATAACCAATGACCAGGAATTTGTTTTAGAAATGATTCTGTAGAGGAGATATATTCAGCCCCTCTCACTCCACTTCTAACCTCCGCCTACCCTAGACTTCAACCACAAGGCCCTCATTTGCATTCATTCTTGCCTGTACTATTTCTACATGTTTAATCCATACCAATCATATCAACCAATTCCCACTTGTCAGGAATAGGTCTCAGGGAGGACATGTAACTGAAATCTGGCCAATGAAATGTAAGGGAGAAATGCTGGAAATTTTGAGGGATATTTTCCTTCCTCATAAGAGAGAGAGTCTCAAAGACAAAGCCTTTTTCCACTGTACTCCATCCTTACTGAATGTGAATGTATGTGTAGAGGTAATGTTTAGATTATCAGCAGTCAGGTGATCAGAAGTAGCAATATGAACACTACAGACAGCAGGGCAGAAAGAGAGAACACATGTCCTTGGTAATCTTACTGAGCCAGTCCTTGAGACACTGAGCCTGACTCCAGACTTCTTGTTAGCCTAACAAGGAGTGTCCTTGTGCTTTAAATCATTGTTGGTCAGATTTTCTGTTTCTTCCACCAAAACATTCCAATAAAATCTTATACACTGTAGCAAAAATTTTTATTTCCCACCCATAGGCATTCTTCCATTGTTGTTTTTTGTTTGTTTGTTTCTTTTTTGTTTGTTTTTGCCAGAGAAGAAGCAATCCAACTATAAGATTAAAAATGTCAGAGATTTGCTTTCCCATCTCCACTTGCAAACAGATTACTATATGTCATCCCAGTCTGCCACTCAGGAGAGTTTATGGGGGGTGTTCCTTGTTAAGATTTCTCCATCCTAAAAGAGATGCACAAAGAGAAGCCTTCATTCTTTTCTTACATTTTCATATGCTGTGTGAAGATGTGAACTCAAAGCTATGGCAGCCACTCTGTGATCGTGAACAGAATCTAACAAAACTAGAGAAAAGCCAACCAAGAGCCCTGGCACCTTTGAGAAGTTTGAACCGATACTAGAATCACCTGTCTTACTCTGTGACTATGTGAACAAAATAAAATCCTACATAAACCATTTTTCATTGGGCATTCATTATAATACTGCAGATGAAAGAATGCAACTGAAACATCCATTTAAAAGGGTTGTTGTGAGAATTCAGTGAGAAAATTTATGTAAAGTGCTTAGCACAGTGCCTGTCTTAGTATTTCTGGTATTTAAAAAATAAATAATAGAAAACATTAGCTAATATTACTAGTTTTAGTAAGAATATATTATAATGCCTTCCCAGAACTCTTTTCTTCTGGTACCATCAGACTCCCTATTTTGAAGAACTTCCCTCCCTTCTTCCCATTTCAATCACATAATCTGCCTAGAAACTGCCTTATTTATTTATTTATTTATTTTCATTTTTATTTTTATTTCAGCATATTATGGGGGTACAAACGTTTACATTGCATATATTGCCTTTGCCCCACCCTAGTCAGAGCTTCAAGTGTGTCCATCCCCCAGACGGTGTGCACCGCACCCATTAAGTGTGTATATACCCATCCCCTCCTCCCCTCTCCCATCTGCCCGACACCCGATGAATGTTCCTACTTAAGTGTTGATCGGTTAATACCAATTTGATGGTGAGTACATGTGGTGCTTGTTTTTCCATTCTTGGGAAACTTCACTTAGTAGAATGGGTTCTAGCTCTATCCAGGATAATACAAGAGGTGCTAGATCACCATTGTTTTTTGTGGCTGAGAACTCCATGGTATACATATACCACATTTTATTAATCCACTCATGGATTGATGGGCAATTAGGTTGTTTCCACATCTTTGCAGCTGTGAATTGTGCTGCTGTAAACATTCAAGTGCAGATGTCTTTTTATAGAATGTCTTTTGTTCTTTTGGGTAGATGCCCAATAATGGGATTGCTGGATCAAATGGTAGTTCTACTTGTATCCCTTTCAGCTATCTCCATATTGCTTTCCACAGAGGTTGTACTAGTTTGCAGTCCCACCAGCAGTGAGTGTATGAGTGTTCCTATCTCTCCGCATCCATGCCAACATTTATTGTTTTGGGACTTTTTGATAAAGGCCATTCCCACTGAATATATGTGATATCTCATTGTAGTTTTTATTTGCATTTCCTTAATGATTAGAGATGCTCAGCATTTTTGGAACTACCTTCTTCTAACCATATCCAAATTCACAGATCTCACTCTTGGAAATAAGTACCAAGTTGAGCTAAGTATCATGCTCCATCACACTGGTTACCTTCATTAATTCATTAATTGATGTATGTGCAACCAGAAAGTCTAGGCATTCATGATTTTAGCCTCCTGGGGAAAGCCTGCCTGAGAGGCTAAACCAACACACCCAGAAAAACAGGTAAGAGAAAAAAAAAAAAAAAAAAAAAAAAGCCTGGCTGCATTGAAGCCCATGGTTTCAGTTTCTCAGTTCCCATAGTTGCCCTGGTTATTGCTTTACTAAAGTGCGGATATATATCCTTCATGCTATGAACTACCATAGTATCCTCTTAGCATGTTAATCAGAATTGAGTTTCTGTCACTTGATACTGTTAGAGTTCTGATTAATACATTGTTTGCCTTATGAAATCTTACACTTTATCAAATATCAACTATCAATTCCTTCAACAAATATCTATTCAGCATCTACAATATGTCAGGCCCCGTAGTAAGCACTACAGATGTAAAAATGAGGAAGACATACTTTTTGCCCTTAAGTTGCTTACAATCTTCAGAGATTTCACATGTAAGATGCTTACCAAAGAGTTTATTAAGTACTTAAAGGAGCCATGGGAATGGAGTGATGAAAGCAAATAAAAAGGCTATTTACTCCAGCCTAGGACAGGGATTCAGGGGCTAAGGAACAGTTTCCCAGATAGGGTGGCAACTGAGAGGAGTCTAAAAAGACAAATGGAAGTTAGCTAGGGAGCTCTTAATCAGGGAAGTGACTAGATCACTTTTCTTACATTTTAACAGGCTGTGTGAAGATGTGAACTCAAAGCTACAGCAGCTGTGGCAGCCGCTCTGTGATTATGAATAGAAATCTAACAAAACAAGAGAAAAGCTAAATACCAGCTATATGCAGAATCACCAGGACTTAGTGGCCAATGGAACAAGGGGGCTGAAACAAACTTTAGTTCAAAAACTTTGATTGACTCTTGGCTTCATAGCTAACTTTGGATATATAGAAAGGGAAAAGAAGTAACTTGTGGGAAAAATGAAGATAAATTATGGACACAATGAGTTTCAAGTACCTTTGAGACATTCATGGAGGTAGTAGGAACTTTGATATATGGGCTGGAACTAAATTTTTAAAAAGCAGCTGAGCCTAGAAATATATATTAAGGAGTTATCAGCATATAGATGACAATTGGAGCCATGAAAGTAAATGGCATTGTGAAAAGAGAATGTGGAGGAGAGAAAAGGTCCAAAAATGGAACCCCAGGGAACACATCATGCCTTGAAAACCAACAGACAAGCATTTCAACGAGAGACTGGCCTGGATTCAGACCCAGAGAGAGAGAGAGTAAATCGATTTAGTACTAAAATATGTCCTTTGAATGTAGCAACAACCCTGACAACAGTAGGTTCAGTTTGTACAATATGACTGTATAAAAGGTGTGCAAATGTGGATGGGACTGTACATGACTGTTACTATTTTGAGAGGCTTATGTATTAAGGGGAGGAGAAAGATTAGGTGGTAACTAAAGTCTTTATTCTGTGGTTTATTTAATGTGAGAGAGATACTTGAGCATGTTTATATGTTTAGAAGATCCAATAAAGAAAATAAAAGATGAGTCAAAGGAAACAGGGCAAGAATACTGAGGATGAAGATGATGCCAACAGGAATCAGATCAGGCTGGATCAAGCCGTTTGCCTTCCTAACCTCCTATAGTCTACAAAGCCCCACACTATTTGATCCCCAGCTCCTCTCCGATTATACCTCTCCTGTTATACTCTCTGTTGTTCACTCTGCTTCAGACACACTGGTCTCTTTGCTGTTCTCAAACATGCCAAGCATACTCCAGCCTCTGAGCTTATGTATTGCTATATTCTCTTTACTGCTTTAGAAAGGACTTCTCTCAAGATTTGTGTGGCTCATTCCCTGAATTCCTTCTTTGCCCAAATGTCATCCATCAGTGAGGACTTCCAGGACTACCCTAGTATATAAAGTAACAACTTCCTTCCTTGTTCTTAGCACTCTCTAGCCCTCTTAACTTGTTTAATACTTTTCCATAGCTCTTATCACATTCTGGCATATTATAAATCTGCTTATTTATTTGCTTTTTGTCTGCTTTTCTCCCCTAAAATATATACTCCAAAGTCAAAGTTAAATGTATTTATTTTCAGTGTCTAAACAGTGACTGGTTGTCAATAGGTAGGCAAATAAATGTTGGTTAAGCAAAAAAATGAATTGAGGAAAAAGATGTATCAGAGAGTGTAAGTTAGATTAGAAGGGAGTAAAACCACAGGGGAATGTCAGATGGAGAGAAAAGTTAGGAGTAGAGAGGCCAAAGAGCAGACTCCCAAGAAGTTAGAGACTCAAAACAACATAGAGATGAGGGGTTATGCTCGGAGTTTAGAGCACTTGGTTTTGAGATCTCACAATGCATACCAACACCCAGGGTGAGCCCTGGAGAGTGGATTCCTGAGACATGGTGAGGGAGAAGCTCTTTGGAGTTCAGGGAAACAGGAAGTTTTTATGCAAAGGTGTTGGAGGTATCATGGTCGTAATAGTGAAATTTTCCTGGGGTAATAGCAGGAAGTGGTATGGATAAGCAGACAATGAGTAAGAACATTCCTTAGCGAACTAGAAATGCCAAGGGAATAAGTGGTGATAGCAAGGGGTGAGGTGGAGGATGGGGGCAGGGAGTGGTGGAGATGAAGGCATGAAGGACAGAGTTGAGACAGGTGAAGTCGGCTGGCCGGGATTCTCCAGAAAACACAGCCTGGTAATACCAACAGCTATAGAGCTCATGAGGCTAACAGTTTACTGAACACCATCAGCTGTGTAAAGCCTTTTCTTTAAGTTTCAAATAAAAGAAAAATGATGAGGCAGTTTTTTGGTACCAGTACAGATGAAATTTACAGAAAGCACTCTTTGATGTTTGACTGCTGACAGCTTTTAAGCCTCACCTTTCCCTCTTCCCTGCCAGCGAATAATTCACACCAAACAAGCCCCTGCCTATGCACAGGCACCCTGGGTCTGGACCCACCTTCTAATTACAACAAAACCCCGAACTCTTCCTTGCCGTCACAAGCCATTTTCTGAATGGCTTGGGAAGCATGCCCTGCTTTCTCAAAAAGCCTCATTATGTAAGTAATAAACCTTTTCATACCCTGTGCATCATCAGTCTCGACATCTGATCCAAGTTTTGGGTGGAGTTCATCTTGTTTCTGCAGTGTGTCCACAAAACCCAGCTATAATATAGACTCTTCAGCAAAGCCCTCATTTATCTCATCAAGCAGAAATACCCCTTACTTTATGCTCTTATGTACGTTTATTTGTATCTTTAGTGCCCACCACTGTCTAATATTTATTATAATTGACTGCATAGGTATCCATCACTCTCATTAAGATGCTTGAGGATAAAAATTGTACCTTATTTCTCTCTGTATTCCTTGGAACTTTATGTAAGAAATGCTTGATATTTGATTTATTGAGTTTTTTAGGAGGCACAAAGACAAAGTGGCATTCCCTTGGGGTATTAAAAGTTTCAGTTTTGATCTGAAGCTTTAAAAACACCCCCTGAATGTATTCTACCTCTCCTGGGCTCTAAGAGTTCATAATAAAGCTAAAATCATGATATGAAAGAAACAAAACGTAATATAAAGACCACTTTAAAAAGATCAGTTCTTTCCAAGCCGCTTCCATTCTCCTTATGGAATTACTAAACAGAAGGCTTACTTGAAGGTATCCGAAAGTTCATTCATTTTCTGTAAGAGCTATGAGAATGCTCATAAAACCAGTTCTGAATGGGAACCCACCCATCTGTTTTATGCTGTTTTTCAGGCAGTTAGCCTAATTAAGCCTCCTAGGCAGGTTAGAGTCCCCCTGTGGAAACTAAATTGAGTTTAAATACAGAATTATCTCAAAATCTATGAGCTTTTGATTGATGCCACAGTTAATTTTGACAACTGAAGTGGCTTCCTGCTTCTTTTCACTTTAGGAAGATGAATAATTATGGAAATGACCTCATTAACTCTTTGATGCCATTCATTGAAATTTATATAAGTTATTATGCCTAAACTCAAAGCCTAGAAGAGAAAAATAATCAGTCTATTAGGCATATTTGCTTCAAATTTTTGTCTAATTTTACTTCACCGTCATACCTACAGGCACTGCCAGAAATGTTAAATTGTATGTCCAATGACATAAGAAGAGATTAAGAAAAAAATTCTCCATTCAAATGAGTATGGCCCTCACCAGTAAGGAAAACCAAAAATATTTCTTCCCAAAATATATTAATACTTCTTTGACATATTTTGAAATGGCTATTCCCCTGCAGACAGGAATAGCCCTGGCAAGGCTGCCTATTGTGGAAGAGGTTTGCATCTGTAGAGAAAATTCTACATTGGCCAAATAAACAGCCAGGCTTTCTCTGAGGCCCCTCCCTTGTCCAGATCTAGGAAAGACTAACTCAACCACAGGCAACCAGCTATTCATTCTGAGAGCTGCTTCCTGTGAAGTTTTATCTACATAACAAGACCACACTTGCTAGCCATGACTTAACTCTTCTCTCCCTCCCATAACCTGTCCTACCATGTTCCAAGTCCCTATTCTTTCTGTAACCTCGAGATGAAATAAAAGCATCAACCATCTGGCACTTTCTTTAAGTTTTCATAATTTTATGATTCCTGTGCACACATTTACATGTTGATGAATTTGTATGCCTTTTCTCCTATTAATCTGCCTTTTGTAAGTTGATTTTCAGCAAATCCTTGGCCACTACATCAGTACCACGACAGGACCCCCTATATCTCAAGATTTTCTTTTTTTTTAAATCTCAGATTGGCAACAGATTTCATCCTTTGTGTTCTCATATTATCTCAGTCTGAATAAGCAAGCATTTAATCACCATTAATAGAATTTTTCCTCTGAGGAAAGGGATATATTATGAGCCATCAAAAAGAAAATAAATATTAATAAATGCAATTTGGGAAGTAACAAAATATTTCTTGGAGTTCATCTCAAATAGTCAGAAAACGAGTGGATTAGACAAGTAACTTAACCTAAATGTTTCAACTGAGGTTATTACATATCTTCTACAAGTGTCTTCTAGATTCATCAAGACTAAATTGCTGAAATCTGTTCCATATATTTGTATTCAGTTTCTGATCCTTTGGAAATAGAAATTTTATTCATTTTACATTTTGCAAAAGGAAAGTATGGAGGATGGAAAGGATTTAAACAAGAATGCTCACACATCATGTATCATCCTCAATTTTCAGAGGTCCAAGAATGATCTCAGGTGATTTCAGTGCACATGAAAGTAACTTTTAAATGGGAAAATTACTAAATCAATATTTCTTATGTACAACAAACACTAGACAGATTTGTCCATTAGATGCCTGGATCCTTGGAAGCACAACTGGGAAAAAAGGAAAGAATTTTGAAGTAGAATTTTAAAGTTTTGGACCCTTATAAACCTTATTCTAACATCAAGTCACTTACCCTCTCTGAGCCTCATCTCTGAGAGAGAGGCCAGGGTGTTATGATGACTGTGGGAGACTGTAAAATTGACCCAAATTCTTTACCCTTCCCTGTATCCTTGCCGTTTGTCCTGGTGGTACCTTCCCACTGTGCCTCTGGGCTTGGCTATGGGCTGATATGGCCAATAGAATGGCACGGAAGTAATGTGCCAGTCTGAGCCCAGGTCTCTAGAGGCCTTGCTTGCTTCCATTTTCTCTCTAGCAGCCCTTCCGTCACCCTGGAAACATGCCCACACTCATCTGCTGGAGGATGAGAAACACGTGGAGCAGAGCCCAATTGCCCCATTTATCTCAGCCCAGGCCATCCTAGCTCAGCCAACACCCAGTTAGGTGGGGGAGCCCAGCTAAAATCAGCAGAACTGTCTAGTTGCTGGCTCTAGATAAATGAACAAGAAATGGCTATTGTTATTTGCCATTAAAATGTTGTAGCTATTTGTTATCCAACGATACGATGATAAACAACTGATCCAATCTCCATCTTCCCAGGCAAAACTATAGTATTACTGTGTAACTCAAAAAAAATCATGTAAGTAAAAATCATTTTATAAACCATAAAACTCTTCAAATGCATAATTGATAGAATTATCTGGATGATCTAAATATCTAGGTAAAGTCTGCTAGAGTTCCCTGGTATGTGGTTTTATATAATTTTTATATGAAACCATATAATAATTTTTTATGTAAAACCATATAATAAATAAATTATATATAATAAAATGTATTTATTCATATATGAGAAAGTCTAGAAAGATTTCAATTCCAGAATTTCAGTAAAAACATAATAGAATTACCTATAAAATTGTTTTATGAGCCTATTAACTAATTTTTGGATTGAAAAATAAAACAATAATTCTAGAGAATGATTGCATCTTTAAATCCTTAAGCATCCTTAAGAAAGGGTACATGTAAATCATTCTAGATACTTGTCTATCATTCTCTAAAACTCTTCTGGGAAGGGAGTCTACATCTACTTACTAAATCAGAATATAACAATCCTTTCTTTAAGAAATATTATCAGCTCATTAGTTAAATTTCTTCAGAATTCATCTAAGATATATCTTTTCAATTGCAATCAAAATAGAATTTAAAATGATTAATTGAATTCTTACTATAACTCTTTTAAATGTACTCGAGGACAACTAGCCTTTTTGTCTTCAGATTTACCATTAACTGATTTATTTTCAGTGTGAGAACACGTATTCTAACATACATAATTATTGCCAAGAAAGCTTTTAATATTCTATCAGATAATCTCACATTTCCAGTTTTAGAGTTTTTTAATCTATAAAATGGAGATATAATGCTACCAACCTTGGAAGAATGCCTCAAGGACACAGATATCTTAACATACCCATAAGCATACTCAATCTTTCATGTTCAATCAGATTTCTAAGTACCATGCACTCTGACAATTATAGTGAATGAGATTCTCAAAACCAAAAAGAAGAAAATATGTGTGTATATCCACTAAGAATTTGCTGGAAATTTTGGAGCAGTTCTAGTAGCCAAAAAGCAAAATTCAAACCACCTCCCATAGTCATGATTCCTGGGCCTACCATCAATGTTCAAAAGCAGGGGAGTAGAGTGCCTTTTCCCCCCTTCTCTGACAACTATTACTCATGCATTTTCAGAACTGCTGATTGCTTGTTACCCCCCTTCATGAACCATTTTTCTAGATGATTTAGTACTTTCAATGAGAGACTCTGCTTAATGAAGGCAAGGGGAGTTAAAGAGAATTTTGTTGTTGTTGTTTTCAGTGCAGGGCATGGGATTGGACAGGGTTCTTACAGAAAGAAGCCTGTTGAACAACTGTGTTGAACTGGAATTGTATTTAAGATTTTATTCAACTTGTTAAATGTCTTGCTTTATGTAAAACAGAATACCTCTAAAAAATACCAGTGAGGATTGTGTTTCCACAAAAATTAACTTGCTTTGGGCAACAGTACAGGAATTCATAGAAGTAGTAGAATTATGCTTTAATGAACCATACAGAACATCAAAATTGCTTCATCACATTAGAATTTCATTTAAGCAGAGAATTACAACTGCTAGTGTACAAAAAGGGATGCTGTTCTGGAGTTTGGATTGTTGGTTTTCTTTTTCCTTTTTCTAAAATATATGGGACAAACTCTTCCCCCCCCCATCTCTTCACCCTGCCCTTCTAAGTACTTCAGGAACTCTTTTTAATCAGATACTGTTATATGCCCTGTAATATCTGAAAAATAGCAGTGCCAGTTTCTGTAACACTTCTCAGCGCTCAAGATGATATATTTACATTCACATTCCTGAGTCTTTTCTTAAGTTCCAAACCTGTATTTTCAAATGTCTGCCTCTGCCACTGACTAAATATGTGATTATAGATGAAAAAATTTACCTTTTGGGGCTTTACTAATGATTTTCTCAGACATAAAATGAAGGCATTAAAAAATGAAATAACTTTTATGATCCTGTGTAACTTCAATAGTTTCAGTAGCTTGTGATTCTAGCATCACCTCAATGATCTGAAAGGCCCGTCATATCCAAAGTAATCAAAAATAAGGTTTAATTTGTTAAAAACCTCATTATTCTCAGGTATTTCTAATTTTGATAGCATCACTCAGTGTTAAAACCTCAGAGTTATGGTTGCTTTCTTATCCTTCTATTAACTGTAAGGCCACACTGTCCCCCAAACACTTCTCTCCTTTCCATCTTCTTTGGAATAGCGATGGCTTCATTACCTTTCCTGAATTAGTGAAATAGATCTACCCACTAGCAGTTTCTTCAGCCTCTAAGTTATCTGTCACCCCAACAAAGTCTGCAAAGTCACCTTCTGCAGTCACAGATTTGATGAAGTCATTCTTACCACAAACGGTTCTTCATGTCCTTCAGAAAGAAGTTCACCCTCCTTGCCCTGGCCTGAAAGATATATGTTCCAAAATATAAACCTACACTGACATTTTTATTTCTACTTACTTTCCACCCATACAAGCTTACCATTCCACAATCAAGGGATCATGAAGCACCAATTTCTCCATGTGATTGTGAAGATCAAACAATACAATGCATATGACAAGGCCTAAGAATAATCCCTAGTGGAGAAAGAATGCGCAATGAGTGTTAACTGCTGTTAGAATGACTCTTACTGTTCTCTGCACTTTCCCACACATGCCTTTTCCTTGCCTCATCCACTCTTCCTGGACGAACATTTCGCGAATTTCCAGCAAATGAAACCCTTCCAGCAAATGAAACCCCCATCCTTTGAATCCAATTCAAATGTCTGTTCTGCAGGGCGCGGTGGCTCACTCCTGTAATCCCAGCACTTTGAAAGACCAGGAGTTCAAGACCAGCCTGGGCAACATAGCAAGAACCCCTGTCTCTACAAAAATTGTTTTAAAAAATTAGACAGTGTGGTGACCAATGCCTATAGTCCTAGCTAATCCAGAGGCTGAGGTGGGAAGATAAATTGAGCCCAGGCATTCAAGGCTGCAGTGAGCTATGACCGAGCCACTGCACTCTAGCCTGGGTGACAGAGGGGGACCCCATCTCTTAAAGAAAAGTCTCTTTCTTCATGAAGTCACATTCAAGATGTGTCAAAATTAACCTCCCCTTGCACTGTACTCACAGTATCTCCTTTGAAAATCTATTGCATCACTTTCAGTATGCCCCATACTATAGATAGTTCATCCATTCATTCATTCACTCAATGAATATATTTTGAGTGCCTACTATGTAACCAGCATTGTTCAAGGTTTTAGATATAAAGGAGTAAATGACAGCAACAACCAAAAAACAAGCTTTCTGTTTTCATCAAGCTCATAATCTATTGGAGAGAGAGAGGGATAATAAAAAGAAAATATGTAATGCAACAGGTGTTATGAGGGGTACAGGGCAGAAGCAGAACCAATTCTATGCACTCAATTACTTTTTCCATATTAGAATTCCATTGTGTCCTGAGACCATCTCAGTCTCCTTTTCTGCCTGTCATACCTAACACCATGTCTGGCATTGTGTACAATGAATTGTATTGGGTTGAACTTGAGTTCGTTAGTGAAAACAGTACTCTAGTCAAAATGCTTCAACTCTCTGCTTCAGTGTCCTCCTTTGGAAAAGAAATTAGCAATACTTATTTACAAGTTATTGGAGAGATAAAATGAGATGTTTACAAAATACTGGTATATAGTAGATAATAAACAAGCTCTATCAGATGCCATTGTTATTGTTTTTAAGAAACATTTCTAAAAGTCTTGTATTAGGATACTCTTAAAAGAACATGACCTGGTGAAAATATTCATTTTAAAGACTATTTTGAAAGTTTTTAATAGAATTCAATAAAATATCATTACTCTGGGCCACCTGTGGAGATGTAGAAATGGTCTCATTACATCAAAGTAGACATTTTTATGGTCTTCATTAAAACCAAGTTCTACTCAGAAAATGTTTAAACTTTTCTAACAGATTTTAAGACAACAAAGGATCAAAATATTACCCTCTGAGAGAATTATTTAAAAAATAATAACCAAATTCACTAGTAGCTAGAGAAATTCATATAAGTGGTAACAGAAAAACCATCAGCCCATCTCAAGGGCTATTTATAGTGGAAGGGACTTTGAAAATCTCTTAATCCAACCCTTTATTTTACAAATGAGACCCATAGAAGGGGAGTGACCTGCCAAATGTATCACAAAGAGTTGACAAAGTAAGCACCAAGCTTCAATTTTCAGCAGTCCCCTTCAAAGAAAGAAGAAGAAGAAGGAAAAAAAAAAGCTCTGGTTTTTTCTCTCTTCTGACTAGAGAGGAGTCTGTTGCCTCACAAAGGAAGATGATTTCAGTCTGCCACGCACTAAGGCTTTTCTGAAGTCCATGCATGTATAGTTCCATAGTCTTCTGCCTTTGAGTAAATATATGACATTAAAGAGTGATTGTCTGTTATTGCCCAACTCACCTGGTAGGGTATTTACCGGCTTCCTTGAACTTTCTTCTTACATGGCAAGCATAATGAACCATTTTCCTGACCAACCCTTTCTGCAGTGATGCAGCACATGTTAAACAACTCTAAATATTTTTTATTATGTAGCATTGCTAGAAACCAGAAAATCAGCACTAAAGGACATAGGCTTTTTTTTCCACATAATAAAGTCTTGAGAGGGAGCAGAGAAGCAAATGGAGTTTAATATAGACACTGAATCACAGATGAAAGAATCCAATCAAATGCTGACAAAAGAAAAACATCGGAACAGGAGGGTAAGGAACAACCTGCATAAAACACCATAACCACCCTGACAACTGAGCTTTCACACCTACTCTGGGGAAATTCAACACCCCATTAGAGGGCCAGGAAGCAGACGTCCTGAAGGAAAACTCAATAACCAGCCAAGACAAGTTGATGAGACATTTTCAGAATCATCATTGCACACATGACACCCAAGATGTTTACACTCCTTTTTCTTCTAAGTTGTTGGGGGTTTTATAATGAGGAAATATGAGAAATCACAAAAGTAATAAGCCTCATTCCTATATAGCTGCGAGGAGAATAAAATAAAGCCACTTCATAAAATTTCTCCATTATGATATTTCCCTTTCAAAAATACCAAAGACCTTTTTTCAAGAATATTAGTTTGGCAAAGGTTAACTTGCATTTGTATTGCCCTAAGTGAAATGAAAGTTATTTTATGCTAATGATATTAGTAATTACCAACTAAAATAAATAATACTGCTCATAACAATATTTGTAATCATGCGGTCTCAGCATCTTAACCTCCACTACCCAGTATTGGCCACTAGCATCATTTGCCCCATTTTCTGAGACTCCTATCTGCTCTCCCTGGTTCCAACCTTGCCCTGCTACTGGACTCAGTTTTAAGTGCAAATCAGACTCTGTCTTTCCTGCTTACTCTGCAATGACTCCTCCTTCCTCTTAGAAAAAAATCTAATGTTTCCACCCTAAGTAAGAATGCCCTAACTGACCTTCCCCTGCCTTCTGTCGGTTCCCCACCCTTCTGCCCTAGTTCCCCATTCTCCCACCACCCCGGGCTTTCTTCAAAAATGCCAATATCCTTCCCATCTTGGGGCCTTTACCCATGCCAAAAACCCAGCCATTTTTTTTTTATATATAGGGAAAAAAAAGAGTTCAGAGAGGTTGAATAATTTTCTCAAAGTTATACAGATAATAAGTGGCTGAGCCTGTACTGAAATCTAAATCTATCAGATTCAAAAGTCTACTTTCTTTCTATTATACGGCACGTTTTGAAAATATCAATAACATTAATAGTAACAATAGAAAAGATTTATAAGGTGTTTCCTAAGTGCCATTCACTGATATAAGTGCATTATATGCATTAGCTCATTTAATCCTCCTGACAACACAATAGTATTGGTGCTTTTGTCTCATCCTATAGATAAGGAAGCTGAGACTAGAAAGGGCAAGTCATTTGCCCAAGATAACAAAACCAGTAAGTGGAAGAACTGGGATTAAAGCCTAGACTATCTGGATTTAGAATTTGTGCTTCTAACTTCTCTGGATATCAGTGAGATCATATGTTTCCTTTGTGTCATTTCTCAAGTGAGACAAGTGAGGCACAAATAATGTCCATGTTCCCACAAAGATCACACTGCAATATTCCTGCAGCAGCACTTCTGCCCCCAACCCCAACCTGAGCATCCCAGCATCCAGGACACCTACAGAGCTGGGAAGTACCTAAAGCAGGCCATGGTCTACCATGCTGGGAGTCAAAAAATTAGGAATAACCAATAACAAATAATATTTTGTAGAGCATTTCAATGTGTAGTTTACAAAGCACTTTGGCATAACCTTTTCCAACTAATTTTTTAAAATGTATTCATTTTAAATAAAATTCTCATGCCAACCAACCTACCTTTATACCAAATTGCTTTGAACCAAATTGTGTCAAATCACTGGTAGCTGGATTTTATACCCATTCACAAGATGAAAATATTGAGAACCAGAAAAGTTAAACGGCAAACATCAAATATGTCTTCAGGATTCAAATCCAAACCATTTGTTCCAAAGCAACCATACCTGAAGTGGGAAAGTTTGCAGAAAAGAGCTAATACAACCACCCTGAGTTTACTGCTATTTTTAGAGGGTCTTGCTTTCAAAGTTGGCCTTTGGCTAGTGTCTGGAAACTTGGTTTCTGAAACATGCACTAAGTGGTAAGATTTGACTGTTGTGCCAGTTTGTTTAGACTGTTTGAACAAACTTTTTTATGGTGAACATCTGCTTTCTGCCTTAGGATCTGGAATTTTGGTGGGCATGGGTGCTTATGTAATCAGCCCCCAGTGAAAACCCGCAAGCCTGCTGAGTCACAAACAATCTTCCCTGGATAGACACATTGCACACATGTAGACACATTTTACTACTAGAGGGAGAGTGTCCTGTGTGTGACCCCTCACAGTGGGGAGAGAGCATAAGAAGGCTGCACAGGGATTTCTCCAGACTCCGCCTAAGAAATGTGTTTTTATTTTTCTCTGTTGCTGATCTGGCTGTGTGTATCCTCACTGTGCTGCTGTAGCAAAGTTTAATTGTAAGTATGATGCTGAAATCTATGAATCCTTCTAGTAAGTCACCAAGTACTCAAGCTGTTTTGGAGGCCACCTTGAGAGAGGGAAAGGCAATAGTAGAATGAGGGGGAGCCCTTGACAAGGTGATGGAGGCAGGGCAGAGCAGAGGTATCTCTGTGGTTAGACCTGGAAGCCAAGAGATTAACAGGGGTTACATCACATCTCATAAAATATACCTGAGGTGGGAATCCAGCACCCTTGGCTATGCAATTCACTGATAGAAACAGCAAGACTATGCCTTTAATAAAGAATTTTTAGTATTTATTCACCATCAGGCAAAAAGTGGAGAGGGGGATACCTGAGCAATTGAAGTATAAACTCCAACACTTTCCAAGAGAATTAAAATTATAGGAGATAAATTGGCTTTTCTTGGCTGAAACTCTGCATACTGATTAGTAGCCCAAAGAGGCAAATTTATTCAAATCTACCTCTCTAAAACAAATGTCATCTTCCCCGGGGGAGTAAAATGGTGTGGAGCTATATATAGGGTACACAGTTTAAAATTCCTTTTTCAGGAAAATTCCTCTCCACACTCCTTTTTCCATTATATATATTTGTAACCTGGGTAGCAGCTGAACCTTGTTTCAAAAGTAATGGATAACTGCTCCCTTGGGTCTTACCCTGAAACCATGTTGTGCAATCTATGCATACACTGTACAATTTACGTTGTGAAACCTCTTAATAGATGTCTACTTTATGGCAAATTCACTTTGGTATTTTAATAATCACACTCATTCCTAGTCCAAGACACACCAGCTTTCTATTAACACTTCCCTATATTAAACTTTTCAGAAAGAAGCTGACCTCCCCAAATGCACACCCACATATACACACAAGTACAAATACCCTTCTATCACGGGAGATTTGAAACCAGAAAGCACTTAAACAGAGCAGGCACCATCTATCCCAGATGGCTAAGAAAGAGCCAGTTAGAACTAGAATGGTGACTGTAATATAAAAATGACTCAGGAGTCCAGTGCTCCCAACACAATATCTACAGGGTTGTTATTTCACAAAGGATAGGGCTAACCTCATGTCAACAGGGGAAATATCCTTTTCATATATTAGAGTAGACTAGTTTTCTTGAAAAAAGAAATGGATTCTGAGACTGAAAAAGTGTGCCATCTTTTTAGGTAGCTGGGAGGAAAAATGATTGTAATTAAAGGTGACATGATCACCTTCACCCACAGGACTGAAGCCTACACCCCTCTGCCTGCCTTTGGAGTCATCGAATCCGGATTACAAAAGGAGTATTAGAGTCTTGAATTTGCAAATTACTAGAATGCTCAGAGAAAGAACCTTCTTCTTCAGTGAGAAAAAGTGAAACTTCCTGAGAGATGGTAGGGTACCAGACTCCATGGGTCTGAAAACAGGGCTCCTAGGGAAAGGGGGAAGAATTGAGAAGAGAGAAGAGAGAGAAGTCCGAACAGCCAGAACATCCACATGGCTTACAGGTTTGTAAAAGATCTACATTTACAAAGCCTTCTTCCCATTCCACACTTCTATCACAGTTCAGTTCTATCATTGCTTCTGAGAAAAACTAGTAACTCAGGACACAGATTGGAAAGACAAGAATTTCCCAGAATCTTATGAATCTTATGAAGATCTTGTTGGTGAAAACTGGAAGAATTTTTCCCCACTGGTATTACTAAATGGCACCACCATAACAGCATAGATCTCCAGTAGTGGGCAGGATCCCTCCTGGAACATGAAAGACAGTAAGGTGAATCTGCCCAGAGTGGAAGTTTCTAGAAGTCAGAAAGCATGTTTATTTATTTTAGCCATTTTTT
>CM052436.1:81935848-81965905 GCA_028533085.1 Varecia variegata
CTTTGACATAGTAGCATATACACAGGCAAAATGTTTGGGTACAATTGTAGCATGGAGTTGAACTATTAATAATCTGCAGGCATCAATTTTTAGTGTGTAATCAAAAGTTTAAAACACCCAGTTTGATGAGGAAAGCTTTGATTTCAGAGAGATCATCTCTTTCTTCTCCTTTACTTCCACAGCCAGTAAGCACGGCTCAGGCTGTTGTGGCTCAACTCCAGGGCATGCGCACTAGGATGCCTGTCGTGGGCACCCCATCTTGATTTGTGTTATTTTCCTTCTCTCTAGGCTATCAAAGCAACTAGCAACCATATTGATCAAAAAGGAGTTTTTTGGGGGGGGATGGGTGTATACATACATGAGTGCGATGTGCACCATCTGGGGGATGGACATGCTTGAAGCTCTGATTGCGGGGGGAGAGGAGGGCAAGGGCAATACACAGAACCTAAACTTTTGTAGCCCCATAATATGCTGCAATAAAAAAAGGAGTTTTGCTATTTTTGCTTATATTAACAATAATATATATAATGATTCTATATATTAACAATAAAACCACTTTTTAAAATGTTTACACATATTTGGTTATACCTAGATTATTTGGTACTAACCAATAATATGCAATGAGGAAAGAGGGTGAAAATAAAGTTTCATCATGACCAGAGACTCCCACTTCAAACCTTCAGAAAACTTGCCAGAATAATACAATAAACATAAATACGCCCTTCACCTAGATCAGCATTTCTCAAAGTTTTTTTCCATAGTGCCCTCCTAAGGAGCCTTTTTAGAAACTTTTTCCTATTTGCCAACCCTCATCCAGTAAAATTTTAATACTAAAGGTAAACTATATATCTGTTTGTGTACTCTAAGTATACTTATATTTTCTATTAATACATAAAAAATAGTAATTTTTGGCCCCCCCAAGAACAAATTTCCACCCTCTTGGAGATGACATTGCCCCAGTTGAGAATCCATGACATAGATACACCACTTGCTAATGTTTTTCTGCAGTTATTTTTCTCTCTATTATTATATATATATATACACATATACACATATGTGTGTTTGCATGTGTATATATGCACACACATATATATGCACATGCATACACATAATTTTACATTAACTAAATAACTAAATTTACTAACCACATAATTTTATAATTGATATCTATAACTTTTAAATATTTTTCAAGAAAAATTGACACTCCATAAAGAAGTTCCATATTCATCTTGAAGTTAATGAGCCTGGGGATAAGACTACTCCAGTTAAAGACCCAACCTGTTCCATTGGACTCAACTCTAAATACACTATCAAATTTTAAGCAAAGAACATCCACGAATATGAATTTGTTGCAAATTATACATCTATATAATTGAATGATCAGATCTAATGTACAGATATTGTCATAAATGAGTATTTTAGCTTTACAGTGGTTGATCAGAGCACACTATTTTTGGCCAAAATTAATTAGCATAACCTGCTTACAATCAGTGAGTTGTCTTGGATCTAAAAAGCTTGGATAATTTTTCTTGATAATTAAGGTAGGACAAATGGTCTTTCCAGATGTCAAATTTGATCTGGGGGTTCGATGAAGTCACTCTCCAGAGTCTTGCCTTGGGTAGCTATGGTGAAAATCTGCTCATTGTTGGCTCTGTTAGTAGAGCCCTAATCCCTCTAAAATTTATTCAAGCTCTCTAGAGGTGATGAGGAGTCTATGGTATTCAACTGAAGAAACTTAAGTGCTTTCTTCTGAAATCCATTTTTAAAACAAATTTATTTTATATATTTAAATATGTGCATAAATTTTTGTTTGAAGAAACATTTCCATGATAAAAATATATTTAAATTTACTGCCATATGTTGAAAGCTAGCCTCTCTTTTCTAGTGACTCTGGATAAGGATAGGTTAAATTGTATGTTCCCAAAAGAAAGGGTATGTGTTTTATACATGAACAAAATTATGACAGAAAGTAAAAGATTACGGCCCCCCCACCCCAAATTCTGAAGCTCAGAAGCCCTCCTGTTAAAGTGACAGACATGAAAGTGGCCAACTCACCTGCCTTCTAAGAGTAAAGTGTGTATTTGTTTGTTAAAATAAGGTAAAAGATACAATGGCTGGTAATAGGAAAATATTTTTCCTTTTATTTTTTAGTTGACATGTAATAATTATACGTATATATGGAAAACAGTGATATTTCAAAACATGTATACAATGTGTAATGGTCAGATCAGGGTCATTAGCATATCTATTACCTTGAACATTCAAAATCCTCTTTTCTAGCTTTTCAAAAAGATACACTAGATCATTATTAACCGTATTCAGCCTACAGTACTGCAGAACAAAAGAACTCATGTATCCTATCCAGCACATTTCTTTTTATTTCTATGAGCTCAACTTTTTTTAGCACCTACATATGAGTGAAAACATGCAGTATTTCTCTTTCTGTGCCTATTTTACTTAACATAATGTCCTCCAGGCTCATCCATGTTGCCATTAATGACTAGACTTCATTCTTTTTATGGCTGAATAGTATTCCATTGTGTATGTATACCACATTTTCTATATTCATTTATCTGTTGACAGACACTTAAGTTGATTCCATATATTTTCTATTGTAAATAGTGTTGCAAAAAACATACAGGTGCAAGTATCCCTCAATACACTGATTAACTTTCCTTTGGATAAATACCCAGTAGTGGCAGCTGGTGTCTCTGGTCAGCCTCCTTGCCCCACCTGTTTATCCTGTTTCCAGAAAAAAATATCTTTTAAATAATAGTAAATTGAACACCATAAACTAACTGTTCACAGAAAAGGAAATGCAAATGGGTTACAATATATTAAAATATGCTAAATCTCACACTTAACATAAATGTAAATTAAAACTACAATAAGATACATTTTATCTCTATCAGTCAGTATATCAAAAAGTTTGAGAACAAGAAGTGGAGAATGACATAAAACATTATGTTGGCATGTGTATGTGGTAACAGGCATTCTTACATCTTGCTAGGTAGTGATATAAATTAGTACCCTCTTTGTGTAGGACAATTTGGCAAGAACAATCAAAAAAATTTAAAGCACACCTATCCTTCAAGCTTAGAATTCACTACCAGAAAATTATTATACAGATATATTTGTACATGTCTATAAAAACATACATATATGCCCAAAAAAGTTCCAGATTTTTTTAATGGCAAAAATGGCCATAAAGAAAAAGTTCATTAATAATGTGATGAATAAATTATAGTCAAACAATATAATGGCATACTATTAGTTATTAAAAATAAAAGGCAGTAATATATGTATGATTGTGGATCTCTGATACATAGTTTTTTTTAAAAAAGTGAAATGCAGAAAAAAAAATTTATGTGTACAAAATGAGTGAATTACAATTAACCTTATGTAAGATTATAGGGACACAGAATATGTCTAGAAAGGCACAAAACAAGAAACAAGTAATAATCATGATCTTTTAGGAGGAAAGCTAGAAGCCAAGTAGGTGGAAGAAATGTTTACTTTTTACTATATAGTCATTTATACCTATTGAATTTTCCACCACATGTGTGTAGTGTCTATTCAAAAATAAAGAAACAAATATAAGTATGTTTATAAATAAACAAGTGAATGAACTACCCTCCAAAAAAGTAATCAAACTCAGGGACTAGCAAACTTTTACCTGTAGGTCCAGATAGTAAATATTTTTAATTTGTGGGCCATAGATACCTGTTACAGCTATCCAATTCTCCCAAAGTGGCACAAAAACAGCCATAAACAATACATAAACAAAAGAATGTGACTATGTTCCCATACAACTTTACAAAAACAGGCATTGGGCTGGATTTGGCCCATAGGCCATAGTTTGTTGACTCTCTGATCAAACTCATTGTGGTCATTGTTATGGATGAAATTTTTCCTCCTGTACAAATCTATAACTCCTAGTTAATGAAGTATGAGAGATAATCTTTGTTAAGATTTCACAAACATAAATAAGTACTCTCCAATGGCAAATTATGTATCAAGCCCAATATGATTGTTATAAATCACAAAATTATGTCTATTAGATACGGTTTAAGTGAAGTTTTTTTTTTTTTCAGGAAATATGTAGATGTCATATATTTAAATGTTGAATAAACTTAATAGGGAGCATTAGAAAAGAACAATAAGCTCTTGTTTTTTTTTATTGCAGCACAGACTATAATTTAAGCACCCTGTTGAAAACTAATTGCACTAGATTAATAAAAATATTGCATTTCTAAATAGTAAATATTGATGAGTAAAACCAGAAGAATTTATGAAACTATAAAATATTTCCACTCCTACCACAAACCTAATGAAGTATATTGAACAGATAATAAACATTTTGAGTAGATAATAGAAGATAATGGTTTGGCTTTAATAATTTGTAAGCTACAAGTACTTTAAGTGAGAAATTTTTTATAAGCAATAAACTCAATGTTCCTGCTTATTAGTGGGTTTTGCTTAGTCATGATTTCAATGATCTTTGTTTCCTTGTACACTAAAACCATTGTCAAGGATTTTTGTGCATCTCAATTGACAAGAGAAATATTGTTTACTTTGATTTGCTTTTCTTGCAAGTTTTCAGTGTGCATTTATATAAGTTACCAGCATCCAAGGCTATCTATAGGTCACATTAAAAAACACTTAAAACTTAACAGATATTTAATAATGCTCATGGTAGAGAAAATGTCAAATGGTAAACAGCAGGTGTTCAAATTTTGATAGGAATTCAGGAAACAATATATTATTTTATGGAATAATTTAGTAAGTAGATAAGATTGTCCTCCAGGATTCTATATCAAAAGACATACCTGAAAAAGTGGTTTGAACAGCAGTGAAGGAAAATGTTTAACAAGGTGGTGTTAAGGTAACTTTAAATAACTAAGATTATCATGTCAAATACCCTGATGGACAAAGTGATAGCAAGAAACTACCACGGTTAAAGCAAGTTCAATCATACTGTTCAAAAGATGATTTCTAAAAAATTGTCTGTCATTACAGTGGCCCAAACACTTTCATCTGCAACATCTTCACTTGGTCAATAAAAAATGACAGATAAGACCAGTGGCATGGACAGATGCCTTCTCACTCTGAATAAGACCTGCAGCAGAGTACTTGACTTTTAATCTCTTGTCCTGCAGTTGGTGGTAATGATCAAAGCATCTTTCTTTGACTGCACCATTTCAGCATCACAGTCCCATCTAATATAACCATAGTATTTCACCAGAAGGCAGCTGGATCATTGAGGTTGTCAAAAAATCTGGGATTCCTTACAGTAAAGAGTTTTCTAAATACTTTTGGATTAAGTATGCTTGGAACTAGGAAATGGTATCTCTTCAATTCTGAAAAGCACACCAGTTACTTATAAGCTTCTATGAGATTAATATCTGTCAAGTAACCTACCTTGGAGCTCCAGCAGGACTTCAAAGACCTCATATATATGATTTGAAAACATATCAAATGGGATTGCTCTGAATGTCCTTCTGGTAATAAAGGGATGAAAACTCTCCCTCAGACTGAGAAGATCTCCTCCTCAGGCTGAACATAAAGTTACAGGAAGTCTGACTCTTCCCAAAAGTAAAAAACTCTTTATCAAAACAGCAGCATAAATATTAATAACACATTATCTATAGTAAAATGATACAGATAGAACACCAAACCTTAGAGAAAACACTTAAAAATAGTTCAATTGATTTGAACTATTTCTAGCATAAACGTTAGAAAGAATACATGTCAAAAAGTACAAAGGCAAAAGACAAAATACGGACATGGGAAGTATATATATACACACACACATGTGCTCACACATATATAATATATACATCTATATAACATATACATAGAGATGTTCTTAAAAATTATCCATTTAAACAGCTCTCAATACCAATAAAGTATTATCAAATAGATAAAGGCCATAACAGGCATTTACACAAAAAGAGATACAAACATTTTTAAGTGGAAATTAAAAATAACAATAAGTACGATTCTTCAACTATCTATTGGCAAAGATTAAAGATGATGGGAAAAGTCCTATATTGGTACTGGGCTGGCAAAATATATACACTTTTTAGGATGTAAATTATTATATTGTGAATTTCTTAGTGAAAAATCTATTAACATGTAGATATCAGCCTACATGAAGAATTTATGAAGCAGCTTCCAATGGCAATCACAGCAATAACAAAGATAAATAAATAGAACTTGATTAAATTAAAACATGTCTGTACAGCCAAGGAAATAATTAACAAAGCAAATAGAGAACCTACAAAATGGGAGAAGATATTCACAAGCTATATATCCAGTAAAGGACAAACAACCATAAGCTACAAAGAACTCAAGCATCTCAGCATGGAAAAATCAAAAAACCCCTTTAAAAAGTGGATAAAATATTTCAACAGAAGCTTCTCAAAAGAAGATAGACAAATGGAAAATTAGCATATGAAATAATGCTCAATGTCACTAATCATCACGGAAATGCAAATCAAAACTGTGATGAGATATCATCTTACCCCAGTCAGAATGGTTTTTATTAAAAAGTCCAAAAGCAATAGAGGTTAGTGTGGATGCAGAGAGAAAGGAATGCTTATACACTGTTGGTGGGACTGAAAATTGGAACAGTCTATATGGAAAATGATATGTAGATTCTTCAAAGAACTAAAAGTAGACCTACCATTGGATCCAGTAATCTTACTACTGGGTATTTACCCAAACGAAAAGAAGTCATTTTATCACAAAGATACCTGCACTTGAATGTTTATTGCAACACAATTCACAATTGCAAAGATGTGGAGTCAACACAAATGCCCATCAATTCATGAATGGATTAACAAAATGTGGTATCTGTATATCACAGAGTACTACTCAGCCATAAAAAGAATGAATGAATGCCTTTTGCAACAATTTGGATGGTACCAGAGACCATTTTTCCAAGTGAAGTATCTAAAGAATGGAAAAACAAACACCACATGTACTCACTATTAAACTGAAACTAACTGATAAGCACACATGTGCATAGAGGGAAGTTAACTCGATGGAAATCAATCAGGGGGGAGGGGAAGGAGGGGATAATGAACAGGTATAATGAACACCATCTGGGTGACAGTCACACTTATAACCCTGACTCAAGCATTACAAAAGTACGCCTGTAATACTTGGAAATTAAAAGAAAAAACGCTCTACACAAACCATAACTTTGCAAGAAGGACATTGAAACTTTACACAAAAAAATACTTCTGCAAGGACATCTGCCCAGCAACTGCTTGTCTAACCTTGAATTGGTATCACCCTTGGTATATTGATCTTTGTAGCCAAGGATAATTATTTCAAAACAATTATGTAATCTTCTTCATTTTTTCCTTTAAAGACCTTTCTCTTCCTTTACCTCCCTGAATATGCACACAGTTTACTATGGCATAAGTATTCCCATTGCAATGCTTCATTCCTGAATAAACATCTTTTCTTTTAGAAAGCTTCTCTCTGTTATTTAGGTTGACAGGAGGTTATGTTAAGTGAAATAAGCCAGACACAAGAAGACAAATACTGTATAATGTCACTTATATATGGAATCTACAAAAGTCAAATTCATAAAAGCAGAGAGTATAATTGTGGTTGCCAGGGCCTGAAGGGTTGGAAAAATGGAAAAATGTTGGTAAAAGGGTACCACATTTCAGATATGCAGAATGAATAAATTCTGGAGATATAATGTACAAGGTTACATAATAATACTGAATTATATACCTGAAATTTACCAAGAAAGTAAATTTTGTATGTTCTTATAACAACAAAAAAAGGCAACTATGCGAGGTGATGAATATGTTAATTAGTTTGATTGCAGAAATCGTTTAACAATGTATATGTACATCAAAATGGCACATTCTACACAATAAATATATACAGTTTTTATTTGTTGATATACCTCAATGGAGCTGAATAAAGTAATATAAGATAATTTTAAAAATTAAAACTTTAAAGCAAAAATTAAATCAATTTAAATTTCTATGCCATATTTCTCTGAATTATTTGATTTTTAATGGTACATATTACTTTTATGAACAGTATTCCTATGTTGAAAATAATGCCAATCAAAATAATGAGATAGCATTTTTCATCTATTGAATTTGTTTTCAAAGTATGTAATAATCAGTATTAGTGGTTTAGAAAATTAGGGACACTCATACACTATTTTGGCATTTGGTTTGATTATGGGTAATTTTAATTTAGTATTTTTTATTTTTCTACTATGAACATATATATACAGTAGCTTAATTTTTTAAAATAAAGATAGAGGTGGCTCTTATCAGCTGCTGTTGTAGTTTTGGGTGATTTCACCCCTCACTGTGATGAATAGCCAGTGGTCCACATACTTGCTACTCCAACTGTGGTCCCTCGATTAGGAACATTGACACCATCAGGGAGCTCCTTAGATATGCAGGATTCTGGCCCCACTTCACACTACTGAATCAGAAACTGCATTTTAACAAGATTTCAGGTTATATATATGTGCATTAAAGTTCCAAAGGCACAGAGTACATTTCACAACTCCCTTTCCATCTCAGAACTGAGTACTAGCCGGATTCAAGAATTCCTTTCCTGAGTACCCAATAGTGCTTCTAATATAGTGGGGCTTTTTTGTTTCATTTGGTATTAGTTTTGGTTTTAATTCGTGTTAGGATCTGGAGCAAGAGTCAGCAAAATTTTTATGTAAAAGGCCAATGTGTAAATATATCAGGATGCATGGACCCTGCAGTATCAACTCTCAACTCAGCAGCTACAGCCCCAGGAATAAAGCAGCCATTTACAATATGTAAAGGATGGGGATGACTCTATTCCATCAAAGTTTTATTTGCAAAAACAGGCAGCTGGTCGGTTTGACCAACAACCCCAGTCTAGAGACTATACCTTTGTTATGTTGTGTGTACTGATAATCTCTGGAATTAATGGTTTACATACCAGCTGAGGATTAAAAGATGATAGAATACAGCCTGTTGACTTCCTGGGTAGCAGCATGATATAAGATTCACAACTCTAGCTGAGCCTTAGGATCAAATAATTCTGGTTCTTTAAAAATACTAATACCAAGTCCTACCCCAGAGTCATTAAATCAGATTCTCATGAAGATGAGACTAAAGTATTTGTATTTTTTAAAGTGTCCCTAATGATTTTAGTGTGCAGCCATAACCATCCTATTTTGCTTAGAACTTGAGGGGTCCCAGGGATGCAGGAACTAATTCCAGAACAGTTCCAGACAAACTTGGCTGATCCATCACCCTAGGAGTTGAAAAGCACTGTTGTGTAGAAATAAAGCACAAAATTACAACACATGTAAAGCTGAGTTCCTTTTCATGGCCTAGAGAAATTTCTTAATGTTATAAGCCTTTGTTTCCTCACCCTTAATACAAGATAAAGCTATCTAATATGCAAGGGAGAATGAAGGGCCTTGCACAGTACTTCACATGTGGTAGATGCTGAACAAAAACTCTTTCAAGGCCAGGCTCTGTGGCTCACGCCTGTAATCCTAGCACTCTGGGAGGCCGAGGTGGGAGGATCGCTCAAGGTCAGGAGTTCGAGACCAGCCTGAGCAAGAGCGAGACTCCCGTCTCTACTAAAAATAGAAAGAAATGATTTGGACAGCTGAAAAAAATATATATATAGAAAAAATTAGCCGGGCATGGTGGGACATGCCTGTAGTCCCAGCTACTCAGGAGGCTGAGACAGTAGGATTGCTTGAGCCCAAGAGTTTGAGGTTGCTGTGAGATAGGCTGACACCACAGCACTCTAGCCCGGGCAACAGAGCGAGACTCTGTCTCAAAAACAAAACAAAACAAAACTCTTTCAATGCCCCTTCTCTGGTTGATTTTCTTGCAAACGCAGCCAGAAGATTTTGGGGGCAATTTTAAGCTTAATTTGAATATAATACAGTTTAAAAACAAAAATAATTAAACCTCCAGTGAAGGCTTGAATATTTTTTAAAACAAAGAATGTATAAACCCACATCAACAATGAGAACAGAAGTGCAGACGATAGCTGACAAACATTTTCAACAGATGGAAGAATAGTAACTGATTTAGTGGAATAGAAAAAGCTACAACCTAAAGTATCTGCAGGAGATGTCTCCAAGAAGCAAGCTAATTTGCTCCTGAGATAGAGTGGCATCACACCAGGTACCACAGAGGAGTAGAGACCAGAAGCTAAAACACAAGACTTGTTGACCACTGTATACGGAGCAGACAGTCCTCCAGTGTCCCTCACCATCACATTGGGCTGACAGCATCGCCCCACAGACTGACTGGCATACCCAAGCCCACCTCAGATAGGAGCCAGCAACTTTATTCTGAGGACAAGTAAAAAGGAAGAGGTTTGTAACTCAGGGACACCATGTACAGTAAAGAGCAAGATGAAACATGAGCTTGAATAGAAGTCTGTATGCAAATGATGAGAACTCCTGAGACTTCTTCCCGTTTCCCAAAATTCTTGTCGAGAGGCTATTTCTCCCAGAAAGAGAATTGAAAAACTCTCTTTCTGGAAAACTAAATGGCCTTAGAGAAAATATATAAATTTGTCTCTCTACATTGATAATTAGGGGTCCCTCAGTACAGTAAAGTGGTTCCCTGCAGCGAAGGCATGCCCCTCAAACGCTCAGTCGGCAACATTCCTCTCTGTAGTGCCTCAGTCTGCAATTTGAATGGAGAGCTGAGTGAGGATCACTAATAACGGAAGAAAGATACCAAAATGAAACAATCAGAAAAAATTCATACAGACAATAAGAGAATACAAGTCCTAAAAATAATAAAATATGTTGAAATTGAAAAACAAGAAAATGATGCTAAAAAAAGAAAAATGAGAAAACAATATTCAAAAGAAAAGAAAAAATCAGAAAAATGTCTTGAAAATTAAAATCATGACAGCAAAATATCATCCACAACAAGTAGGAATAACAAGTTTAGGAAATTGCCTGGAAATTAAAACAAAATAAGCTACATGTATACAAGAGAGAAATGTGAAGTCACTGAGAGTCAACATTAAGCCACAGAGAGTCAGTCAGGGAAGCCAACATTGAATTAATACTTCATAAATAAAAACCAGAAACAAACCAGAGATATTAGAAGAGTAAAAATATTGAAGAAACATAAAATCTCCCAGAGCTGAAGGTTACTAGTCTCTAGATGGAAAGGGCCAGAAAATCCGCCCCCCCAGGAAGACGAACACCAAGACTCATCCCTTTGAAATTTACAGTCATTCCTCAGAGATAAAGAGATGATCCTAAACGCTTCTAGAGTTAAATTAAACAGGAATCAGAATGTAATCATATTTCTTAACAGGCAACACTGAGTGCTAGAAGACCGTGTTTAAACCCAGCAAAACTATCTTTCAAAACTGAAGGCAAAATAATGGTGTTTTCAAACATGCAAAAGCTGAATGAATTCATTACTATCAAACCCACATTGCAAAAATCATTAAAGGAATTCCTTCAGTCAGAAGGAAATGATACTAGATGGAAATCTGGATCTATGAAAATAATGGAAAATACAGGAAATGTTAACTACATGAGTAAATATACAAGACTTAATCTTATTACTTAAATCTCTTTTAAAGATAATCAAATGTGTAAAAAAAAAACAGTGGGTTTTGTATGTAAGAGTAAAATACATGACAACAATAACACAAAGGCCGAAAGGAGAGAAACAGTCTTATACTATTGTAAGTTCCTTGTACTATACATAAAGTGGTATATTATCACTTGACAGTAGGCAGTGATGTACAATACTGCAAGCATTAAAATAACAAAAAAGGAGTTATAATTAATAAGCCAATAAAGGGGATTAAATAGAGCCAAAAAATAATCATAAAGAAGTAATAAAAAAAGGCAAAAGGGAACAAAGAACAGATGAGAGAACAGAAAACAAATAGTTAAAATCATAGCTTTAAATCTAACATATCAATAATTATACTAATAGTATAAATATCACCAATTAAAAGGGAAGATTATCACAATGGCTGAAAAAGGCAAGACCCAATATATACTGTCTATAGGAAATGCCCTTTAAAATCAATAAAATTCACAAATCTCTAACCAGACTGATCAGGAAAAAAGAAAAGTCATAAATTGCCAATATTAGAGATGAGAGAGGTGACATCACTATAAATTGTACAGATATTATAAGGATAACAATGTAATATTATTAATAACTTTAGGTCAGTAAATTTAAAAACTTAGATGAAATGGAAAAATTCTGTGAATGACACAAACTACCAAAGATCACTCAAGAAAAACTAGGTAATGTCAGTAGCTTTAAGTCTATTAAGAAAATTTAATTTGTAGTTAAAATTTTTTCCACAAAGACAGCTCCTTGTCTAGATGGGTTTGCTGGTAAAACAATGAACTTGAAGGCATATTTAAGGAACATCAAAGAAGAAATATACCAATTCTGCACAAATTGGAGCACTCATGGTACACACTCCATTATTTACCTACATTAAAACTGGCTGTAAGTTTATTTAAGTATTGACTGTGAAACGTAGCTTTGCAAAAGTCCTGCAAAGCTTTGGCAGAAATCAAAATCAGTGATTAATTTTTTTCTACTGTATTAAAATTAAATCAAATTGCTTTCAATGGTTAAATAAAGCGTTAACCTGACAATCTCTCTCATGAAATAAAGGAAAAGGAGGTGAGTGGGGAAAGGAGGCAAATGAGAAAGAGAAAGAAAACTAGAATAATAAAAGGAATGCCATTTGCTTCCCCTTTTGTACTGAGCTTCATCGAAGTAAAAAGGATGTGAAGTAAAACACGAGTTCATATTCCTCTCGTCCCCTAACCACTGTCTAGGAGTTGTCACCCGGAACTGTCACCGTCTGACAGAGAAGATCCCCAGCCACAAACTGAGAAGACTGGTCCTCAAACAGATGAGCCTCTGCTAGCGACCAACCAACCGTTTGCAGTCTTTGAAATGGCTTCAACTCCAATCACAATTTTAAGCTGGGAACTAATTACTAAAAAATTAAAAGTTAAAAGTAGTAATTACAGCTAGCATTAATTGAGTAGCTCTTATTTCTTCCACAGGAGTGTATTAAACACTTATTATGTGCTAGGCTTTGTTCTAAGTGCTAGATGAAAAAACCCTGCTGTAGTGGAGCTTTACATAACAACGGGAGGATTCCAGCAGTAAAAAATAAATCTATATAAAATATGTCAAGTGGTGGGAAGCGCCATGAGTCCTAAAGCAGTTCCAGTGGAGTTGTCCGATTGCATACAGGGTAATCAAGAGAGGCCTTTCTGACAAAGTGACATTGACTAGCCACTCGATGCTGACCAATCCCTGCCCAGGCACGCTTACTTCCATGTTAAAACTATCGTAAGACCAACGCTAGCTCTAAAAGCCCTATAAACTCCCTTCCCTAAGTCCCCCTTCTGAGAGATTGGTGATTCTCTGTCCAGGTGGGGCTCTCCCTTGCTCATCAAGTTCAATAAACCAGCTTTGTGTGACTTGCAAGTTTCCCTGGCAGTGTCTGTACAGGAGTTCTCACAATTGAGAGTTTTTAGCATACGGCAGTATGAAATGCAAAAAGCCTGGATGAGAGCACCTAAATATAAGTGCAGAAAAAAGAAAGTCAGAAGCCTAAGAAGTGAGTCCTGGGCAGTCCAGCATCTAGAAGTCCATCCCAAAGAGGAGAAGGAACCAACAAGGAAGATAGAAAAGGATTGGTCAGGGAGGTTGAAGGAGAAACAAGAGAGAGTATGCCCCAGAAGCTAAGCAGTTCCTAAATCATTTTCCTTAAAGAGGGATAGGCTGTAAAAATTGAACAAGAACAGATTTGAATACAAATGGATTGGCTGAATTGAGAGTAGACAAATTGTATTCAGAAGTCAATAAGAGGCACAAAATAAGTTAAGGGTGAAGAGGATGAGGATGATCCAAACAGACTTGACCCATAGTCCTCAGCACAGAGGAATGGTCTGAAGGAATTTATCCACATAGTTAATTCTAAATAAAGTGACAAAATGTCACAGCATATTGAAATAGTTCCTGAATCAAAAGAAGTTTGAGGCTGTGGTTCCCAACTCTCTCTTCCTACTCTCTTGATTAACTATTTTCTCAGCATCTGCACATTCCTCTTATTCTTCTTCAGCCTTGTTCATTTTTCTCTTTAATCAATCTCCCTTCTGCTCAGCATGATCTATTTCCATTCACTTTATGAAGCTGTCAATGACAGAATCGAATTTAAAATAGGCAGGCACAAAGCAAATGGACAAATGTAAAACCAAAAGGAAACTCATAAAAGACTCAAACCAGAAAGATCTCTTCATGCATACAGAGGACTTGTTCAGCGCAAATCTTTTTGCCACATATGAATAATAGAGATGAAAATCATATAATGTTAGAATTGGAAAGGACTTTGGAAACCACCTAGTTCAAAGACACATGAGCCATTTTAGAAGTGAAGACAATGAATTGCAGAAGAATTAACCAGTTTGCTTAAAGTCATTGAGCCAAATGGCAGCAGATCTGGAATAAGCCTGACTCGCTGCCTAATGCTTTTTTCTCTAAAATAGAATATATCATAAATATTAACTTCAAATAAAATAGACAATAGCATGCTATTTCCCCAGTCCTTGCAAATAAAATTAACTTTCTTATATAAACACAGAATGCATGTTAAATTATTTCAGTCTGCTTAATGTTTTGCCGTCAATATTTTCATCACAGTCCAGGGCTCCATTACTTTCCATTCCTGCCCATTCCTGGGGCAGGAAACATATCATGCTTATTTCAATATTTCCAGAATGTGAAAAGGATGTTGAATGAACACATATAATTGTTGTAAAATTCAAGCAAAAAACTCAAGAAATAAAAATATCAGATTAGTGTTCACCTATTAGCAAGATGTTTGAATTCAGTGGATTATACATCTTTTTGTTTGTTTGTTTGTTTGTTTGTTTTGTTTTGTTTTGTTTTTTTGCCTTGTGAAAATTTATTTTTTTTTATTTCAGCTTATTATGGGGGGACAAAAGTTTGGATTATACATCTTAATTTATTTTTCAGTCAAAGGCAAAAAGTTTTTTTTCCCAAGCCTGAAAAACTTTTTTCAGGTATAACTCCAGGTTAAAATTACATCCAAATCATAACAAATGTTATCTTAAATACTGTTGGAATGTGTATATTTTAAATAGACTTTTATAATGGAATGAGAAGATCTCCTCTTGCCATGCACTAACTTGGTAACATATCTTTAATATTTTCCCTTTTCTAAGTATCATTTCTTGGCTTGTCTTTGGGTATATGAATTTTTTCTGAATTTTCAAAACTTTGGAATCTTTATTAAAAGATTTCCATTATTTTACCTTTTATCAAATCTAGTTACCTTTCTATTTGACGTTTATAAGGCCATAAAAGGAGAAATTTCAGCCCTAATTTAAACATGAGATTAGTTAATAATGATTATAATATATCCTTTGTACACTAGATTGTTCTGAAAAGGATGTAAGGCGACTTTAAAAATACCATGAAATTACACAAATACTTTTAAAATACATAGTAAACATAATGAAACAAACAAACAAACAAACAAAAAACTTAAGATAGAGCCAAGAATAAAGTTAGTACCAAAAGTACGTGTAGTGAAATTACGTGGGCACACATGTGACTCTGAGATTTCTATATCAGCCAAAGAAAAGAAATAGATATGAGTAGTTACATAGTTCACAGTGACCATACAAAGAAAAACCACACAGCAGTTCAGTATAAGCACACACATTCCTACTACCAAGACCAGAGAAAAATTCCTTTCATGAGTTATCCTGAAGAGATTCTATGTAATATATGAGCAGTATCCTTAACATTCTTATAGTAAATAAAACCAGAAGCTTCATAAAGTTGCTCCTTTTGATATCTTTCAAGTACAAATTAAATATTAGGTAGGCACAAAGTAGAAGATAAAGATGGAGACAAATAAGTCACTTGAATTCTTCCCTTTCTTGAATCTCACACATGAACAGTTGCAAAATCTTACAAATTCCACTTTCATAATTTCTCTAAGTGCCGCTCTCCTAGTTTCATCCTCATTTCTCACCTGATTTATTTTGTAGCTTCCTAATTGTTCGCTCTACCCTTAGTTCTCACCTTCCCAATCCATCCATGTAGCTCCAAGGTAGATCTTGCCAAAGCATTGTTCTGGTTATGTCACTCTTTTTCTCAAAAAACCAATTTATATAGGACCAAAAAAGTTAAGTTTATTAGCTTGTTTATATAAGATACTTCATGGTCTATCTCTAACTCAGTAGTTGGGGTCTTAAACACCAACAGAGGCGATGGAGGGTACATAAATAAGTGGT
Source organism: Varecia variegata (assembly GCA_028533085.1). Classification (NCBI taxonomy): domain Eukaryota; kingdom Metazoa; phylum Chordata; class Mammalia; order Primates; family Lemuridae; genus Varecia; species Varecia variegata. The sequence goes on from CM052436.1 coordinate 81,952,194, forward strand.
TGGGGTAGAAAAAACAATGGAAACCAGAAGCCCCATCTGAAGAGGGTAGCAAGTTCTCAGCTGCAGCTGCTTGTTGCCACGGACCAATGTGGCCCTGACATCTCAAGAGAAGCCAAAAATCTGTATTTTTATATAAAATTTCTTGATTTTTAAATGTTGCTAACTAATTCAAAAGAAAAGTTGATATTTTTCAAACCAATGAAAATATGCCTTCAGATGGGATATGGCCTACGGAGCACCAGTAGGGATGTGTGTCCTTTCACTCTGTCCTTTCGTACTTGCAGTTGAACTACATCCTCTGCCTTCCCTCTTCCAAACCTTCCCTATACTACTCCTTCTGAATGCCCAGATTTGTACATAACCTTCAAAGGTTGATTCAAATACCAGTTCTACCAAGCTTTTCCTGAACCAGTTGAATGTTAACTATTTGTCCTCTAAAGTTCTGTAATATTTCAACTCTACACTCTTTTATGGCAGTAAACACTCTACTACGATCTATAATTATTTACATGTATGATTTTTCTCTCCAATTAAATAGCCATGAGTGTACAGGCCATGTTAAATTCAACTCTGAATACTCCATAGTAAACTACATAGTCTTTCACATAATGAATGTTCAAGTGTTTAAGAATTAATTACTGCAAAATTTTTTGTGGCAGAATAAAAATGTTGAGCTATACCCATTACGATCTAGAATTTTGTTTGCAATACTTAGAAGTCATGTGTTAGACAGATGGCTTTCTTTCCCCCTTCACAGTTTGTATACATATTTCAGATAGAGAACTCTCTAGCATAACATCAATTTCCTTAGCACTGAGTTCTTTATTTTCCCATGAAATGAAGGTTTGCACTCCTCAAGCACAGCCTTAAAATATCTTGACTCTGCATGTAATGTTTATATTGTTTTATAAACCAATTTTTAGGCCCGTGATATATCTGTACCATTTGTCTCCAAATACAATATCTTCAAATTGATGTAAGTTGACCTGAATATTTTCACAAACTGAGCAGTAACATCATTTCAAATTTATCCAGTAGCTATTTTAAAGTCCTGAATATTTTGCTAAATTAGGTTAGTTTATATTGAAATATACTTTTCAAAATATTTATATGTTTAAATTTAGAGATTATGAAAACAGATTTCTAAAAGCCACTTCTGTAACCTGGCCTCCCAGCAGCCCCACACAATGGTAATGTCAATCTTCACATTCACATATCAACTGTCCGTGTCACACACCCTATCTCTTGGGAGATGCAAAATATACTACCAATCGCAAGGGAACTTACTTGACCATAATTCAAACTTTGGAAACAAAGGCAGAAAAATTTTTTAAAAATCCAGCCTCTAGAATGATCCAGACATTAGACTCTCCTATCCGTCCAGCTAAAGAGTAGGAAGGGCAGAGTTGCCTGAATGTGATATGAGAAACCAGGGATTTGAGCACAGATGAAATGTCATAAGACTTAAGAAGACTTTGGTTGATATTTAAATTTGAGTAGCTGAAGTTCAAACTGGCATTTTCACAATTTAAGCTGCATATTTAAGAAGAATAAGAAAGAAAAAGCCAAGTGCTGAAAATTGAAATCACTCATGAACAGTCATTCTATTTGAAAAATTAGAGACTTGTCAAAGAACAGCCATAACATTTACAAAAATGTAGGGACAGAACAAATTAAATGACAAAACCCGTGAGAAGTTTTTTTGGTCCTTTTTACTTAGTGGAATAGACATACAAATGTGCTGTCGTGTACTTTTCAAGTTTAAGACTTGCTTGAAGAATTTTAACTCTAAATCCAAATTTCTGTGTGAAAAAGTTAATGGGAACTCCGATATAACAGGCTTGTACAGTCTTTGCAAATAAATAACAACAATAGCATTTATAATCTGTTGATAATTTTATATTTCCAACCCTTTCTACCTGCATTTACTCTCTCTGTAGAACTCTAAGTGCCTGGCATCCTAACTATCTCACAGGTAGTCAGCTGCCAGATCACAAGATAATGGGAAGATATTACAAGCAAAAGTTCATAAAATACATGCATATATATATATATATATATATATATATACACATACACACATACACACACACATACATATATTTTTATAAATATGTTTAAACCGGATAAACACAAATCCATTTTAAAGCTGACATTTAACCACTAACACTGATAGAATTTTAATTGTCTTCATTTATAATCTCTTTCTAATAAATATAATATGAAACATTAGAGGTTAAAATGATGTTGGTGTCAAAAATAAAGTAATCAAGTGGTGAATAAAAACAACTTTGTGATGAGTTTCTCCTGTGAAGTAATAAAAGCCTGTGCAATGGGAGGCTAAAACCTTGGAAAGAAAATGTCAAGTTGAGAAATGCTTTGACATAAAGATAATGCACAAATAAAAGGAAAGAATACTTGGGGAGAGGAAACAATTGAAAGAAAAAAAAATTTATGTGTAATATAGAAGCTTCTGTACACATTTAAGGCATAATGGGGCTGGTAAAGGTTTCAGAAAATGATGAAACATTTTATAGAGAAAAAAATAAAACCTCACTGAAAAGTCACCATTCAGAATGCCAGATTCAAACGAGCTTCAAACTTTTATGTTACATGGAATTTTGTATTAAATTTTCAATCTATGGTGTGCTAGGCAGAATAGTGTGCCCCCCAGAGATGGCCACGTTCTATTAATAATTCCTAGAACCAGTGAATATGCTACTTTACATGACAAAAGGAATTTTGCAGCTGTGATTAAATTAAGGATCTTGATATAGAAAGATTATTCTGGATTATCTGAGTGGACTCAGTCTAATCACATGGGTGTTTAAAAGCAGAGACATTTTAACAGCTGAGGTCAATGGAGATGTGACCACAGAAGAATGAGATAATATAACACTGTTGGGTTTTTTTTCTATTTCAAAATATTAAGGGCATACAAATATTTTTGTTACATGGATAGATTTTATAATGTTTAAGTCAGGGCTATTAGTGTGCCCATGACTGGAATAGTGTTCATTGTACCTGTTAGGTAGGTTTTCACCCCTCCCTACCTTGTTAATTTCCGATGACTTTTACTTCTCTGTGTGCCCATAGTAACACTGCTGGTTCTGAAGATGGAGTAAGGGAACCAGGAGCCATGGAACATGGGTGGCCTCTAGAAGCTCGAAAGGCAAGGAAACCAGCTACCCCAGAACCCCTAGAAAGGAACCTAGTCCTGCAAACACCTTGGTCTTACTCCATTAAAACCTACATCAGACTTCTAGCCTACAGAACTATAAGGGAATAAATTTGTGGGTTTTTTTTTTTTTTTTTTGAGACAGAGTCCCACTCTGTTGCCCGGGCTAGAGTGAGTGCTGTGGTGTCCTCCTAGCTCACAGCAACCTCAAACTCCTGGGATCAAGCAATCCTACTGCCTCAGCCTCCCAAGTAGCTGGGACTACAGGCATGCACCGCCATGCCCGGTTAATTTTTTTCTATATATTTTTAGTTGGCCAGATAATTTCTTTCTATTTTTAGTAGAGACAGGGTCTCACTCTTGCTCAGGCTGGTCTCGAACTCCTGAGCTCAAATGATCCACCCTCCTCGGCCTCCCAAGTGCTAGGATTACAGGCGTGAGCACCGCGCCCAGCCAAATTTGTGTTCTTTTAAGTCACTATATTTGTGGTAATGTGTTATAGCAAAAAAAGAAAATTAACACACACAGTAAATTGCAAAACATGTATTTTTAAATCATGTATTTTAAAAATTTACATTAAAAAAACAAGCAAAAAGAATTTTTAAATTGCTGTCTCAATTATATAGTAGGGTGACCTGTAATATTGCATATAAAATATGGGATAACAAAATACACTTTTGGAAATATCTAAAGAAACTTAAACATCCTTGGAAAAGCATCCTGGCTGCCTCTCTCCTCTCTGATGAAGAGCCCAGAAAAAATGCTTTACTATGAAAAACCTGCTTGAATTTTATCTTATGATTAAGATACAAAATATGACAATGTCAACCCTTACATAAAGCCTCCATGTGTCCAATTTAATTTTTAATTAAATGCAAACTCCATACCAGAGCCCATGAGGTCCTATATGATCCGATCCCTATGATCACAGTTTCTATTCCTCTCCCCCTTCTCACTAAGCCCCAGCTACACTGGCATTTGTCTTATGTTAAAACATGAAAATTTTATTTCCACTCCACTCTGGGGACTTTGCACAGTTGTTTTCCTACCCAGAATGTGTGGAAAAGCATTACATGGGTATCAGCACTAGAGACTCAGCACTCAGAGAAACAGGTGTGGCAGTAATAGAAAGGTCCAGAAAGAAACATGCATAATCATCAGAACTGCTCAAATACAATCGAAAGTACACAGATCCCAGAACTCCAACCCAACCTGATGGATTAACTCTGTACATGTCCCAGAGTTATATTTTTAAATATGCTCAGGGAAAGTAGACAATAAGCACCGTCTCCCTCTTGAGATAGGAGCAATATGGGGCACATTAAGTCAAGCTCAGCAAAGACAATTGCACTGTAGGATGATGCGATACCGTTCTTCACACCTAACTCTCAGGGTGGTATAAGTAATATTAATTATTAAATGTAATGACATATTTGAGAAACCTTATAGTATAGCGGTTAGGAGCACAGACTCTGAAACCAGATACCTGGGTTCATAATCCCAGCTCTGCAACTTATTAGCTGCTACACTTGGACAAGTCATTTAATCCTGCTGAGCCTCACCACCCTGATCTGTAAACTGACAAGAGACAAAGCTACCATACAGAGCTGTGAGGATTCTATTATTAATACACATAAAATACTAAGAACAGTGCTTGGCCAACAGTAAATGCTCACTAAATGTTGGCCATGATTTGTAAAAGACACAATTCTGGTCAGTCAGCCACTCTTTTATTGAGTATTGCTATGATCTGAATGTGTCCTTCAAAGTTCATGTGTTGTAAACTTAATCCCCAATACAATAGTATCGGGAGGTGGGGCCTAGTAAGGGGTGATTAGGTCATGAGGGCTCTGCCCCCATGAATGGGTTAATATTGTTATCTTGAGAGCGGGTTTGTTATTGCTAGAGTGGGTTTATTGTAAATGTGAGCTCAGCCTCCTCTCGCTGTCCTCACTTGCCTTTCTACCTTCTGCCATGGATGATGCAGCATGAAGTCCCTTACCAGATAATGGCACCATGCTCTTGGACTACCCAGCCCCCAGAACTGTGAGCCAAACAAATTTCAGTTCATTATAAATTACCCAGTCTGTGGAGTTCTGTTATAGCAACATAAAACAGACTAAGACAGGCATATGTAGTTTTTGCCAGTGTTTGAAAAATGCTCCCTAGATATCTAAACATACCAATTTTTCACCTTTCAAAGCTGCTCCATGAAATAAAATAAAAATTTCTAGGTTCTTTCCATTGACTTCCAAACTGTTTGATCAATGACTGGTATTAAACATGCAGACCATAAAAATCTTTACAATTGTTTAAAATGGTAACTGTTTCTTTGCTGATATGTACTGGATTATCTAAAGCTGCAGGAAAATGGGGATATAAAATATCAATACAAACTTCCTTTTTATTCTCTCAGGCTCTTTGTTGATTTCTCCTTTCTGCTCGTGGCTAAACTAAAAGGGCATAGATCACTGCAGAAACTGCTATCTATAAAAAGAAAAAGCAATAATACTTATTCCAAAATAACTAAATTGAAATAGGATTTTACCACTCAGTGTTAGACCCTAAATTCAGCAATGAATCAGTACTAATCGTTTAGCTTTTGCCAATCTTTAAGGATATGAAGATAAATGAACATTTGAGCCTGGAGTTTGGAGAAGGAGGGTGTTCATCTTCACCAAATAGATGGTGGCATTCAACTACTCTAGTCACGGAATTAGGGAGACCTGAAGACCAAGGGCTTGGAAATTCCACTCGTCTCTTTGTTCCCATGGGATTTGGCTAAGGGATAGATATGCCCTTTGATGCTGGGCACTAAGATAGGAAAACTATAGAGAAATGACAAAGTTACACAACTAAACAGAAATAGGTATGGAAAGAAAATGCCTGTGCACTGTCTGGGTCTTATCTCTCTTTCTCCATTCCAGGAATGAAAAGGACCCAGCAGTTTGTGTATGTGTGCGTGTGTGTGTGTGTGTGTGTGTGTGTGTGTGTATGGCCAGAGAGCATGAATAATGGAGGTACTCAACCCCACAAGAAGGTGAAAGAATCAGAAGCATTGGCTGTAGTGTGGAAGCATAAGGAACAAGGGCAGTGAGACATCCCTAAAGGACCTAATGAATAGAGTGACCAAAAGAGTCAACTTCCAAGACACTAGTGGTAAGATATGGTCTGTCCCAAAAATTAAGCCAAGATTTAGACTAGCACACCCAGCCCAAATCTCAGTGAGGATAGGACTCTCACTATAGATATCACTTGTGCTGTAGGAGAATGAGGAAGAAGGCTCAGAGAGAGGGAGAGAAGAGGAGAAGGGAGGAGAGGGACAAGGAGGGCAAAGATAGAGGAGAAAGATAGAGACCTTTCAACTGAACAGTGTTAGGAACCAAACAGTGACTGAACCACCTATACCCTAATTGGACTACAAAAACATACTTGAACCTGACACACCTAAGAACAATTAAGTTTTAAACTGCAAGTCATTGGAATATGTAGAAATGAAAAATTTAAATTATCTACTGATAAGCAGTAATGAAGACTGAAAAAGGAAAATAAGTTATTAGAAAAAAATAGAATTCTATTTTGCACATGTGATAAATTTCATACATATTAGACCATTAAATTCCAAGGTTTTTTCCCCAAAACAAACTTATTTTCCAAACAGCAGGGCAAAATTTGAGGGAAATTCGCATGTGTTATTTTCAATTAGCTAAAATTTAACCATCAGTGTTTTCCCCATGAAGTAAGTACCTTCTGCCTTATAACCTTGGTCAAGTCATGGTTCCAATTTTCTCATATGTAAAATTAGGAAGGTGAACTAATGGTCTAAATTCTCTTCCAACTCAGTAATTTAATGACAAGGTAGAAAGCTCCTCTCCCGTCTTCATTTAGAATCAACTGCATAATTAGGACACTTAAGAAATACGGGCATAGCTTTCCTCAGGGGAATTTATCCCAGGTTCAAAAGTGTCCAAACACTTTAATATTTTACTTAGAGGTGTTTGTGAAATAATTATTTCATAAGTTGATGTAGGTTTTCCTACTAATCTGGATCTTTCTTTGATCCAGGATTAATTCATAAATCATACAAGGATAAATGAGCTCTCACCAATGGGACTCTTTAATAAAAGAATTAAACTGTAGCATGTCATTAAGCAGCTTCTTTGACTGAATGGAACGTTAAAGCAAGTTTTATACCTTACATAGTACTTTCCTCCTAGAAGTTAAAGTTTCCCTATGGAAAGATAAAAGGTGTTATTTATTTTGCTTAATAAAGACTTTCTAGAATAGTAGCATTCCAGTATTAGCAAATTTGAAAACTCTATAAATCCCCAGAGATGCTCCTTTATAAGTCTTTTAAACCAGAAGATTCTAAGTCTCTTTTAAATCTCACAGAATGTGATTCCTGATGATTTACTATAAATCCCAATGCAGCCGGGAACTGTTAATGCATTTTGTTTGATAAGAATTTCTTATGAATGCACAGCTATCATGTTTTCCAATATATGATTCTGTTCACATCTGCTATAGGGTTCAGAGGAGTGGCAGGCATTGGCAATATCGTAAAGTGTTCTTGAAGCAATAGAAAAGCAACAAAAAAAAGAAGTCATAATTTTCTATGGGGATAATTTCTATGCCACACTGACACTTTTAAATGTTTTCAATAGTGTTGATTTATTGGTAAGCTTAGAAAGGTAGTGCTTAGAACCAGCTTTCCCCATAAAATCTCAGTGACAGAGAATAACTTTTACATCTTTCAAACTGTCCATTGTGAAAGATTTTTTCATTACGATGAAGGTGCTTAGAGGTTTTTGATTTAATGTAGAATGATAACTCCCTTGAGTCTCAGACTTCTGGAAAGAACAAACAATGAAACGTAACCATCCCTTGAGTGAGTTCAATAATGGAATACGTTTGACTATCCATGGCAACAAAGTACTTTCCTGACTTGCTTGAGCTCTGTAATGTGAAATTCTGGTTCTCACAAATTAAAATTTATTTATAAATATATTGACTTGACCTTGTGTTTTCAAAACAAGAGAAGCTGTAGTTCCTCTCTATTTATCATTGTTATTGTGGTTAATTCTGGCAGTTTCCTCTTTAACTCTTTGAGTGAGAAAACACAAGGCAGCCCTAGAAGCTTAACATTCCGCAAGATACTTTGATAAGCTAACTTTGGGGTGCTCATCATGTTTTAAAACATGAAAGTGGAAAGGTAAGATAATATACCAGGGAGGGATTCCAGAGTATCTTAGAGACAGTTGTTTTAATAACATATTTTTTTACAGTTAAACTGGGGAGTTGCTCAAATACAATTAAAATAAGGGGAGTTCCTTTAAAAATGCCAATTTGTAATTATTTTTCTACCACTTTTGCATTCCTGTTTAAGACAACCTTCCAGGCCCCTTTGTCTGAGCACCCAAGTTCACAGCCCCTACAGAGTAGGAAGTAAACCTGGCATGGAGTGACCAGCTGTCCTTGTCTGTCCTGGACTGAGGGGTTTTCTGGGATGCCAGACTTTCAGTGCTAAAACCAGGAAGGAAAACTAAATGAGCTGGTCACCCTATAGAGATTTCCCAACTTTAGGGTAACTCAGATTTACCTGGAAGGCTTGTTAAAGCTCAGATTTCTGGGCCCCAACTCCATAATCCTTTGTTCAGAAGACCTGAGATAGGCCTCAAGAATTTGCATTTCTAACAAATTCCCAGGTGATACTGATGCTGCTTGTCCAAAAGCCACACTTCGAGAAGCCACCACCATAGCCCAGCATTCTCCCAGCCTTAATCAGCTCAAGGGTGCCTAGTTGATCCAAACTGATCTTATTAGAATGTCTCTCATCAGAATTTGACATTGAAGTGTTCTACATTTGACACCAGATATGTGGAGAAAAGGAGATGTGGAAGGATTATTTTGGTACCCAATATATTTCCAGTTTCTGATTTCAGATCTTTGATGAGGCTTAGCCGCTGTACTTGTGTTCTCTGGTTCCATGAGTTCCTTCATTGCCTACTGATAAATCACTGTTTTTGACTTCAGCTGCTTTGAGTGTCTTGTGTTACATGAACCACTGTAGCCCTGATTAAAACCAAAATGTTCCAAACAATGGTATATAACAAACAGGGAAAGAAAATTCTAAGCCCAGTAAAATACTACATTGGCTCTGAGCAACTTTAGTCTCATCTGTAACTTTTTAAACTGTCATAAAAACTATTCTAATCATTCATATTATGACAGAGCTTTAAAATTTGGTGCATGTCTTATATAAATGCCTCAACTAAATAAGGAAATGGTTCTAAGGAGAGAAGAGAAGGAAAAGGAAAAATTACCAACTCAGTTTAATTAAGGATGTCCAAAGAGAGAATTTTATCACAATGCCTGGGCCCTCTGAAATCTCATGAGACTTAGAATTTTTGAGGAAATGATGAATTAGACTAAATTGATTTGCATTCCATGGAATTTTACAGGCAAATCCCACAGAGAAAATTGAGAATGTTATGTCTTAATAATTGGAAATGGAAACATGTTTTAAAGACTATTGAAGAGAAGCATAGAAGCACAGAGTCTATTACAGCCTGGGTCCTTACCCTACATCTCTTTAAAAACACAACAAAATTACCATTCTGTTTTTAAAGACCTTTAAGGAAGATGATTTTTTAAAATCTCCCCCAATTAAGTTTTTCTAATACTTAGAATTCACTGCCTGGAAAATGTCTTTATGACTTTTAAAAATCTCTTATACTCTATTTCAGTTTGTTTCTTTTAACCTAGGGAACAACTGATCAAGAGTAACAGAAACATGTTGCTGAAGGCCATTGTTAATTTTGCTTTTTTTCATATTCCTTTTGATCCTATACTATTGCAATCCTCTGAAACTATGTCAGATATTGTGTTTGTTACTTATTCTGAAGCTACCAGTTTCTGAATTTCTTGGTTCATTAAATACCACTCAATGATCTATTCTCCTAAAATACAATATTTACTCTTATGGGTCTCTACTTACGTTGTCTCCTTTGCATATTCAATATCATTCCAAAATGCTTCTCCTTGAGTGCGACCACTGTGCTCATCCCTTTTAAACTATCCTGCTATTAACCACATTTTCATGGGTTATACCCACTGGGTGATTTTGAATCCCTATTCTTGCATCCAACAGACTGCCTACCATCTTCTCATTCTCACTCCTGAGTCATTGAAAACCCTAACAATATGGTTTCTTTCCCATCTTTCAGGTAAATATATTATAATTTTCAAAAGTTCTGGGCTTAGAATTGGTCCCTAAAATTTGATTTGTGACCTACACACAGCTCAGGAGGTCAGGGCTTACAGATAAAAATATATAAATACAATCTTTGTTATCAGATGCACTTACAGTGTAGAGAATGATTACACAGCTGCACCATTTCACCCTTTTAGTAGTATTTATCAGATAAATACTCTTCCAGTTTCATTACATCCTCGTTAGTACGTGTGTTATCTCCTTGCTGCCAAATCAAGAGTAAAGGTTCTTTTTGTTTTATGATCCCTGTGGGCAAATGTCATTCTTGGCTGAACACATCGAGTGCCCATAAGGTTCTAATAGTTGAAGTGCTTAAAACACCTGCCATCCATCAAGGCTTATGATGTGGTTACCATAGCTACCAAAACCCCATGCATTCCTGATCACATAGGATCCCTTCTGTAAGAGAGAGAGAAAAAGAAAGAGAGAGAGATGTCTGCCTGAGAATTATTCACAAAAATTCAGGTCCAATTAAACAATTAAAATCAGGCAAGAAATGATTCAAAATATAAGTAAAGCACAACAGTAAACACAGGGCCACCAAGATGAGCTGAGGCCAAATCAAGACCATACTGGCTTAAAATCCATGGACAGAAGTGAGTCCATGTCACTTTTCCTTAATGCTGCATCATGTCAGCAGATGGCAAGATGTACAATTTTCAAGACTTCTTTGGAGATCACCTTTGAAAAAAGTACCAGAGTATATAACTTTTAATCAAAGTTTCTGTGAAAGCCTTTTTTCTTCCCCCCAAAAGGAAGTTTGCTTTTAAATAACAATACTAGAGTTGTATTTTATACCAAACCTTTTATCCAAGAGTCACATAATACTATATAAATGTATTAATCCTCACAACCTTCCCATACAGCACAGGGGTAGCAAACTCCCCAGATGTGCCTATTGAATTTTTAGAAAGCAGTTTAAGTTCAATCAATAGTCTATTCAGAAAGCAAGGTTAAAAAGGTAGGCCTTGCACTGTGTCTTAATAATCAAAGTCCACTAGGAATTTATTAGGCTATGACAAAAAGAAAAGAAAAAAAACTTAAGCTTTTATACATTGCCTATAAGGCTTATATTGAATGCTACCTTCTATTCTTTCAATAGCATTGGGAGATAGAGAGTAATTTAATATTACTAACTTCAGCCTGTTTCCATGTGAGTTTGCAAATAGAAACTGAACATTACCTGACTCCAAAATAACCCTCCAGTAGCAAATTAGAAAGAATATGATTTCACAACACTATTTCTTTAAAAACAAAAATTTATGATACTTTCTGTTGAAATATTAGAAATATCAAATATTCAGATTCATATTTGGGCAATATGTCTCAGGAATCTTTATTTTTTTTTTACAGATGTTAAAAACTTTTATTTTTTTTATTTTTTTTTTATTTCAGCTTATTATGGGGGTACAAAAGTTCTGGTTAGATATATTGCCCATCTCCCTCCCATTCCCCCGAGTCTGAGCATCAAGGCTCAGGAATCTTTAAAATGTTTATACTCCTTGCCCCAGTAATTCTACATCTGGCGATTATTTATACTTTAGGAATAAATGCAAAATTCAAAGAAAGATTTATGACACACTTTACAGCATTAGATATAAGCAGCCAATAGGAAATATTTAAAATACTTAACTAAATGAAAAGATTAAATATTATCAATCCAGTCAGGTGTTCATTTACACTTACTATACATCACCTATGTTCCAGGCACAAGAAATACAAAGACAAATAAGACATATTCCGATAAACATGATCCTTGCCTCATAGCAGGTTATAGTCCAATACAGAAAGAACAATGTGTAAATACATACCATTGTAAATGTCCTGAAAAGGGGTGTCCACAGTAACATGGAGAGTCTCAAGGGAGAGAGGTTTTACTTTACAATAGGGAGATGAATTTTAGGAAAATTTTTCTGAGGTTGACCTTTAACTCTTGAAATGTGAGTACTGGTTGGCAAACAGATTGAAGATCACTGGCATTAGTGAAAAGGAGGGACAGAGTAGTGGGAGGCAGGAGGGCTCAGGTGAACAATATCACAGGACTGAGTTAAGGTAGTAGCTTTGGAGAGGAGAGGAGGGGCAGACGTGGCAGTGTGAAGGTGGTTCCCTTTCAGAATTTTTCAACTCCCTGAATGGAGGGGATGAGATGGATGGAATGAAGGAGCAAATGGAATTCTCAAAATTCCAATTTTGGAACTAGGAGGATGAAAAAGGGAATCCAAGAGAAACAAAGAGAGAAGAGAGAGTAGTAGCATTTACACATGAAGAGTTGGAATTGTCTGAGGAGCATCTAAGTGATCATAGACAATGGAAAGTTGGGTCTGAAATTTTTACTTAAGAGTAATGGACACATGGCTTGTGGTAGCTGTCACTGGAGAGGATGAGATTGTGGAGATGGAAAAGAAGAGCAAGGATAGAGCATGAGGGCACACCAGCACAGCAGCGGACAGGTAAGGAAAGTGTAGCTCTCCAAAAAAATAATCTTACACAGAGAGGTCAAGATAAGATTACAAGGAAACGAGTGGATTGAGTAACCCAGCTGTCAATGGTGCCAATTTCCAGAGCAGGCATAAACCAATGGAGACCAAAGTCTGAGTAGAATGGTTTTTAAAGTGAAAGACAGGTTGACTCCCAGAAGCAGAAAAATCAATAATTAGAATGGGACATATGATTAGAAAATATATTTAAAATGGGAGAAACTCCTACATACTTTCAGATGATAGAGATTGAAGTGATTACAAGGAAAAGATTAAAAGTCTAAGAGAGAAAAGGGAAGACATGCTGAAATGAGGCAGGCTTTCACAAGCTTTTAACAAATGGCATCTTTTTGTGGGGACAAATGATTTAAGTGACTCTTCAAAGAATTTTTAATAAGACTATAAGATATTTGATGTAAGTTAAGTGAGAAAGAGAAAGATAAAATTGAATGTATGTTAGTAAAGTAAAACTATTTGCTAAAGAAAAGATTGAAATGAAGAATACAAAAAGGTTAATGGTGGATGATTTTGAGGAATACAATTTTTATCTAATGCTTTCCATTTTGATCAAATTTTTCAAAATAAGCATAAATTAATTTTTTTTGAATCCTTGTAACTCATTAATGAGAAGAAAACCCAATTAAAAATAGGCAAAAGGTAAGAATAGACAATTCACAGAAAGATATATGAATGGCCAATAGACACAAGAAAAGTTATCAGAAAAAAAGTTACTTAGCAATCACAGAAATACAAAATAAACCCACAAGGAGATGCCACTGCAAAC
>CM052436.1:81966405-81994121 GCA_028533085.1 Varecia variegata
TCATCTATAGTGACAGAAAGCAGATTGGTGGTTGCCTGGGGCTAAGGGCAGGAGGAGACTTACAGCAAAGAAGCCTGAAGGACCCTGCCCAGGTACAGAAATGTTGATAATGATGATGATTACAAGGGTGTTCATTTGTCAAACTCATCAAACTGTATGCTTAAAACACGTGCTTTTGTTGCATATAAATAAATTATACAAAAAAAAAAAAAATTTTTAAAGGTCGGGTGCGGTGGCTCACATCTGTAATCCTAGCACTCTGGGAGGCCCAGGCGGGTGGATCGCTTGAGATCAGGAGTTGGAGACCAGCCTGAGCAAGAGCAAGACCCCGTCTCTACTAAAAATAGAAAGAAATTATCTGAACAACTAAAAATATATATAGAAGAAAATTAGCCGGGCATGGTGGCGCATGCCTGTAGTCCCAGCTACTCAGGAGGCTGAGGCAGAAGGATTGCTTAAGCCCAGGAGTTTGAGGTTGCTGTGAGCTAGGCTGACACCACGGCACTCACTCTAGCCCGGGCAACAAAGCGAGATTCTGTCTCAAAAAAAAAAAAAAAAATTGAAAAGTTTTAAAAAGAACTTTAAGGTTTTTAAAAAGAAAGTTGAAAAAGAAGGGAGAAAAGTTAGAATAAGAAAGAAAGGAAAAGAAAGATGAAAGAAGGGATGAAGGAAGGAAAGTTTTACCTAAATTTAAACCTGAGAATCACCAAAAAACACCACAACACACAGAATCAGGCACAGGACCCAGATTATTGTAGATGATAGATTTTAGAGATACATTGCTTTATAATATTTTACATATAAAAGTGTTATTTATGTTTGACCTCCATAAATGTAAAAAAGGATTTTTAAAAATGTCTAAAAGAGATGCTGTATTGTCACAATTGTGATCCTTAATAACTCAGAAATGTTTACCTTTTATTCAGGATGATATTATATAGTATGAATGAAAACTCCACACTCTGGAAAGAATAATCAGAACTTCCATCATTGAAAAACAAAAATTTGGACAATGTGATATTTACAGAATGAAGATATTGTAAGTTTAACATGCAGATAAGTTTAAGTATAAAGTCTATCTGAAATAAAATGTAATACTCATGAATAAAATAAATAATAAAACTATCTTGCATTTGGGCATTTGTTCTACTTATACACTTTTTAAAAATCTGCCAATACATCCATACAGTTGACATTTTGCAAACCAAGAAAATCAGAAGCTATTGATCCAGTGATATCATTACATATTGATCAGCATATACTATGCCAGTGATTTCTTTCTTTCTTTTTTTTTAAGGTCTTTTGACAAGAAACATGGCCACACCAAGTAGTCATTCCCCTGAAGGCTCTCCTGTTGAGCCTATAAATAGAAAAAGCATTGCCAGCAAAATGCAGCTGAAACAAGGTTTCTTTATATGTGGTAAAGTCAACTGCAGCTCCATTACACTACTGGGTTATAAAAATATATTTCATTTTTATTATTTAGCACTGCAGCACAATGGGAACTTGGAACTACAATCAACATCATTTAATTTTCCTTGAGAACATTTAAAATTGGAATAGGAAAATCACATTCAACTTAATATTTCACCATTTGCTTGGACTGTTTTCATTTTTCCTTTAGGGAAGAAAAAAAGAAAAGTTATATATTCAAATAATTGCAGCAATATCTTTAAAACTGAAATCACTGAAACAAAGCTGTTTATTGTTCTGTTCAATATGTTAAGTCTGTGCAGCTTTCTTGATATACAGGGGCATGCTTTTTTCTATTAAGTGCTAGACTTGAATATACATTTCTAATCAATTTGGACATGTACTAGGTCCTAAGTGGGAAAAATACAGAAAAAAATATGCATATATTTACTGTATGACTACTATAGGTGAGAAAAGCTGAGGTTGAAACTGAATTAATTATAATAGAATATATTTGCTTTAAAACATAAAGCCAAGAGAACATTTTGTTTACAACCGAATACTACTTAAATTTATCTTACTATTTAAAGAAATACTCTGTAAAAAATGCCCTGACCTACTCCATTTTAATAAATATTACAGTACAAATTTATTAGGAATTTCAATTCCACAGTGGAGAGGCTCTGAGCTTCTTCAAATTGACTTTAAGAGATATAAGAAAATCCTCCTCTTGGGACCTGGACAAGATTTCAACTCACAGTGGAAAGGGCTATAACTAAATGAATAATAAAATCTGTTGAATCCAGTACCCTATGTAATATTGCTTAATATAAAAAGTGGTTTTTCTATGCAATCAATAAAAAACATAAATCCTTTCCACTTGAGTGCCAAAAGTTTGCCCACATCCAGAAAGTGAAAAGAAATTTACATCTTAATAATTAAATTGACTTTTATGCTCCAAAAAATAATATACTAGGTTTGTAATATAGAAAAGAATTCTAGATTTGATTATTTGGAATATGCCTTGAAGGGGAAGAGAAGCAGCAGCTAGTATAAATAAATGAACAGGCCACTAATTGTCTTTTCTTACTTAAATAAATGCCTGATATTGTAGCCAAATAAATTTTTTTGGAAGCATGGTTAAGCTAGACACCACCAAAATTTTTTTCTAAAGTAAATTTTCTTAGCAAATCAAAATAATGTTTAAAGTTTTATTTTTCAGAAAATGTTCTAATTTAAATATCTCTGATGATAAGAGTATCAGGCACATTTTAGATAATAGAATATCTTCTCTCTCTGATTTCTCATCTTCTAAAACTAGCCAAATTAATTCTCAATAAATCTCTCTATATCTAAAAGTCTCATGCTTTTATTTGTCCTTTAACATCATGTTGATGTCTACCTTAATATATCATTTTTTGAATGACTTTCTTTCCTTCAACTTCATCTTTTCAACTACAACCACAATTAAGAACCAAACTAAATATATTTTCCTTCCATAAAGTTTCTCTCAATAACTCAAGGCAACATTTATTCTCCCCTCTGCTGACATCCTCCCCCAATTTTCCTTTGTATCAAACACATTGGGAAAAATACTATACTTCTTATACTCTTGTCTAATTAAAACATGTAAAAACTTTGTGTCTTTCTAAGATTATCAGTTTTTTGAAAACAAGGTCTCTCTTATGTATGTCTTTTATAGATGCACAATGTTTTGATGCTCCCTTTTGCAAATGGAAGCAGTAAAAATTAAATGATTATAATTTATTTTAAAATAAAATTTGCTTTATTTTTTATTTTAAAGGAAGCACATATTCCTTGTAAGAGATTCAGGAAACTTTTAAAGTATAAAGAAGGAAAACAACCTGTAATCTTACCATACTGAGTGAGCTACATTTTAAAAAATTAAGTGTTTATCTTTTCAAACTTCTTTCTATGTATATATATTTTTAATGTGACAGTATTACGTTGCTGCCTTGTAAGGCTTTTTTTTTTTCACTCGATAATAGGTCAGGGACAAGAACACAGATCCATGTCATAGTACTTCATTGCATAGATACGTTATTTAATGAGTCCCTTCTTGGTGGATAAATAGGTTGTTTCCTATTTTAGAAAACAAACTTTCTGTGGGACTTTTACACATATCTCTACTTGTTTCCTTATCCTTAGGATAAACTCCCAAAAGTAAGCACTAAATATAATAATCAAATGTCTCAATACAGTACTTGGTGCATAGTAAGTGCCTAGTAAAGATTAGCTGGAGTCCCACAGCTGAATTACTGGATCCAAGCAATTGTAATTGCTTTTAATGACCATCTATAAAGTTGAATCAATTCATATACACCATCTGTGTATATGACTATATAAAGACTCTATTTCCTCACAACTCTGCCAACCTTTTTAATGCTTGATAATAGTGGTAAAAATTACCACTGCTCACCAATATTTCTAATTCTCCTCTCCTTCCATGTACAGGGAGGATGACACTCTGCATTCTCTTGAAGTTAGCTGTAGCCAGGTGATTTGCTTTGGCCAATAAGCGTGAGTAGAAATGACTTCATCATTCCAGACACAAGCATTTCAATGCTGGTGCACAATTCTGCTTTGCCTCTCTTCCCCCACAACACTCTTTAAGGAAGTCGCATCTTCCAGATGATGCTTCTACAAGACGATGGATTCATTAAGTTGCAGCATCGAGAGGAGTTATCCCTAAAGTTTTCCAAACCTGCAGAGGACTTACACCTAAGCAAAAAAAAAAAAAAAAAAAAAATTGTTGTGCTAAACCTCTAAAATTCAAGGGTTTTCTATTACCCCAACATAATCTAGCATATCCTAACCAACAGAGTTTTCTAGAAGGTGAAATATTTTTGCCATTTGATTTCTTTAGTTACTAATAATGTTACACATTCTTTCATATCATTTGTTTTCTATCTGCTGACAAAATTCTTTTTTTGTATTAAAAAATTTGTTATAAATGGCTTATTTTAATTGAAAATATTATGGAGATAATTACAGATTTGCCTGCAGACCTAAGAAACTATACAGAAAAATCTCTTGCACCATTTCTCCATTTTCCCCCAGTGGCAGCATCTTTAAATATTAATATACCACAGCTAGAATTTTGAAATTGATATAATCCTCCAACCTTATTCAGTTTCCTCCAATTGTAATTGTACAAATATATATGTTTTGTGTGTGTATGTAGTACTATGCAATTTTTATTTCAAAATACTATACAAATGTTTGTATAATATGTACAAATGTTTTTGGTTACATGTACCAATTTTGTTATGCTTGTGTCAGGGTTATAACTGTGCCCATCACCCAGATAGTGTTCATTGTACCCGTTAGGTAGGTTTTTGCCCATCTTCTCTTCCTGCTCCCCACAATTGATTTCCATTGAGTTAACTTCCCTCTATGCATATATGTGCTCATTGGTTAGTTCCAGTTTCATAGCGAGTACATGTGGTGTTTGTTTTTCCATTCTTTACTTTTCCATTCTTCACTTAGACTAATGGTCCCCAGTTCCATTCAAATTGTTGCAAAAGGCATTAATTCATCCTTCTTATGGCTGAGTAGTACTCTGTGATATACAGATACCACATTTTATTAATCCATTCATGAATTGATGGGCACTTGGGTTGATTTCACATCTTTGCAATTGTAAATGGTGTTGCAATAAACATTCTAGTGCAGGTGCCTTTGTGATAAAATGACTTCTTTTCCTCTGGGCAAACATCCAGTAGTGGGATTGCTGGATCAAATGGCAGGTCTACTTTTAGTTCTTTAAGAAATCTCCAAACTGTTTTCCATAGAGGTTGTACTAATTTGCAGTCCCACTCACAATGTATAGGTGTTCCTTTCTCTCTGCATCCACGCCAGCATCCATTGTTTTTGGACTTTTTAATAAAAGCCATTCTAACTAGACATATGATCAAAAAAATATGCAAAAATATTCAACATAACTAATTATCAGGGAAATGCAAATTAAAACCACAATGAGACATCATACCATTTTTAAATGGGGGGATACCTACATATGTTTTCTAGGAAAGTGTTTGGTTTTTAGTCATTAACTTTTAGCAACTGTATAGTAACCCATTTCTCATCTCATCCCAGAACCTCAGGAATTCTGTGACACTTGAAAACAGGTAAAATATCAGGAGTCTCTGAGGCATCTGAGACTTTTCTCAAAAATAAAAGCACAAAATTCTGCATTTTTATCTCAAGATAGCTACTTGAATGGCACATAAGCATGTACACATCAAAATATTTTGCTTCCTCCTTGTATATTCTCCATAGCATCTAGCACATTCTTTATCATCTAATGGGTACTCAATAATAGTTCAAACAGGATTTTCATAAGCTGAAAACTAAAACAGACCTTTCAGGTATTTTTCAATTGCCTTATTTTACAAGCAAGAACACTGAAATGCCAACGGTGAGTCTAGCATGACCCCCATAAGAAATGGAGCTATCACGAATCACCCACAACAATGCAAAGAAATTGTTCCCAAACCAATCTCTGGTGTTAGCATGAGCAAATTACATAATGAGCTCAAAATGCTGTATTTGTTAGACCATCCTTGAATACTTAATTACAATTGTATAGTTTACTACTTTTTGAAAGGAAAGCTAGAATAAAGAATTCAAACCTACCTTTATTCTCTAGCCAGCTAGCCTTCCATGTGATTGCAGAATTACTGGGCAGACTACACTGAATTATCTTATTTCAGAAGAGATGATTAATCACAAATAGCAAGAGTTAAGCCAAATACAAGTATTGTCCCCCAAGGTGATGGGTGTTATTATATCTACTGATAAAATCCACCAGCTTCAGGTGCATTTTATGAGGCCAGTTCTCATCTAGGTGACAGACTGAATCTTTGAACACCATCATTAAAATCAATGGGAGCTCTAACAGAGTCAGATCTGTGGAATTGGGTGCCGGCTCTGAAACTGCTGATGTTCATTCAGGCCCACTGTTCATTTTGCAGGCAAAAAGATTTATCCCATCTGACAGAGCAATCCAAAGAATCTCTTCACTCCAGACTCTTTGGCACTGGGCTGAAAATTACAAAAAGCTGAAAACTGTACGTTAAATATATTTTCCTGCACTTGTCTACTCCCGTCTATGTGAGAGTCACTAGTCGACCATGTTTGGAATAGGGATCCATTATCAAGAAATAACCCCAATGTGCCCTGAATATGGGTCCCTACAGAAGGAGAAAGCATCACTCAGTTACCAAGAGAGCAGATAACCATGTGGATTAGATTGTTTCTGCAGTGCCCTAGTAGCTAACCAGGATACTGCAGTCAGTCAGAAACAGCAAGCTGCTTGATGTTCTGTTCCTGTCTATCGGAGGATCTCATTGCAGGGCTAGATTAGCCAAGAGGTAGTTGGAGCATGTACTTGAGGCTCAGAGAGGCAGAGATAGAGCAAAACATCTAGGAAGAAATTTCTGTGTCTTTTCAAAAAAATGCGTTTTAAAATTTAAAAGTTTTTTTTATTTTTAATTGTGAATAGTATAGGGACTAGCATAATGTTTTCAGAGCTTGAGTGCTCAAAAGCAATGTTTTTCAAATGATCAGTGATGAAGAAACAATTTTGTTGTTTTTTTTCCCATGGTCAGGATTGATATAATTGTAAATTTCTATTAAAATTAATGACTGGGGCCGGGCACGGTGGCTCACGCCTATAATCCTAGCACTCTGGGAGGCCGAAGCAGTCGGATCCTTTGAGCTCAGGAGCTCGAGACCAGCCTGAGCAAGAGCGAGACCCCGTCTCTACTAAAAATAGAAAGAAATTAGCAGGACAACTAAAAATATATAGAAAAAATTAGCTGGGCATGGCAGCACATGCCTGTTGTCCCAGCTACTCAGGAGGCTGAGGGAAAAGGATCCCTTGAGCTCAGGAGTTTGAGTTTGCTGTGAGCTAGGCTGACACCACGGCACTCTAGCCCAGGCAACAGAGTGAGACTCTGTTTCAAAAAAAAAAAAAAAATTAATGATTGAAAAAAGGTATTAAAAATAGGGACATATAAAATACAAGTCCAATTTTTTTTCATTATTGGATGAAAAAGACATAAAATTACTCAGTCAAACTATTATAAAGGTTTCTAAACACTCACTCTCACACAGTGCTGGCCTGCAGACCACACTTTGAGTAGTGCAACTCCAAAGGACTTAATTGGGCTCTGGTGCAGAATAATTGCAACAGGTGGTTTTATTTTTTCATTAATATCTGATTAGACTGATTTCACTACTAGCAGAATTCAAATCCAAAATCACTAAATTTAGTTTCCCCAGAATATACTCAAATAGCAAAATATATTTGCTAAACATGCTTGGTGCTTTATTTATCCAGTAATTCTCTCTTTCATTCAACAAACACTGAACACCACTCTGTCCCAGACACTGCTGGGAACATAGCAGTAAACAGCACAGTCACTGCCTTCAAGGAGCTCCCCATCTAATCAACTTAACAGGCAGCTGCTAACTACTTTTTCAATTCTTTCTTTTGCCAAGAGTTTTATAATCCCAGGCTTAACATGCACAAAATTGCAATTAGGTCGTTGTTGGCTGGTACCGTGCCAAATTCCTATGTCTGCTTCCTTGAGGCCTTATTGTCTATTTCCCTCAACTCTCCTATACTTACATACTGCACACTTCAGGTGTTAATTACTTACTCTCCATTGTAATATTTGCCCAAAGACCTTCTAGACTACACGCAATAAACTAAGGAATCTTAGCGATTCAAGCAGACTCTTCGTGGAGGGGCCAGACATCTGCCATTTCCATCAGTCATGGGCAATCCTGTTAAAATCGCTTCTACAAAGTATACTCAGGTAATCTTTATAGGTAATTGGAGTCATCTGTCTTTTTATCTACAGGAAGCTGAAATTTATCAAGACCCTTAAGTAAATTTTTTATATTTCTGTTTTAAGGGAAAAAAAGCCCCAATATCATTTACAGAACTAAGTATAATTTGAGATGTGATGCAGGTCATATGCTCGCCAACCTCATTTTCTTTGCAAGTTTTACCATAAATTTTTTAAGTTCAACAGTTTCCTAGATCAAAGTTATATCTTTAAAATTCTAGAAATTGAACCTCTAAAAACACAGAGTAAAAAAAAAGGCTTCTAAACACACTATCATTTTAAAGTTTGTTTTTGCTACAGAAGAACCAAATAAAACCTTTTTAAAAGCCTGTATTTTTTTAAGACCGATATATTGTCTAAAGTCTAAAATACAAGCACTAGCACCTTGGCTTTTTATACCTAATTAACACAAGAAGAAAATATAAAGGAAAAAGCTAAACTGTGCCCCTACACAACCATTTCATTGCTCCAGATGGTTTCATTTCTATCATAATTTTACCCTCAACATAGATCATTTCAATAATTTCTTTTTCCCTTAGACTTTTTAATTATAGGCAGCTATAACCTCCATTGAAATAGTTACCCTGGCTTCTTTTAGCCCATGGATAAATCCAACCATAAATAATCATCCCTATGTCAACTGATAGTGTATTATTCCCAGAAATGCTAATGATCTCATTAATGTCTTATTCATGCTTTGCATTTCTTCACTTAATTTAAAACAAGCCCACAAATATTTTTCTTTGTTGAAGTTACATATGTGTAGCATATATTTCATCAAGTTTAGTCACAGGTAAGTCTAATGAGATGTATGAGATTTGTAAGAAGTGAAATGTGATATCCAAACCAAGGCAAATTTACTACTTCTCTAAAAGTTATTCAGCCTTTCCAAATGAATCTAAGCAGAAATCCAGTACATTAAAACTTTGTAGTCATACAGATCTGGAATTTCAGAGTATCCACTATAAATAGAACTAAGGAAAGCTTACTTCCCTTTTACAGGGAAAATAAAAACTTTATATTTTCATTTTTTTTTCTTCACACTGATGCTTGTGATAGTATCTCTTACCATCTCCAAACCCAAAAACTTAAAGGATGTTTTTGCATTCCCCCCTGTCACAAAATACACCTACCAAAATATATGCACCCTCTATTTTTTCATCACAAATTAAAACAGGTATGAGGCCACAAAAGACTCTTATAAATAATCCCTTTATGGCATTGTAGTTCTATTTTCAACTTTTTTGCTATCTGTAGGCTATAGCCATACTGAATATTTCCTACTGCTTCTCCAGGTCCAATTAATCTACATCATCATTTTATTTGCTAATTTTTATTAATTAACATATTCCCGGCATATTCTGTAAGAAAATTTGACTTACCTCAAGTCAAAGTTAAAATTCAAGATTCAGTACTACTTCTTTTATTTATTTTTTTATTTTTTGAGACAGAGTCTCGCTCTATTGCCCAGGCTAGAATGCCATGGCATCAGCCTAGCTCACAGCAACCTCAAACTCCTGGGCTTAAGCAATCCTTCTGCCTCAGCCTCCCGAGTAGCTGAGACTACAGGCATGCGCCACCATACCCTGCTAATTTTTTCTATATATATTTTTAGTTGTTCAGCTAATTTCTTTCTATTTTTAGTAGAGATGGGGTCTCACTCTTGCTCAGGCTGGTCTCGAACTCCTGACCTTGAGCGATCCACCTGCCTCGGCCTCCCAAAGTGCTAGGATTACAGGCGTAAGCCATCACGCCCAGCCTCAGTACCACTTCTTAATCAAACTGTACCTAATTATGCCTTTGGATGGTATTTATTGGACACTAACTAGATGAACCAAAAAGAAAATCCAAAACTATATTGTTTTCCAGTAAAAATCTGCTCCTAGAATAAAATAATGTTATTGATAATAATTATGATTGCTTAAATGGGAAAAATATTCTTTCAAGACAGTTTTGTTTTCTGGGGGATTTCTTTCTTGTGTTTAATGAGTCAGAGTTGTTTTGTCTCTATTATTACTTAGGTTGTAATATCGTGTCCTTCTGTCTATGTGTGTTAGCACACATTGTTTTTATTGTACACCCTATAGGGACTTTTAGGAAGAGAAAAACTCACAGTAAACATTTCTTATGGGAAAAAACTAGATGTTTTCTTATGGTTAACTTAGAGCAGATAGTCTGAAATGTTTTTATTCTAGTACAGTACCATGTGATTCTTAGCCACTCCCGCAAACTATCATCATCTCTCCAGTGAGGAGTTTTCTTTTTTTTTTTTTAGTTTTTTTTTTATTTCAGTATATTATGGGGGTACAAATGTTTAGGTTACATATATTGCCCTTGCCCCTTATGCCAAGGTACTGGAGAATCTGCAAAATTTCTAGGGCACTCATTTTCTCTCCCCTCCATTGAAAAAATACACCAAATCAGTTTTTGTCTCATAAGTTAATAGCCATTAGAAATGTCTTCAAGGCATTGGAAATAGCTCTGATCTTTGAAAAATAAATAAATAAATTTGAAATCCCTCCAGAATCCAGCATATTCTTTTAAAACAGTTACACTTTATATATTTTGTATATGAATTCAAGGAAACAACAAATACAAATATATTCCTTTATCCATGACAAAGAAATAAATAACCAATTTTCTGAATATTCAGCATAAAAAAGCCAAAATATCAGAGGTACCAGCAATCAGAGATCTTTTCCTCATTGGATATTACCTGTTACAATAAAATGCCTTATCATGACTTTCATAATTAGGAGAGACTCCCTTCACATTTTCAGGGAAAAAAAAAAAAAAGTTTGACATCATATTTTTTCCTGTTCTTAATTTTACATATAAAAATGCAAATCCTTTGGAGAAATAAAAAGCATTTTATTCTGGAATGTCAAAAAGTCTGCACACCCAGCCTCACCACCATATCTCTAACCTTGTTTTTGTGATCTCTGTCTCTACCCAACAGTCCACAGGGCACTTTCCACAGCTACCCTGTTACCTACTTGAAGGTGTTCATCAGAACATCACCTGAGTGGTCCACCTGGACCCACAAAAGTCTTCCCATTCCTCAGAGCAAGAATTATGTTGCAGGGCCTTAGAAATATGTTCAGGAGCTTAGAATTACTTTCTAAGCTTCACCAGTGTAATCACAGACTGAGAAAATACCAATTTTCCCCAGACAAAATCCTAATCCTCTTCTTGAAGAAATCCTATTCATTTTTATATCAATCCTTAAATTGTCAGGTATAAAATTTACCACTGTCACATCCAAACATGCAAACCTGCAGTCATTCAGATGTAAATATTAGCCATGATGCAAATAAACAATTAAGAAGTAAATAAAACTGGAAACAAAAATGGAAAATTAAGCCAAATATTAATTAACTTTATGTCTCTTTGGGTCATTGATGCACACTATTATTTCATGAACATCTGGAATATTAAAGTAAAGGTTATAATGTACATGAAAGCATTTTATAAATTGTAAAAACATCATTTGAGGCTTTGTAAGTACCCAGCACTTACTTGAACTCATAATAAATTTGTGGTTTATGAAAGAAGCAAAACATAAAATTAATAGATTCCTTTTATCTTTTATATATAACAGAGGCCACAATGAAGCAGCTGTTCCTAGTCACCAAAGAGCTTCACTTTTAAGTTAGTCCCCATTTTGTTTAAACACAAAGCTATGAATATCAGGCATTTCACTTTGGCAATTCCACTTTGAGAAATATAGGAAACTCAGGCCAGCCTTAGGAGCCAGCCCAAGATTTCACAGTCATGTGACAGAACCAATATAAATCTTTATTTGCCAAGTTTAGTATCAAATTCTGGCCTCATTTCAGGAAAAAAAGTCAAAGATATTAGATGAAAAAAGCCACCAAACTTCAACAGTCATCCGGATGGGAAACAGTTTTACTGACAGCAACATAACTAGGCAACAACTCTTTTCTAGAGAATATTTACCTATGTGCAGAGATATTGATCACATGATTTTTCCTTCTCAGAGACACGCATTGCTGTTTTACATACCTCAAAAACACAGAAATGAATCCTGCTGATAAAGGAAGCACAGGTTGATGAGGTTGGTCTTGGAAAGTAACTAAGATATTTTGTATATCACTGAAGTTTTGTAGAACCTCTTTAAAAACTCTTTTGAACAGACACAACTAATGCTCTTTATTTACTAACTGTGAGATCACAGTGATTTACAGTACATCAAAGAACATTCCTGAATACATGAAATATTAGAAGCAATGTATGAATTAATAAGCCATTGTTAATAAAATTTTACTATTTTTGCTCAGTTCTTTCATTGTTATCAGATAAAGAACAGAAGCAAAAAGACCCCATTGGGCACAATTCCATTTCAGTTCGCTATAATTCTTACAAAGGCAAGCTCTATTTAATTGCCATTTCTAGTTATGAAGTAGGTTCTGGGTGAACTGTATTATTTTCCCTATGTCACCAAGACTCGGTCTACAATGAATTTTTTCTCTTTTGGAAATCAATTTACCTTTAAACTTTCACTTGAAACTTTCTTTTTTAAATTAAACAATTAATATCCTGGAAACCTCATTTAAGACTTCATATGAAGCATTGTAGTCAGCTCCAAATGCCATCTGTATACCTGCACCACTTCTCCAGTAGGGGCCTCACTCAAAAGAAGGTCCCTCTCTGTCTTCCCCAACTAGCCAAGTGCCAAGGCTCTGGGAGCCCATGCTAACAGGCAAAGAATGTGGAAGTTTATGCAGCATGAGAAAGGCTAAGATACCAAATCTTGAGCAAATGAGACATCGGATGCTGCTGCTCCTTCTCAAAAATCCTGAAATCTGTAATACTGTGCATTAGACTTAGAAATGAGCAGACTTACAAATTTTAATAACATGGAGGTGGATGGAGATGCTAAGGAACAGTTTTACTGCCCCTTTTGGTGTCTTTCAGCTGTTACATTCATGAAAAGAATGCCCATACTTCAGCTGATGTTGTGGATAATGGGTCAGCCAACCTCTCACCCATGTATTGGAGGTCCCTATGCAGACAGTTGCATTTGGTGGCTACAACAACATGCACTTTAGAATTTCACAGAATGAAATTTAAATCCTGCCTCAGAGATAAAACTTCTCTGGTGCTCAATAAAGTATCACTAGTATAATATCTACTTCATAATGTTGTAATTATTTAATGAAGTAAAGCATTGAAAAGCACTTAATACATTGCAAATGTTTGATCATAATTTTTTAATTTCCAAGGTGCAAAAGACTCTACTTACCCCCACGGGGTGGGGTGAAGGTAGATCAACAGGAGGGCACAGCAGAACACTTGAACCTTACAGGATAACTTGGCTTGCCCCATCTGCCAGAATTCTCATCACAAAAGTGTTGAAAACTTAACCGAAAGAAAGCAAAATCAACCAATTAATCTTTTCTCATGGTCATAGTGTTGTATAAACATCTGCAGTGAACATTTCAGTGAAAGACCTACAATGCTCCCAACATCTCTCAAAGTCTCACAAAGCATATTTCCTCACCAGCTGCCTTGTCAGAAGCTATCTGTCGGCATCATAGCACTGGCAAGCTGATTCTACCTCCAAGCTCTGAGTTTGTGGGACAGCTACAAGGTCTTCAAGGCAGTTCCAACAGCTTCCCATAAAGTCCAGACCTGTCACCTAGGAGCCACACATTTCTTCCAGGCACCCAGAAAGGAAGGTCTCAGCATCCTTTCTCAGGCCACCTGTCATTTCACCTCTCCTCAGTCTCCTCCCAAAGGCTCTTCCTCCTCCGAGGCAGACATGAAAGCAGATTGGAACAGACTCCAAAACCTGTGGTGCCTTTCCTGCCTCTTCGCCCTGTAACTGCCACCAGGAACATGACTGCATGGACAAAGCTGACAGAGCACAGAGCCAGGCCCACTGGGAGCCCTGGATCAGAGTTTGTCGAATGGATGTGCATCACCTGTGGTCATCGGGATGTGATCCAACCAGTTGTGAATCATGACCTGGCCCTTTACCTTCTTGGAATTCTGTCAAAGGGAGACTCTAATCCAATTAGAGAATCAATATCCAGAAAATATCAAAGCTGTTTTAGCCATGCTTTTTTTTGTTCAAGGTTATTATTCTGTGGCATATTAATGCCTTCAAATGACATGAAAACAATAGCAATGTAATGAAGCAACCTAAAATTAATGAACAGATTGATGTGACATACATACAGGATACACAAAGAGGCCCAGAAAATAACACAAAATTAATTTGCAAATTTACTAGTTTTTTTTTTCCTTTTAAACCATAAACTAATGTAAAGGAGACAAAATGACCTTTAGAAAGGACAAGTAAATTTAATATAGTTTTGCAAATCCTGTTTCTGAGACACTTATGTTTAAAATAATAAGGCTTAAGTTAAATATAACAACACCAAAACAACTGGAAAAATGAATGTCTTAATTTAGGCAAAATCAAATTTGGTTATCTTCGCCTCTGATGGGCTCCACCATTTCTCCCTGTGGGGGCAGAGAGTGAAATCATGCATGCCAAATCAATCTCCCTAATTGCCTTGGTCACTATCACATGCCGTTTGGACAGGAGTCTTGCTAAATAGCATCCAAAGGCCAAAAATGATATGACATTGAGAGTAATCCAGCCCCGTGGCTCCCTTGATGCCAGCGTGATTTGAAGGACAGTGGTCTGTTTTGTAAACTCTGAAAGTGTAGAAGTGCCAGAGTATATATATGAAAATATTCACAAACTTCTAGAATGTCAGAGCTGGAAGTGACCTTGGAAGATCAATAGTCCTATCTCTTCATTCTGTAGACAAGAAAAATATTCAGTTAGACTCCCTCTCTGTACACCTGTAACAAGAGATTTTTACCCTTGTAGCAGCAATCATTGGTCTACTACAGTATTTTATGTAATATAGATAGTGTACATCAATAGGTAAAGATAATGTGTATATCTATATGCAGCATATTACAGTATCATCTACTCATCTTTTCTTCCCTCATTCTTTTCCCCTCCCAATACACACACACACACACACACACACACACACACACACACGGTGAGCTACTGTTCGAAATTTTTGACGATGTTATTCATATATGTGTTTCTAAACTTGTAAGGAACTCAATAAAACTTGGTTGAATTAAATTACGGAAGAAGATTCAAATAATTCCCATATTTTGCAGTCTCAGTGATTCTTTTGAATTCTCCCTGGGCTCTTCGTTCTATCTCCGTCCAGGCTCTGATTTGGGGGGTGCAGCTCTTGTGGAGCTCGGCTGGAGGGTGTCTCAGTACCAGCCTTGCCCGGTAGAATCTGCAGAGCAACACTGCCACCTGCTGTAGACACCATCAAAGCAACCGAGGAAAATCTGCCAAATACTGATTTGTATTTGGGATGCTTTTGTTCTTCAAAACACAAGTCAAACTCCAATTAATCAACATTTATTACAATTAATTCTAACACATTCATTAACTTTTAAGGGAATTACAAGGCACACGGTATTATTGAACGTCTACATGAAGTGTTCTCTTCAGGAGAGAAAACAACATTAATAGGATGGCAAGCACTGAATCTGGGGGCCTCAGATGGCTAAACCACTAGGTCGCTTACACACAAAATTCTTAATATGCTCTTTATTCAGGTCTTTAGAAGCCTCAGACTGAAATCACATGTTACCTATCAAATGTGCTTATCCTATCACAGTCCACAGATATGTGTTGCCCCAGTCTTTCCCAGAAATGGCATTCTAACCAAGACTCATAATTTAAGGGATCTGAGGTGTCATTTAAGAATGTGTCCTCAGAGCTCAGGATCTCAGAGTGTTGATAAGTTATGTCACCTTAACCTTATCTGTTAAAAAAATTGATAAAGATACGTTTAAACTTCCTTGGAGGTTAATCTGCATAGTATCCTCAATACATTTTAAAAACAAGAACCAAACTTCAGCCTTCCCACACACACACATTTGGAATTCTATTTTTGTAGACTTACGGAATTTTATTTTTCATTCTACTAAGAAGTAAAATATTGGAACCCATTCTATTAAGCGAAGTATCCCAAGAATGGAAAAATAAGCATCACATGTACTCACCAGAAAATTGGTTTCCCTGATCATCACCTGGGTGCACATTTGGGAATGACACCAATTGGGTATTGGACAGAGGTGGGGGGAGGGGATGGGTGAATATCTACATGATGAGTGCGATGCGCACTGTCTGGGGAATGGACAGCTTGAAGCTCAGACTCGGGGGGTTGGGAGGGGCATGGACAATATATTAACCAGAACTGTTGTACCCCCATAATAAGCTATAATAAATTTTAAAAAAAAGTAAAATATTCAAAGATCTGAACATAAAAGAATAAACTGCTGGAGGTGGACAGAGCAGGAATAGGAAGAACAAGGTGGATTTTCATTGGTTTGGGGTTTTTGATTTTGGATTTTTGCAGACATCAGAAGTTATACAACAGCGCCACTCTAGGGCCCTTTGTGGAATAACAGGCCAGCCTTCACCAGTGCAGCTTTCCCCTCGGTGAACCCCTCTTTTTGTACAAGGCAATTGTGCAGTTAACCTCGCACAAAATGTAACTATATTTTAGAATCTGTCTGTTTCTTTTAGTTTATAAAGTTAAAAAGAGTTTAAAAACATTATGATGAGATATCAAAAATTACTATTTTATTAATCAGAAGATGCTGACTAATCTTTTAGATGGTTTGGGTCAACTACTAACAATGCACTCTTGGGCAAGTTCCAGTAACCTCCCTGCCTCTTACGTTCCCATCTGTAAAATGAATGGGTTGGTCTATAAATCTGCACCATCCAATATGGTAGCCAGTAGTCATAAGTGGCTATTTAAATTTAGATTAATTAAAATTAAATAAAATTAAAAATTCAGTTTCTCAGTCATATCACACACATTTCAAATGCTCAATAGCCTCATGTGGTTAGTGCCTCCTGAACTGGACAGAGCAAATGCAGAACATTTGCATCATAGCAGATGGTACTATTAGGCAGCACTGGCATAGCTAATATTTATGTTTCTCTCCAAATTGAATCTACATGCTTATAGCAAAAATATTTTAGGGAACAATTTGATCAAGGTGACCCACACAACAACCACTCAAAAAGCAAAATAGAGAGAAGAGAAAGAAAGGAAAAGAGAAAGAAATGAGATCTGGATTCTAGGCTTCCTGCCACATTCATTGCTGCTATCTGATAAGCCACTCATGTTTTAATTCCAGTCTTCAAACCAACTCATCTGCAAAATGAGGAGAAATCAAGTGCCTGCATCCACAGTCAGCATTACAAACAAGGGAGGACCTAATGTGCAGCATAAATTTGCAATGGTGACAGCTCAGGAAAGAATTTGCTGACAATTCTGTGTTTGCTTGTGGAGCGCAGCCCACACAGCAGGCTGCCTGGTATCCTAAGGACATTTAGGTGATTTTCTACCATTACACATAGAAGGTGCTGCCTAACACATCAGTTATGGGCTGGATATTACAACAACTCCAACACAACCTGGCCTGCCACAGTGGACCTTGGCCACACTTCAGAGAGCAGTGTGCTTGGGAACTGACAGCACGATGCAGGGATCTTGCTGGTGGTG
Organism: Varecia variegata; assembly: GCA_028533085.1. Classification (NCBI taxonomy): domain Eukaryota; kingdom Metazoa; phylum Chordata; class Mammalia; order Primates; family Lemuridae; genus Varecia; species Varecia variegata. Next base: position 81,984,299 of record CM052436.1, read on the forward strand.
TGTGCCTACCCTGTGATTGGAGCCGCAGCAAGGCGCCTGTGCTGCACACGTCTGCACCATAAAATCACTCTGCTGGTTCCGAAGCCCTGGCCAGCACAGGCCTCTGCCAGGGATCTGGCCAGCAATCAAAGCTGCTGCAGTCAGCTTTCTCAGACGCTCCCTTTTGTGAGAACAGGAGGTGGGGTGGGGGCAGAACTGTGTCATCATTAAAATCTGGGGCCCAATCCTCAGCATTCAGCACCCTTAGGGAAGCCGGATGCAGATGTGTAGGTTGTTTCTAGTTCCCTGTTGAAAATGTCATAGGGGCCCTGAACTCTGAGCATAGCTATGGCCCCTTAAAAGATTGAAGTCATTATTGTTTCACTTTCTCCACATGTTGTCAAGCTGTCATCTGTAAGGTTAGACAGAATGTGGAAGAGATCACCAAGGTGCTGTCCCCCTCTCCCCTTCTCCGGGGAATCCCTCTTAACCTTTCTGGAATACAGCCTGGCTGGATACAATGTTCCTGCGACACAGAGGGGCTGGATTTGGCAAGCGTGAAGCACGGGGCCAGCCCCGAGTCAGGTGAAGTGCGTGGAACAGTTGCAGGTGAGGAGGGCAGAATACCTGCTTTAAGGACCCCTGAGGCACAGCCTCGGTAACATTGGCTAGAACAACCCAGTGAGCAGGAGTCAGAGGATGTGGGGAAGAGAGGGGCTCTTTCTGAGCAGCTGGCAAATTGCATTGCAGACATGAGGAGAACACAGACATGAGCAGACTCCGTGTGTAACAGCTGCCTTCCAGGGGCCCTGCCCTGGCTGAGTCAGTCTCCTCCAAGGCACAAACACAGAGAGTGAGCGGGTCTGTTCGCATTGTCTCAGACACAAAAGACAACAATAGCCATTCAGACCTTTAAAAATCTTTCCCTTCTGACAGGCACAGCTGAAAAAAACAAACTGCTGAATCTGACACCAAATTCTTCTGATGTTGGTGCTCATCCTTTTTGTTACCCAGAGATTCCAAATTCTCCTCCTAGAAAAAAACAACAAGAGTACTCTGTTCCCTGTAGAAGGGGTAGGGAGAGCAGAAAGTTGCAAAGAAAAAATACATAAATGGACTCTGCAGGCTGTGAACACGAACAGAGCTAGGGAAAGGATGAATGTGTTCTTTAGGGTCAGAGATCAAGTTCAGGGGAGGTCCTGTTCCAGCAAGCTTTGTGCCTTCTCCAAGGCCACAGGGTGATCTGCCTTTTCCTGGGAGGGACATGTCCACAGTACTAGGGTAGATACAAACACAGCTGTGTAGCAGATCTGGAAGCAAAGCCTATCCAGAGCATTTTTCATATCTACTCATCATGGACTCAGGGATTTAGTTTCTCAAAAAAAAAAAAAAAAAGGGTGAATTGCGAGCTAGGAGAATGTGGACACAGACAAACACACGCGAAACTATGCACCCTTTTAATGACAAGAATTATGCCCCGCCTCAGCAGCAATATGGGGATGGGGATTAAAGTAGCACAAATCATTCATAGCCAAGGATCAAGAGATAAAGGCCTAACGAGCACCTTTGTCCAGAACACAAATGAATTGCCCTGCCATGCCTGGGCCTTGATGGAGTGTGTGAAGCAGACATCACACTACTGAGAGGTCATAAAAGTAGCCTTTGCTCACGGCTCTGTTTTCTAATTCACTGAGAAGGAGATAATATAGGGATATTTCAAAAGGCTTCATCATTCGCTTATACAACTAGTTTGGACAGAAAATTTTCCTGCAACTCACCAGCTCATTGAACTCAATGAGATTAAAAAAGAACAAATAAACATTGATTTTACATAGCCATCAATCATCTGCTTTTGCTGCTCTTTTGGTTATCATGGCCATGGTATTCCTTTCCTCAGTTCTCTTTCCCCTTTCCCTTTTCCAAAATGATAAAATTACATTAGAAAATACCTGTGACACTGTTATCTTCAAGGAAAATACAAGTCAATCTTATACCATTATGAAGTATCTATTGAAACTGGAAGGTTGGGTAGGAAATAAATAGTCTCTTGTTTCTAACTCCGTCTCCTCTGTCTCTTGGTTTACCCCTAGTTAGTTGAGTATCCACCTGGAATAAAATCCATTATTAGGTAATGATATTCAGCTACATGCTATCTGCCCTAATGATCATTCAAAGTTGGGTTAAGCGTAAGAAGATGGATGGTGTGGTACAAGACAATTTAGAATAGGAGGAAATCAAACTCAGTGCTCAAGGAGACACTCTCTAGTTTAAAATGGACTAGCAGTGTGAGAAGGGCATCTACAACAATGGAATGGGGAAAGTCAGTGCTGATTTCTCAAACAGAACAGGGAGTCTGGGTCTGGGATGATGAACACTTCATTATTTACTGTAAGTAAATAATACTAAAAGTATTCCTCACCCTGGCTTCCATCAGATTCACTTGTAAGGAGAAAGTTTTCAAATAAAAAATCCCTGGCCTCTACCCCAGATTACTGAATGAGATGTCTCAAGACCTCCGTTACAGAACCCTGTTCTAGATGGTAAAAAGAGAAAAGCATTTATCTTCCTCAAATAAATCTCGAGGCTTGTGACAGTGACAATCTGGAATCGTTACTATTAAAGTAAAGATCACTTTGGCAAAATGCTATGTTTCCCTTCAAAATATATTTAGGTGCTAATCTGACATTTCTCTGCGTGTCCCCTTTTTATACTCTTCTTTATCCAAGTGTAACACACACTCCTTGATGTAGTCCTTTCAAGTCAATCTTCATCTCTCAGCTGTTTATCCCTTCATTTTCCTTAGGCAGATAATCAGAGTACCTGTCAATCCACCAGGCGGAAAATCATTCAGAAGAAACATTGAAAATAGAGGTGTTGTCCGCTCCCCCGGGGGATGTGAAGAACAAAGGTTAAACAATGCCACCCCCGCCGTCCAAGTGTCCTGTGCTCGTCCATCTCCAATATAACACGGCTTTGAATGGCATTTGTGGGCACTTAAATTGTGGAGTAGCACTTCCTCTGACGTGGCAAATCCAGAGGACTTTTTTATTTTGCCACAGGGAATCTGTACTGGTTCACATCTTAAAAGCTCTCCTCTTTTACATACAGGTGAATACTTAAGATGAATGTAATCTTCTTCATTCTAATAAGTACCAGCAGAGACTTACACTGTTTTATTCTACAAAGAACGTTATTTATGTGCATGTCCTTTTATTTCTCCAGCTCATTTGTTTATGAATATATGTGGTGGGCAGGCCTGGAGGGGGTGCTTGAAAGGGTACAGAAAAGCTGAAAAGCACTTAATGGAATACATTACTTTCTGATTCAGATGTCCTCCATGGATTTAAAATCTGGCTTTACATCTGCAGGGAGGATACAGGTGCATTAACTGTGCCTTTGCAAGCCACTGAACCTTGGCTTTTCTTCCTGCTGGATCTTCCCGAGGAGCTAAAGTAGGGCAGCAGCCCAGTAGGAATAGTGAGTTCCCCTCCATTGCAAGTGCTGTTGTACACTTGCCGTTTTTCCTCTGCCTTGGGGAGCCATGTAAAGATGAAGACCCCCTCACTGATAATTGTTTCATCCCACAATATGGGGCCACATATGCCATGGGGGCCCCGCCATTTACCAGGATGAATCTGCAGAGGAGGCAACTGTGCGTTGTCTGCTGCTAACTAGAGAATCTGAGTGGGAAAATTCAGTTGGGAGCTTGCTGTGAAACTGCCAAGAACTCTCTTGAGCTCATTATTTGGATATGAACCAGAATGAAGTGAATAAAGACCAAGGAAAATGTAGCCTGTGTCTTTATGATGCCTTCATTGTACCTTGTCCTCCATAGGCAGCTTGCCTTAAAAGTCAGCACAGCAGTACCATTTCTCCCTTTTTCTTTTAGCATTAGGTTATAAGAGGTTTCATTGTTGGTCCTCCCTGCCCCCCGGCCTACAGGTAGGTAGTTCAGAGAACTTTTGTGTTACAATAATTCTGTGAAAATAAAGCCAGACTCTTTCCCTTTAACAGGCTTGTTTATGTCTCAGTGAAGACTTGGGTTATCACACAATTTATTGAGCACATACTATGTGCCAAACACGGTAGTGGACAACACAAATTTGTGACCATATCTGATGTTCACAACAACTACATAAGACAGGAATAATCACTCCAACTTCGCAGATGGAGAAATTGAAGCTCCTAGAGAGAGGTAAAATGAATTGCTTAAGGTCTCAGAGCTTAAGTGATAAGTATGGAAACTGAACCCAGGTCATCTGATCCCAATGCACATAGTAAATCTACTACTCTATACAACACTACTGAAATAGAAAGAGGAGACCCTTAGGAAGTATGGTAGAGTCACCTAGATTTCCTTTCCCTATCCATCTCACAGAGATGGGCAGATCCACAATAAATAACTACCTGCTTCAAAGGTTCTTCACTCAAAATTCAGAGAAGAGATAAATAAATCAATATTTTCCAGAAAATAACACACTCTGCGTCATCAAGAAAAAGAGTGTGTGTGTCACATGCTCACAGGAGGATGTAGGCTGATTATATCCGTCCATTCTGTGTCCTTGAGTGTCCAACCAAAAAACATCCAGGCTACTGTTATTTTCCATTTCTTTCCTTAAATTCCAGTGGAAGAGCAAAAACTTATTGCAAAGTGCCAGAAGTGGGTAGATTACATGCAATTCAACCCTAAGAGTCTGTCTAATCAATGTACTGGCCCGTATTTTTCACATTTTATGGGACAGCAGGGAAAATTGTTGAGAAGAGCCAATTTGCAGCTGTGTTCTTAATTACGCCTTCTATGTGAAAGGAGGCGAATTTTTCAGCAAGAGACTGCAGCTGCATTCACAAGACAGGAAGACCCAGTGTTTACAATAGATAATTGAATGCCATAGAAGTCCCAGATCCCAAGGTGGACTGAGCCGCCACCTCTCTGTGTGGCCCAGGCAAGCCACTTGACTCCTTTGTGCCTCAATCAAGCCTGCTGCCAAAGCATATTCAAGCAGCAGGAGCTGACTAGAAAACAGATGCTATATGTGGGTAAAACTGTCCTGGATAATTATATTCCCCCAAGTCACTGTCACTCGCAAAATAGTGGAGTTCAAAAGTTCCTGCTTGCATTGAGTATCTTTGAGCTGTTAGCACTGCTGAGTCAGAATTGTCTCTTTCACACATGGGCAGTTTACTTCAGGCCATCTTGGAAAGAAAAGTATAAAATCCTGGTGTATCTATACTGATTAGTACCAGGTGTAGAGAGGAAGAATGGTATTCCACCGACTGCGGTGTGCAAGAAATGTAACTTTATTTTTCTATAACTGCACTGAATTTCTATTAAAATCCCCATTGTCCAAGAGGAAGGGAGACGACAGTTCAGGGATTAGCCCCATTTTTCCTGCGATTGCATTTAATTATCAGATTTTTTATATTGCTTGCAACAAGGCATTGGGATAGCCATTGTGTCTGAGTCATCCATGTATGTTGGCATGCCCTAAGACATTATCATTCCTATCATGTCATGGTGTTCATTGTTGAATTGTCCCTTGTCCCTTAATGCATTGCTCCTTGAATCAGATAATTGCCATGCTGCCTCTGGAGCGCGAAAATGATTCTGCTATTATGGGCATTTTGATGAGGCTGTCTAAGGCTTTTCACCTCTCCTGGGTTTCTTTTAGGAACAACGGAATTATTCTACTGCTCCACCATCAGTGAGGCTTGAGAGGAAACTAGTGGTTCCCCTGAGTAAGAAGACACAAGTCCCCTCTCTTCTCAGGGTTCCTCAATCCTATCTGAATTTCTGTCCTCTTTCTTACCTGGGGTTTGAGGAGGGATGGCAAAAGGCACAGAGCTCATCTTTCATGAATACACTGAATCTAATCTCTTTTCACTTACTCTCCAATTTTCTGACTGTCTTTAATTCAGGAAAACTTAGTCTGACCTTAGGAAGAAGGGAACTTTGCTCAAGATAGTTTCTACACCCAGAGCCCCTTCAGAGCCTGGGATATTTCTGTTTCTGCTATAACATTTCTAACAGAGGCAATGGGTGTTTCCTGGTTTAGACAGGAAGGAACAAGGAGCAACAGAAAACACAGGAGTTAATATTCAGACACTCTCATTCTAACATCGTTTATTGGTTTTATCCTGAATGTACCTAGGTGAGTTTATCTATTTCCTTCCTTTCCCAACCCCTGCCAAGTGAAAAGACTCATGAATGTCTGCCTGATTTCCATCCAGTAAGCACCAGACAGACACACTGATTGTCAAAATATTGACATTGTTATATACTGGTTGGTAAATAGTGGCTGTTCAAGACCACAATTACTGCCACTGAGCCTCCTAAGCAATAAAACCTAGCACTTTAGGGGGGGCTACAGGATTCTTATCCCCGGCACTGTAACCAGTGTCCATTCATATTGATTGGTTCCTGTGTCTTACCAGTTGTTGAACATTCAGAATGTCACTCCTGGCTGTGTTCTTGAGACTTAGAGGGAGCAGAATCTTGGTGATTACTCCTGAGGTAGTCCTAGCACTTGGAGGTACATATCCATCCTTCGAGCAGGGTAGCCTGGGCTTGCGAACTACTGCTGAGCTTTCAGACGAAAACCACTAATGATTACATATTGTGGCTGGTCCTAACTTAAAAGGAACTGGAGATGAAATTTGAATAGCCTAAGTTTAGCTTAAGCTCCCACTGGTCACTGGTCTTATGAATTTGAGCAAAGACTTAATCTCTGGATGTCCCAATCACTAAGAGAGGTGGTAATAACTCCTGTACCCTGCGAATCAAGTATAAATATCAAAAGGATATAATAGCCTTTCTTCTTTCTTGAACAATTGACTCCAAAAACAACCAGGTGGGGCAGAGCAGGGGTGCAGTTGAGATGTATGGGAGGAGGGAGCAGGCACAGCCCTACTCAGAGAGTCAGAGCATGAGCAGTAAGGTGGGCAGTCATGTGGTCTGGCAGAAGATGGAAGAATGCTCCAGCAGGTAAGGGTAGTGGCCCACCGAGGTGTCTGGAGCCTGAGTGGGGAAACATGTGCATTTATGTGGGAACTAGGGAGAGGGATAGTTATTATATAGAGGGATTGATCAAATAAATATATATATATATATTGAGAATAATGGAAGCCAAGTTTTTCACTGTTGAAGAAGGGAGTTACAAATGTGGAAAGACACAAAACTAGAATAAACCTTGTAATGTTCAATTAGAATTGGAGGTGTTAGTAGAATTTATAGTTTTTAATTATATTGCTAGATACATAAGTCAATATGTGTGTATATATTCTCATACATATATATTTCATAGCTCTATACAATGAGATGCTCTGTAAGCAGGGATACCTCTAACTAATGAACATACCCAGTGCCAGATCTTGGTTTCTAAACACCATTCTCCACTAAAAGGAGGTAGGATTCCTTGGAGAAATAGCTGAACCAGAAAGAATACTAGACAATTCTGAAATCCTATATCAAAAAGTACAAAAAAAAGAAGGGCTGAAAAAGGACAGAGATATGTTAAAAGAACAGAGAAGCCAGCCAGAAGGGGCCCCAGTGGCCAGATCTGGGTCAATTTGAGCATCAAAATACATAATGATAGTAATAGATTATAACCCCTTAAATAACACAGGAAACCAGGAGACTATACTGATAGAAATAAATGAATACATGGAGAGAAGGGAAAGCTTTTCCTTACAACAGAATGCCAACTAGTAAGTGGAGAAGAAATAATAGAATTAGAAAAATCATCATTTGGTAGCAGTCATAGTAATCAATTTAGCTATTAATTAAGCATCAATGGATGCTAAACTAGTGGGTGAAATTTAATAAGGAATAGGATATTTACAAAGCCTCAAAATATGTATTTTGTGAAATACATATTAAGCATAAAGAAAAAAGAGTAACTCTACAGTGGATAAACTTGACAAACACCACCTCAATGAAGTGATCAAAGTTAACATCATCAGTACAGAAGCAAGTAGAACTTACGTAACAGGTACATAAAGACCTGACCAGATGCAATGAAAAGAACACAGAGACACTTCTGTGATATTCCTACCCAAAATACATAAATTGAATTATTTTCATAAATATCAGACAAATCCAAATGAGGAATATTCTAAAAAACAAACTGCATGAAATCTTGAAAAGTGTCAAGATCAGGGACAGACAGAGGATTCCAGATGAAAGGAGACAAAAAATCATGACAACTAAATGCAATGCATGATTCTAAACTAGATCCTTCTGTTATAAAGGACATTATTAAGACAATTTTCAAAACCTTGAATGGGGTCAGAGGATTAGATGAGGGCAATATATCAATGTCAATTTTCTGAATTTGGTGATTATATTGTGGTTATGTAAAAGAATATCCATTTTGTAAGGAATACCAACTAAAGGATATTAGGGGGATGAAACACTGTGTCAGTAACTTTCTTTGAAAGAATTCAAGGAAAAAAGTTCCTTGATTGTTGCAGTTTTTCTTAGAAGTTTGAAATTATCTTAAAATATTTTTTAAAGTAAAAGAGAAGAGAAAAAGGAAAATATAATGTATATAATTAAGAGAATTACTCTATGCATAGAAGGATTGGAAAGAACTAGAACTGGCCTATAGCATGTCTGAATACAGCATGTCCCATTGCTCTGCCAGGATGAAAGAGCCTCTTCAGTTTACTACCTTATCCAACCACATTTTTCAAAAAGAAAGAGATCTGGCAAACCAAGGACCAAAAAAAAAAAAGTTATTTACAGAAATTATTTATAGTACTTACAGGATTCATCACTTTATTATTTAAAAAGTTCTAATGGTCTTATCTAGCATTGTGTATTAGACACATAAAGCACAGAGAACTATCTTTAAATCTAGAATACTAAAATATTCCTTAATAATGACTCAAAACATTATCACTGCTCTTGACCAGAAGCAAAATCAATTAAAATGATTTTAATATCCTTTAGCCAAATAAAATCAGCAAAACTAGTAGTAATGTAGTTATCTTTTCATTGAAGTGCTGGCAATGGCAATCTGCCATCTACTTACTTGTAGAACCCCTATATCTGAAAGACTTCTTAATTACATAAGTAATTTATTCAAGGAAAAACCCAACCCAGTTCTCACATATATTTCCACAGAACGAATTTCAAATTACTTTCCATGTCTAACTAGAGAAAATGCCTGAAAATGCTGACCCAAAACATTTTCTTTCCTAATGATAAAGAAATTGAAACAGAACCAGTAGAGTTGTCAAGGAGACAGGAAAATAATGTGTGGTTAAGAGCACAAAGCCTAAAGCCAGAATTTCTGCCTATAAATCTTAGCTCTACCACAGTAGAGCTGTGTGATTTGGGGGAAGTTACATAGCCACTCTGTGCATCAGGCTTCTCATCTGTAAAATAGGGATAATAATAGTATCTACTCTATACAAATGTTGTAGGATTTAATGAGCTGTTTTATGCCAAATGCTTCAAATAGTAATTGGGTCATGATAAGTGATCAAAGAGTGTCTGTTATTATTTAGATTGTTATTATTTATCACATTTTTATATAATAGAACTATTGATCCCAAAACACTGTCCTTAAGCTATTTCTTAAAGACAGCAAATAAAACCACCACTCTATATTTTAATGTACTGTTATTAGTCCTTTGAAAATACTACATCGAGCTGACCCCAAACATATTATTTTCTATAAAAATGTTAAAAATGCAAACAACCCTATCAAAAAGTGGGCAAAGGACATGAATAGAAATTTTTCAAAAGAAGATATAAGAATGGCTAACAAACATATGAAAAAATGTTCAACATCTCTAATCATCAGGGAAATGCAAATCAAAACCACAATGAGATATCACT
>CM052436.1:81994621-82076586 GCA_028533085.1 Varecia variegata
TTGATTTTCAAATTGCTTTCTGTAACTTTTTCTTATGATTCTTTTTTAAGGCCAGGCATAGTGGCTCATGCTTGTAATCCCAGCACTCTGGGAGGCCAAGGCAGGTGGATCGTTTGAGCTCAGGAGTTCAAGAGCAGCCTGAGCAAGAGTGAGACCCTGTCTCTACTAAAAATAGAAAGAAATTAGCTGTACAACCAAAATATATACAAAAAATTAGCTGGGCATGGTGGTGCATGCCTGTAGTCCCAGCTACTTGGGAGGCTGAGGCAGAAGGATCACTTGAGCCCAGGAGTGTGAGGTTTCTGTGAGCTAGGCTGACACCACGGTACTCTAGCCCAGGCAACAGAGTGAGACTCTGTCTCAAAAAAATAAATAAATAAATAAAATGATTCTTTTTTAAAACAAAGTCTTAAGGAACTGGAGGAGCAACTATTCTTAGCCTCATCTTATAAATGAGAAGGAGAGAGAAAGTTTGAATGACTACCCAAGCTAGGTAAGCAGGAATTATGCCAAGTTACCCTGACTTCTACTTCAGTTTTTCCATTTTATCTGTAAAAATCTGCAGTCACATTCTTCTAACAGCTTTAAAATATACTAATGAAATAGTTTATCAAGGCTCTCCTGTCTTCAGCTGAAGCAATCACTCATCTATTGCTTTTCCTTTGGGTTACAAAAAAAGTTACATTTTATAAAAACCAGATCATAGTCACCTCCCAGCACTCACCAGTGGGAATAAAGACGAGTGTCTGAATGTTTGTGTTCCCCCAAAATTAATATATTGAAATCCTACCCCCCAATATGATGGTATTAGGAGATGGGGCCTTTGGGAGGTGATTAAGTCATGAGAATGGAGCCCTTATGAATAAGACTGGTGCCCTTCTGAAAGGTACCCAGAGAGCATTCTCATCCTTTTGCCATGTGAGGTTACATCCAAGAAGAGAGCAGTCAACAAACCAGGAAACAGGACCCCACCAGACACTGAATCTGCTGGCACCTTGATCTGGAACTTCCAAGACTTCAGAAAAGTGAGAAATAAATGTTTGTTGTTTAAGCAACCCAGTCTATGGAATTTTTGTTATAACAGCCTGAACCAACTAAGATAATCAGGTTTTTTAAAATGGCACCTGCATCACTGCTTATAATTCATAACCACCAGGAAAAAGAAACTTGCTGGAAAACTAAGTAAAATAAATAGATAACACAATGTATGTTGCAAATAGTGGGCCAAAATCATTCTCATGATATTAAGTAAAAGATTTCACCATTGTATGTTCAAGATGTCTCACTGATTTTTCATTTATTTTTTAGTTGAAAGGAATAAATATAAATGTAAATTTTTCCCATTTTTTTTCCACAAGAAACTTACAAAGAAAATAGGTCACTATGAAAGGTTAGGAATGAAAGAACAGGAAAACACAAAAGGACTAAGAAAGTGTGATTAGAAACATTTTACTCATCGTGTTGTGTTATCTTTATTAAAAGCTTGATCCGCCTAACCTAGTACTTTTAGTTACTTTTTCCTTTAAACATGCATGATTTGTGCTAATTCTTTATACTCTCATTTTCCTCTGGCAAGCAGCAACGTTCATTTGGAATACGGATGACTCAGCATAGAGTCATTATCTGTGGCCATGTAAAGAATGAAGCAGCTTCCTATTCTAGTGATAAAACCTTCATAGTCAGTGGATTTCATTACTACTACATGCACCTGTGCCTACAAACTAAGAAGGAGAAAGGAGATAGAGAATTGAAACAAAGATGAGAAGACAGCCACGGAATACTGTTTTATGGTATAGTTAATCAGTGGTACCCAGAATTTCTCTTATGTTCTTCTACTGAAAACAAACAGAAAGGTAGCATATTTCTCAATGTACACAGCAGAACTTTTACACTTTTGACAGTTGTCTCACATTTCCATGAGTTATCTAAAGCACCATACTCTTATCAAAAAACCAGAAAACTTTTCCATCTGGGAGGTTAGGTTAGGGGAATTTGTGCTAACCCTATGAAGTAAAAGACATGTAAAAGCAAGAGGATTGAATCAAGAACATGCAAATCAGCTATGAAGTGTCAGATTTTATCTCCAAGAAAATGTCATAAAAAGAACTTCTGCCAAACAGACTTTTCAACATGGCTGCAAAATTGCACATACTTGCCTACCGATCAACTCCCTCTATACCATGCCCTCACACACACACGCACACACACACACAAATTCTGAAGAGTTGGTAGCTGCCTTGTGGGTGGTGGTTGTAATCATGGTGGTTGTTATAGTGGAGCTGGTTTGTTCTGATTTTGCTTTCATTTTATATAAAGAGCTGGATCTTTAAAACATTTTTAAGTTGGCCCTTACATTTTTGTGAACAAGATATTCAGGTGAATATACTATAAAGGTAACACAAATATATTTAGTGGCCATGAAAAATAAAATTTATGGATTCTTGGGATATATTCTGACTGTAATAAATATTTTTAAATTATGTAATTTTTACGGTATATTAAAAAAATTCTCCAAAAAGTAATTAGCTAAATAAAATTAGCTAAAAACTGCAAATGTAGCCCCTATTAGAAATTGTCCTGACAATTACTATGAATAAAGCCAAAATAAAACCTTAGTAAGATCAAGAAGATAAATTTACTTCTTTGGAAAATGGTACACATGGAACTACATGTGCTAAAGCTGATGGGTCAGAGGACACTGTCTCAATCCAGGGCCACCCCTGCCTGACTCCATCCCCACATACATGCAAGATGCTTTTCTTATCTGAATGTTGGTTTCCTCCTTCATACAATGAGAGAGTAGCTGATGTAATTCCTTCAACTGTTAAGGAGGTAAAAATAAAATTATTTGGTAAAAAGTGTTTATAATTTCATTAATTTACAAATCACTATTAGTTATTAACAAAATTGTCAAAGAAAAAATTTCTAAAATATTCAGGTTATTAAACACTGAGAATGAAATAAAGGATCAAGGACTTTATTAGAGGCTGTTATAGAGGCTATATATTATCATTTATAAAAAATTAAAATAAAGTACTAAACTAAGAAAATAGAGGACTTCAGATAACACAACAATATAACAATAATAATAATGTACCTTGCATCTACATGCTAACTTACAACTTAAAAACTCATTTACCTTTCCCCATGTGGATATTATTATTCCTGTTTTATAGCTAATAAAAACATTAAGTAAGCTGGTGAAAGCAGCCCAGCTCTAAACTGCAGATCCAGGACTGAAATCCAATCTTCATGTGTTCTTTTCAAGAAGTGCTATTTAGGAAGCAAATTTTCTAATGACTCTAAATGCTTCTATTATATGACAAAATTCAAGTTAAAAGCTTTTAAGAAAAACTAACAAGAATAGATAAGAATGTGGAGAAATCGGAACCCTTTTATACTCCTGGTAGAAATGTAAAATGGTGCAGCCACTGTGGAAAACAGTATGATGGTTTCTCAAAAATTAAATATAGAACTATTATATAAGTCAGTCATTCTAATTCTGGGTATATACTCAAAAGAATTAAAGGCAGGGATTCAAACAGATATTCATACACTCATGTTCACAGCAACACTATTTATAATAGTCACAAATTAGAAGCAACCCCAGTGTGTATTGACAAATGAATGGATACGCAATGTCTAATATATATATTTAGAGGAATATTAATTCAGCTTTAAAAAGGAAAGAAATTCTACAACATGGGTGAGCCTAGACATTATCCTAAGTGAAATAAACCAGTCATAAAAGGACAGATACTCTATGGTTCCACTTAAATGAGGCAAATTGAGCAGTGATATTCACAAAGACAGAAAGAATGATGATGTTTGTTAGAGTCTGGTGGGAAGGGGAAAATGAGGAGTTATTATTTAATGGTTACAAAGTTTCAGTTTTGTAAGATGTAAAGAGTCTGAAGATGGATGATAGTTATGGTTTCACAATAACATGAATGTCCTTAATGACATAGAATTGTACACTTAAAAATGGTTAAAATGGGCAGGAGGATTGCTTCAGTCCAGGAGTTGGAGGTTGTAGTGAGCTATGATTGTACCACTGCACTCCAACCTTGGCAACAGCATGAGACTCTGTCTCTAAAAAAAAAAAAAAAAAATTTAAAATGATAAATTTTGTTATACATACTTTATCACAATTTTTTAAAATTAATTAATTAAATAAATTTTTTAAAAATAATATATCCATCTGATGAGAAGTATCTGTGGTGGTTAATTTTATCTGTCAAGTTGGCTAGATTATAGTGACCAATGTTTGGTCAAACACTAGTCTAGATACTGATAATTGAATTCAGTAGTCTCAGGTTACAAAATCAATGTACTCAAATTAGTAGGATTGTTATACATCAATAACGACCAAGCTAAGAACCAAATCAAGAATGCAATTCCATTTACAATAGCTGCAAAAAAGAATACAATACCTTGGAATATACTTAACCAAGGAAGTGAGAGATCTCTACATGAAGAACTACAAAATACTGATGAAAGAAATTATAGATGACACAAACAAATGGAAAAACATCCTCATGCTCATGAATTGGAATAATCAATATAAAATGACCATACTGCCCAAAGCAATCCACAGATTCAATGCAATTCCCATGAAAACACCAATGTCATTTTTCAGAGTTAGGGCAAACAATCCTAAACTTCACATGGAATCAAAAAAGAGCTCAAATAGCCAAAGCAATCCTAAGCAAAAAGAACAAATCTGGAGGCATCATATTACCCAACTTCACATTATATTTCAAGGCTATAGCAACCAAAACAGCGTGTACTGGTATAAAAGTAGACACATAGATCAATGAAACAGAATTGAGAACCCAGAAATAAAGCCAAATACCTACAACCAACTGATCTTTGACAAAGCAAACAAAAACATACTCTGGGGAAAGGATGCCTCTTTCAATAAATAGTGCTTAGAAAATTGTATAGCCACATGCAGACAATGAAATTGGATCCCAATCTCTCACCATATACAAAAATTAAGTCAATATGGATTAAAGACTTAAATGTAAGTCCTGAAAACATAAAAATTCTAGAAGAAAACCTAACAAAAACTTTTCTGGACATTGGTGTAGGCAAAGAATTTATGGTTAAAACCCCAAAAGCAAAAGTAACAAAAACGAAAATAAGTGGTACTTAATTAAATTAAAATGCTTCTGCATAGTAAAAGAAATAATCAACAGAGTAAACAGACAACTTACAGAATAGGAGAAAATATATACAAACTATATTTACAAACTGACAAAGGACAAATACCCAGAATCTACAAGGAATGCAAATAAATCAGAAAGAAAAAATAATAATAATCCCATTAAAAAGTGGACAAATTACATAAATAGATATTTTTCCAAAAAAGAAATACAAATGGCCAACAAACATATGAAAAAATATTCAACATCACTAATCACAGAAATGAAAATTAAAACCACAATGAGATACCATATTACCCCTGTTAGAATGGCCATTATTAATAGGCAAGAAATAATATATTGTTGGTGAAGAGGTGGTGGAAAAGAAATGTTCATACACTTTTGGTGGAAATGTAAATTAGTACAAACTATATGGAAAACAGTATGGAGATTTCTCAAACCCCTAAAAGTAGACCTACCATACAATCCAGCAATGCTATAATACTACTGGGTATCTACCCAAAGGAAAAGAAGTCATTATATCAAAGGATACCTGCACTCATAAGTTTATTGCAGCACAATTCACAACAGTAAATGTAGAGGATATTAGAAAAGGCATAAAGTCCTGGGTAAAGGGACTGTGAGAAAGGTGGAAATCTGGCAGTCCTGCAAACAGGACTTGCGATATGAATGCTTATCAGCCAGCTGCATACAGCAGGCTTTGGAATGCATGGGAGTGTGACTAATGTTGGGTCCCTTCCTTTTTCTTTATAGCCTTAAGGAGTCACAAGGAATCCCAAGATAAATATGGATATGTTGCATATCACTAACTAGATTTCTTTAGAAAAATGTGTTTACTGGCACCAGAGATTTTTATCTACATGTTCTTTCCAAACATTCTTTCTGTATGTTCTTTGCTTTGACCTTGAATGTCTTTCTCTGCAATAAATACAGAGGTTTGGGAGCTCTTTGAAATGAAAAGTCTCTCCTCCTTTAGCCTGAGATTGTGGTCTGGAGCATTCTTCATTGTGCCGTGACACTAGTAGAGATGCTGGACAATCTCTACAGTAAAGATATAGAATCAACTTAAGTGCCTATCAACCAATGGGTGGATAAAGAAAATGTGGTGTATATATATACACCATGAAATACCACTCCACAATAAAAAAAGAACAAAATAATGTCTTTTGCAGCAACTTGGGTGGAACTGGAGGTTGTTATGCTAAGTGAACTAACTTATGAACCAAAAACCAAATACTGCATGTTCTCACTTATAAGTGGGAGCTAAACTATGGGTACACAGTGGCATACAGAGTGGTATAATGGACATTGAAGACCCAGAAGGGAGGAGACTGCAAAGTGGTTATGGAAAGAAAAATTGCCTATTTCATACAATGTACACTATTCAGGTGACAGGTACATAAAAACCCCAGGCCTCACCACTATACAATTCATCCATGTAACCAAAAAACATTTGTATAGCCAAATCTATTGAAATAAAAAGAAAAAAGAAAGAAAGAAATTCTGCCTGATTTTCCAGGCTTCGGACTTAAAACTGCAACATCAACTCTTACCTGACTCTCCAAGCCATAGCTTGTGAGGTCCCATGTTTGCATAAGCCAATTCCTTTCTTTATGATTATTATTATTATTTCAAGGTATTATGGGGGTGCAAATGTTTTTGGTTACATGGATCACTTTTGTAATGCTTGAGTCAGGGTTAAAAGTGTGTCCATCATGCAGATAGTGTTTGTTGTACCCGTTAGATAGGTTTTTGTCCATCTCCTCCACCCTCCTCCTCCCTGCTTGATTTCCATTGAGTTTTACTTCCCTCTATGCACCTATGTGCTCATAAATTAGTTCCAACTTAAGAGTGAGTACATGTGGTGTTTGCTTTTCCATTCTTTAGATACCTCATTTAGGATCATGGTCTCCAGTTCCATCCAAATTGTTGCAAAAGGCATTAACTCATCCTCCTTAATGGCTGAGTAGTATTCCATGGTGTGCATAAAAAATCACCCAAAAACTAAACCTCAGAGCTCATATAAAACATTAGCACCATATTTTGTTAATCTACTCATGAATTGATGGGCACCTGGGTTGATTCCACATCTTTGCAATTGTGAATTGTGCTACAATAAACATTCAAGTGCAGGTGCCTTTTTGATAAAATGACTTCTTTTCCTTCTTTTCCCAGTAGTGAGATTGTTGAATCAAATGGCAGGTCTGCTTTTAGTTCTTTGAGGAATCTCCATACTGTTTTCCATAGAGGTTGTGATAATTTGCAGTCCCACCAACAGTGTGTAAGCAATTCTTTCTCTCTGCATATATGCCAGCATCTGTTGTTTTTGAACTTTTTAATAGAAGCAATTCTGACTGGGCTAAGGTGATATCTCATTGTGGTTTTAATTTGCATTCCCTGATGATTAGAGACATTGAGCATTTTTTCATACATTTATAGGTCATTTGTCTATCTTCTTTTGAGAAATTTCTGTTCATGTCTTTTACCCAATTTTTAATGGTGTTGTTTGATTTTTTTCTTGCTGATTGCCCAACTCAAGGAAATCAGAAAAATAATTCAGGAAATGAATGAAATATTCACTAAAGAGATTGACATATTAAAAAAAATTAAACTTCTGGAAATGAAAAATTCATTTAAGGAAATACAAAACAGTGTAAAGTTTTGAAAATAGACTAGACTAGGTAGAAAAAAGAATCTCAGAGTCTGAAAACAACTTTTTCAAATTAACTCAGTCAGTCAAAAATAAAGACAGAGAATAAAGAAGAATGAACAAATCCTATAAGAAATATGAGATTATGCAAAATGGCCAAAGATAAGAATCATAGGCATCTCTGAGGATAAAAAAGAAAATGCACAAAGGCTGGAAAACCTATTTGAGGGAATAATTGAGGAAAATTCCTCTAGGCTTGCTAGATATTTAGACATTCAGTACAAGAAGCTCAATGAACACTTGGGAGATTCATCATAAAGAGGCAGTCACCAAGACACATAGTCATCAGACTGGCCAAAGCCAACATGAAGAAGAAATTCCTGAAAACTATAAGATGAGAACATTAAGTAACTCACAAAGGAAAATCCATCAGACTAACTACAGACCTCTCAACTGAGACCTTACAAGCCAGAAGAAATTGGGGCCCCATCTTGAGTCTTCAGAATTATGCCAGCCTAGAATTTTTTATCCTGAAAAACTAAGTACCATATATGAAGGGGAAATAAAGACTTTTCCAGACAAGCAAACACTGAGGAAATTTGTCAAGACCAGACCTGCCCTGCAAGAAATACTCAGCACTTCATTATACATGGATCAGCACAATAGTCACCCACCAGAGTAAAACCATCCAAAATCTAAAGCTCAGAGCTCATATAAAACATTAGTACAAGAGGTAAAACAAAGTAATGAGGTACTACCCAACAGGATGAACAGAATAGCATCCCACATATTAATTCTATCAATCAACATAAATGGTTTGAATTCCCTACTCAAGAGACATAGGCTGGCTGAATGTATAAAAATAAAATACAAGCCAAGTATCTTCTGTCTCTGGGAAACACATCTAACCCACAAGGATTCTACAGACTCAACGTGAAGAGATGGAAAAAATATTCCACTCAAATGGAAACCAAAAGAAAGCTGGTGTAGCCATTCTTATATCAGATAAAATTGGCTTTACATCAACAATAGTAAAGAAAGGCAAAGAAAGTCATAATATAAGTGGTAAAGGGAGCAATTCAAGAAGAAATAACAATCCTAAATATTTATGCACCTAACACAGGAGTGCCCAGATTCAAAAAGCAAACCCTACTAGAACTAAGCAAAAAGATAAACAGCAACATCTTAATTGCTGGGGACTTCAACATCCCACTAAAAGAACTGAACAGATCATACCAGCAGAAAATAAATAAAGAAACACTGGACTTAAATGGGACTCTAGAACAAATGGGCCTAACAGACATTTGCAGAACATTTTACCAGTAGAAAACTACTGAATGTACATTCTATTCATCAGTACATGGAACATTCTCCAAGATTGATCATATTTTAAGCTATAAAACGTGTCTCAACAAATTCAAAAAAAATTTAAATCATACCCTGTATCTTCTCAAACCACAGTGGAATAAAACTAGAAAAAATTTTCAAGAGAAAGACCCAATTCTACACAAAGTCATGGAAATTAAACAACCTGCTGCTGAATGATTATTGGATCAATGAAGAAACTAAATGGAAATAAAAAGATTTCTCAAAGGGATACAAGCTATCGAATCTCTGGAATTCAGCAAAAGCAGTCTTAAGGGGAAAATTCATAACCAATTCCTTAAGATGTTGTGTCTATTTCTTTCTCTCTCTCTCTGTCTCTCCCTCTGTGTCTGTATGTGTGTGTGTGTGTGTGTGTGCATGTGAGAGAGAGAGAGAGAGAGATCTGTCTTATTGGTTCTATTTCTCTGGAAATCCCTTGATTAATATGATACTTAAAAATCTTAAAGAAACTTAGCCTTAAAAAAAAAGAATGTATTAATCCCTTGATTAATGTAATACTTCAAAATCTTAAAGAAACTTAGTCTTAAAAAAAACTAATGTATTCAACATTATTAACCAGTATAGGAATACAAATTAAAACCACAATGAAATGCCATTGCACACCTATCAGAATAGCTAAATTAAAAAATAATGATAACATCAAATACTGTAAAGAATGCAGAGAAACTGAGTCACTCATATGTTGCTGATAGGAATGTAAAATGTTATCACCATTCTGGATAGTTTTCCAGTTGCTTTCAAAACTAAAAATAGATTTCCTACATGATCCAGCAATTATACTTTTTAGTATTTATCCCAGAGAAATGAAGACTTATTTTCACAGAGGCTCTTTTACACAAATGTTCAAAGCAGATTTATCCATATTAGCGCCAAACTTGAAACTACCCAAATGTTCTTAAAAAGATGAATGACTCAATAAACTATGATATATCTATACCGTGGAATACTACTCAACAATAAAAGGCAATGAACTATTGATACATGCAACAACTTGAATGAACCTCAAAAAAATTATTCTGCATGAAGAAAGTAAAACTCAGAAGAATTCATATTGTGAGATTCCATCTGTGCAACAATCATGAAATAACATAATTATAGAGATGGAGAACAGATGGGTGGTTGTCAGGGGTTAGGAATAGGGGAGGAGTTGGGTATGGCCATAAAGAGGGAACACAAGGGAGTTTTGGAGTGATGGTTCAGTTGACTATCTTGACCATGATGGTGATTACACAAAGTTACACATGTGACAAAATTGCATAGAGCCACACACTCTCTCTCACACACACACACTCGCACACACGTGCAGGGATGTTTCATGTATAACTGGTAAAATCTGAATAAATTCCATGGACTATGCCAATGTCACATTCTTAAAGTTGATACTGTCCTGTGGTTATGTGGGATGTTGACATTAGAGGTTTGAGAAGGGGTGCATGAAACCTCTCTGTACATTTTTTTGTAACCTCCTGTGAATCTATAGTTATTTCAAATTAAAAGTTAGCAAAAAAACCTAATAAAACATGCTTGTTTTTAAGTAGAACCTATTCTGAATAAATTATTCATTCTACAGTTTTTTCAATAGGCATGTATTTTTCCTGATCCACTTTAAGACCATTTTTTGTCCGTTTAATTTGCCTACAATTTATTTCCCAAATAATAAATGCCTGTGTAATGAAATAAAATTATCAGGAGGCAAATTCACACTCATAAAGTCTGTTTACAGGTTTGTGAAATGTAGCTACACAAAAGTTATCAAGCCTAATGAACAAAATAGTCATTCCACTCATACAAATAATGTGATTCTGTTATTTTAACAGTTTATGGCCTTCTTTAAAGAAAACAGCATTGAGACTAGGAATGCCACAGATCACTCCACCACCAGACATTTTTATCAACTAGGTTGGTGTCCTTTCAATACCAAATTGATGAGCAATCATAGCAGACAGTCTTATTAAGCTAGTTTGCATATTTATGAAGACTCTGTAGCTTAATAAACTGTTATAGGGCAATGAAAGTTTATGGAGATCACTAGAAATGTCAGACTAGTACTCCAAAGACAGAATAAAATTTAGTAATTCTTGTTTAAATTCCAACTCATCTAAAATAAAAACCAGTCTTTTTATTAGCCCTGTCTCACTCATAAGGAAATTCAATTTTCTTATGTCCTGTTTACCTAATATTTAGTTGACCATATTGAAGCCCAACCATGAGATAGGATATATGTAACAAATTTTAGGCATTTAAGTTTAATTTCATAAAAATTGACTTCTGCTCTCTTTAACTATACAAATAAAAGTTGATGAATAGTTAGAGAGAGAAAAGGAGAATGGTAGCTAAGATTATAAACAATACCCCATTCAATGAAACTGCAACAAGACTACCCCTAAAGCTAAAATATTATACTATCACACTGTGGTTTTGAACCTGATAATGAATCAGATCCTTTTGTTTTAAGCAGATCCTTTGTCAGCTTAGAGTTTATCTCTACAGTGATGACTATTACTGCTCAAACCAAAATTATATTTACACTTTTATGTATTATATAAACTAAAAGCAACTGATAAGTTTATAATGATAATGGCCTTTAAAGGCAAGATTCTGCAAGTTGCTTATGGGGCTCCAGTTACAGCCTGGTCCTTTTTCTCACAGTGGTGGCATCTATCAGCTTTCCCCCATTCCTAAGTCTATCTCCTCCCTCTGTGAAGCATGGAACATGGGACAATCTGCACCTATTTTCATGGCTGGGAAGACATGGAAAAGATAAATGCCTAAAACTATCCTGTAATCCCAGTCCACCACAGCATATAGGGTTATTAAAATGATTTCTGCAAAAATCAAAGAAAAAATGTATTTGTTGTACTTTTAAGTAACTAATAAACATAGAGGTTGTCCTTGAGAAAGTCACCTCTGACTAGTCAATAAGCTTAGGTGAATAAATATTCTTTCTTCTTTTATTTAGCTACTAAGTGCTTTTTTCCATGTGTATTTTCTACATAGACCCAGCCAAAAGTGCTTATACTTACAAACTAAACTGCCTCAACCAATATCTTTTCTACATATTCATATCTACCAATCAATGGATGATGTTTGAGATAGCTGAAGGTAGAGAAAACAAATACAGTGTCTAAGCTAAACCAGAGGAAAAATAGGCACTAGATTTTTGTATCCCTTACTTTAGAGACAAATTAAATGATTTTTGAGATGGCTCAACTAACAGTTACTATTAGAGTGGAAGCTTTTCTCTTTTATATCAAGCTTTCTTTACGAAACCATGCGATCATGATGAGTTAACCTTCTAATCAGGTACAGAAGGAGCCCTAATTCACTTTTATTTCTTGCTGTTAGGGTTTTCCAACTTCACTAAATATATTTCTTCTTTCTTCCTCAATAATCTAAAATTAAGTGAGCAAATTTAACACCTTATAAAGTTAAATGTATTGTAAGAATAATACCTTCCATTTAAAGTCTACGTAAACAAGTTAGGCCCTTTTGACTTCATTAAATCCCTGTAAAATAATTATTGTGACACCCTTATGAGCTACATAGATATGGTACCATTGTCTCCATTTTATAGATGAAGAAACTGAGGCTCATAGAAATTAAATGATTTCCTAAAATAACACAACTCATTAACAAAATAATTTGTATACAGTTTCCTTCTATCTTCACTATGCTTACTGAGACATAAATTTTACAAATACATTGTTTAAATAAAGTTTACCCTTATTTGAAAAATGTCTTTAAATTAAAACACAGAAATCTATAGAATATATTACTTATTTCCCTTTTAAATTCAGTTTGATAACCTCATATGCTGTTATTACTGTCAGTAACTACAGTATACTCTTAAATTTATCTTTAATTAATTCAAAGTAGGAAATCTTTGAACAGACACCTTTTTAATGACTTAATTGATTCTGAAGCCAATTATGTCTTATTTTTAGTCTCCTACAGGGCCCAATTCCTAATAATCTTTCTTTTGTGCAACTTAACTATTTACATGAATCTTCTCTGACTTTTTAGAAACTAGGCATATATGCTCAGTAAAGGAAATTTAGACACATAGTCTTTTAGAACACCACATCTATGGAAGCACCACTCACACAAAGAAATATTATAATTGTGTATTTATTAGAAAATGTTTTGAAAAGATGGCAGCCAAGTATCTTGCTCTAATAAAATCAATATTATTTGATAATTTTCTTTGTTACTATTTTTTATTTCAAAATATTAAGGGGATACAAATGTTTTTGGTTACATGGATTGCTTTTATAATGCTTGAGTCAAGGCTATAAGTGTGTCTTGACCCAAAAATTGTTCATTGTACCCATAAGATAGGTTTCTGCCCATCCCATCCTTCCTCTCCCCACTGCTTGATTTCCATTTAGTTTTACTTCCCTCTGTGCACATGTGTGCTCATCAGTTAGTTCCAGTTTAATAATGATTACATGTGATGTTTGTTTCTCCATTCTTTAGATACTTCACTTAGGATAATGGTCTCCAGTTCCATCCAAATTGTTGCAAAAGGCATTAATTCATCCTTTTTATGGCTGAGTATTACTCCATGGTATACATATAACACATTTTGTTAATCCACTTATGAATTGATGGGCACTTGAGTTGATTCCATATCTTTGCAATGGTGAATCATGCTGCAATAAACATGAAAGTACAGGTGTCTTCTTGATAAAATGACTTACTTTCCTTTGGGTAGATACCCAGTAGTAGGATTCCTAGATTGAATGATAGGTCTACTTTTAGTTCTTTGAGGAATCTCCATACTGTTTTCCATAGAGGTTGTACTAATTTCCAGTCCCACCAATAGTGTATAAGTGTTCCTTTCTCTCCTCATCCACACCAGCATCTATTGTTTTGGACTTTTTAATAAAAGCCATTCTAACAGTGGTAAGATGATACACCATTGGAGGTGAAAGATCTCTACAAAAAGAACTATGAAACAGTGAGGAAAGAAATTACAGATGACACAAACAAATGGAAAAACATAATATGCTCATGGATCGGTAGAATCAACATTGTTAAAATGTCCATACTACCCACAACAATTTACAGATTCAATGCAATCTCCATCAAAATGCCAATGTCATATTTCACAGATCTAGAAAAAATAATTCTATGCTACATTTGGAACCAGAAAAGACCCCAAATAGCCAAAGCAATCTTAAGCTGAAAGAACAAATCTGGAGGCATCCCATTACCAGACTTCAAACTATGCTACAAGGGTGGAGGTTATAGTAACCAAAACAGCATGGTAGGTGGGGCACGGTGGCTCATGCCTGTAATCCTAGCACTCTGGGAGGCTGAGGCAGGAGGATCACTCAAGGTCAGGATTTCAAGACCAGCCTGAGCAAGAGGGAGACCCTGACTCTACTGGAAATAGAAAGAAATTAGCTGGACAACTAAAAATATATAGAAAATATTAGCAGAGCATGGTGGCGCATGCCTGTAGTCCCAGCTACTCAGGAGGCTGAGGCAGAAGGATTGCTTGAGCCCAGGAGTTTGAGGCTGCTGTGAGCTGGGCTGATGCCACTGCACTCTAGCCAGAGCAAAAGAGCGAGACTCTGTCTCCAAAAAAAAAAATAATAATAAAAGGAAGAAAGAAAGAAAAAAGAACAGCATGGTATTGGCACAAAAATAGTTACATAGACCAATGAAACAGAATGGAGAACCCAGATATAAGAGTATCCACATTCAGCCAACTGGTCTTTGACAAAGCAGATGACAATATACACTGGAGAAAAGGAGCCCCATTCAATAAATGGTGCTGGAAAAATTGGATAGCCACATGCAGAAGAATAAAACAGGATCCATATCTCTCACCATGTGAAAAAATTAATTCAAAATGGATAAAGGAGTTCAATGTAAGGCATGAAACTATAAGAATTCTAGAAGAAAATGTAGGCAAAATTCTTCTAGATAACGACCTAGGCAAAGAATTTATGACTAAGATTCCAGTGGCAATTACACCAACAACAAAAATAAATAAATGGGACTTGATTAAATTAAAAAGCTTCTGCATAGCTAAGGAAATAATCAGCAGAGCAAATAGACAACCTACAGAATGGGAGAAAATATTCACTAGCTATACATCTGATAAAGGACTAATATCCAGAAACTACAAAGAACTCAAACAAATCAGCAAGAAAAAAATAAAACAATCCCATTAAAAAGTGAGCGAAAGACATAAACAGAAGTTTTTCAAAAGAAGATAGACAAATGGCCAATAAACATATGAAAAAAATGCTCAATATCACTAATCATCAGGGAAATCCAAATTATATGATTTGATAATTTTCTAACAGATGGAAATAAAATGTCTTATAGAATAGATGGCTTCTTTATTTGTAAACAAAAGTATCCTATCAGCTAACAGTGGTCCTATAGAAATCAAATACTTATGGAATAATTAGCCAAATATGGAAACTATATAACAAAATTTTAAAATATCTCTAAGTGGAAACTTTCAAAACTAAAGGGAAAAAGAGAAACAGATAATAACAAATGTGACAAAGACACATAATATCTTTAATTTTCAAAGAGCCCTTTTAAATGTATAAGAAAACTATTTTAAAAAGTAAGAGTATTTAAATGGAAACATTTCAGGAAGATTATTAAAGAGCACATGAAAAATGTTCAACCTCATTAGTATTCAAAGAATGTTGGTGAGTCTGTTGTAAAGTGTGATAAAGGTGTACTGCTAATGGCATTGTGAACTGGAAAAACTCTTTATAAAAGGAACATGAAAATATGTTGCATGGGACATAAAAATATTCATGAAACCTTGACATGATCGTCTCCCTGTTGGGACTATATTCTATATGTGGCAGACACTGTGAGGTCAGTGATGCACCCCCATCCCAACCTTTTCTTTAGGTGCCATCTTCTGGCCAAGTGTGGCCAGTGCCACAGTTCTAATCAAGAGGTAGGAAAGTAAGACTGCTGCTTTCATTTCTTGTTCTTCCTTTTTGAATGGGAAAACGATAGTTGTAGCTGTAGCAGCCATCTTGTGAACATAAGAGAAAAACCAAAAATATTGTAGAAAAACCAAAATATTGAGAAAAACCAAAAAAACTTCTAGCTGTTGGGCTTGAAATCAGTGAATCACCAAATCAATGCCAACGACCACCACATAACCGCCAAACTTGCTGTGTATGAAAAACAATCTCTGGTTGGTTTGAGCCACTTAATGGTACACAAAAGAATGAATTTAATAGGAGAAAAAAGTGATGTGCTAATGGCTATTTATAGGAGGATTTTTTATTAATGAAAAAAGTAAAGAAACCTATTGCCTACTAATTGGGAAATGTTTAAGAAATAATGATGCACAAATCACATATATGGTAGATTGATTGATTGTATTCATGACCCCAAGTGTTTTCACCCATTCCTGTATTCACTCCCTTTGCCATGAGACTTTGCATTTACTTTCAACAAAGAGGTGAACCTATTTCCCTGCCCCATGATTCTGAGTTCAGCCATGGGACTTGTCTTGGACAATGGGATTTCTCCAAGCATGACACAAGAAGTTGTGAAAAGGATTTCTGCAATTGTACTTTTCCTCACACTAACATCTTACCCATCTCCATGAAAAGAATTGCAGGCTACTTTGCTGGAACTGAGACACGTAGAGTAGAGCCAAGTTTTCCCAGTTGTCTGAGCTGAGGTCACTCTTAAGCACCTGACAGCGAGGCAGCCTGTAGACATATGAGGCAGCCCAACCAAGATCAACAGAACTGCCTAGACGAGCTAACACAAGAGGAAGCCCAGGTGAGATCAGCTGATCCCACTCCAGAATACCTCATTCTATAGACTGTGAAGTAAATAGATATTTACTGCTGCATGTCACAGAGGTTTTGTGTTTGTCTGTTACACAGTATTTATGTGGCAGTAGATAACTGATACAATGTAAAAAATTAAATTGTTTAAAATATATATTCATTTATTTAATATTCATTGAGCACCCACAATGTATCAGGCATTATGTTCTGTGAAAAGAGGCAGGATACAGAATTGTATTATCCTACGAATCTGAAGTTGTCAATTATACATATGTATGTGGGGAAAGGCTGAGAAGAATGCAATGGCCATGAGTCATTTTTATTTGCTTGTTTGTTTTTTGCCTTCCTTTAAAATGACCTCTCCAGCACCCTGTTTGTAGGTTGGTGGCACACAAAGGGTGGAAGGTATGAATTGAAGGAGCAAAGAGAATGAATGATAAAAACTGTGTAGAAGTGGGTAAGGAGACATTACGATGACCAATCAGTCCTTTTTGGTATAAAAAATGCAAGACCATGTTTGTAGGCTCCAGCAAAAACACCAGAAAAGATGGAGCATTTGAAGAGTTGAGGGACAGCAAAACTGAGGTGTGAAGTTAGTGAGGAGAGGCAGAAGGAGCCAGAATGCCAAGCACAAGTGGGGTCCCAGCTGGAAAGAAAACAGAAAGAAAGGATGGGGATAGTTTACTTGTTTTTAACTGTGGAAGGGCAGGAAGGTGATAAAGCTGCTGCCTGGAATTCTCTATTTTCTTAACCCCCAGTGCAGCAGCAAAGTTATCTATTATACTAACAGCGAAGAAGGTGAGGTGAGGAGGGGACAGAGAAAGCTTCAAAGAAATAATAAACGTCTGTGAAAGGAAACTGAGTGTGGGCAACCCAAAGGATTTCTGAGTTTTTCTGAATTCTGTTGAAACTTCTTATTTTCATCAAAGCAGAAGTTATGCTTGAGAAGAATTTTGAAAAGTACTTTGAAGTGACAGCAAAGAAAAAAAAACCTATATAAAAGTAATGCCTTCATTATTATCTTGATTATGGTATTTCTAAAAGCTACATTTTTTAAACTCTTTGTTAATTTATTTAGGGCTCAGCATGGATGCAGTAAGACATGGAAATTTAAGTCTCAGGTATAAAGAGATAAAATACAGACCAAAAAATGCCCAGATGAGAAAAAATTTCAAGTTATCTTCATGCACTCAATTTACAATTATAACTTTAATTAGAACATCTTAACTGCTCCATTACTTGATGTGGGGTTTTTTTTTTCCCTAATTCTGTTTTTGCTGCCTTAATAGTTTCTGGCCTAAACTGCATTAAAAGATTCTATAGTTATAAATTCCTTAGTAGCACTTTGGGAATAAAATAACCAAAAAAAAAAAAAAATGGATCTAACAAAACATAAACACAATAGAAGGAAATAATGGCATTTTTGTCAAAAATATTATTTAACTCCCTCATTTCTGCCCCTGCCATATTGTCTATGGAACTACAGAAGGATGTTTTCATAAATATGCTGAGAATTAAGCTGATATACATGATTTAAGAACTAGTTTAACTTTGCCATCAGTCCTTAAGTTTTGAAGGAAAGAATGGAGTGAGGTCCAAAGTTATTGACACCCACAGTTCCCTTGGCTTCTCCAAAGCAAAACATAACTTAAGTAAGCAATATGATTTCTTTCATACTCATGTATGACTGTGTCCTCAGCATTTTGGAGGTTGTAAATTCTTGGCATGCATGCCTGATGGGGCTAGGAGATGAGTTTGTTTAGCTGCAAAATTATTTTTTAATTTAATTTTAATGCCTTTAGGCAAAATATGTACCTTCTAGTTCAACCTCTGTGTGGCTTCCTTCCACCTCCCCCTCAGAACCATGCATTGACATCCCTGCTTAGTTAGAGAAAAGTATTTGGGTTTGAGGGTGGAAGGTCTACGACTTACAGTAACAGAGATGGATTCTATTTGTATTCAAGCAATTCTAAGTCAAAATCATGGCTCCAGAATGTATCTGCTGAGTGACCATGGACAAGATGTATAACGTTTCTGAACCTCAGAAAGGTGTTATCTATAAAATATATTAAATGCCTATCTCACCGTATTACTTAGAATAGTTAAATAAGATTCTGTGTGCAAAGCACCTGGCACAGAGTGATGGCCCAATGAATATTGCCTCCCTTCCTCCCTTTTACTTTTTATTGCTAAGCTCATTAGATGAGAAAATAGAGTTGTATAAGTAACTGTTCATTGCATATTACTGCTAGCTTTTCTTTTAGGTGTTTTGAAGCCTTTAGCAAAATTATATTAAGGGAAAATTCTACCTAATTATAAATAATAACCAATAAGTGAGTTGGCCTCAATTAAAACAATTTCATCCAAGACTCTTCAAAACATTAAAGTTAAAATATGTGGCAACAGTATAATTAAAAAGTCAAAAGTCTTGTAATTGCCTTGTTTTTGCAGTGAGTAAAGGTAAATGCATGAATTTTTTTAATTCTCTCCAAAGGACTGTGTTTACCTTTCCCTTGGCCTCATCAGTTTTTATTTGTTTTTTACAGTCATATTAAGGTCCTTTTCAATGACTTTTTCAATAACTGTAGCTTCAGGGTGATTAAGCTTTGCCTTCAAATGAGTGATTCTAATGTCTGGCCCTTCCAAGGAATGACACATTCTGACTGGCATTGACAACTCATCAAATGAAGAGTTACAATGGTTACAATAGATTAAATTCTAAATAAAGGTTCTGTTTATGTTCACAAGAGTAGGAGTGAAAGACGTAGTCAAAGCATCTTAGAAGTAGGTGTAATTCAAGCAGTTACCTAGTCCAACCACACATTCTGTGTGAATCTTCTATGTGTGAATCTTTTAATCATATCCAAGATAAATGATTGCCCACCTTCTGCTTGGAAACCTTCAGGAAACAGAAGTCACCACAACCATGAGTATCTAATTAAATTTTCATTCAGATGTAATTTTTACAGTGTTTCCTTATATTGAACTGAAATCCACTGGCTCATTAGCAGAGCTTCCTCCAGTCCCTGCCATCTAGTCCCTACATATAGAGCCAGTGACATTTTATCTGCTAAGAGAACTTGGCTAAAATGTCATCTAAGATGAATGCTGCCCAGCTGGTGGCATGCTGTAGTTAAGCTAGTCAATCATTGTTTCTAATGGCCCAAGAATTGATCCCTTTTAAAGGAGTGTGTGTGTGTGTGTGTGTGCGCGCGCCCATGCACGTGCACGTGTGTTTAGCTTCTTTATGAATGGAATCTGGGACAAGTTCCCAGTCAGTGTTGCTAAAGGATGGAATCCCTGAATTTTCTCCAAATTGAATAAACTGCTGAAAATGAAGCAGGGCACCCATGTGACCTGCCTTAACTTTTGCAATAATAGCTCTCCTGTGTTAACAGGCTAAATACCTTACATGTATTCTCATTTAGACTTCCAGTCACCCACAAGGTAGGTATTATTACCATTGCTTTTTCAGCAAGGAGAAAAGTGAGATGTAGAGAGATAATGTCCAAATTCGCACAACTAATCAGTGGAGAAAGCAGAATTTTGACACCATCAGTTGGATCCAAGAGCACAATCTCTTCACCTCTGTGAAAGTAATGGCTTCTTCAGCATCTAGATACCCAAACAATTTAATGCAGAATTCCTAGCCTATTTTCTGTGTATTCTTCTTCTTCAAAGAATACCTATGCAGTCAATAATCTACATAATTTTTCAGTCATGTGTTTCATAAGTTATGCAAATTTTAAGGTCTTGGCCAAGGGAATGAAACACCCAGGAGAGTTGATCAAGAGTGTTTCCAACAGCATAGATGGTGCCAACATCAGGTAAAATTGTAAAATACAACCCTCCTTCTCTCCATCTAGGTAATACCCTCCTCCATCTGATTCTCAAATAGAAGTGCTATGTAAGAGTGCTAGTGGGTAGTTGAGCAGTTATTGGGCTCTATTTATGCTGTCATTGCACTAATGAACTGTGGGAGATGATTTGTTTTATGTTCCTAAAGTCTGGTGGAAATGATTATAACTAGGCCTTAGCTAACAAACCCTTCTCAAGTGACAATGCCTAGAGGAAAGAGAACCTTGTCTATCCCACCCATGGCAGCACGGATCACTCCCTCAAAATCCACATGCAAACATACATTCACTCATACATGTGAATAAATGAAAACAAAACATACTAAATCTGAAATAATACCACCATTTAGACTATACCTTCCAAACCAGACAGTCTGAGAAGCATAACTGACAAGATTGGTTGACTTTTATTTTCTCAGCCCACAGTTTATTAGATATGCCAATAAGGACTGACATGCTTCTAATGAATACTTTCAGATCAAACATTCCTCACTTCTTTCTAATAGAACCCTTACCATGATCCACCTCCTGCAGACTCCAATGGGTCCCTGATCCAGGAGGTTAATCTTAACCACTCATTGTATTGCCAGTGATTGGTTCAGAAACTGTCCTGCCAGTGATTGGTTCAGAATCCAAGCTGAAGACAACCAATATACTCCATGGGTTCCCTTGGAGATTATTTGTGACCCAGGGATGAACACATGACCTAAAGTAAGAAAGAAAGTCTGAAGAGTAGACTTTACTCTACTCCTATTGGTAAGGACATCAGTTCAGAAAACTTACAAAAATTTGAAATGAAAACCTATAGTTTATAACTCTCTCATATAAAATTCAAGATCTTCTCCAGAAAACTGTCTAATGTCCCAGCTCCTCACATCACATATGCCGTTTTCCATACCAGATTTCCATCTCAAGAACTAAGCCCACCAACAGACCTTCCTTACATCCAATGGGAAGGAAAAGGGGGAGGGTACTCTTTCTCCTTCCCTTGCAGGATATGACTGGAAGCTGAACCCATTGCTTCCAGCACCTCCCACTAGGAAGAACTTGAATCTCCTGACTACATCCAAATACAATGGAAGCTAAAAATGTCATCTCCAGCTGGAAAGCCATGCTTCCCAATAAATCTTCAATTAGTATGTAACAAGGAAGAATTGATACTGAGTAACAACAAATACCTCTGAAACATCAGAGAAAGAATTATTTTCTTCTGGACATGATCAAGGAAGCATATTTCCTTGGATTCTGCTGGCAGCCAGATTAATACAATGACAGAAGTCACCCTTAGAATAAAGATGATGCAGAGATGAGGAAAGAACCAAGAGAATAGCAAAGAAATAGAACTGGAACCTGATATCTTCATGACTGGGGCCACCCTACCTCTTGACCATCTGTTATGGGACATAATAAATTTCCTTGTTGGCTGAATTACGTTTCTCAATAATTGCAGCTGAAAGGACCCTAACTCCTGCAAAAGCCAAAACCCAAACAAGAGGAAGATGGAAGGAGAGAAACAACTGGACTCTAATGATGTCATAATAATTTCTTGATAAAGGCTTTACTTTCTCTCATTAGATAGATTAAAGTCATTTTCTTTTTTTTTTTTAACTCTAGCACCTCAATAAATTCTTACTGGCTCCAGGAATACTGATAAGTAGTTTTCTATAGGAATGTTTTACATCATCTGTATTTAAAAACAGAATTAATCTAATGCACACAACAGGACCGGCTGCTTTGTGCTGAATCGCAGGTCTCTCTAGGCATGGTACACAAAGATACTTCTTAATTAGAGAGTTTCATTGTGATCTCTAAGTCTATTGAAATTGTTCAATGGCTCGGTTTTAAGTAGAGTTCACTGAAGCTGCAGAAGTGTGAATAGTAATGTAAAATAATCATTGCAAACTAAGAATAACACCTAATATTATCAGAAAGCATAAAAGTACAAGAAGGAATGAAAAATGTGATGTTTTCATCATGCTATATGATGTCCTACAGCTACTTAAATATCCACACAAAATACACTGCATTTAAATTGTTCTAAGTTTAGCTCATAATTCTATAACCAAGTTTAACTCACAAATTCCTACCTCAGACAGAGCCATATTTACAGTCCCATTCGAAAGACTGATTTACACTTTTCCCACACACAGGGAAAATGACTACTTCTGTTACTTGTTGGAGTAGAAATCACAGCAATATACCACCTGGATTTGCAGGGGTAAATCACTTATAAGAAACACACACTGTTCAGCCAAACAAAACATAAAGATCATGTCAGTAACATAACAATTATATGTATCTACACTATAAAACATTCACTCTCTCCCCAACCATCCCAACTCCCCCCACAAAAAAAGTATGTTCTCATGTTTAAATATCCATGAGCCACTCTAATCCTGCCTGAGTGACTAATATTGTTACATCAGCTCTAAATTAATGAATGACTGCACAAATAATTCTCACAAATGGATACCCCTAATTTATCATAGCCTGAATTTGAATTTTTTCTGATAATTATCTTACCCCAAGTCAGGTATTTCAGATCATTACTATGTATCCACTTCTAATATCAACTCTCCTAGTGGAATATGAAAGAAAATCTTACAACATTTCCTTTGAAATGTATTGCTCTCTAATAGCTCCTGATCACAACACTTCTAAGAGATATTTCAGCTTATCTATAGAAGTTATTTTATAAACAAGTGCATAAATACATACATACTTCCTTGTAAATCATATTTATTGGCAAATATTCATGCTACTTTCTCCTGCCCTTGCCCCATGAGAAGTATACTTCTCAGCTCAATCATGAGTTTGGTGATATTTGAGTGAGTATGACTTACATAACATCCGAGCAGAAACTTTGAGAGGCCATACAAGCTTCTGCCATTAGCTTGAGCTTCAGCCTTCCACCATGAAGAAAATGTTTCTAGATAATGGCTATTCATTCCACCTATGTCCCAGAGTGGATGGATACGTGGAACAGATCTGTCCCCACTTCACCCACTTCACATCCTGGAGCCCAGCCCAGCAGAGCCAAGCAGAGCTGAGCAAAACTACAACCAACCTGTAAACACATGAGTAAGAAATAAATGTCTGTTGTTGACACCCAGTGAAATTTTGGGGTTGCTTGTTACTACAGAAAAAGCTGAATAATATATACTAATCATGCAGGGGTGAGGGACCTCTGGCCTTGGGGCCACATGTGGCCCTCTGGATCCTTGAGTGGGCCTTTTGACTCAATCCAAAGTTTAGATTTGGTTGAGGCATATAAGAGGATATAATAAATGTAACTCTAAATTAGCCTTTTTGAACCTGACAATTAAAAATTATTTGACCAGAAAACAATCAATTGGAAACCCAAAAAGCCATTTTCATCTTGACACTTTAATAAGCTTATCTTTTGTCTTCTCTGACACTTCTTGGTAGAACTGAACAGCCCAAAACTGCTACGCAAGTCTTTGAACACTTGAAGGTAAGAGATGGGAAATCTCTATTAAAAATTTCAAAATCCTATCTTAATGATGTCATGGAACCAAACTGAATGCTGAACTAGCTCCTTCCTTTTTAATCCATCTCTCAGATTCTCTAACCTTAATACCATTTGGGTATGATATTCCTGCATTCTATTATAAGCACCTTTAAGGCTAGAGACCCTGTCATATTCATCTCCGTATAAATTCCTCCAATATTTATCAGTACTATGCACAGATAGATTACATATATACTTAGGTATATACTTATATATTAGGTATATACTTCTCCAAATTTACCAACTGCTTTCCAAATTGTTAATCCTACCTATAGAAGCCTCTGCTGGGATTGACCTTCCTCACTTTTTCACATGACAAGTATTTAATGGATCCTTCAAAACACAGTTTAATTTCCTTTTCCCTCTTTCTCACTAACTGGCCACCTCCATGAAGGCAAAGACACATCTTTCTTGTTCAAAGCTATATCCTCAGCATCTAGCATGATGCCTACCATGAGGTAAGCACTCAATAAATATTTAATGTATAGATAAATAATCCAAAATCTTCCCCAATCCTCTCAGACTGCATTCAACCTCCCTTCTGTTCTCTTATCACAGGGGTGGAGAAACTTTTCATGTTGGAAGGCCATATTAATTTAGCTGTAATCAAATTAGGCCACATTTAAGAAACTTCAATTAGATATAATTAGAAATGTACATTATTTTGTAAAAATCTAATTACTATGTACTTAATTTCAAAAAATGAAAACTGTTATTTTTAAAGTTAAACTTTTAATGACTTGTTATGTTTACTTTTTCATGGAAAGCATTTGAATATTTGGTTGCAGCATGGAGGTCCACAGTTTCAGTTGATCCTTTAGATGGGTATCAGTCATTTGTGACCCTAAGGGCATCTTGATTTGGGTTAGGTACTAGAATGTAGATTTGCAGCAATAAGTGGTTGAAAAACAAGAAAGCGTTTTTCAGACATGTTGTCAAAAGTGTAGGTATTCTACTACATTTTTCCGTATTTCAATTGGATCTTTCTCAGCTTTAAAATGTCATCTATTGAGAGTTCAATCAATTCCATCTGTAGTTCTTTAGGTGCCTTGGTGATACCAACTAGGTGAAGCTGAACTGCTCATTTGAGTGTGATGTCATGATTCTCAAAGTCAGTGAAAGTTTCATTGTATTTTCCAATTAATAGGTCTATCACAGCTGCATATTATTCAAATGATTCACAAATATCAATCATCCTGCTTATCAATGACCTTTGCTAACTGGGAAAAACGTTCATCTAAAATTTCCTTTGGAAGAAGTGTTTGGGAAAAAAACAGCTTTTTCTGAAATGCTTGGATTTTTTGCCACATATCATATACAGACTTAGTTTCACCTTACAAAGAAATATTCAAGTCATTTTGAGTTACCATGATATCACACATAAATGCTGCATTCCTATAGAAATCTTTCAATAATTCAAATTCCTGATTCTGTTCTTAATAAAATTTATCTATCTGTTCTCACAGAGATAAAATTTTGGCTAACACCTGTCCCTGCAAGAGCCAATGCACTTTAGAATGATAAGGCAAATTCACATTGAATATCTCATCATTCAACTTTAGCATGTTACAAAACTGACAATGTCGTGTTGCGTTTGTATGAATATAGTTAGCAATACTTATAACTTGTTGCAAAGTGGCACTTAAAAATAGTAGCTTTAGCACAGAGATTTTGCTGATTCAAAATACAATGAAAAGAAATGAAAGCATCTGGATCAGTTAATACTTCTTTTATCTATACAATAAACCCTTCACATATTCCTGTCATGGAAGGCACACCATCTGTACATATACTCACTGGATTCACCACATTCAGTCCAACTTCACGACATTTATCCTAAAAGTTGTTGAAGATATCTATTCCCCATGTTCTGCTCACAAAAGTGCCCAAAGCGAGTAACTCTTTGTAGCAAAGAAAATCTGTTATGACCCAAATGAAGCATTAAAATCTGTGCAGAATCTGTAGTATCAGTTGATTCATCCAAAGCAATTGAATAATATATATTCTCCTTTTGAAGTATTGCATGAAGTTGTTCTGTTAAGTTGAAGGACAATTCATGCTGCCAATCAGTTATGGTTCTTCTTGAAAGAGGCAGTTGTTTGTACTTCAAAACATTATTGGGGTCTAAGCATCCTACAACTTCGATAATGCATTCTTTTATAATTTCTACATCACTGAATGGCTTCCCTTTTTTCACAAGTATATAAGCTACTTTATAAGTTGCTTCAGTGACATTATTTCCAGGTCTTATTGCTGCATGAAAGAATTGTCTTTACTTTTGCTTTTCATCTTTTTACTTTTGCAAGACAAACTTTCATACCTCTCCCTCTAATTTAAAATATTTGTGGTCCTTATGAGTGTTATAATGCTGATGAGCACTGAATTTCTTTAATGTCGATATTGCAGCGTCATAAAGCAAGCAAATCATCTTTAGCAGAAAGAAGGTAATACAGCAATTTGTAATCCTCATTTAAAAATCTGTTTTCTTCCTTCAGCATTCTCTTGCTCTTCCTTGACATGATAGGCTGTTAAGCAGACAGAATTAAAAAATGCTATCAAGCTGTGCAACTATTCACAAATTCCACTTCAAACAGAAACACAATGCACCATTGTCAAAAGCTGATAACAGACTGGCATACTCAACCCCCATAAACTCTGGCCAACCAGCCTTATGCAATAGTGGCACCAGTCAGGTGGGAGAAGTTAGAACTAAATCATGAGCATAGTAGCCATCAATTTAGTTATTATGATTTACTAATGTCCTAATTGTGCCAATCTAGGAGGATTATTTCACTGAAAATTTATTTTATTCTTGGTATTTTAAATACATTCATTTTAAAAATAAAATAAAAATATAAAAGGCAAACAAAAACGTATTAATAAAAATAAAAGAATCTGTTCCTAAAATTTGGATTCAGTCAAAAGGCCACTCTTAAAGACCTAGAAGGCCACAGGTTCCCTGCCCCTGCCTTATCACAATTAATACTTACTTCAATTGAAGAATTTGTAAAATTGTATGACTATTTTCTGTCACAGTCCCTGACAACTAGCAAGTGACCAATAAATACTGGAGGAGTGAAATATTTATAACAGAAACAGATTGGGATTCACAGATCTGAGAGCTGATATTAGAGTAAGGAATAAATAGTCCAGTTTGCTTAGGTTGGACATCACAGAACCATGCTGTCTTTTCAAGCACAGTCTGAACTTAAAGACGAGCAGACATTGCCTGGGTCTGGCGGGGCACACCTCCACCACTTTTTTCACTAATTTTGGTCTCTGTTTCTCATGACATAAATTGCCTTCATAGGTTTCTTTGTATTTTTTCTGTTTTCTTTTCCCCTCAATTTCAAGAGCATCTTAAATCATCCTCCTGCCTGAAAAATACTGGACTCCATTTCCCAATTTAATATTCCTCACTAGCTTCTTAAGCATACTTTGTAATTTCCTAGCAAATCATTATTGCAATATTAGCACCCATTTCTAAGATGACAAACCTTCCTACAACATTGTACCATAAGATTCCCAAACTGTCAGTAAGTCACTAATAGTCAATCATTTGCAATAGTTCTGAACCACTCATCTAGGTATAGCACAATAACCCTTAATCTTTTCTCTTTTTTAATGACACAACCATTTGTTGATGAATAATTTTTTTTCTTCCTTTGTGCAACATCTCTTAAAGGTAATTATCCAAAATTAAAAAAAAAAACTTTAAGAAACAGCAGCATAGTTGAAATTCAGAGGTATAAAAATGTACATTTCATTGGTCATTCTTGTTCCCCAATCTTCCTTTAAAAATCCCCATCAATTTTCTAATTCCTGAAATTCCACCAACAGATATTCTACCATTCTATCTGTTGGCTTTATGTCTTTTTAAAAGATAAATATCTGGTGAATAAAGTAACAAAGGATTTTCAGTCACTTACATCAAATTCACCTTTTTGGAAGCCAATTTTGGTCCTACAAAGATAGAGATGCAGCAGGGGACCTGAAGTTTGAGAGCTCTGGAAAGCTGAGGGAAATGAATGAAAAGGAGGAGGTGGCTCAGCAAACAAACTTGACCTGCTTGGGGAAAAACAGGGAAATGGACTAAAGCTCATGCAGACAGTCCAATGAACTCCTATCAGTCAATGAGAAAGAAAAGAAAATCCAATCAAATTGGGCAAAAATATTCAGTGGCCACTTTACAAAAGAAGATGTACAACCAACCAATCAGTATGGCCAGTCAGATATTCAATATCTTAAGCACTATTGATACACACAACAACGTGAATGGTCTCTCAGACAGGATGTTGAGGAAAGAAACCAGACATAAAAGAGTAAAACTGCATGATTCCATTCATAAGAAGTTCAGGAACTTGAAAAATTAATCTGAAATCAGAAATAGTGGCTATTTTTGTGGGGTGAGGTGACTTGACTGGAACGGTACACAAGAAGCCTTCCGGGTACTGGAAAATTTCCATATAACAATGTGGTCATGGCTTCATGGTCATAGTCATATGCTTAAGGTCATCAAACTGTACACTTAACATTTGTGTATTTTTCTGTAGATATATTATATCCCTGAAATTTTATTTTATTTTTAAAATAAGGAGTCTTAGATTGAAATGTGAGTGACATGATCTGCAGGTCTGTGGACCACACATTTTGAGTTACAGAATCCAGGCTTTGGATTCTCTTTTCTCAAAAGGAACTGGTGAGGTGATTATTGAGGTATTTCCAGGGTCAGGTAAAAGTTACAACAATGTCTTTGCTTCCATTGGTCCTTGACTCGGCCAGGTCTCAACTTCTGATTTCCCCATAGAGTTCTTTAGTCTTCTCTCTCTTTATTCATTCAAGGTCTTA
Source organism: Varecia variegata (assembly GCA_028533085.1). NCBI lineage: Eukaryota > Metazoa > Chordata > Mammalia > Primates > Lemuridae > Varecia > Varecia variegata. The sequence continues at coordinate 82,023,859 of CM052436.1, forward strand.
GAAACAAGATTTAGGGTCCCACATGGTAACACCCAATTGTAAAAATGTTGTTCTTGGATTTTTTGTTTAATGTTTTTCTTCTGCTGAGTCTCAACCTTTTGAAATAAATTCTCACCTAGTACTCCTTAGGGTAGCTAAATAAGAACATCAATCAACCAACTTGCTGGATTAAATGTTTTCTCAATTTCTCTGATAATTGCCATGGCATTTAGGTCCTCATCCATCCCTGAGACAAAAAAAGATGGAACAGCCATTGCCTTTGCTTAGTTGCCTCTTCCATTTGACTGTGACTTCCTTGAAGACGAGAAATTATCTCATTCATCTTTGTATCCCTGGCATCGAGCCTAGTGCCTGGTACATAGTAGATGCTCATTAATTTTTCTTGAATTAAAATAAATGAGTAAGGACTTCATGAAACCTTTTGCCAGAGGCAATTTTAACTTGCATTCAACATCCAAGGAGAGTGGGCGTGCTGCCTTGGCAATAGCTCTGACATTGAATAATCTGGATGTTCCAAATTTCTTGTTGCTCATTTATTTTCAGGGGAAAAAAAAAAGAGAGAGAAGCAGGGAAGGATCGTGTTTGCAGGCCAGGCAGACACATCTCAAACTCATCACCCTGTGAGGTGGATCAGATGAGGCAGCAGTAAGACCAAGGCCACCTGCCCTGCTGCTGTCTTCTGACTGCTGATGTTGCCTTAATCACTGAGCCGATGCAATTTCCTGCCACTAACCTTCGCTATGGTCCACTGGGAGGTCTCATTTGTCACTGCCATTACCTTTTGGGTCAGCAGAACATCCATCTTTAGGTGGGCCCTCCTTCAGTGCCTTTTTCAGGTGTATAAGAAGCACATGATCAGTGTGGCAATTCAAGATAGTGACCCTGGGTGCCTAATTATGAAGGCGAATCCATGAACTTTGGCATATTAACCCTATTAATAGTGATTTTGAGGAACAAGTAAAGTTCAGTCTCAATTCAAAGGAGTAACACTTTATTTTTATGTATACTTTATAAACCACACGATTTTATGTCTATATAATTCAGATGTTCTATGGAAAGGCCTTGAATAAATGCATATCTCCAATTCAACCAACACTATCACCTCTGATCCTACACTGTGCCCAAGCCAATCCTGATTTTACCTCCCCCTCCCACTCATAAGCCCATCAGTGAAAACCTCATTCATACCTGACTGTGAAAAGGAGTCTGACCCATATACAAAATGCATGCTTTCTCACGTTTGACTTGAATACAGCTAGCTCTCTTATTTATTTAACAAACACCTATCTAGCACTTACTATGTTCCAGACACAGTTTCTAAGAGTTTTGGAAATATAAACTCATTTACTGAAGTAAAATCTCATTTTACTTTATTTTATAAATGAAGAAACTAAGACATAGATAGGTTGAGTGTCTCACCCAAGGTCATATCACTAGTAAATGAAATTCTAACCCAGTATATCTGGTTCCTGAGTCTGTACTCTTAACCACCACACTCAGACAACAGAGGTTCTTTGGACCTAAATGTCAGGCCATCTTCCAATAAGATTCCAACAACATCGATTAGTTCATTTATTTATTCTTGCAGCTCGGCAAAGCCTATAAGGGAGACTGTAAGTGAGTTCTCTGATTAGCCTAGTGTATGATCCATGTGAATTTGGTGGAAAAATTTAGGAGTACTTGATTGTTCCAGGAACTAAAATGAAAGCATAATGATTGTTTTTTGAATTATAAGAATTGCATCGAATCTAATAGAGATGGCATGAGAGATTTACATGTTCATAGTCCTTTCTTCTGAGATAGGAAATGGACTGGAAGGTGCCTCTCTTGTCCTGAGCTGTGGAAGGAACTGAGGAGGCAGGAGCCTCACTCTCTGCTCTGCATATTCACTCATCCGTTTGGAGTTACTGTCTGCCAGGCTCTTCTCTTGGTACTGAGGGTAAATCAGTGAGCAGAGTAGAGGGAAAATTCCCTCTGTGTTCAGAGGGCTTATGAAGAGAGAGAATAAAACATGTATAAGTTATTAATTGTGTAGCATGTTAGAAAGTGATAAATGCAAAGGAGAAAATCTGAGGGTGGGGAGATTGACAGTAAGGGGAAGTGAGAGAGTTTAAAACGAGGGTCAGAAAAACCCCACTGAGAATGTGATATTTGAGCCAAGATGTGAAGAAAGCAGAAGAGCAAGCCAGGTGGATAGCTGAGAAAACGGAGCAGAAAAACAAGGTAGGAGCTCGCCTGGCAAGGAAGCCAGTGCATGTGTCGCAGTGTGAGCAAGGACACAGCAAGGGCTGAGAAGGCCAAGAGAGAAGGGGTTGGATTGTGCAGGGCTTTGGGGCTAGTGTAAAGACTGGCACTCTTACTCTGAGTTTGGTAGACACGGAGATGCCTGCACAGTTCCCTCTCGAGTAAAGACTAGATGCCTCACCGTGCCATCAGCTCCTTCAGGGTCTGCCTCAGCTGCAGAGCTGCCTCTTCTGAGGTTATGCCCTTCCCAGGGCAGTCCAAATCTGGTAACCAAGCAAGTTGGGTATGTAAGGTCTGGCCATTTCAGCCCTTCAAGGTCACTTTGACTGGCCGTATTTGCTCCAAAGCTCTCTGCTGGTTGACCAAGGCTTTGTCAGTTCTTATTGCAGCTCAGCTTCTTCTCTGCCTGATTCTGACTCCTCTTCCTTCCCTTCACAGGAATTGATTCCTAATGAACAGTTTCCACTTGAAACTCGGTCTCCACATCTGCTTCTAGAGATCCAGCAGTGACAGTAAGATGTAAAATATGACAGAGAGTGGTAGAGGGTAAAATCTTATGGGCCACATGTTCATCACCCTCCTTCTTTGCTCTGGGCCAGAGCTGAAAGAATAAATAAATGAACTGATCGATGTTGTTGGAATCTTATTGGAAGATGGCCTGACATTTAGGTCCAAAGAAACTCTGTCATCTGAGTGTGGTGGTTAAGAGTACAGACTCAGCAACCAGATGTACTGGATTAGAATTTCATTTACTAGTGATATGACCTTGGGCGAGACACTGAACCTATCTATGCCTTAGTTTCTGCATTTGTAAAATAAAGTAAAATGAGATTTTACTTCAATAAATGAGTTTATTGGTTTCATTTGCAGTTTTACATGAGGCCCACCCTGCTGAGATATCAGTGAATTCTTGCCCCTTTTCTCATTCCCCTTCCCACTTGGGGTGCTAGCTATGAGAAACTGGGCTGCTACCATCCCTCTTCCCTCTACCAGTCTTTTGCCAGCCAAGCTTTTGAGTTAACTCTGCCTACTTTGTTGGTCAAGAGAGTGAGCTCTAGATTCAGACTGCCTGTATCCCCGGCTCCCCGCCTCTCAGATACATGTCCTTGGCACATTGCTGAACCTCTCCATACTTCAGTCTCCTCGTGTGGTACAGATCACTTATGGCATCTCAGACACACACAGCCCTATGCCTGACACATTGTTAGGACGCAGGAAATAACAGTTATTATTGCCCCATAATCCCCAAAGCCTGTCTCCTGCCTGCCCCACCCACCTCTGTCATTGAGAGCTGTACCACTCTCAATTTTTCCTTCTCCCTGAGTCCTTCTTCCAATTATTATGGCTTTCTTAAACACTAGCCTTCTTGCCCCATTTTAAAATCTTTTTGTAAATGGGTTTATAGGTATACAATATATTATATTCCAGGACTCAGGACGACATATTTTAGGTTGGGGGGAGATAAAAATGGACTGGGCCTCCACTTAGAAGCATCATATTCAGAAAACAGGAGACATGTTCCCCTTCCATAGTTGTAAGTTTCTCACTGCAACCCCATAGAACTGCCCAATAGTCCTGTGTCCCACAAGAAAAAAAAATGTGTAGCTCTCTGAAACACAACGAAATATATAACACAGTATTTCATTAAACCGTGTTCTTACTTTTGAAATCTAAGACACCATTTTATTTACTTTGCAACAGACTAGGGTTCAGGGGGTGGGGGCTTGTTTGTTTTTTTAACAAAGATGGAAACCGAAAGCAAAGATAATCTGTGAGCACCACCTTGTGGAGAGACCTACAACTATCACATCCATCTGGACACTATCAATCTGCATTCATTGAACACATATGTAATATGCTGGCCCTGGGGAGAGAGCAATAAACAGGCAAAACTCCATGGCCAGATGGAACTTGCTTTCCAGGGAGAAGATAGAAAATAAACAAAATCACTATGTGAAATACATAACATATTAGATGGTGATAAGTGCTATGAAGAAAAACAAAGCAGGGACGATGGGCAGGCCAGGGGGACTGAGGATTAAAATAGAAAGATCCAAGGCCTAATTGAAAAGATTATACTTGAATAAAGGTTTGAGAGAGAGGAAGGGGCCAGCCACGCATTTACCTATGGTCAGAGACATCTAGATAGAACGGCATGTGCAAAATACTGAGTGGAAAGATGCTCGTGAATTTGAGAACTGACGGCATTGTCCAGAGCGAGAGTGGAGGAGACAGGAGGACAAGACAGAGAGGACACAGGGAGCCAGATCACACATGGTTTCTCTGGCTATCGTAAGGCTTTGGCAACAACTACTTTGGATGAGATGGGAGTTTCAAGAGGCTTTGGGCAGAGGGTAAGATGAACCTACTTCCTTTTCAACAGGATTGCTTTGTTTGAAGGGATCAAATGCAAAAATAAGCTAGGCACACCAGCATGAACCTATAGTCCCAGCTACTCAGGAGGCTAAGGCAGAAGGATCAGTCGAGGCCAGGAATTTGAGAATGCAGTGTGCTATGATCCCATCCATGACAAGACGTGGTCTCTACCTAAAAAAAAAAAATCAGAAATAGACCACACTACCTTTAGAGTCAAGCCAGAGGGGCCTCTGCCCTGGACCCACACTTTAGAGGGTCCTAAATAAAACAAGCACCCAATATATAAACTTATCGTAGTACTCAGAGCACCTTTATTAGAGATGGGGGTTCAATTCTACTGCAGCACAACCACATTCTGGTGCAGCACTACCCCTTTTCGGGAGCCCCAGGGAAAGTCTTCTCCATGCCTCTTGTCCTATGTGCATCAAACAAAAGGGAAATGGCTCCAAATGCCATCAAGGTTAATGGGTTGCACTGCTGCAAACTTGGGTGTGGCCACTGCTTTGGAGGGTAGGAGGAGTTGAGCAAAGGGTGGGCTTAATTAAGAGAAATGCAGTTAATGTATCAAGTACTTCCTCTTGGAGAGCACAAATCCCACAGATAACACAGTATTCTATCTCAGTTGCACTGGCCATCCATTTTCTTGTTTCTCCTTGTGCTCCACTTCAACATTCTCGAGATACTCTTGAATTGCATGGCGTTTGTAAAAGTTGAACATATAATGGCTAAAGAATATTATTCAATATTAAATAATCCATATCACTAAATTTGTATTTATACAGGTCCAGACAGAAAACCCATGATGGATCTAAGTTCTAGAATATTGTTCTAAAAGATGGTGAAATGGCAATATAAGTGATCATTGGCTTATATAATAAAATTTAAATATTTTGCAATATTTGCGACAATAGTGATAATGTGTCTTATGCAACCCTCATTATATTTAATCATGTTTGAACATGATATATAACATTACTGGTTCATTTCCAAACCTTAGTGCCAATTTAGTTGAACAAATTTTCTTGCTCCAAATAGAAATTAATTTTTAAAAATTACTAAGAAATACAATGACTCAACAAAGTTGGTCTAATTTGACAAAACTGTCAATAGAACATGAATTGTGTGGAAGGCTTGATTAAAAAACATCATATTATTCTGAAATTTAGTTTTAAAAACAATATCTATGGGATATATAGTAATTCATGAATTAATGTCTTTATCTTCTTACTCATTCAAACATTACCTGCCCATTAATAGGATGCCCTAACATTCACAATAGTAATTCAGTCATCTTTGATATTTTGTTTACCATCAGTCATATAAAAAAACCATAGCTTTATTTTTATTTTTTTTAACAAAAAGGCATATCTTTCAAAGTAGGATAGAACATATTTTAAATAACTGTGTGCCGACTTGATATACAAGTTTTAAATATCTCAACAAGGAGTATGTGGGGCCCCAAGTGTATTTTGGCCCTGGACCTCTTGTATGTTTGGGGATTCCAGTTAGGGGATTATTACAATAATCCAAGTGGATAAATGGCAGTAGCTTGACCAGGGTTGTGGCAACAGAGATGTGAGAAGTCATAAATTCTGTATACATTCTGAAGGAAGTGCCAAAAGGATCACTGACTGATTGGATTTAAGTGTGAAAGAGAAAAATCAAATCACACGAGGTTTTTTTTATTTTAATTTTTCTTATTTCAGTGTATTACAGGGCTACAAATGTTTAGGTTACATATTTGCCTTTGTCCCACCCAAATCAGAGCTTCAAGCGTGTCCATCCCCCAGACCGTGTACACCACACCCATTAGGTTGTATATACCCATCCCCTCCCGTGTGCCCGATACCTGATGAATGTTATTACTATACGTGCACTTAAGTGTTGATCAGTTAATACCAATTTGATTGTGAGTACATGTGGTGCTTGTTTTTCTTTTTTTTTTATAATTCAATGGTTTCATTAGTATTTAGTACATTCACTTATCCCCTCATTGGGTGTCGGGCGGATGGGAGCGGGGAGGAGGGGATGGGTATATTCACACCTAATGGGTGCAGTGAGCACCGTCTGGGGGATGGACACGCTTGAAGCTCTGATTCGGGTGGGGCAAAGGCAATATATGTAATCTAAACATTTGTACCCCCATAATATGCTGAAATTAAAAAAAAGAAGAATGAAGTGGGACCCTTACCTTACATTAAATTAAAAATAAATAAACTGGACTTCATCAAAATTAAAAACTTTTGTACATCAGAAGATATAATCAAGAAAGGTGCTTGTTTTCCCCTTCTTGTGATACTTCACTTGGTAGAATGGGCTCCAGCTCTATCCAGGATAATACAAGAGGTGCTAGATCACCATTGTTTTTCAACATGAGGTTTTTGACTTGAGCAACAGGACAGAAGTTCTCATCATAGGGGTTAAGGAAGGATGTAGGAGGAGCAGCTTGAGGGGAATTTCAGAAACTTGATTTTTTTCATGTTAAGCTTTTCATGTTCATTTAACTCCCAGCAGTTTAATACTCAGGGCTGGCATTCAGATATGTATATTTGGTAGTCATTGGGTGGGAGCAGGGTTGGGGTTATATTCAAATCCTTGGGATGGGAGAGCCCCGCTCTTGATTTTTCTGTTTTTAACAAGATTGGAGACGTGATGTAGTTGAAGGAAGGGAACACTTTAGTGTGCCACTTCTCCACCCTCAAAGCAGAAAGTAGCCTGAAGAACACAGAACCTCCCCAAAACCATTCCCAGAGGATAGCAACTTCTTTGGTTTGGATACCCCAGAAAAAGCTAATAATCAACCACCAATCCTGGATCCTAACCCTGAACTTGTATCTCCAGACTTCCTATAAAATGACTAGCAAAATGCAAGTGTAAGACACTGTCAGATATCATTAATCCTACATGTGCACTGTTGCACCCTCTGCCTGGCTGCCTTTTACATCAAATACTTTGATGTGGGTTTTTCCTTCTACCTTCTTAGGTTAGTTGGCTCTCAGCCCTCCAAATCACTCCAACCTAATAATGGAGATGACATAAAGAAAAAAACAAACCTAAGAACATACAAACAAGAGACAAAACTATAAGTTCCTGAATCTCTTACTATCTAATTCTCAAACTGGAAAAGAAAGAAAATTCTAAGTGTATCACTCTTTTAATCACTTGCAAATTATCTTACTCTCCCTCTGACAAATACAAGCACAGCCACAACTAAAGCAACATTACAATCTAAAAGGAGAACTGCAGAAGAAAGGGAGAAGCATCAGGAGTGGACAGGATGCTGGGTAATCCTTGGGGGAGAAACTAATGCAACACTTCCAAATTTGATAGCCTAGTTCCACGAGATGTTACTTGATGAGTTCCATCCCCAAAATAAACTTGAGATCATTGGATAAAACAAAATTAAATAAATTTATTTTCTGTAGTAATGTCAGAGACTACACCAATGTGCTTTATAAATCTTCAAGAGGGAGATACAGAATATAGCACTTCCAAAATTTGATGCGGAACCCACTCTTTTTCCAGTGGTTCATAATAACAACTTCCAGAAATAGTATTCCTCTGAACACTGTTCTAATATTTTATATATATATGAATGACAATCTCAAAAGTGAATGTTTGCCAAAGTTGGCTGAGCAAAACCATAAAGTTCTCATCACCCACTTCCTGGCTTGATGCAACAAGATTTGAAAATCTGCATAAATATACTTTTATAGAACCAAATTGAATTTGGATTCAATAAATTTGCTTTTTAAAAAATGAAACCACTGAATTATTAAATATTCTCAGTTATTAAACATTCACATTGCAAATGAATTCCCAAGCCCCTACCCACTCCAGCAATGTTATCATTGAATAACTAGAATTAATTATTATAGAGATGATGATAATGATGCCAAAGAATTAATCCTAATTAAATGTTCCACTATGAAGAAAAGGCCAAATTTAGATCAATGATGATTTAATTTTATTCTTGAATCTTTTGAGGACATTCAGTTCTTCTAAGCACAATAATTTGACAAACGATAGTATCTTTACTACAATTGAGCAATATCTTTATCTAATTTCTTTTTACATTTTACCCAACACACAAGTCCATATAATAAAGGTTTTATGAGCAAATCCTTACACATAGATAAATTTTAAAGATACTTTAGCTAGTTTTTACCACTCTTTCTGTGTAGTCTCCCTGAATTAAACATGAGAATAATTCCATTTTGTTGGAAAGTAACCCGCCCAAGAGAATCAGAAACTTTGAGAAAGACCTGCCATCATACTATGTCAGCTGTTAGCCTCACATTCACACAGAAGGAAGTGACACACATTTATATGAGATATAGAGGATATCTAATAAGAATACACTTATTAATTACAAATCTCATTCATATTTTTGTATACAAATATTAATTATTTAAATGGCTTGAGTAACATTATATGCTAAATGAGAAAACAGCTAACTACAAAGTTAATAGAAATATGCTTTCAAATACACAGAAATATTTTTAAAGGATATGTCTTAAAATAGGAATAGTAATTGACTCTAGGCAACATAATTTTTTAAAGTTTTTTCTATATTAATTTTACAATCATGAAAAAATGGAAGTTATTTTTTAATAGCATTACTCTATGTTAACTGACTTATTTCACTAAGCTCAAATTAATTACAAAGTTCAAGACACAAATTTATGGTGAAATTCCAGGAGTTTCCTCTGGGTACAAAAGGAACCCAGTAAAAATGCTGTCGTCCTCAGAGCTGGCATACACCCCATTCCAATCTTTTGACACTTCGAGCCAGACTTGGTCTCCTGCACTGAGTTTCAAGATGATGAGGAGGGAGGCCTGGTCCACTTCCTGACCGTACAGAGTTTCTCTGGACTTAAACTGCTTCTTATTGCGGGCCACCAGGCTGATGCGAGCAGGTCGGCCCCTCACAGTAACATGGTAGGAAAAAACATATGTTCCAGGAATGGTACAGTTAAACTTCCCAGTGACAGGACTGTAGTTCCCTTGGTCGTTATAGAGAACCTTTGCAAATTTGATAGGGGTGTTAGGAGGAGGGAAAGGCTTTGACAAAGCGGCGCTGAAAGCCGACTGCGGGACACCGGCCACCTCACCCTTGGAGCCTTTGAGGCCCCGAGAGCCCTTCTTCCCGACGGGGCCGCGGACCCCTTTGCTCCCAAGCTCGCCCTTTGGCCCAGTAGGTCCCATGCGACCAGGAGGTCCCAACTCTCCCTTTTCTCCCTTGGGCCCTGGGTCCCCTTTGGCCCCAGGCAGACCGTCAGGGCCGCTTTTGCCTTCCGTTCCTGCATCTCCTTTGCTACCTTTTTCTCCTTTCACGCCCCACTCACCTTTCTGTCCTTTTCCTCCCCTCTCCCCCGACTCCCCACAGTAGCCCTTCTCTCCCACCTCCCCCTTCTCTCCCTTGGCCCCAGGCCCCCCGTCCAAGCCTGGTGGGCCCACTGCCCCTCGGTCTCCTTTGTCCCCTTTGGTGCCATTCTCACATGTGTCCCCCTGTGAGCCTTTTTGTCCTTTCGCTCCTGCCAGGCCAATGTCTCCTTTATCCCCCTTAGGGCCAAGTCCACCTGCAATGGAAAATTAAAACAATGTGTGAGGATCACACAGGCTACAAACAGTGTGCTATTACCACAGAGCTCAAACACTAGACGTGAAACCTGCTAACTGGGACCTGGAAACCCGGCTCTTGCCTTGGCAACGGCTATGCCTAGGAGTCTCTTAAAATGAGCACTTTTTATCATGCCACACTCTTAGAAGGGGAAAAATTAATGCTTCCCAGAAATGGTAGTTTATATTCAGACCTCATATATCTAGTTCTTTTTTTTTACTTTTAAAATGATAAAGAATATTAGAACTATAGCTGCCCATTGTATTCCATTACCCCTTTAATTTTGTCCCAAAGTATTCTCCTAAATCTCCAGATTGTCCCTCCAAACCCAAAATCTTACAGGCAAAGAAACCAAAACCCAGAAAGATTTAGTGATTTTTGTTTTCCATTTTATGGCTAGAGAGAGGAGCAGAGCTCAGATACTTTCACCGAGTCTCCAAACTCCGAGACCAGTGCTAACACTTCATCCAGTCAAGTACACTGAATTATTAGAAGAATAACAGTAATTTATATCTCTGATAACTTTAAATACAAACAGGAAGAGAATGAAGGGCTATACTGCACACATGCCTGTACGCAATAAATATATTTTGTACTCTACCTTGTTCTCCAGGTTTTCCTGGATATCCTGGAACTCCACTTGTTCCTTGGTCTCCACGTTCTCCTTTAAGTCCTAAAATGATACCAAGATTAGCTTTTTACCAACTATATTATTTATGATATACCTAATATTCCTTTCACAACCATGTCACATCCCAGTGTTTTCTTTAACCAAAATGGTTTAAAGGTAAAATAGTGTGGAAAAAGAATTTATTAGGGTCATTAGGAATATAGTATTTAATCCTAATTGTGGGTAAACCATTTAAAGGAGATCTGGAGATAGTGCCAATCCCTTCAAAGAGAGCTCATCTTTGTCCTCAGCGTCCCCATGGCACTTCAAACCTCTCATAAAACTCATGACGTCCTGCTTGTATTATATATGTATGTGTTTAGGTTTTCCCTATTATGAAGTTTGAATGACAGTTGAAATGTCTTCTTTATTAATGTATGCCCACATTGCCTGAGAAATAATACCATACAAGTTTAAACACAGGACACATTCTGCAATCAGCTAAAACTAGTCATAATAAAAAACCCATCCAGAAAAAAAAAAAGTTGTCTTTGGCATAGACCATTAAGGAAAAGCCAATTTCCATTTTGTGTTTGGATATTTTTATACACCTTGGAAAAATTATAGAACTGTGAGAATTCATGTTTGAAAAAATCCAAAGAGCTGTGTTTTCAGATATTTACCATATTACCATAAAATACATTTTTATATTGGACCTCACTAAAAGCTCATTCTATTACAGTGCAGTCACACCAGATTGTTTTCCACTGTAAATGATTATAGCAATAATAATATTAATAATATCTCATTTTTATTGAGCATTTTCTATGTACCAGGTACTGTTCCAAGCTCTTACCATTATGTTTTTTACTTAATCAGTCTTTTATTTAATATAATTTTTATTTGATTTTAACACAGCCTCTTATATAACACAGAGGCTCATGTAACAGAGCACATTTCATCAATTGCAACAATTTTTAATTTATAGAAGTTTATAGCACCTCCCCTTCAAGAAAGGTAGAGTAGAATCTTTGTCACCATTTTATCACAGAAGAAACTGAGATATGAAAAAATTTAAACATTTGTACAAAGTCAAACATGACCTCATACAACATTGTTTGGCATCAATTTTCTGAGTATGTTATCTATGGTATAACTAACATTTTTTGTTTCATTTTTGTCAGGGAAAAAGAAACCCTAAGCCAAATGAAAAGTAATGAGAATAGCCTCCTCCTAATTTCACAAGACCAACTAGAGAAATCTCACCATAGATCACACAGCGGAGTTTTCTAAGTTGATAGTTCCTCCATTACCACTCCACATAAAATAAAAAATTTTGAAATTAACCCATAAGACATCAGGAAAATATCTGAATGCAATTTGAGAGAACCTAACCCTGAATGGAAGTGAAGAACTGATCCTATTCCTAGTCCTTGCCAGTACCCGAATACTAACCTTCACCATGCAGAGTTCTTCTGGTTCTCAAGTTCATTTAAGGAGTTTAGGTGCTTATGCTAAATTTACTCAGTCAAGTAATGATTAATAAGAATGCAGTGATTCTACTCATTTTTTTAACTTTCAATCTTAACCAAGAGTCCAAGCTAAGTCTGTAAGTAGAAGGAAAATAGAGTTGCCACTTTATAGAGACTGGCTGAATGAATTTTTACTTTTGATCCTTCATCAAAGAATATTCTTAAGAACCTTATTTTATGATACTTCCCTTATTTTTTCTTTTACTTCTAGAAGTCTAGCTTCCAAAATGTATGAATCACTGGGGAAGTTCATCACTCATCTTTATTTCACAGGGTTTTCTGCTAACATAATTTGGGCACAAAAGGATTAAATGTTTCCAAGAATGAAAACCACATAACTGACAAGTGTGAAGTAGCTCTCTCTTCTCTTAGCATCTTTTTTGAGTAATTACTTCACTGAATGTTCTACCAGAAATGACTTAGGCAGTTCCTGAGCCATGTGGCGGGTGATGTATAGATGATATTAGGTCTTTTGACATGTGACACTGAGGCTAAAACATTTAACTTGATAGATAGATGGTATTTCTACAGGCTGCCAGTATTCACCAAGGAATTTCTAAATATCCCAGTGAATCTGTAACCTTCCTTCAATACCTTTAAGCACTTACAGAACCAGGGATTTCCTGGGGCAGAAAGCATTCTTTACTGATGCACCTGTGGAATTACAGAATTTCTGAGCTGGAAAAGGCCTATGAGAGCACTCATAACTACAACTCTTCTTTCATAGTAAACAGGGTATAAATAAATAACTAGTCCATTTCCCTCAATTTCCAGGTGAAGTAAAGTGACTGGTCCAAGATCACTTTTTACTCTTCATTACTTCAGTTTTAATTAAGTTCTGTTCCCACCATTGATAAATCAAATATTTTGAATTCTCCTTAGCAGGCAGGCTATCCACCTTTAGGAATCTAATATTTACTTAGCAAATTGCTCCCTGAAAAATGTTGCAAAACGTCCCTTGAATTTTGACATGAAACGAAATGAAATACCTACCTTTCTCTCCTTTGAGGCCTTTTGGGCCTTGGGGCCCAACAACTCCTGGTGACCCTGGGATCCCAGCCTCTCCTTTAGGACCTGGAAATAGGATTTTAAACCCAGCAGGATAGAAAATTTTTCTTTTGAAATTCATTAGTTAAGGGGGGGGGGGAAGCAGTCATTTTATTGACACCAATAACTGTCAATGTCCTAAGGATAAAATCCGGGTGAGAATAAATTATCACAGAGTTCTAAGGGCAATATTTTTGTCTGATCTGCAATTTTGTACTACCTGAAGAGATAAATTGAGCCCATTAGTACTTGTCACTGTATTCATGGCAGTGATCAAATGATTCCAGGAAGCAGCACTATATCAAACAACGAGAACAAAATGATTATCTGACACTTGACCTTATGTGGACCACACTTTTAGATTGAAAAACACAATACTTAGCACTTTTGGATTTTCCACTCATTCACTTATTTATTCATTCATGAACTATTTCTGAGCCCTCCTACACACCAAGCACCCAGCTAGGTGTTAGGAATGCAGCCATCAACAGTCCAGCAGTTTCTACTCTCCTGGAGTGAGGAGTCTATAAAAAATAAACATTGAACAAATAGCCATGCAATTAAATGGAAATTGCCACACTCTAGTTAATGCTATAAAGAAAAATAGGAAGATCCTATTGTAGGTTATAGTGAAGGGACTTAATTTATGAGATCAGAGGAGACTCCCCTGAGAAAATGGCATGAAGCTAAGACCCAAAGAATGGACTAAGATTTCCCAAAGCCAAAAAAAAAAAAAAAAAATTAGACAAGTATTTCAGGAAAAAACAAGAATAGAAAAATCATGGTATTTTTAAGAAACTGAAAGAAGAGCACTGTGGATGAAGGTAGAGATCAAGGATGAGAGGAGGCTGCCAGGCAGGCTAGGGGCAGATCATGCAGGGCTCAGGCCTCATTGGCTGTCCTAGCCCATCCAGGCAGTCCAGGTCCCTTCCGTGTACCTGGGCCACACAGGGAACCTATGCCTGGAATAATTATCCTTCCTGCAATCCCATCCCTATCCAAGCCACAGGAATTGTTTCCCAACCACTGCAATAATCCCCAACTGGAATAAGTTATGGCCAGGTTCTTTGAAAGTTAACCATATAGATAAGTACACACAATGAAATTATATTTCATCTTAATTAATTTTACCTTAATTATTATAATTAAAGCTGATGAAATGGAGAAAACTATATTCAACAGAATTTCTCTTTGAAATAATATTTTATTTGTTGGAGAGAAAAACTTTAATAAATGGCTTGCAGTGGAGGTTAAGGCTGAAGGCAGGTTCAAATAACCAAAGGTGATGGTTAAGCTCCCCTGCCTAGAAAAGAAAGGATTGCAGGGAGAGGAATAGAGAGAGAATAAGCAGAGGAGGTGAAAGCAAACAAGATGACCAATTACATTTCACCATGCAATGTGTCCTCTCCCTCTTAGCCTGAAAATCCTTGATGTGGTTATACAATTGAGGGAAATTTCAAGGGCTATGCCCAGGTTGGCACAGGGAGCTCACAGCAACTACATATACAAGGGTACAAGGGGTGGGAAGGCTGCCTCTTACACCTGGGTGAGATGTACATCTAAGCTTATTAGTATAAATACCATAAGGCTGAACATAATGGGAAGAGCTGGGGCTTGAAGGTGCACAAATGTATTCAGACTCCAGATTCTGCACTTGCAGGTAGTGCAACCTCTAGACTTACCAAAAATTCTATGAAATGCAATTAAATCAGTTGAAATGTAATAATATTTTTAACATTTTTACAAAGATTAGAGATAATATAAAATGCCTAACCACTCCTGACACATTGTAGGTACCTATCATTATATCTGAACTGAGAGAAGCAGAAGATAAAATTTTCAATGGAATTTTACCTTTGCTATCTATTAAGTATATCTGAATACTTTAAAACATTTTCATGCAGAAACTAAGTTAGATTCATGACTTTTCAAAGTAGATAATGCAAAATCTGATATATGCAATGTGTATGTGTACATGTGTTCATATGACCTAGGACTGAAAAATAATGAAGAAAAATTAAAATAGTTGGAATTGAGTAGGCTTATTTTCCTTTTCAAGTTTGTTCGGTGTTGCTGTTATACTAGACTTCTAATTTTTAAAAGACAGAAAAAAAGCAGTGTTCTTGAAAACACTAGTAAAACCAGAACAAATCTCTCTCTCTGAATCTCAAAAACAGCATTCTTTCATATCAGGCTCAGAGTATTCCACAAGATAGAATCAGATTCCTACCAAAGCTAACTGGGAAAAATATACATTAATAGTTTATTGAGCATTTATTCTATTCCAGGAACCACATTGAGTACTTATATGCTTTAGTTCATTCAGTTCTCTTGACAATTCCATGAAGTTAGTATCACTCTTATCCCATTTTTCTATCTTGGAAACTGAAACTTAGAGCACGAAGCTTCCCCAAGGTAGGACCATGATAGACTCAACATTCTGAGCTCTTAAGCACTACGTTCTGTGACAGAACCAGTTAGACTAAGACATAGGAGCCCTCCGGGCGGGCTAATAACTTGGCACATCTTGAAAATATCTATCACATGTATTTAGAGGAGAAGCTGAACTCTGAGAACAGCCCAGCTAAATCCACTACTGGGCAAAACAAAAGCTCTGGTGTTACAGATCTCACAGTATTAGCAAACAGTTTAGCAACCAGCTGTGAATACTTGACCATGCCCTTGAAGTTTTCACCCCCAAGCTGCTTACCAGCCAGATAGGATACAGTCTCGTTACATTTCCAGTAATGTTTTAGCAACCCTGAAATCTTGGTGCCCCAGGCCACTGGCCATCTCCTTTACCCTTTAATCCAGCTCTGCATGAATACTGAGCACATTTCCCAAAAGATCCGTACACAATGGGATGAAATGAGTGAAAAGTTTAGTGAAGATGCATAGTTATTGACTTTATAACTTTGAACTCTTCAGGCAAGACACAACAAATATTTATATTTTTTTCCAGGGCATAGTGAATTTGAAATTGACAT
Source organism: Varecia variegata (assembly GCA_028533085.1). Taxonomy (NCBI): domain Eukaryota; kingdom Metazoa; phylum Chordata; class Mammalia; order Primates; family Lemuridae; genus Varecia; species Varecia variegata. The sequence continues at coordinate 82,040,278 of CM052436.1, forward strand.
TCTGATCTTAATTTTACCTTGAATTCTCTGCTATATGGCATGTAAAAGCCAAATGTATCAGAATAAAACTGAGAGTATATTCATTTTGCATATATTAAAGACAGCTGATATTTTGAAATATATAACCATGGTGTTCAACGGAGAAAATTGCTGGGCAAGGACACAGGCAACAGTGTTGCCTCAGAATTTCAATGAGAAGCAAACTGAATCCTGAGCTTTATTCTCCACCTCACAGGTATTTCATCTCTAATCTTATAGCACAAATAGCACTCAGAAAATCCATCAGTCAGCATACACTCTTACCAGACAAGAGAAGTTTCATTTGCCTTCTCCGAACCAGCCACTAATGAAAAGATGATATTGGTTATCAACCTGTGCAACTTGAAGAACCACAGAACCAATGCTGGGGTTGGTAGTCCATGACTTTGCTCCAACCAGCACTGTTCAATAGAACTTTCTACAAAGATGGAAATGTTCCATATCTGCACTGCTCAATACGGTAGCACTGGCCATATGCAGCTTGAACACTTGAAATGTGGCTAGTGTGACTAATGAACTGAATTTTTTATTTTATTTAATTTTAATTTTAATATTTATTAATAACCACATTGGGGAGGCTAGTGGCTACCACATTGGACAACACAGCATCTATTTGCATTTGTCACAGTGGTACACCTAAGCCTGCTACCATTTGTGTGACAATGCAAAAACCTTTGAGGCGATCCCCTCCTCCAGCCACCTCTAACTCTAAGGATATACAGGTGGGAAACATGGCTTCCTACATTTTCAAATACCTGGCTTTCCAGTCGCTCCAGGTTCTCCTTTCTGCCCTGGGACAGGTGAACAACAATCACAACAATTCAAAAAGAAATCATCCGGGTCAAGAGTGAAGTTTTCAAAGGGAAAGAGAGTGGCAGTGCCAAAGGCAGAGTCTAGGTCCGAAGGTTTGGTGGTTGGTGCTGCCATTTCAGCCACTTCTGTGAAGGGGGTCTCCTCTTCCCGAGCGGGACCACTGGACGGCTTTAGACCCTTTGGCACCTCTTTTCCCTCAGATTTCTTCGTAAATTTGGTATGTGGTGTAGTCTTTGCTATTGTGTTCATACCAGCAATAGCCAAGATAATTAAAATGGCACAAAGCCAAGAAAACATCCACATATTTGAGGCTAGAAGGAAGATAATAAGAAAATATACACATATTACATGAGGTCCAAATGAAAAGATTAATTGATATAAATATTGACTTAAATAAGAGAAATACACACATGAATCATAAGAATGAACAGTAAACAAAATATAAAATGATATATTTTGATCCATTTTATATGTAAATGTGTGCTTGAATCACAACAGAATATTTTATTTACTTAAGGTATTTATTATAAAAAACACTTTGCTTCAATTGTCCTTTCTGGTTGTTTCCTCAGTATTGAATGTTCTAAAATATGGTTCTCAATCATTCAAATTATCTTGCCAAATAACAAACATGATCTATAATAAGTGCAACATAACTTAATAGCTCATATACCCTGTGGAAAATAAATATGTATAATTTCCTGACTGATCTCACTCAGATTTATAGGAATCAAATACATTTGTATTAGAGGGAGATGAAAAATATTGAGTGGAATAGTTTATTCCAGCAAACTCAATTATTTCAAGAAAAAATACTGGTGAAATAGTCCTTAAATCTACTAGGCATAATGCTCCTGTTGTGAGAACATTTTTTAAAAATCTATTGTAATAAATGGAGAGAGACAAAAAACATCGTAAATTTAAATGTGTGCTGTGTCCTTAGTTTCTTCACATGCCATTTAACTCCCCAACTCTTTGCTTTATAATTTGAGGAGTTTTTTTATAAGCTCACATTTATCCTTATATTATTTTAATGGGGCAAAGTGTGGTTATTCTGAAAAGGCCTTTATCAGTGTCCAAAGTGATATGACATAAAGTTCCCAATGAGGTGAAATTTTGATAGTTCACAATGTTCCATTCCCCATTAAATCCCAGCAGTCCAGTGGCTGCTAACAGATAGCCCAGGCTAGAAATGCTCATTTTCTGATAGAAGGAAGGAGTAATTAGAATAAATAGTGAGAGCATAAAGGGAGTGGAAATAAGGATAGTAAAAACACCGACTATTTTATGGAGACCCTACACTGCATAGGTACCTTACATTCATCAATCCAATCAGTTCTCAAAGCAGCTCTGCCAGGTAGGTGACACAGTATTATTCACCTTCACTGATGGGGAAACAGGCACAAGAAACTATGTGCCTTGCCCAGGGTCACACAACCAGGAAGTTACAGATTTGGGACTTGAATCCAGGTCTGTTTAATTTCAAAGCCTAAATCCTTTTCCACAAATCATGTGGCATTTATAAGGATGAGGTTAAAGAACAATAAATCCAAATGTAGCTCAGTGGAACAGAGCAGTGGAGAAGATAGATATAAATCAGAGCAGATGAGAAGGGAGAAAGACCGTGTGCTTCATTTCGAAAATCATACAAAAATCCAAAAATGCTAACTTGCTTTCCGGTGGTCTTTGCTCCCGTATTCTTCCATACAACCAATATTTACTGAATATCAACAATGTCACAAGCACTTATGTGATGATATCAAACATAAGCCATGGCCTCTGTCCTCAGGGAGTTTACAGTCTACTAAGGAGAGACAAGAGACAACAAAGGAAAGAGAGCGAAGCGGGAAGGGCCCTGATAACGCCACATCTCCCCAAATACGGACTCGCCTCCACACACACACACCCTTCACCCGACAACAGTGAGCATATAAAACATGGTTACTATGCATCATTCAGCTAAATCCAACCCCAGCAAAAACTAAACAACAGAAATATTCCGTTTGGATATAAAATAATTGAACTTTCATTGGTTCATACAATTGCATTCAATAAAATATTCATTTGTTCAGCAAACATTTATTTGGGCATCTAAGAAGTCTGTGTGGGGTCCTAAAATACAAAGACAAGTAAAAACCAGCCCCATCCCTAAGGATCTTTTCTGCAGTAAATAATCAAAAATAACCATGCCCACATGTTCAGGCTACAGAGAAATCAGAAGTCTGGCAGAAGGCCCAAATGAAATATTGAAATATTGGTGGCTTTTAATTCCCTCACCACTTTAAGAAGAATTAGGGTTTCCAGAATGCTGAGTGTTAATGCTCTATGTTCTCATAGACAAGTGAGATCCTATGGGAAAATAACCCTTCTCTTTCCTTACTAAAATGTACCTGCATTAGTCTTCCATATGAATAAAGCATTTTTGACCCTGCAAACATGTTGTGGTAACATCTTGGTAAACCAGTCCTGAGGAGGTAAGAGAGAGATAGCTGGTGGAACAGGGGAGGGGAGGGAATCAACACTGAGAGCATGGTAGGCATTGTCCGGGGCACACATAATTGTTATTTCAATTATAATACACCATGCAGGAACCATGCAAGGTAAGATTTATTGTGCCCAAAGAATGGATTATGAAACCGAGGCACAGAGATGTTAAGCAGCCTATACAAGATCACAATGTTAGTAAATAGTGGGACTGGGATTAAAATCTAGGTCCATTTGACTCCAAAATCAGCCATGTACTTCCCACTGTGCCATGCTGCCTGGGAATTCATGAGTGATCAGAGATACTGCAGAAAGCAATGAAGCTGGACCCTTCAGGGAATTCAGCTCTGGACCTTTCAGTAGAAGTGACTTCCCACAGACAAGAAGTAGAAGCTTAATGGGAGAGATGAGGAAGGGTAGAGATGAGAAGTCCGGCTCTGACAGTGGAGCATATTGGTGTGGGTAAACAAAGTTACAGAGGGGAACACAGCACAAGGGCCCAAGGGCTACAGAAAGGAATGAAAAGAGCAGGGCTACAGAAAGGAATGAAAAGAGCTGGCAAGCACAAGGAAGGGGCTCAGTGTCCCTATTTGAGGGTATGAATTGTCCTCATACATGTTTCTCTTGCATTCTGGATTCCTGCTTCCCAATTTAAATGCAGATGTTAAAGGGTGATGTTGGCAGCACTTTAAGACTCTGATAAGCCTCCTTAGGAATTTGGAGATGAGCTCTGACTTGGGAGGGGCAAAGGTTTATGTAAACTAAACATTTGTACCCCCATAATATGCTGAAATAAAAAATAAATGAATGAATAAGTAAGAATTTGGAGATGAGGAAAACATGAAGCCCTTTGAAAGACAGTGGAGCAAAAATTGATAGTACCTTGACTTACGATGCAGATGTATCATTTCTTTATAAGTAGAATTTTTCATGTTTGTGTAAAAACATAAAAAAATAGCCAAACAAAATTTCCACAGTTAGTCAAGCAGCTAAGGGCTTCTGTTTAAATTTTAAATCACTAAAACAATAAGACATAACTTACATGCTAAGCCTGTAGTTTAACAAAGGGGTTAAGAACAAAGATCAAAATAGGAGTTTGAGGTCCCAAATCAGAGAATCTAAATACAATATACATTTTCCTTATCCTGAGCTTGCCTAGACTGCAAGCATTTCAAGAGCAGATAGTTAGGTCTCTTTTGTTTCTATGTGTTCAGTGCCTAGCATAATGTTTGGCAAATAATAAGTGTACCATAAATGTTTGCTGAACTGAAATGAATGAATGTAGTAGATGGCATTTTTGTCCCCAATTTTTTACTCCTCCCTATAGTCACATGTTCTCACATACCATTTGCTATATGAATTTTGCAGTATCCTACACAAAAGACGTTGGGTCTGTACTCCAGTCCCTTGACTCTGAGTTCAGCCTTATAACTTTGGCCAATAGAACTTGATAGAAGTGACAGAGTACCAGTCCCAAGCCTGGGTCTCAAGGACCCTTGTGTGTTTCCAGTTCTCCTCTTGTACCTTTGCCATAACCATCAGAAGGATATGAATGGTCTAGCTTACTGGTCACAGGAAGAGGATGAGAGAAATGTGGAGAAGCTCCCCTAACCAAACGCAACCTAGAGCAGAGTCTGCAGCTAAACTAAAGACACGTGAGTGAGCCCAGGTAAGACCAGCTGAGGCCAACCAAGATTAGACAACCCTCACCAATCCCACAGATACATTACAGCTATCTATTGGGTAACAAAGTACCCCAAACTCAGTAGATTAAAAACACCATTTTATAATAGCTAACAATTTCATGGGTCAGAAATTCAGGCCAAGGTCTGTTAGGGGACTCTTCTGCTTCATGAGACATCAACTCAGTTCACTCAAGATTGATTGGCTGGTGGGTGAGCTGATCTGGAGATGCCTAACAAGTCTGGTGCCTTGATGGAAATGGAGAAAAGCTGGGCTCAGCTGGGACTATCAATCATACAGTCTCTCCGGCATGCCAGTCGCAAGATATTTAAACTTCTTCTATCATGCCTCAGGGCTCCCAAAGAGAGTATTCCAAGAACATGGAAGCTGCTAATCTCTTAAGGCCATACTTGAAAACTGGCACAGTAACCCTTCCATTGGATTCTATTAGTCAAAGCACTCACAGAGGCCAGCTATACTCAAATGGAAGGGGCATAGACCCCACATCTCAATGCAAGAAATATCAAATAATTTCTGGCCATTTTGAATCTACCATAGACACACAGCTATAATTTGTAAGCCACAGAGTTTTAGCACGATTAGGCAGCAAACACTAACTGATACCAATGGTTCCAGCCTCTAGTCTAACACTATTTTTGCTACCATTGAGACAAAACTGACTAAGCAGCCCAGGCAGTGCCATTTTACATTTACCCCAACACCAGACACCCTTTGAGCGCCTCTTCATCATTCGTCAGCCCATACCCCTGGAAATCTCACCCATGGAAAGTGTTCAGGCAGAAGTTGGGCCACTCCTCATTGAAATTCTACTAGGGGAGATCTTAAAGATTCTTTGACCTTGAATGTCCCTTCTAACTTCAAAATCTATGATGTTGTTTCATAACAGTGGACACTCTATTAATACATGAAAGTTAGCTAATTCCATAAAAATTTTCATATAAATGCAGGGGGCATTATATTTCTTCTAATGGTGTGCTCTTCCTTTTCATTAAGAAGAAGGTTCCCAAGATTGGGAGGACATTCTTTAAAAATTTATTAGTTCTTTTCCCAGGAGAAGGAAAGTGTTTCCACTGACCTAACAGTGAACATCATAAGATGACTAACAAGTTTTATGTTGAGGCTAGGGTCATGCATTATAAATAAATTTAACAACTGGCTGTCAAATAGTGCAATTTAAGGACTAAAAACCATTAGTTTTGTAGGGAGTCAGTCCTGAGTTCAAGTTTCAGATCTTCTACTTACTAGTTGTTTGATTTGTGGCAAGTTACTGTACCTCTCTAAGTCTTGGTTCCTCATTTCTAAAATGGAGATAATAACAGTAGCTTCATCTTGTATGGTTTGAAACTTAATGAGATAATGCATGAAAAGCCCTTAGCATAGTGCCTTCAGTAACTGTTGGCTATTTTTTTTTTTAGCGAGGATTAGATATAATGAAATAAGCTAGCCAGAAATAATATTTTAAAGCAGTGACCAGTTTTTCCTATTCTCATATTGTGCCAGATTGCATTTGGGCATTTGGCAGCATTCTCATTTCCTTTTAATGCTCCCACAGATCTCAGGGGCTCCAGAGCCTGGGAACTATTAATACATTTCCTAGAATCTCTTGCCATCAGGGTTCCAATTTAGTTTCTGCCAATAAAAGATATTCACATGGGATGTGTCAGACAGAAAGAAAGTGGAAGCCATTATTCTTCTACAGGCAGCAGCCAGCAAATGCATGGGCTTTGGCAAATGTGAAGTTTTGAAGTGGCCTCTGGCACACCAACCTGAATTTCTGCCATGGCTCTGTGCGTGGCTATGGCTATTGGCAACAGTATCCTCCAGTCCTGCCCTTGGCAACAGTAGCAATGTCCTGATTCTCTGAAGGCTAGAGACAAATCTGACAGCTAGTAAGAGCCCTCCTTGCCCTTTGCAGCTTCCCCCTTCTAATTACCTATATTAAATCCCTTTCTGCCAGACATACCTATCATGGTTCCAGACCAAATCCTGTTATCATATCTTCTCCATCTAATTTTATGTCCACCTTTCTTAATCCCAGCCTGCCTGCCTTGTCCTGTCTTATAGTCAATTCTACATTCTCTTTTTTCTGAACTCCTCATCTAGCCACAACATCTTTATCTATTAGAAACTAGCTGGATCCAACTATGCTCTGAAAAAAATTTTGTCAAAATATTCTCCCTCTCTTAGTCTACTTTATGTTGCTATAATAGAATACCAGAGACTGGGTAATTTATAAAGAAAAGAAATTTATTTCTCACAGTTCTGGAAGCTAGGAAGTCCAATATCAAGTTACCTGCATCTGGTGAAGACCTTCTTGCTACATCATCCCATATTAGAAGGCAGAAGGGCAAGAGAGCACAGAGAGCAAGAGAAAGCCAAACTCACTTTCATAAAAACTCACTCCAGCAATAATGACATTAACCCATTACCTCTTAAAGTTTCTATCTCTCAACACCATTGCACTGGGGATTAAGTTTTCAACATATGAACTTTGGGGGACACATTCAAACCACAGCATTTCCACAATTTCTGAGCCTTCAAACATATCGTACATACCAGCATTGTATTCAAGTTGTATTCTTGAATACTAATTCTAATATAAAAACTAAAGACTTTGAAACAGTTTCAGGCAGATGGATATGTATGCATATGTTGCTTGAGCTGCAATGGCAATGAACCTTTTGCCCTTATAGAGAGCATTCTTCCCCTCTGACCCTGTAGAGTTCTGTAGAATTGTAAGACAAAAGCATTCCTTTACTATTTGAATAGCTACTTTTAACTTCTCACAACATTTCATTTAGAGCAACATTTCATGCTATGTTCCTTCTCATATATCCATGCTTCTCTTTCTTTCTTCCCTTCTTTCTTTCTTCCTTTTATTCATTCAACAATTGTTTATTAAAACCTACTCTGTGTCAGACATCATATCATATAAAGGAGCTATAGAACAAGATATCTGCTTTCAGAGAGCTCACATTCAATGAGAGTAATGAATATCAGATAGTAAACAGATAAATATTGCAAACTGTAATAAGTGCTATGGGGGAAATAAATAGGAATATTTTATGAAGAGTGACAAGGGAAGATTGTTTCAGACAGCAAGAACATATTGCACAAGCATGTCAGGAGCAGGAAAATGTGGGAGTTGGGGCAGTTGCTGCCACTACTTCCATCCCCTTCCTTCTGAGAGCTACACCCATCAAATAATCCTCTTTTCCTTTTTAAGGTGCCCGGTGTTGCACCCTCAATGCTATGCAACCCTAAGGATGAATTAGGGAGAATTTCTAAGCCATTTTCCCCTGCTCCAATTCTTCTAGTAAACTCAGATAGGTAGGCCCTCTAGAGCTCAAATCTTGAGTTCATTCACATCAAATATACATATGCCACATCAAAAGGACGAAGGAGAAACTTTGTAACTATACATTCCTATTTCCCACTGTAACTACAGATTCCTATTTCCCACTTAACATTTTAAGAGCTGCTCCAGAATGATTGTAATCAGCTCTGATAGACTGCGCTCATCCCTCTGTGTTGATAGATACAGCAAAAGCATCATAATTTCTATTGTCCAGTAGGAAGCTATTTCTTCCAGAATGTCTAAATAAGTGAATCCATTACAATTTTATTAAGCATATTGAATAAAACATTGCCTTCTACCAAGTTAAATGCTTCTTGTATTTAACAAGTATACAGTAAAATAAAAACATTCTCAGCATTTTTCTGTCAGATGGAAAGGGATTGGCTTTAGCTCAGAATATAACACCATAAAAAGAGCCCAGCTGCATATGTAGATACCCTTTTTTTCCCCTCTATGGACACCACAACTTTTTCAGTTCCTCTTGTTCTCCTCCAAACCTGCCTTAAATCAAAGTTGTAGGACAGGAAGTGCCAGTCGAGACCCATGGCATAGGGTTGGTTACAGAAGAAACTGCACTTAGGAGAGCAATCAAGCTAGGGCAGGACTGAGCAATAAGTGAGGAGACTGATGGAAAAGTGAAGTCACCTGCATGGATGAGTAAACAGGTAAAATTAGAGATTAAATTTAGGCACAAAAATAAGCTCTGGCTCCACATCTCCAAATTAAAAATAAAAAATAAAACCTTTAAGAACAGGATTAGGCAAAGACAAGAACAAAATTATTATTACTTAGTTTTATCTTTTTTATTTTCCTCACAGTGATTCTGAATATGTCTGCTGCAGTGGATTTTTTTTATTTTAGGAACGGAGAGAACTAAAGGAGGTGGAGAAAAGGGACAGTATGAATCTATGGGTGTGCAACTGGATAATGAACCTAAAGTAAATTTTGCAGGCTGGTATATTCCATTGATAATAAAAAAGCAATGGGGAGCAGAGTGTGAAGAGCAAGGGAGAGGGGTACATGGGAACTCTCTATTCTTTCTACTTTTCAGTAAATCTAAAACTGCTCTTAAAAGTAAAGTCCATTAATTTAAAAAAAGAGAAAGAAATGGGGTCCAAACACATTGATTGATTTGTTCACTTATTTATTAGCTAGTCCTGGTAGCAGTTAATACTCTATCAAAGTTGAACTGCAAACCTGAATTTGAAACTTACATATATGTCCATAATACATTTTTGTTAAGTGTTGGCAGGTTAACGAAAACCCATGATGGTGTCAAACTAATTTGCATGTTAGAAACTTTCTCCACAAAGCAGAAATTTTACTGAGACTTTTCTATTTCTTTGATATGAAGTATTTGCTCACCCATTAAAATAAGTATAACCAAACCGAGCAAACCTCTTCACGTTTTTGGAGAGCAGGCAGAATGCCTGTGGTGGGGTGCTCCTCAGTAGGGAATCACTATGGAAAACAAACGGGAGTGAGCTCACTTCTGCTCCCTCCAGTCCATCCAGAAATTAGCCAGAGCTTCCCTAAAGGGGAGGTTCTGAGGAAGCTTCAGGATACAGAATCTAACAAATGGATGAGCTTTAAAGAAAAGGAGTTTGTCTTCAAAACAAAAAATGTTTTTTGGATGAGGTGATGGATATGGAATGTTCATAACTAGCAGCTTACCTTCTGTTGATAGCCTGGCTTCTCGGTGTTGGAAGCCTGTGTTGATCCTTTTATCTGCCTACTTGCACACTCATAGGTTAGGAACTCAGATATGAAATATACCTACTAAAGATAGGGCATGAAATGAATGCTTTATTATAAAAATATTTTCAGTTACCAAACTTCCATTTCTACAATGTTTTAAGATCTTTCTTTTTTCAATCCAGAGAGTTCTAAACCTATTTCCTGGCTCAGAAATATCTTATAAACAAACATCAGGAAAATCAGATGTTTGGGGACGTCAAGAGACATTATGTATCTCCCAAAAGATACCGGTCTCCTGTCCACTGGAATCTGAACTAGTTTCAGAGCTATTTAGCATCATGGATCAAGATAAGAGCAGGCCCTGTTACATTTTAATCAGAAGTTGCCAATGTAGGCCTGTAAAAGTACCAGAGTTGGTTCTTAATCTGTCTCTAGTTCTCAAAAAGTCCTTGAAAAACTCCTAACTACTCCTCACCACTGATAAAGTCATTATCACTAACCCATATCATCATCAAAAATAGGCAGAAAACATGAGAGGATATAGGCCACACAGCAGTTTTCTGGGGCGTGCTGGCAGGCTGATCCTAGCCCTTTCCTGCTTGGCTCTATCTCCTTAACTTGACATCAGGCTCCAAGACTTCTTCATGGATCTCAGTTTGTGAAAGGGAGCCCTGAGCCTGGATCACTAACTGTTGCACAAACCTGAGGTAAGTCTCTTCACCATTAGGGTTCAGTGTCCTTATAATATAAGTTTGGACTAGATGAGCCAGCTCTAACCCCTTTTCTAGTTCAAAAGTATTAAAATTCTTTTCCCAGTGAATTCTGGCTAAGCAGAGTCAGCCTTGGGGAATTAAATATCGTTACATCCTCATTTTGTCAATCGGTCCAGGGCCTATTCCAGGACTTCCAGAGTCAGCTCATGGAAAGCTCTGCCTGCAGCAGTGGCTCTGGAAGACCCTTTAGAGGTCAAGGGCTCTCCTAGAGAGAGTTAAGAATCCCAGAATAACAGATATCTCTGATAAGCATCAGGTTTGGTATCAGCCCAGAGAAGAACAGAAGGGAGTCTGTCCCTGAAAATGCTACCAAGAGGTTAATGCATCACATGAAAAACAGCAGTAACTTCCTCTTTCAGGACAGCCTTGCTATTTAATACCCCAAAAGACCAAGGACAAAGAATGGCATTGTATAAGCACTGTAACTCAAGCAATTAGCCAGGTAATGGTCTGTGGGGTTCATTATAGCAGAATGTCAATTAAAACACTTGGAAGGAGATTATGCAAAGCACTTAGATTTCAAATCTTTTAAGCTACCAGTAAGACTAAATTATAGTAAATGTCATATTACTACAGTAGGTATCACATAAATGAAAATAAAGTTTCTTTTCTAATATGGACTCTTGCTGAATATCTCATAAATCCCAGAAATTGAAAAAAGCAGCCAAGTGTCTAGTCTTTATTCAACAATAAAGGAAATGAGATAAAGGATGTCATGTTTGAATTGAATATTTTTTCTCCTACCTTTGGCCTCATTAAGTAATATCTTATCTCTAGTTATTTTTTTTAAAGATTCAAAAATATACCTCTTCGTTTTATTTTGGATTTCTGCCAATGGATTTAAGGAGAAAGAAGAAAATAGGAATGGATAAAATGTGAATTTCAGAAGGAAAATTGTTTCTTAGAAAGATGTTTAGATGAGATTCTTCTATTTAATGGCTTGCCTGCCTTCATTCTCATAGAAGCATAGCGTTTTCTTTTTTTTCCTTTAGTGCAGATATATTATTAGAAAAACTGATTTCTTCAAAATGGAAAATAAATGATAGTGCTCTTTATGAAATTTCCAAATGCAAATAGCATTTAGCATCTAAATAGATGACCATAAAGATTTGCCCTGAATACTGTTAGAAAGAACATAATATATAAACATTAGTTTCTGTTCTAAAAACCCTCAAGTCAAGTTTAAGCCAGCAGTTAATTTTTATTCATGAATTATAAATCTTTTACAGGAGGGAGTGAAAATAAAATGACCAATAGATATAGAAATGTAATGTTATACTAATTCTATCACAGAAAGCTAAATGCATTTTAAATTTTTATTGTTATTCATAGTTGTTCTGTAAAATACCACAGGCATAACATATTTTTAAAAGCAAAATATCTTTTCCCCTTACCAGATAATTGTTATGAGAGAAACTATATTTTTGTGCAACTAACTATGTCCTCTTAACTGAAGATATACCACACTATTATAATCTAAACAAAAACCTGACTTTTAAGACCTTTATTGCACATCATCTCTGAAAGGTATTAATTGTTGCATGGTACCAAAAATACGTAGTTTTACCTCAATAATGCCAATATGTTATGATCTCCCTTTAGAATTTATTTATTCTACTCATCTTACAGATATTCACAAATTTAGTAACTTTAAAATTAAGAATGATTCTATATTCCATGCCATAAACTTCCACATTTTAAAAATCAATACAAAAAGTAGATTTAATACCAGGGAGGAAAGACTGCCTTTTACCAATTGCATACTTTTATCATTTCTATTCATATTCTTACTTCCTTGAGGCAAATTATATCAACAGGACCTTTTTCAGCCTGGGATCTTATTGCAAAAGACCTGATGGAAGATAAAATAAATCAATGTTTGTAATCATCTCCTACCTTATGGCTGTTTTCTTATCAGCAATCCCTCTCCTGGATGGTACATTGGAAAATTCAGTCTCACTTACCATTAGACAGGGGTCTGTTTTATTTCTTTCAAAATTTTCCCCTACCCAATGAGAGGTGAGTGCCCTGTGATGAGGGGAGTGGTAACTTTTTCAGACTCTAAAGAAAAGCTCTGAAATCTGATGAAACGCAAATGCCTTGGGAATGTTGAAGCCTTAGCTCTTCACTGGCCTGACTTTGTCTACCATTCCCCTTGGTTTACAGGACTATCTTTCATCCTAATACTTTAAGGTCATGGCACCATAATGTCAAACAATTTTCCTGTTTAGTAAATACTATAGTTTTCTAAAGTATGTCCACTATAATCTGTTATTTGGGCAGCATTTGGGTATTCAGAGGCATCTGCTTCTATGGTTGAAGGAGAGCTCACTGCAGAACCAGGTAGAAGACATTTCTGAACAACCCACCCCAGCCTCCCCATTACTGAATGAGCCTGCTGCACACTGAGAATTGACCAAAACTTATAGATTCTTGGCCAGGTTCATTTCTAAGAAGATATCTTTGTTATTATTGGGGAGCTACAATGAGATGTTCCCAAGAACTTACAAATTATAAAAGTGCTACTGGCCTCTTGATAGATCATTAATTCATTCATTTATTCATTCAACAGCATTCATGAGAAGCTGCCAAGTGCCAGACTCTGTTCTAGGTGCTGAGCATAAACCAGGAAAAAGATTGACAAGGACCCTACTTCCATGGAGTTTATATCCTAATGGGAAATATGACCAAAAATTAAAATACAACTATGTAAACAGTAAAACAAGCTAATATGCATTATGCACAAACTTAAATAAAGTGAGGTAATAGGGAATGACAGCAGATTTTGTAGATTGGGTGCTCAGAGAAGCCTTTATAACAAACTTACCTTTAAATTGCTACAATCTATTAAAGAATGACAAAGGAACCAACAAGGCAGAGGAAATCAGAGAATGGGGGAAAAGCATCCCAACTGTGGAGATCCTGAGATGGGAACAGGCATTGGACTGTGAGAGCAACACAAAATGTATCAGAACATAGATACAAAGAAAACCAAATTAAATTCCAGACCAGCAAAATGGTGATGTGATTGAACACATTAACATACCTAATATGCGACCTATAGAAGAGGGCTGGTCAGCCATCAAAACATAGAAAAAGGAGGGTGTAAGGCACAAACAGAATTACCACCCATCCAGACAGTGCCAAGGAGCCTGAGCCAGTAAGACTTAAATATTTCAGTCCCATTAGTAAGTTGATCCCCATCATGAGCTGGATGCTGCTGATTAGCTTAACCAGATGTCATAAAATACTTGATTAATGTAAATCCTCTCTCCTGATTCCACACTCACCAAGTGCTTTCTGATTCTGCCCTCTGAGAGAATGTGCTGACCACAACTTCAAATAATTTGATGTAGTGATTGCTCATGGCAAATCATAATACAAAGAAGTGAGTTTCTAATTATCATTTGGCTTTCTCTGTAGCTGTCCACTTGGAGAGGATGCTGTGGTCATGCTGATATAACTATAGTAACCCATGTAAATTTCTCACTGTAAATTAATGGGCATTCTAGAAGCTAGCTGTCTCCTATTCATTGTAGTGTTTCTGGGGATCTGATCACTGCTGGACACTGACAAGTTCAAGTTTAATCAAGCCACTACCTATCATATCCTGCCCAGGCCCAGCTGGCTTATTCTTGGCAGTCACTGCCTTCTCCTTGGCAGTCACTGCCTTCTCCTGACACTGAGGACATGGATATGGCTACTGCATCCTCATCTAAAAGGCCTGATTAGCTCAGCTGAGCATCATGAAGAAAACTACTGCCCCAGGACAAGCAATCATGCCCAGGAGGTCTACCTTTGGGCAGACAAACGCGAGTTTTCTTATCTTTTAAATGAAGGAGTTGGGCTAGGTCTTTTTTTCATAGATTTTTAATTACACAGGTAGTATATAAATATATTCTCCCTGTAAACACATAAAACATTACTGAGAGCAACACTCCAATTGCTGTCTCCTGCTCCTGCTGCATTGTTATCACATATGAATACTTTCAAACCTTTTTAGGCATTTATATCATATGTCTACATACATAGATCTACCCACCTATAAAAATAGGTGGTATTGTTCACTCTGTGTTTAATAAATAGTTACACGTTTTACACCTTGTTCTGTAACTTGCTTTCACTAAACAATATGTCTTGGAGATTTTTCCACATCCGAACATGTAGATCTCCCTTAGTCTCTTTAATTGTTGCATAGCATTCCATTATACAAATACACTACACTTTTATTAGCTTTCCATCAATTGAGGGCAGTTTAGATTCCTTCCAATTTTTAACCTCAAAAAATGTTGCAATAACTATCCCTGTATATTCTTCATTTTGCACACCAAAGAGAGTTTCTTTAGAATAGCTCCAGGAAGGGAAACTACCAAATGAAATTGCCTGAGTCTAGGCTCAAGCTGTGGTCCATATGTAGACCACCTGAATCAGAATCAGAGAAGTGTTCATTAAAAATAAAGTAAGAAAGAAATAAGAATGAAGGAAAAGGCAGCTTCCTTGCTCCCACCTCAGATCTTCTGAACCAAAATGCATGGATGTGGGAGCCAGAAGCTACTTCTAATACAAGCATCTTAGGTATTTTCACAGTTACAGGTGGAGAGCCACCGGATAAGGTTGCTCTAGGTGCCTATTACCTCTAAAAATGTACTAAAATGTCCATTTACCAACCACTTCCATGTGCAAAACACTGCATTAAGAACGTTACACATATTTCCTCTTGAACTAAAATTTTCATAGTCCCGAACCAGAGCTGAGTTACAATTAAACTTGGATTCCAATCCAGACTTATGGCTCCTGAGATATATAAGAGCCCATGGACACAGTGCTCCACTCCCAAGTAAGCTGTGCCCCCAGAAGAGTCTCTTTAACCCCCACGTCCCACCCATGGGATCGTCCTCCCCATCCTCCTTTGCTTCCCTCACAGCTCTCTTCCTGGGCATGCTGCTGCTGAGTTCCATCTCCCTAATGCATGCTGCCCCCTGCAGGCGTGTGGCTGGCCTGCTGCTCTGGCACTCTGGCTTTCCTTTTTTTGTATTTTTCCTCTGTTATTACAAAATCTCCCAGAACAGCCTTTGTCCTTAGAGAAGGGGAAAGCAAGAGAAGCTAAATGAGCAAAAGCCTATGTCTATTGTAGATCAGAAAGGTTACAGAGGAAGCTGTAAATATGAATACATTAATAATTGTACTTAATTAATAATCTACAAGTAAACGAAACCTTATGAGGTAGGTACTATTATACCATTTTATAGATAAGAAAACTGAGCACAGAGAAGTTCAAAAATCTGCCCAAGATAACAAGCCATGGGAGGATAGCCCAGCATTCAAACCCAGGTCTGTCTGGTGCCAAAGCCCAGCTTGTAAGCCTGCTTTATACTATTTTACATCTCTAAACCACACGTGTCTATAATTTTTATCCTTCTTCCCTTCTGAGTATTTATTCAGGTCTTTATTGCTGAAGTACAAGAAACAACCTTGAGCATGAAGTTTAGAAGAGTGTGGCCCATGGAAATCTTCATCAATTTATTTGAAAGTGTTCAGCAGGCATCACACATTATGCTGAGTCACATTAGGAATTCATGCCAGCCTGTAATTCTTCACACTCCCTAGCATGCTGGCACTGGATGGATTTATGTACCACTAAACTTAGATAGCTTAAAACACCTCACTGCCTGAGCCCTCAGTAATGCTGATAAAATATATGTAGCTGCACTTATAAATCATTATCTTTACTTACATGTAATAAAATTGAAAATAATGTTTTCTAAGAAGTTGTTGGACATTTCAGCTCACTGTGAACTGGTTGTGGTTGCTTCTTATGCACCATACTCCTACATTATTATTACCTCTTCTATAATAGTAGAGTATTTTGGGTGATTTTTATGCATTTCTTTTAAAGTAAAATTAAAATAAATCTTTATCATTTATGAGCTAGTTCAAATTTAGATGAACTAAATGGAAATGGGAGACTATTCTTGCTGTGGACCAAATGTTTGTGTCCCCCCAAAATTCATATATTAAAACCCTAATTCCCAATGTGATAGTGTTAGGATGGGATCTTTGGGGGTAATAAGGTCCCTTATGAATGGGATTAGAGCCCTTATAACAAAAGACACAAGAGATACGATCTCTCTTTCTCCACTATGTGAAGAGAAATTGGCCACTACCTTGATCTGTGACTTCCCAGGCCCCAGAACTATAAGAAATAAATTTCTGTTGTTTAAGCCACCAACTTTATGGTATTTTTGTTATAGAATCTTGAACTAAGACAGTTCTTATTCTTAGACTTATAAGCTAAAGTATTTATGAGTGAAACATCAAATACCTACAACTTATTTTCAATGTCCCTCAAAAAAATTAGAGAAAGAGAGAGATAAAACAAAAATGGTACAATGTTAACAATGGTTTAATTTAAGTGGAGGGCATACAGGTATTCATTCTACTCTTCTTTCATTTTTCTATAGATTTCAGATTTTGAAATATAAAAATTGGGGAGTGTGTTAGTCAGATTATGTTCTGATATTGCTGTATAACAAACATTCCTAAAACTTTTATTGGCTTACAACAAAAAGTATTCATTTATTTCTCACTTACAAGTTTACAATTTGGCTAGGTAGCTCTACTTCAAGCTGTAGGTCAGGTTTATTTCTGTTTTATATATCTCTCATTCTGGGACCAGCAGCTGCCCAGTGCATGCACAACTTGTAGCAGATGGCAGAAGGTGAGCGAGTAAGAAAAACATACTATGTTTTAGATTAAAATTAGTATAGTCATTATTTCCTATATTCCATTAGCCAAAGCCAGATATATGGCCAAGGCCAACATCCATAGGTCTGGGAATTATATTATATCCACAGTGAAACATGGCAAGTGTGGGGAGAAAAGGAAGAATTCTTGACAAATAAAACAATCTATGTCAGGGAAAACATTTCTTAAAAATCAAAAGGATGAATGGGGAAAAATGTTAGAGGAAGGGGAAGAGAATATTTATATGCAACACAAGGTTTTTTTAAAAAAAAAAAGTTCAATTTTAAAAAAATCGAAGGAAGCTTCACTGAAGAAATCATGCTACATGGCACAATCTGATAGAGGTATAAAGGTATGTAAACATTCTTATTCACTTGATTTAGTGATGGGATATGTGTAGTGAGGTAAGTGATCTTACTTCTTCAAATACCACCAGGGTTCCAGGGACTCAAGGTCCCCGAGAACATGGGGCCCAAGGCAGCTGTCCTGATTCACCATCCTGGTAGTCAGATACCCACCAGGAACTTTGGGATAAAATTCAATCCTGATCTGTGCCTCTGACTTCTGACTTACTTTGTAATAAACTGCACTCCCCCTATGACAGGGCATCTTAACCTGAAAATTGGCAATTTTGCACTAATACAGTCTCTAAATACTACTTTTTCTTCAATGGCCATGACAGCAATCATTTGAAGAAGTTATTCCACATATTAAATTTTATACACACACGTGTGCGTGCACATGTGCGGGCACACACACACACACACGTGTGTGTATATATATTTCTAAAATGACTCCATAAAATGTTTTATGTTCCTCTTCATGGTAGCATTTGGACTCAAATTAGTTTATCAAGAATAAAGCTTCTTTTATAACACAACTACATCACCAAGCAGATTATATTCCTGACCTCCTGATCCAGCACTGAAGGAGCTTGTCAGCATTCTTTCTTTCCAAGCAGATCGGTCCTGTTGGGCTTCAGTTCAAAAAGCCTCTCTGCTTTAGCTCACTTTATCTCTCACTGACCTCTACTCCCCAGATGTGTATCTCATGTAACAGGTCCACACACTTGACCCTGACTACTTTTATCAAACACAAAAGAGGAAGAGAGTTTCCTCTTCCTTTACTAAGTATACAGCAGAAAATCTTCATATTTCAGAGCCTTTTGTTTTTAAGAATATAATTTTTCCTTAAACTTACCTATTTAAAAATTAAAGTTCCATTGGTAACATTGAGTTCTGAAAGTTCCAAGCAGTTTGAAATTAATTTTATACTTTATAAGATTTTAATTGCTATGAAATTTTGTTTCATCCTCCCTCTTACTGAAAATCTTATTGCAAAAATATTCAATTGTTTTCAGCTCTTGTAAAATTATAAGCCTTATGGTGGAAAATTTAAATGCCAGAAAGCTTCCTTCTATTTTGTAATTTAATGTGTAAATAAAGTCAAAATTTAACAACTATACATTTCACTATGCTTGTTCATCATTCAAGTTGACTGCCAGAAGAAAAGAAAGATTATCTTTTTAGTTGCTTCAAACCTTTTTTTAAAACCATTTAGTTTTTTTCCCATTGATTCAAGCAATAAGAGACCTAATGTTCCTTGAACAACTTATATTTGAAAATGCTTTTTGCTTCCTGAAAATATTCAAGTTTTATAACATTCAGGGTTTTTTTCAATAAAGTAGAGTTCCGGAATATAGGCAAATCTCCCACCAGGGGCCTTTGAAATATTGCAGTATATCAGCAATTCAATTTAAACACTAAAAATAGTTTCTTTTATATCATACATTTTCTTAAGATCTGACAGATTTATTCCCTCTATAAAGCCAATTAATATTTGCTAATATGCATCCATCACTAATATATATTAGTATCTGTTTGTTTTAAACACATGGTAAGGTGCCAATTAAAATAAAAACCTTTTTCAGTTATTTGAATTCAATCAGAGTTGTAACTCTGTGCATATGAAAATAATCCTATTTAGCAGCAAAATAACCCCACCAATATAATGATGGATTAAAAAATATATAGATGTATAAACTGATTTTTTCCAGGTTCTAGGTCACCTTGAGAGTAATTACTTAAATTTTACTTGCCTTTACATCTATGTCCTAAGACCCTCCCCCAACTGTGTCTAGGATTGCAGGTATGTGTCATGCCAGATGGCCCCATGGGCCCCACATAGCCACTCTGCCCCATCTCTCCCGGAGTTTCTCCTGGATGCCATCTCTGCTCCTCCAGCAGTGGAGGATGGGGTACATTGTAAAGCTGAGGAGAAACTGTTCTCCCTTGTGTTAGACCCTCTTGAAGGAGCCTAGGTGTAAACTGCTTATTCTCTTCATGTCGTAGAGTGATCTAAGTTGCTAAATTAAGTTTGGCCTAAAGCTGCCTCCTTACATATTTTAATTTTGGTCTATAGATTCCTCCACACATAATGAACTGCAACGCAACTTGATGTGTAAACAGGCTATAACCTACTCCTGTGACAAGTAGCCAAGTCTCAGCCAATCACAGCATCCAAACTTTGTTCAACCACAGGCAGCCAGCTGTTCAAACCAGGTTCAAATACAGCCAAGACCCAGCTGTAACCAATCCAACTGTTTCTGTACCTCACTTCCATTTTCTGTATGTCACTTTTCCTTTTTCTGTCCATGAATGTTATTCAACCATGTGGCAGCTGTGGAGTTGCTCCAAACCTATTCTTGGTCTGGGGGCTGCTTAATTTGCAAATCATTCTTTGCTCAATTAAACTGTTAAATTTAATTTGTCTAAAGGTTTTCTTTTAACAAAGTGAAAAATATTTTCTGTTTCTTTCTTCTGCTCCACATAGAACTCAAACATGGGTCCAAGAAGGGCCAGCCTGGAAGATGAATCTAAATAGCATGGATATGTTATATTAGAATTACCCTTTCTAGGTGGCAACTTACATCCTAAGAGTGAATTCCTCTCCCAGGATGGTTCTCAGTTTTGAGCTTCTTGGCTTCCCTTTGCTTAACGCTAACACACCATTTTCTGCATGATGGGGCTCAGGACATGCCACCCCAAAGTATAACTAGTAGAATATGCCATCCCAAAATATGACCGCCTGACATAAGGATTATTTTGAGCTGGTTATTTTGAGAAACTGCAGACACAAGAATAGCTCTGAAAAGTTGCCCTTTTATAAGAGAAATTTACATCTAAAAAGAAAACCATCCATTTGTAAGGATATCTCCCTCTCTGCACCAGGAAAAGAAAGGTGACTAATCACTGGAGAAGACATTGACTTAAATCTGCATAACAAACCTTAGCTTTGTTTATTTCCAGGCCATCTCATCTTAACTAGGCCTTTCTCCACACCTTTCTTTCTTTGTTTCAGAGAATGGTGGTATTTAAGCCTGAAGTTTAACTACCCCATTGAGATCTACTTTAGAGATTCACTAATTTATCTGAGTTCTCTCTCCTGTATATAGCAGGTATACATGTGCTATGGTCTGAATGTTTGTGTCCCTGCAAAATTCTTGTTGAAACCTAACCCCCATTATGCTGGTGATAAGAAGTGGGCCCTCATGAAGGGCAATAATACCCTTGTAACAGAGACTGAAAGGAGCATGTTTCCTCCTTCGGCCGTGTGGGGACACAGCATTTGCCCTTTCCACCAAGTGAGCACACAAGAAAGGCACCGTCCAGGAGGAATAGGCCCTCACCAGACAACAAATCCATTGGCACCTTGATCTTGGACTTCCCAGCCTCCAGAAATATGAAAAATAAAGTTCTGTTGTTTATAAATTACCAATCTAAAGCATTTTTGTTATATCAACCCAAACAGACTAAGAAAACCCATTATTAAACTTTTTTTGTTGTTGTTTTTTCTCTTGTTAATCTATTTTTCAGGACAGGGATCTGTCTCAACTAGGGACTACGGAGGGTAGAGAGAAAATTGTTTTTTCTTCCCTACAAAATAATAACCTTAGAAATATCTGGATCCCACTTAGATTTAAGACCCCTATTCCAGGTAACTACCTGCATCTAAAGTAACATGTAGATATAACTAACACATTTTCAAAACTATTTATATTTCCATATTAAAATGGAGCTTCGAACTCTTTGTAGTTAACTTCAGAGGTACATGTTATTGTAGCCATTTGTAGGTTTCCTGAGTGACAAGCTTTTCTCTTGTTGTTTGGCCAATTTCTGCACTTAAGAGTCCTGCATTCTCAGGATACAACCCGGGAAACTCAGCCTCCCTTGAAGCTAGGACTCAAGTGACCTAGGCTCTACCAGTAAAGTATACCCAAGTGAAACTTCTATCTGGAAGTGTTAACTTGAGCAAGGAGACTCTACATGCAATCCAACATGTTGGTGATACTTACAGTAGAACTGTCTGGCTTTCTCAGAGACTTAACCTATGGAAGGATCTATGGCATAGTGGGAAGGAGACAGTCTCTCCTTAATGTTTGTCTTTGTTAGCAGGATTCCAAATCACTCCTAGGGTAGCCTCAATATTTTACAAAGCTTTCTCTGAAACAGCTTTTCCTAAGCTTTTCCTCAGCTTTTCTGAATGACATGGGTCTCAAAGATGAGTCCAATAGGAACCACACATATTCTGAGTATGCCATCCTGACTGATGACTAAGTGTTTTTCACTGGGTGTTTTCACAAAACTGGCCCATTCTTCCCTCTGTAAGATTCCTCTAGCCTCCTGCAAATAGGCATCTTGTAGGCCCAACCCACACTTTCATTGTAGTCATGTCCAAATCCCACTTAGACTCAAGCTGGGGTCCATACTTTACCAATATCTTAAATGGTTAAGTTACTACAGGATGAGCCTGTTTAAACAAACCTAAACATGTTTTAAAAAATAATCATAATGTTCAATTTTAATATTTTAGGATACAAAAAATAATGTCTTTTCACTACTAGTATAATTCCAAGCTTCTTTCTACAATTGCTAAAAGGCCCCATCTTTCTCTCAGGGTTCTTCTCCTGAGGTACTCCTCAGAACCCCCAGCATAGTTTACCTAATGTAAAAAGTTAATTACTGGTTATTACCATCTGAACTGTCCTCAGGCAGCCCAACCATCCCTGGGGTTTCTGCCAATGGCAGTGCCAATTTGTCTCCCAGACAAATATGCTATTGCAGTTCTCTCTGTGCGGGGCCAGAGAAGCTCAAACACAAAGCACGTTCTGTGCCCAGGACCCGCCTCCCCTATGAAGTGCTCCAAGCCTGGCCGAACTATATTATTTTGACTTCTCAAAAAGCACAACTAAAAGCAAGGGCTATACTGACAAGACCATCTCAAATTCTTAATTATTTGATATTAAACAAACCCATGTAAAAGATACTAGTAGTCCTGATTGAATATCTTTTAGGAAAACTTTTTCATTCAGTCCCCTCTTTTAGAAGTAAAACGTGTACATCTAATTGACATTACTAAATAGAACACAATGCATGCATTCTGATTAAAGGTAACTTCATACTTTTATCCAAGAGCAAGCGGTGGGTATTTACTTATCTTACATACCTAGAATGAAAGAGCCTATTCTGAAGAATTTCCTTAACACAAGTCGTCAGTTCCAATGGTAAAGACATCTTTACCTCCACAAAACCAAACTGTCAGCAATCCTGAAAAGAACACTCAGTAAATCTTTTAAAAAGTAATATCCCTGCTATGTAAGTAGTTTTTTTTAGTCTAAACAGCAGTTAGTGGGGGTTTTTTTACTTTAAAAATCATTTAAACGTTTTGTTATTAAGTTGTATACCTTTATTTTTAATAAATACTACCTTCCGGTAGTATAAAATTCGAAATATACAAAGTAGATTTCTCTCCCATTCTGTTCTCATTTTCAGAAACAACCACTCTCAGTTGTATTTTGTGATTTCTTCCAGAGATTGAGAATCAATGCCCACATAATGGCATAATACTTCTTTGTAAGCTTCCTGAATCACTACTACTGTTTAAAATTAACTTCCTCCATGTTTGGATTTTATTGCCTTCCAATTTCTGTATTTTCTTCTGGTACCTATAATTGTTTTGGCCTTTTACCTTACCATCAGTTAGGCTCTTTCACTTATTTTATTCTTCCCTACTGCAAGGTGGTTTCTGCAGAGGTAGCTTTGTTCTGCAATGTAGGAAAGTTGTGTTTTCAGTTAAATTTTGCTTATTTATTTGTTTTCCTTATCCAATATATTTGGCTACTTATGATGATGCTTTTAAGCCTTCCTGAGATTATGCACTTTAGTGCAAAAAGCATGTATAGAAAATCAAGAACTGTGAAGGGTCTGAGATTTTAACCTACTTGCAAACTAACACATTAGCCTCCCACAGTTTCATGGATGCTGGTAGGAAAAATGAGACTCCTGGGTCAGAGACAAAGAACAGTTTATTGCTCAGAGCAATAGCAATAACCAAAGCATCAACATTTGTGCTAGTTTGCCAAGTCTCAGTTACTATAATGTGACATCAAGATGGCCAAATGATAACTGCTCATGCAGTATAGTGTACTACAGGAGAGGAACCCTCATCATAAGAATCCAAAATCTTTTATAATAGTACGTAAACTTGTCTGACCTTTGCTCCTGAAAAAGGCATCTTTATTATACTGGATAGTAAGCAAGTCTGCCCATTCCTCTAGAGAGAGATACTATATCTTCCAATGCTGTTTACTGCGCAAACATCCCTGAAAAGATAGGTCATAACAAAGGCAGTCAATTCCTCTGCACAAGATGTTCACACATGTGAGAGACAAATGGAGAATTGTCTCCAAACATGGAGTGCCCACAATGTGCTGGACACTGGTAAGAAGTCTACTTCCTTCACTCAGCAAGCTTTTATTGAATTCCTACTTTGTTACAGGGGCCATAACAGGCATCCATTAAAGGAGATAGTGTATGTGAAGAAATCTTATAAACTGTAGACAGACAAGAGTTAGCTATTTCTTCTATTGGCACAGTTGGTTTCTCTTTTTATTTTATTATTTTATTTTTTACCAATAGTAGTTATTGTGTCCATTTCTGATGCTGGTTATCTCCTAATATCTCTATTGGTCTTTTACCACCATAATTGGGGTTTAGCTAAAGAGTCAGGGTACTAAAGCTATGGGGTCCTCGTTTCCTTTGCATAAAGTAGACTGACTTCTCTGTCCATAGCCACCCTGCCTGGGGCTTTCAATTCTCTCCTTTCATGAAGGGATGAAGGGAGAAACTGATTAGGCTGGAACTCAAAAATGCAAAAATTCTCTGTTGTGAAATTAGACAATATTTAAGCATATTAAAAGATGTTAAGCTAAAGATTTTTCCATTGGATTGCTTTCTGATTTGAACTAATCCATTTTGCTACCCAGAAGTTGGTATAATGTATATTTAATTATGGTATGTTTTATAATAAATTAGAAATTACTGGTAACTCTAAATATTTTAAACATATATTCGTGTAACAAAATTTTCAAGATGAAATAAACTATTATGCAAATTCACATGTAAAAATAATTAAATAATGCTTATAATACCAAATTTTAAAAAGTACTTTAGCCAAGAGAATATAAATTCTTTGGGGGGTTTTGTTCTTATTATTATTTTCTTTATTTTACAGCTTATTGAAATATAACTGACATGCAGTAAACTGCACATATATAAGTGCACCATCTGAGTAGTTTTAACATGCAGATATATCTGTAAAACTATCACCACAATCAAAATAATGAACGTTCCCCAAAAGTTTCGGTGTGTCCATTTGCAATCCCTTCCCCCTTCCACCCCCATTCCCAAGTAACCACTGATTTGCATTATGTCAGTATAGAAACATTTTCATTTTCTAGAATTATACTTAAATGAAATAGACAGTTCATAATGTACTATTTTCTTGTCTGGTTTCTTTCACTAGCATAATATCTTTTGAAATTCATTCATGATGATGTCTGTATTAATACTTCTTTACTTTTTTTGCTGAGTACTATTCTACTACATGTATATACCACAATTTATTTATTCATTCACTTCTTGATGGACATTAGCATTGGCTGTAGTTTGGAGCTATAAAAAATCTATTATAAATATTCATATATAAGACTTTATGTGGACATATATTATCATTTCTCTTAGGTAACAAATAATATTAGGTTGGTTTAGTCATATGGTAGGTATGCATGCTTAGCTTTTTAATAAACTACAAACACATTTTCCAAAGTAATTGTACCATTTGACATTTTCATGAGTATAGAGTGTGAGCGTTCCAGTTGCTCCCCATCCTTGTTAATACTTAGTACAGTTGTACAATTTAATTTTAACCATCTAGGGTGTGTAGTGGTGTATCGTAGTTTTTTGCTTTTTCTAATGACTAATGATATTGAGCATTTTTTCACAGGTTTATTGACCATCTGTCTCTATATCTCCTTTGGTAAGGTGCCTATTTAAATATTGCAATATCTTTGGTTTGGGTATTAGGATTACACTAGTCTCATAAAATTAGTTGTAGAGTGTTTTACTTTTCTGGGAAAAAAATGCATAGAATTTGTACTATTTGTTTTTCAAATATGTGGTAGAATTCACCATAAAATCATCTAGGTCTAGAATTTTCTTTGTGGGAATATTTTTAACTATAAATTCAATTTATGTAATAGATATAGGGCAATTGAAGTCACCCATTCTTCTTGAGCTATGCAGCTTAGTATCTACCAAAGAATTTTCTGTTCATTTAAGTTGTTGAATTAATTGCCCTAAAGTTGTTCATCATATATTCATAATATATGTTCTTTTAATATCTGTACGTTTGCTGGTCCTTGCTCTAGGATTACAATATACCTATTTAACTTATTATATTCTACCTTCAACTAATATTGTACTACTTTATGCATAGTATAAGAACCTCTAACACTCTATTTCCATTTTTCCCATTTCAGGACTTTGTGCTACTGTTTTTATACAGTTTACTTCTACATATGTTATAAACCATACAATACATTGTTATCATTTTGTTTTAAACAGTTACTCTTTAAAGAGATTAAAATAAGAAAATAACTGCCATCATTTTCCTTTTTGTTTAAGGATTTCTATGACATTTCCTATAATGCTGCTGTGCTGGTGATAATTGTATCAGCTTTTGTATGTGTAAGAAATACTTTTTTTCACCTTCATTTTGTAAATGTATTTTAGCTGGGCATAGATTTCTGGAATAATGTTTTTTTTTTTCCTTCCAGTACTTTATATATGTTGCTCAACTATTTTCTGGTTTGTATTCTTTCTTTGTCATCTTTGTTTCTCTATGTGTAAAGTATTTTTTTCTTTTACTTATTTATTTTCTCTTTATTCCTGGTTTTAAGCAATTTGATTCCATCTGCTTTGTGTGGGAGTCTTTTTTTTTGATGTGTCTTCTAATTCGAGTTTGTTGATCTTCTTAAATCTATGGGGTTCACAGTTTTTATCAAATTTGGTAATATTTCAGCTATTATTTTTTCAAATGTTTTTTTCTTCCCTTCCTCCCATCTATCTCCTCTCTCTCTGTAATGCCTATGACATGTATGTGACTCCTATGACAAGTGAGATGGTTTGAAACACAGTTCACTGATGCTCTGCACATCTTTTTCAGTCTTTTATCTCTCACTGCTTCAATTAGGATAGCTTTGATTACTATGTCTTCAAGTTCACTACATACCCTATCGTGCCTACTCTCTTGTTAATTCCATTTGGTGTATTCTTTTTCTCATACATTGTATTTTTTCATATCAGTTCAGTTTAGGTCTTATTTATATCTTCTATTTCTTTTTTCATTATGCTCATATTTTTCTCTGCCTTCTTCAACATAAGTAGTATATTTAGTATACCTGATTTAATGTCGTTTTCTGCTAATTCTATCATCAACATAATTTCTTTTTCTAATAGTTGATTTTTCTCCTCATCATGGCTCATATTTTACTGCCTCTTATGATGTCTGATAATTTCTTATTAGATGCAAGACAGTCTGATTTTTATATTGTTGGATACTGGACACTTTGTATCCTTTTAAGTAATTTTGTACATTCCTCAGAGACGCAGTTAAGATTCTTGAATATGTATACTAGATTTTTTTTTCCTTTAAATATTTTTAGGCTTTGTTCTAGGATGTGGTTAATTTACTTGGAAACAGTTTTATACTTTTGAAATTTGCTTTTAAACTTTATTAGGCAAGTTTAGAACAGCTTTTAGTCTAGGGAAGGGCTTAGCAATTAGTCTAGCATAGGGCTCAGTAGACATTTTTTGTAAATGACCACATATTTAGGTTTTGTGGGCTACATACTGTCATGTACTTGTTCTAATTTATTTTCAACAATTCTTTT
Organism: Varecia variegata; assembly: GCA_028533085.1. Taxonomy (NCBI): domain Eukaryota; kingdom Metazoa; phylum Chordata; class Mammalia; order Primates; family Lemuridae; genus Varecia; species Varecia variegata. The sequence goes on from CM052436.1 coordinate 82,068,182, forward strand.
AAAATGTAAAAACTATCCCTAGTTTATGGTATGTACCAAAAAAATAGGTCACATTTTACCTGCGTGCCATAGTTTATCCTCCTCTAGGGTCTAGGGCTAATTTGTCTCTGTACTTGATACCCTGGGAATAAAGAGGTCTTTCCACCCTGGTTGGTAGAAACACAGACTATTCCTAGCACTGTGTGAGCTCCATGTACTGTTCTGGCTGATCCTTTCTGGATAAACATTTGAGAGCCAGATCTTCAGAACTCCTCCCTGTGCAGCTCTCTCCTACCCAGTACTCTGCCCCTTCTGTTATAAATATGTTGGGCTTTGTGAACTATATATGATGCCTCCTCAACTAAGGGAGATTGCTACATTCTGTTTGGGCTCCCCTTCCCTGTGTTAAAGCCTAGAAACTCTCTTTATCTTGTGACCAGAACAACTGTAGAGCTCACATTATTTGCTGTTTTCTCCGAAATCACTCCTGTACTGCCTGTTTTCCACCATCAGAAAATCATCGTCTTATATATTTTGTCTGGTTATTTAGTCACTTAAGATAAATCTTGTCCCTGTTAATGCATAATGGACAGAAATGAAAGTCAAAATATAATTTTTTAAATATTTACTTATGTAAAAATAATTATTTATTTACACTCAAGCACAAGCATCACAATTTACTTGTTTTCCTATAACATATAAATTGAATTATGCCCATAAATACATGAATCACATGAAAAAATATATCCTTGGAACAGCATTTTTAAAAATCAATTTTACGTGTAAATATAAATTAGAAAATGTCTATTATTTAGGTGGCAAATTTTTATTTCATCGTAATATTCCCTGAGAATGAGAAAATGAGCATTGGCAGGTTGGGAAGGATAGGGTAGGGAAAGATTGGCTAAGGGGTACAAAGTTACAATTCAAAAGGAAGAGTATGTTCTGGTGTTCTATTGCACAGTAGGGTGACCATAGTTAACAATAAGGTATTGTATTAATATATTTCAAATTAGCTAAAAGAGATTTTGAATGTTCCTACCACAAAGAAATGATAAATGTTTGAGGTGATGAATATGCTAATTACCCCAATTTGATGATTACACAATGTATACATGTATCAAAAGATCACAATATACCCCAGAAATATGCACAATCATTATGTGTCAATTTAAAATAAAAAATGATTTTTTTCAATTTCAGCATATTACAGGGGTACAAATGTTTACGTTACGTATATTTCCTTTGCCCCACCTGAGTCAGAGCTTCAAGCGTGTCCATCCCCCAGACAGTGCGCACCACACCCATTAGGTGTGTATATACCCATCCCCTTCTTCCCCCTCCCATCTGCCCAACACCCGATGAATGTTATTACTATATATGCACTTAAGTGTTGATCAGTTAATACCAATTTGATGGTGAGTACATGTGGTGCTTGTTTTTCTGTAAAGGTAAACTGATGCACAAGAAAATTTTAAAGAATGTAAAAAATTAGCATTAACTATAAAGAGGAAGCTATAGGATACACCTCACCTAGATATTACAACTAGGGTGTACTCATATTTGCTTAGAAATTTTTAAATGTGAGTCTGACATCAAATTTGGTAACTAAGCAAGCATTATATTCAGAACAGTAGTAGATATCTTTAGGGTTCTAAGCAATTTGGGTTTTAGAAAAGAATAAAAGAGTTTCAGTTACTTATTTAAAAACTAGAGCAGCAATTTTAGTATTATATATTTAAAGCCTTTAAGTGTATAAAGTAAATAAATTCAGCTTGTATGGGTCTTTTAAGAACCATCAGCTAATTGCTTTGAATACCTCTAATGACTTCTTTCAGACTTTGTTTAGAATGCTAATTATTCCAAATGACATGTTCACTATAATTTTAAGTCTTCCTGTATTTTAAAACTATTTCAACTTGTGGTTATATTGCTTTCCAGCAATTAAGCTAAAAATGCACCATAAATATTCAACATTAGAACCTAAATTACATGAGCTAACATTTCATCCGTGAACTTCTAAGAAAAACTTTCTTTAGAATTTAGCTGACTAACCATACCTCTTCCACTTAATGAAAAAATAATAATACTCTTGAGAAGAGTCCTCCATTAAAATGCCACTTGTAAGTTGAAATAAAGTCACAGAAAACAAGTCCACCTTCATTGGAACATATTAAAGATCATTCTGGTGCAAATCAAATAATACATATTCTCATTTAACAACAAAAAGTATCTTTTTCATAGAACTTAATTTAGCTTGTTGAACATTCTTGAAAGCAAGGAAGTTTCCTGCCTACATGGAGCTGGCAGCCAAGGCATGCAAACCTAAGAAATTAAATAATAGAGGAGGTATAGTAACAATTTGTGATTTAGTACAAAATGATGCCATTTATTAAAAGTCAACTATGCCAGGCATTTTATACATTTTATGTCTAACTCTCTCAAAAATTATTTAGGAGGGAAAAATTAAACAGAATTCTTTGGCTACAAATTACATCCCTCCCCTCCCCCTCCCTTCCCATTCTCTCTCTGTCTCTGTCTCTGCCTTTCTGTGTGTCTCTGTCTCTATCTGTTTCTCAATCTCTCTCTCTCTCTCTCTCTCTCTCTCACACACACACACACACACACACACACACACACACACACACCTCTTTCTCCTTTTCTTTTCAGGTTAGCTTCATTCTTTCAAAATCAGTGACCACTCAAACCTGAAACTCTGGTGAGTTTCAAGGCTTGTATATTCTCACATGCTCTCAACAACCAGAGAGGAAAGAAAGCATTTCTCTTCCTGCTTCACTTAAAAAAAAAAAAAAAAAAATCTAAGAGAAAAATTCTGATTGGTCTGCCTTAGATCAAATGTTCACATCTTAGACAGATTACTATAGCCCGGGGGGTGAAGTATAACTGGTCCAAACAGAGGGATCCTTTTGCCACTGTGAGTAGGGGCAGCACGATAAGGCCACTGAAAGATACATTGTAGGCCTGTTTGCTTTTCCCAATATACCTAGGCTTCTTTTTTATTTCCCAATCAAGAAATGTGTAGTATGAGATTTAAAAAAAAAAAAAAGAGTGTTTATGGAAGAAATAGAATGTAAGCCTTTTTCATGCCACTGACATTTTTTTTTTTTGGAAAAACCAAGTCATTTGTTTCACTTCCTGGATTTGGCTTATTTAATGTGTTTCTATATCGCCCAGGTTTCCTGTGAAATGGTTATGAGATCTCAAACTTGTTGGCACATTATGGCCCATGGACAAAATCTGCATGCTTTGTAAAAAAAGTTTTACTGGGGCAAAGCCAAGCCATTTATTTACACATTGTCTATAGCTCCTTTTGTGCTACAACAGCAGAGTTGAGCAGTTGCAACAGAAATTGTATGGGTCACAAAGACTAAAATATATACTGTCTGGCCCTTAACAAAAATAAATTTGTGGATTCCCGATCTAGATGTTTGATTACATTTGGTTCAATTGTATAGGCCAGAATAATTTATATGTCTGCTGTGTGATCTTTTTGCATCATATTATGCAATCAATACTTGATTTTCCCACTGTGAGCTTAGCAATGTTCCACGCTTGACATTAGTGGCCCCATCTTGGGCTACTGACTCCACTTTGAACTGATGATGAACTTTGAAACCCACAAAGGAACCGTAAAAATAATTCCTTCACAAACATCTGTGCTCTCAACAATATATTATACAATACAAGGAAACTAGTCCCACTCTTTAAGGACATACTGTATATAGCTTTTCCTGACTAATTGAAGCAAATGCGCTGTTTCACTAATGATAAAAGACTTCTTTGTTTAATCAAGTGAAGAAATAATCTGACAAACAATTTATGTAATCTAAATACATTCCTATAAATGTAAGCCCTCTTGTATCATTCTGGTGGTACAGTCTCTGGCTGCTACCTGCCCAAGTTGCAACCTCCATTCCTGATTAAGTGCATTTGCTTCTGACCTGTTGATTCCTCCTTTTTAGGATTCACACCACTTTTAGTGATATAAAGATGAAATCATCTAAAAGAATTAAATACAAGGTACTGCACGACTGAGCAATTCCACTCCTTGGTATATAACCATGAGAGCTGAAAACACATATCCACACAAAAACATGTACATAAATGCTCTTAGCAGCCTATTCACAGTCACCAAAAATTGAAACAACTCACATATCCATCAGCCAATGATTGGATAAACAAAGCATGTTACATCCATACAATGGAATGTTATTTAACCGTCAAAAGGAAGGGAGCATTGACACATGCTACAACATTGATGACCATTAAAACATGATGGTGAGTGAAAAGAAGCCACATTTTATTATTCCATTCATATGAAATATCCGGAATAAGCAAATTCACAGAGTGACAAAGTCGATTAGCAGTTGCCAAAGACTGGTGAGAGGGAGCAATGGGGGATTACTGCTAATAAGTATGGGGTCTGTTTTTGGAGTGATGAAAAATGTTCTAGAGTTAGGTAGTTGTTAAATAAAATTTATAAGAGGCCGTTGGTTTGGACTGAGCTCCTGCACTAGACCCGACAGACCAAACCAAACTGGAGTTACTCAGGCTGAAGTTCCACGTCACCAAACCAAAACTAAGTTGTTTCTAAGAAATCAAGGGAGAATAGCCAAATCCCCAAATAGGCCAGTTTTAGCCAGCATGGTAAGGAAGTCCTCTCTGCTTTAACCTTTACAAGGAAAGTAACTTTAAAATGACCAATCTGCTATTTATTATCTGTTTCTGCTTTCTTTGGCCCTTTTTTGTCTATAAAGTGAAACTCCTTTGCTCAACTCATCAGAGCACTAATTCTATTTCATAGAATAAGCTGTTGCCTGACTCTAGATTCACAAATAAAAGCCAATTAAGATCTCTCAACTAAATTTGTTGTAATTTTGTCTTTTGACAGAATGATAATGGTTACTCAGCTCTGTGACTATACTAAAAGCCTCTGAATTGTACACTTTAAAGGGTGAATTTTATTGTATTTGAATTATTTCTCATTAAAGCTGTTATTTTTTAAAAATTAAAATTAAAAACGATGAAATCAGACAGTTCAGGTTGTATCAGTCTGACCTCTCCATTATAAAATTTCCCCACCAACATTTTACCTCATGCTTTTATATTTTATGCATGACTGTTGCCTAGAAGTATTATTTTGTTAGAAGTTGCAAAATAGTGAATTTCTAATTCTACCATTCTTCCTACATCTGTTAACTGTAATTCCTCTATAAAGAATCTTCCTTCATCAACTATTTGACTACATAAATATACAACTCATACAGGTAAGGCAGAATGAGCTTTATTCTTTTCCTTTTTCAGTTTCTCTGGGAAATGATCGGTGCTCTGGCAACCTCCAGTGGTGAATGGTGAGATATTTTGTTTGCTTTGATTTGATATCATTACAAACCTACTGATCTTTATACACATGCTGTGCTTCAATTCAATGCAGTCATTCCTTTTGAGGATCACATCGAATTATCCACTGGGAGCTTCCTTCTAGTTGGCTCCTATACACCTTTGTCATGACCTCATTAAACTTGTTTTTTATAACAGCTTTATTAAGATATAAGTCACATACCATATAATTGATCCATGTAAAGCATACAATTCAATTGTTTTTATATTCACAGAAGTATGTGACCCTCACCACAATAAATTTTAGAACATTTTTATCACCCCAAAGGAAAATCCCATAACTATCAAAAGCAACTCCTCATTTCTCCAACACAACCACTAATCCACTTTCTGACTCTATAGATTTTTCTATAATGGGCATTTCATATAAATGGATTCATACAATATGTGATCTTTGGGTCTGCCTTCTTTCACTTAACATAATGTTTTCAGTTCATTCCTATCGTAGCACATATCAGTACTTCATTCCTTGTAATGGATGAATAATACTCCATTGTATAAATATGTCACATTTTCTTTGTCCATTTATCAGTTGATGAACATTTGGATTGATTCCAGTTTGGAGCTATTATAAATAATACTGTTATGAACAATTGTGTACAAGTTTTTATGTGGGTATGTTTTCAATTCTCTTGGGAATATAGCTAGGAAGGGAATTTCTGGGTCATATTGTAGTTCTATTTTAATCTTTTGAGGAACTGCTAGACTGTTTTCCAGAAGGGCTGCACCATTTTACACTCCATACATATACCAGCAATGTATGAGGGTTCCAATTTCTATAATCCTTGATTATATTTTGTGTGAAATGTTATCTCATTGCAGTTTTGATTTGATTTTTCTGATGACTAACAATGTTTGGCCATTTTTCATATATGTTTATGGGCCATTTTTATATCTTCTTTGAAGAAACATCTACTTAGATCCTTTTCCCATTTTTCATTCATTTCTTTATTATTATTGAGTTATAAGAATTCATTATGTATTCTGGATAAAGTCCTTGTCAGATATTTGATTTGCAAATATTTTGTCTCATGCTGTTGGTTGTCTTTCATTTTCTTGATTGTGTCCTTTGAAGAAAACATGTTTTTAATCTTCATGAAATCTAATTATATTTTTTATTTGGTTGCTTGTGGTTTGGGCATTATATCTGAAAAACCATTACCTAGTCCAATGTCACAGACTTATGCCTATGTTTTCTTCTAAGAGTTTTAAAATTTTAACTCTTACAACATAGATCTCTGCTTCCTTTTGAATTAATTTTTGTAAACGGTATGATACAGGGGTCCAAATTTTGTCTTTTGTGTGTATATATCCAGTTGCCCCATCATATTTGTTAAATGATTCTTTCCCCCAATTGTCCTGGAACCCTTGTCAAAAATCAATTGTCTATAAATATAAGAGCTTATTTCTGGACCCTTGATTCTATTCCGTTGATCTATATATCTAATTACAGTACCACACTGTCTTGATTATTGTAGCTTTATAGTGAGTTTTGAAATCAGGAAGGGTAAGTTCTACAACTTTTTCTTCTTTTTCAAGATTGTTTTGTCCACACTGGATCCTTTGAATTTCTATTAATATATGGATTTTAGCATCAGCTTGTAAATTTGAAAATATAAACCAATTGGAGAATACTGCAATTTTGGTAATATTGTCTTTCAATCCATGAATGTGAATGTTTTCCCACTTATCTCTTCTTTAATTTCTTTCACAATGTTTTATAGTTTTCAGAGTATAAGTTTTCACTTTTTTGTTAAATTTATCCCTAAGTATTATTTTTGGTACTATCATAAATGGAATTGTTTTCTTAATTTCATTCTTGGTTTGATCATTGCCATTGTATAAAATAGAGCTTATTTTTTATTGATCTTATATCCTGAAAACTTGCTGAACTCATTTATTAGGTCTAATAGTTTTTTAGTGGATTCATTAGTATTTTCTATATAAAAGATTGTATCGTCTGTGAATAGAGATTTATTTACTTATTCTTTCACAATATGGGTACCTTTGTTTTTTTCTTTTTCTTGTCTAATTTTCCCAGCTAGAACTTCTGGTACAATGTTGAATAGAAGTGGCAAGAGTGGGCAATCTTGTATTCTTGTTCGTCTTAGGAGGAAAGTATTCAGTCTTTTACCTTTTTTTTTATCTGTGGGTTTTTCATAGGTGCCCTTTATCAAGGACTTAAAGAAGTCACCTCTTATCCCTAGTTTGTTTAGTATTGTTATCATGAAGGGGTGTCAGATTCTGTCAAATGCTTTTTCTGCATCTTTCGAGATAATGGTATAGTTTTGTTTTTTATTCTGTGAATATGGTGCATTACATAATTGATTTTTTGACATTAAACCAATCTGGCATTCCTGAGATAAATTCTAATTGGTCATGGCATGTAATCCTTTTTATATGTTGATGTGGTCAGTTTGCTAGTATTAGGTTATTCAGTATGAAATGTCCGATTTCCTTAAGTATCAAGTTTGACTGTTGATATCTCTGACATTTCATTTTGACACTTCTTGTTTTATTTTTATTGACAAGGTACATCCTCACATGCATTCTTTGGCTCATGATTATCTTTTAAAATTTTTTAGAGCAATTTTTGTGAAACCATGGATAAGTCAAAACTTCATGTTATTTTCGAATATGAATTTCTTTTTTTTGTTTGTTTTTTTAATTTCAGCTTATTATGGGGGTACAAAAGTTCTGGTTAGATATATTGCCCATGTCCTTCCCATCCCCCCGAGTCTGAGCTTCAAGCATGTCCATTGCCCAGCCAGTGCACATCGCACTCATCATGTAGGTATACACCCATCCCCTCCCCACCCCCATCCCCCCGAGTCAGAACTTCAAGCCTGTCCATTCCCCAGACAGTGCGCATCGCACTCAACATGTAGGTATACACCCATCCCCCCCTCCTACCCCCACCTCTGTCTGATACCCAATTGGTGTTATTCCCAAATGTGCACTTAGATGATGATCAGGGAAACCAATTTGCTGGTGAGTATATGTGG
>CM052436.1:82077086-82122995 GCA_028533085.1 Varecia variegata
GCTGTGCAGAAGCTTTTTAATTTAATCAGGTCCCATTTATTTATTTTTGTTGTTGCTGTGATTGCCTTATGGGTCTTCTTCATAAATTCTTTGCCTAGGCCAATGTCTGTAAGAGTCTTTCCTACATTTTCTTCTAGAATTCTAATAGTTTCCCTCCTAAGGTTTAAGTCTGTTAACCACCGTGATTTAATTTTTGTGAGAGGTGAAAGCTGTGGGTCCTGTTTCAGTCTTCTACATGTGGCTATCCAGTTTTCCCAGCACCATTTATTGAATAAGGAATCTTTTTGAATATGAATTTCATTGTGTAACCAATGCAGAGCAGTGTGAAATATCAATGAAGTATTTGGAAAGGATATGGCTAATGAATGCACAGTACATCAATGATTTGAGAATTTCCATTCTGGTTATTTTAATTTTGAAAATGAGCCATGTGGGTGACCTGAGAACAAGGTGGATAATGATGAGCTGAAAGCTATGGTGGAAGAGAATCCATCTCAACCTATGCATGAATTAGCAACAAGGTTTGACATTACTATTCCAACAATATTTGACCATTCGAAACAAATCGACAAGGTAAAGAAGCTGGATAGATGGGTTCCATATGAATTAAATGAGCATCAGAAGAGAAATTGCTTGCTTTTCTTTGCTGTCATGACATAAAAGGTGAACCATTTCTACACTGTATTGTTACATGTGATGAAAAATGGATTCTTTTTGATAATCGCAAGTGTTTGGCACAATGGTTGGATAAAGATGAAGTACCAAAACACAGTCTAAAACTGAATATTCATCAGAAAATACTAATAGTGTCTGTCTGGTGGGTCAGGGCTGGTATTATCCACTACAGCTTTATGAGACCCGGTCAATCAATTACAGCAGATGTCTACTGCAATCAGTTGGATGAAATGATGGGGATGCTTGCAATTAAGCAGCCCAAATTGGTCAATAGAGACAGGCCAATCCTCTTTCAAGACAATGCTCAACTACATATCACACAAACAATGCTGTTCAAACTACAGAGACTGGACTTGGAAACTGTCATCCACCATATTCCCCAGACCTTGCACCAACTGACTACCACTTCTTCCAGGGTTTGGACCACTTTTTGCAAGGAAAAATATACAATTCTTAACAAGCTGTGGAAAATGCCTTTTGCGATTTCATCACCGCTTGCTCTCCAGGCTTCTTTGCTGCTGGCATAAACAAGCTACCATTAAGATGGCAAAACTGTATCGATAGTTCAGGCTCATAATTTTAATAATTGTACTGCTTCTCGTTTGAGATATAATAAACTACACTTTTGATTCAAAATCAGACATTTCATATTTAATGACCTAGTAATTTGTTGATGATTTTTACATCTATATTCATGAGAAATATTGTGATGTAATTTTCTTGTGATATTTCTGCCTGGTTTTTGGTATCAACGTAATATTAACCTTATAGAGTAAGTTGATAAATATTCCTTCTGCTTCTACTTTCTGAGACATTTTCTGAGACATTTCTGAAAAATTCATATTAATACTTCTTTAAATGTTTCATAGAATTTACCAGTGAAGACATCTCGGTCTTTTCTTTGTGAATAGTTTTTTCATTACTAATTTGATGTCTTCATTTGTTAAAGCTCTATGCAGATTTTCTATTTTCTCTTGTGCCAGTTTCAGTGATTTCTGTCTAAGAATTTCTCCATTTCATCCAAGTTATCTTATTTGTTATATACAGTTGTTCATAGTATCCCCTTATAATTCTTTTTATGTCTGCAAAGTCAGGCGTAATGCCCCCTCTTTTATGTCTGATTTTAGTAATTTGATTCATCTCTGTTTTTTTCTTAAGTCTAGTTAAGATTTTATCAACTTTGTTGCCCTTTTCAAAGAACTAATTTTTTATTTTCTTGATTTTTTTTCTATTATTATTCTACTTTCTATCTCATTTTCCACTCTCATCTTTAGCATTCCCTTCCTTCAGCTTGCTTCATATTTAGATTACTTTAATTTTTCCAGTGTCTTAAGTTAGAAAATTAGCTTTTTGGTTTGAGAAGTAGAAATAAGATCTTTCCAAGAAAGCAAATGCTGAGGGAATTTGTCACCAGCAGACCGGCCCCTCAAGAACTGCTCCAGTTTTAATCATCTAAATGAAGGATCAATACTTACCAGCATAAAAACACCCAGAGTGGGGGGGGGGACCTACTCATAGTCCTTATAAAACAGTAACACAAGGGAAAATACTAAACCACTAAGTAACAATGAGCATGATAACTGGAACTGAATCTCACATTATCAATATTAACATTAAATTCAGGGCCAGGTGTGGTGGCTCATTCCTATAATCCTAGCACTCTGAGAGGCTGAGGTGGGAAGACTGCTTGAGGCCAGGAGTTCCAGACCAGCCTGAGCAAGAGCGTTACCCTGTCTCTACAAAAAATAGAAAAATTAGCCAAGCGTGATGGCACATTCCTGCAGTTCCAGCTACTCAGGAGACTGAGGCAGGAGGATCATGTGAGCCCAGAAGGTTGAGCTTGCAGTGAGCTATGATGATGCCACTGCACTCTAGCCTGGGTGACAAAGAGAGACCTTGTCTCAAAAAAGAAGATTTTAATGTAAATGGTCTTAGTGCCACACTTAAAAGAGATAGATTAACAGAATGTATTTAAAGCACAGCTCAAATATCTACTGACTCCAAAGACCCATTTAACTTGCACAGATTCTCATAGATTCAGCATGAAGGGATAAAAAAATATTCCATGCAAATGGAAACCAAAAGTTAGCAGTGATAGGTATTCTTAAATAAAACAGACTTTTGATAAACAGATTGATTCAACAAGAAGACATAATAATCCTAAATAATATGCACCTACCATCAGATCTCTCAGATTCATAAAATAAATACTACTAGAGCTAAGAAAAGAAATAAACAGCAATACATTAATTGTGGGAGATTTCAACACTCCATTGACAGAACAGGACAATCATCAAGGAAAAAAAATCAACAAAGAAAGATTGGACTTAGGCTGGGCATGGTGGCTCACACTTGTAATCCCAGCACTTTGGGAGGCTGAGGCAGGAGGATTGCTTGAGGCCAGTAGTTCAAGACTAGCCTGAGCAAGAGCAAGACCCCCTATCTACAAAAAATAGAAAAATTAGCCAGGCATTGTAGCATGTTCCTGCAGTCCCAGCTACTCAGGAGGCTGAGACAAGAGGATCACTTGAGCCCAGGACTTTGAGCTTGCAGTGAGCTATGATGATACTACTGCACTGTAGCCAGGGTGATGGAGTAAAACTCTGTCTCACAAAGGAAGAAGGAGAAGGAGAAGGAGAAAGAGAAGGAGTGGGAGGAGGAGGAGGAGGAGGAAGGAAGAAGAAGAAGAGGAAGAGAAAATGAAGAGGAAGAGAAAGAAGGAGGAAGAAGAAGAAAGACAAGAAAGAAACACTGGACTAGAATGAATGGACCTTAAAGACATTTACAGAACATTCTATCTAAAAACTGCATAATACACATTTTTCTCATAGCCCCATGCCGAAGAATGAAACTGGATCCCTATCTCTCACCATATACAAAAATTAATTCAAGATGGACTAAAGACTCAAATGTAAGACGTGAAACCATAAAAGTATTAGAACAAAACTTAGAAAAAACCATCCTCAACAATGTCCTAGGTAAAGAATTTCAACTAAGATCCCAAAAGCAAATACAACAAAGAGAAAAATAAATAAACACATGGGACTTAATTAAACTAAAAGCTTTTTCACAGCAAAAGAAATATTCAACAGAGCAAATAGACAACCTATGGAATGGGAGAAAATATTCACAAGCTATACATTTGACAGAGGACTAATTACCCAGAATATGCAAGGAACACAAACAAATCAGCAAGAAAAAAAAAAACGTTAAAAAATAATTCAGGGCATGAATGAAAAATTCATTAAAGAGATAGCTTTAAAAATAACAAAACTTCTGGAAATTAAATAGTCATTTAGGGAATTTCAAAATACAGTGGAAAGTTTTACCAACACACGAGAATAAGCAGAAGAAAGAATTTCACTGCTTGAAGGCAAGACTTTTGAATTAAGTCTACAAGAGTATGAAATTATGTAAAACACTCAAACATAAGAATCATAGGTTATCACTGAGGGAGAAGAAGAAAAAGCAAGAAGCTTAGAAAATCTATTTAATGGAATAATGGAGGAAAACTTCCCTGGTCTTGCTAGAGATTTAGACATCCAGATACACAAAGCTTACTGAACTCCTGGAAGATTCATTGCAAAAAAGGACATCACCAATGCACATAGTCATTGGATTGGTCAAATTCAACATAAAGGAAAAAAATCTTACAAAGCTGTGCGATGAAAGCATCAAGTAACTTGCAAAAGAAAACCCATCAGACTAACAACAGACTTCTCAGAAGAAACCTTATAAGCCAGAAGGGATCGGGGTCCTATTTTTAATCCTCTTAATCAAAATAACTGCCAGCAAAGAATTTTGTATTCTGCAAAACTAAGTTTCATTACTTTTTGATGTAGGCATTTAGTATTATAAACTTCCCACTTAGCACTGCTTTTTCTGTATCCCAGAGATTTTTGATAGTTTGTGCCATTATTAACATTTATTTTTGAAAAATTTTAAAATTTTTATTTTAATTTCATCATTGACCCAAAGACCATTTAAGAGCAGCTTGTTTAATTTCCATGTATTTGTATAGTTTTTGAGAGTTCCTTTGGGAATTGATTTCTAGTTTTATTCCACTCTGGTCCACTGTTGGTGGAAATGCGAATTAGGACAACCCCCATGGAAAACGGTATGGCGATTTCTCAAAGAACTAAAGTAGATCTACCATTTGATCCATCAACCCCATTACCAAAGGAAAATAAGTCATTTTATTTAAAAGATACCTGTACTTGTATGTTTATGGCAGCACAATGCATAATTGCAGAGATACAGAACCAATCTAAGTGCCCATCAACTTTTGTACATTTTTATAGAGACAAGGTATCTCTATGTTGCCCAGGCTGGACTCAAGTGATCCTCCTACCTCAGCCTCCTGAGTAGTTGGGACTTTATAACCTCATGGGACCACTGTCATATATGTGGCTCGCTGTTGACTAAAACCCTGTTATGTGACGCATGACCACAGTTGGATTTATGTTTGCCATTTTACTTTTTGTTGTCTATGTCTCATGGTTTTTTCCTTCTATTTCTCTTTCACTGATTTCTTTTGCATTAAGTATTTTCTAGTGTAATATTTTAATTAATTTGATAATTTTTCACAATGTTTTTTAAGTTATTTTCTCAGTGATTGCCTTAGAGTTTATCATATACATCTTAACTTATCACAATCTACTTCAGATTCCTACTAACTTAATTCCAGTAAAATATAGAACAAATATAGAATAGTACTTCCACATAACTCTATTCTCTCTTTTCTTTTTTGTGCTTTGTTATAGGTATTACATCTAAAGTATATATCTATAGAGTTTGTTATATTAGTCTCCTCATCTACCATATCTGATTCTCTTCCTTTGTTCCTATAGATTCCAGTTACCATCTGGTGTAATTTCCTTATTCCAATACAGCTTTGCTTCCACTCACCACCTTTGTGCTGTTTTTGTTAAATATGTTGCCTTTCTATATGTTACAGAACCAACAAAACTTCAATTACAGTTGACACTTGAACAACACAGGGGTTAGGAGTGCCAACCCCCTGTATAGAGTCAAAAATCCACATATAACTTATGACTCCCCAAAAACAACCACTAATAGTCTACTGTTAACTGGAAGCCTTACTAATAACATAAGTGGTAGATTAACACATATTTTGTATGTTGTATGTATTATATACTGTGTTCTTACCATATAAAGCAAGAGAAAAGAAAATATTAAGAAAATCATAAGGAAAAGAAAATATATTTATAGTACTGTATTTATCAATACAGTAAGTTTGTGTCATCTGTTTACAAGATGAATTGTCTGTCTGAAATGGTGAGCAACAGCAGTTGGAGACCTCAATCTACAGTAGATATCAACCAATTCAACTTTTTCTTACAACATCATGACTTTTCTCTGTTTCTTGGGAGCACTTCTCCATCACTAGTGGTACTTTGTATGGGTCCCATGGTGTTATTCAAAGTCTACAGTATTGCACTATACAGGATGAAAAATATGTGAGAACCATGAGAGATCACTTTTTACTGCAATACAAAATTTACTGGAGAAATGAACTGTTCACACAGAGATGATTAGTGTCCCACTGCATTTTAAGCAGATATTTACAACACTCGAGCTCATCACAATAACGACAGGAGGTGGCTACAAAACTATTATAATAGTACAGTATACACTACAGTTAATTTTATGCAGTTATGATTTAATACTGCATCTTTACATTTGTTTACATTTCTTTCAAATGGCATCATGTATGGTCTATAAGTGTTTGTGTGTGTAAGTTTTGATAAATTTTAACTTTTTGTAATAGACTTGTGTATGTTTTGTGGTAGTAAATGAAACAATAGACTAGTATGCACATATATTTTATGCATGCATAACTTTTTCTTAATTTTTTTGATATTTCTAGGCTATGTGATTCATATGGGGGTCTCTTCAAATTGTCACAATCTCCAAAAAAATTTCCAATATATTTATGGAAAGACGTCTGCATATGAGTGGATCTGCACAGTTCAAACCCATTCTGTTCAAAGGGCTCCTGAATGTACATGTTATTTTACACAATTGCTTTTAAACCAGAGTTAAGAGAAGAAATATTCTATTTCTACTATCTTTTATAATTACATAATTACCTTTACCAGTACTGTTTATTTGGGGGAGAGGGGCATTTTAATTAAGGTCTGGAATCACTTGCTTTCAGGCAGAAAAACTCCTTTATTATTTCTGGTAATGTGGGTCTCCTACCACTCTTGCCGCATTCAGGTCCTTAACACAGGACCCCATCTGGAGACCCTCTCAAAAATGGTAGTTTACTTCTCCAAGGCCATCAAGAGAATCTTTCTTTTAATGGCTCACTAATTAGGTCAAGCCTACCCAGTATAATCTCCTTTTTCATTAAATCAGGACAATTGATTGGGACCTTAATTATATCTGAAAATTTTCTTTACTTTTACCACATAATGTAACCTAATCCTGAGAGTGATATCTCATCATATCCACAGATTCTGCTTGGGCTCAAGAAGAGGAGGTTATACATGGCACACACCAGGGAATAAGAATGTTGGGTCCATCTTAGAATTCTGCCTCCTATATTTAGCATACAAATAATGCTACAATGAGGAGCTCTGTGCATATATAATTTTGTATTTTTGCCAATATACTTTGGGATAGATTCATAGAGGAAGTATTATGCATGACTGATCTTGCTATATATTGCCAAAGTTTCATCCACAGTGGTCAATTTTGCATTTCCATTAACAATGTAAGAAAGAGCCTGTTTCCTAGCACTTCACTAACAGAGAGTATGTTTTCAAACTTTTGGGTTTTGTCAATGTTGTTAGTAATAAATGGTGTCTTACTGTGGTTTAAATTTGTGTTTTTCTATGAGAGAGTTTGAGCATTTTTTTATTTACAAATGTTTAAGGGTCATTTTGAGCTTTCAGTTTGATGTATTCAAATTCTTTAGATGTCATAGAATGAGAAAGAAAATTTGGCATTGGGGAAAGGATGAGAAAAGACACTGACTTTTGGAGGAGTTCATAAAACTTATTGTTATTGGCTTAATTGTGTCCCCTAAAATTCATATGTCAAAGTCCTAGCCCCCAGTACCCCATAATGTGACTATATTGGGAGGTAGTACCTATAAAAATGTAATTAATTTAAGATGAGGTCATTTAGAGTGGGCTCTAATGCAATATGACTACTGTCCTCACAGGAAGACATTAGGACCCACAGATGCACAGAGGAAAGACCATGTGACGGCACAGGGAGAAGATGGCATCTATATGGCAAGGAGAGAGGCCCTCAGAAGAAATCAAGCCTACAGACACCTTTTGGACTTCTAGCTTCCAGAACTATGAGACATTAAATTTCTGTTGTTTAATCCACCCAATATGTAGTGTTTTGCTATGACACCCTAGCAAACTAATAAATTCCTACAAATAAGTCTATAACTGCCCATGTCCATTTTTATATACAATTCATATTATCACTTTAACTTGATGACTGCTCAGAAATATTTGAATGTTTATTGCTTTCACATTGGCAACATAGAAGAAAAACCATTATTTATTAAAAAAATCATTTCTTTCAATATTTTAGATGATTGTCATTTCTATTTTTCTTTTGATTTCCTGGCATATTATCCCTGTTATCCTCCATTCACTGTGCATGCCTCCTTCCCAGCACGGGAGCCCTGAGACCCTGATGCTTGTTCCCCAGTACCCTGGCAGTTAAGGCATGGACTACTGACACATGTAATAAAATGCAGCAGCCTCACATTGTGAATTGGGGCAAAAAAGCAGGGACAGTAAAGTATCTATGATTGTGGGGGAAGGGGGGAGGGGGAAGGGGATGGGGAACAGCAGCGAGGTCCAGTGTTCAATGCCTTTGGTGGCAGTAGCAACATCGAGGTGTCCCGGCCCTGTAAAGGCCACAATGTGCTTCCCCAGGGTTGGTCTGTGGTGCTGTTTTGGCCATGGCTCTGACTGCCTAGCCTGCCATTTTGTTCTGCTGGCTTCACTGGTCTTGTTCACCAGCCCTCCTGGAAACTCTGGGAGCAATCCCACATTCTTTCATAAAATTCTTTTCTGCTTTGTCAATACTGATGGGTACACTCTCTCTCTCTCTCTCTCTCTTTTTTTTTTTCATGTGGAAATTAACAGAAACTTCCTAAAAGAGTTGAAATAAATCAAAATTTCTTCCATGAAATGAAAATTAACTTGATGGCTGCTCAGAAATGAGAAACCTGAGGTTATTTGGCAAGAATAAGAAGTTAAAATTGCAGTGATCTTTGGCATAACACACTTGTCAGCTTTAATATCCAATTTGTTTCTACTTCTTGTTTCTAATAAGTGCTTAATCACAAAGATGTGCATTATTATAACCCTCAAGACAGCTGGAGGCCTCACTACCCCCTTGATTTTCAGTCAAAATTTCCTTGTACTTAATAATTTCATGGCCCATGGAAAGCCAAAACTCTACTCCCAAGGTTTCTGCTAATCCTGCAGCAATCCTGGTACCTACCTGGCATCCTCCATTCCTAAGCTCCAATGTCCTTATATTCTGCCACATCCCACCCAGCACTGACTCTGCCTTAGCCCCTTCTCACGTATCAAGCTTTTGTGACATTAGTAGTTTTGACTGAATCTTTTAGGGAGTTCCTAGGGAGAGGGTCACATTAAGCAATGTTCTTGATCATCAACCAAAGCTCTACCATTTTGCTCGCTCTAATTTTTTGTTTTTCTGCTAAACAAAGCAGTTATGGCCATTCTTTGAAGCTTTGGGATCTGCTGATACCTAGACACCTGCTGGCTGCCTTTTTACCCCATAGTAATTGTACCTTGTTTTTGTTGTTCTTGTACCACTTCATCGTGCTGACCTTCCTCAGTCTGCTAGAGGCATCCACATTGCTTTGAAAAGAACTAGAATTAGAAAGAGAGGTATATAAAAGGAAAAACCATAGTGCAGGATTTTGGGGTTTTGGTCACCTTTTAGTTACTGTTTTGCATCTAAAATAGGCTAAGTGTCAAAACAGGGAGGCTTTGAGGAAAACAGGACATGGAGTTTAATCCATAAAAATTTATTTGAAGGAAAATTGAAGGAGAGACAGAAAAGTCCACCCTTGAATCTCCATGGGGACTAAATGAATGTTACCTGGGCAGGGAGGTGACAGAGAGGAGGGTGTGTCCTGGTGCACTGTCTGAAAGGAGGTGGGAGAAGGGGGGCTGAATCAGAGCAGGAAACGGGGATGAAAGAACAGAGTCACCATCAAGAGAAGCCAAGTTTCCAAAGCACCTTCTACAGGGAGACTGATAGCAGCTGAACAAATGCCACCACCCACAGCCATTCTAGTGAGAGTCACAAGAAGCTCACTGCCTGCACTGAGATTTGTTCCCATTGCTGGTGGGAGAGGGCTTGTCACCCATGGATCAGCAGAACATTATCTGGCATATCTCATCCAAAATATGCCATAGAGACACTGCACCTTTTCAAAAGCCCAGCATTTGCAAAAGTCCCCCAGAGAGAAAAGTCCTTAACACCAAGAAGGAGTTGGAGGTATAGAGGGGCAAGTTACCAATTCCCACATCTGGGAGAAACTGAGAAGTGACAAAATCCATACCAGTCACACATTTATAAAAGTGTGATTCCCAACAAAGTTCTCTCTAAGAGGAATTTGGGGGCCAGCTCTTAATGTTATAGCATTTTCCTTGCAGTGAATAGAATCAGAACTGCTGTCACTCAATTTGCCTGATTAGAATAATTTTGTGTCAAACAACATCAGAATTCTCCAAGACTCTGAACTGACTATGAGGCAAGTCTTCTTTTTTGTCCTCACATCAATGAAGGTGCCTTTAACCCAGTCTGAATTATTGGTGCTATTTTTGTTAGCAAGGAAGGAATTACAAATCCAGATTCCTATTTTAAGGTTTCTGAGTAAAATAACTTTCAAAAGAATTCTGTTACTTTTCCAGGAATCTACAGATCACTATTTCCTTGGCTTTCCCATTTCCAGAGAATGAAAGTATGTCTTTACTCAGCATCAGAAAGTACATATTTGGCTACCTCCCAGAACAAATTGGTCAAAGAGCTTGTGATTGTTCAGTGGCACCTGTAATTGTCACTGCAAAATCTTGAATCAAAAGATTTAATCTCAAATAGGTAACCAAAAATATTTGCCAAGTAAGTCAAGCCATAAATGAGCTACTCCCAGTCCAAAATTATTCTCAGAGTAGATTTGCTTTCTTTTAATCTCAAAAAAGAGAAAGTTCCACGTGATATCCAACTACTTGTTATAAGATTGGCTCTCAGGAAAGCCAGTAAACTGTGGAATAGAGAAGAACTTTGCATTTGGCTGCCATTTCTTGACAAAACCTCTTGAAAGATGTCACAGTTATGAATTTAACACTTGTCATAACTGTGAACACAACTTCCTTCAGGATTTTTGACAAGGGTTTTGATGCCAGCACATGGCCATGTCAAAAACAGTGAGTCACCCTGACATGTCACCAAGCAGTGAAGCCCAGTATGGTACCAAGCATCACAGGGCCCCCATCTGTCCACAAGAAATCAAGACTTTTCTTTCAGACAAATTTTGCTTGCTGAAGAAACACTGTACCATTTTGAAGCTGTTGACAACCTTTACAGTTTCCAAAAGAGATTCACAAAATGGGACTTCTTGAAGAGCATCAGCATGACAACACACAAAAAAGAGCAGCTGGCTACACTGAATAATGCCATTAGGTGTGTTGAGGAAATGAGTGTGGCAGCTCCATGATTAGTTGTGAAACATCATAGGAAATGTCACCAGTTACATGAAGAACCACATAATTTAGGAGAAACACTGCTTCAGTTATCTTCTGATCCACACTACTCCCAGCTTGGCCATTCCCAGGCCACCTGGTTTCAACAAGATGTGTGTGGCTTCTATCCTTTCTGGGGCAATTAGCATCCTAACAGGTGTCAAGTCAAGGCTTTTATGTGGAGTCAAATTCAAATGTGTATAAAATCCTAGCCATTTCAAAACAAATCTTTTTCCCAAAACAAAGATCCACACCTTCCAAAGAGTTTCAGAATGATCGGACATGAAGTATCTCCCTGGTTTTGTTTGGGATTTGCAATCCCATTGGCAAACACTCAACCATATAGGAAGCATGCTAGCTTTTGTGTTGGTGATAAAAGAAAAAGCCAATGAAATACTCATTTCACCATTTTACACATCAGTGTCTCAATTACAAAACATGGGCTCCTCTCATTCCTGCTACACTGATAAAATGAGGTGAATTTTCTGTTAAGGATAGAGACTGCTTCTCTCGCCTCCAGTTTCCAACATAGCTCAGAGCAGGCAGGCATTTCCAGCTCTCCTCACACATATTGGGAACTTCCATCTATATTCCCCGTACTCTTTCCTCTTGTAAGAAGGAGGAGGGATCAATGGATTGGTCATTGGCTTACACTTAATTAGCAGATGAGGCTGCTTTTTCTTAAAAGGCTTGCAACCACATTTTGGTGCTTCTCTTCCACTTTGGTTCTTTAATCTAATTAGTGCATTTATGTGTCCCTGGTTCTTTGGAGCAAGACCACAACACTCTCTGTGTTCTAGAAGCTCTTCCTGAGACTGGGAAGGTAAGTCTGGTCAAAATCTTCTCTGCAGACCCACCCATCTTAGTTTCAAAACAGCTTGTTTAAGCCTCTGGCTTTAGCAGCTCTCCCATGCTCTAACTTAGCTTGCCAGAAGAGCCTTACAGGGGGAGTATAAGTCAAGGGTTCAATCAGCAAAATAGAAAGTACTCTAGTTATTAAAACAGAAAAGAACTTAATATAGGAAATTGAACCAGCACATTGTTGGAAGTCCTAGAGGAGACAGGAGGGGAAAATGATGTCACCCAGAGATCAGGTCCCTCAGGAGGCCACTCTGGTCTGACTAAAGCAGTGGGCAGCTGCGACAGGGACCAGATCCACTGCTGCTGCTGGCACCAATCCTGCCACCAGCACCCTGTAGGCACTTGCAGATGCATGTCACTACTGTCTCTGGAGAAGTCAAGGGGCTTCAACCTTAGTTCCACCTTCTCCTTCTCCTCCCATAGGAGTCCTTCTCATTCGAAGAACCTAACCAGAAACCAGCTGTCAGGGGGATCTGGAAAATGTAGTCCTTGGGGGTTCTGACCCAAGGGAACGGGACAAGTATAGGCCCAGGCACTTCCAGACAATAACTGGTACATTGGGAAATTATGTCCATTTGATAAATAGGCATGTTGTTTCACGTCCAGCTCTCAATCCTTGTTATTGCCCTTAGCCAGAACTCTATAATAAAGAAGGAGTAGAAGTGGAATTTGGGCATCAAACCCCTATCTGAATTCTTAATATTTTTATGTATTTGCCAAAAGCATATATAGTAATTTCAACTACCTGTCACTCAAATAAGAGGAGTTTATTACTTTTGTAATAAACACATACATATAGACACACGTGTAAACCAGTAAAACAATCTCCTATGACCCAAATCTAAGAAAGTAATTTTGTGGGCCTCTAACAATGGGGTGATTTCTGAGTTTCTGCTGAGTCCTGCATTAAAGGGAGGCCAAAGTGTGTGTTCAAAGATAGTGACAACTGAGAGAGTGGAATGAAGTTTTAAAGGCTCGGGGGCGGGGGGGAGTTGTCTCATCTTCTAAGAGGACAGGATGAAGGAGAAAGGAGGGCAGGAGTAGAGGAAGTAGTGTTACTTATCCTCAAGGCGCATCAGAAGAACGAGAACAAGTGGTTTGAGAAAGAAAGAGAAATTTATTACTTTGCCAGCAAAGGAGGAAAATGGTAGACTATAGTCTCAAAATCCAAATTCCTATACATAAGCAGAAATACACAGCTTTTAAAAGGAGGGCCCTCAGTTCTAGGCTATTGTTAATGATTCTAATCATCCCACCTCTGCATAGACAAAGCCTGTGATCTCTGCCCACCTGAGAGGCCCGCCCAGACCTCCACTGGCCAGGTGCTGGGCCTGGGATGCAGCCACAGTTCAGCTGAGCTATCTCCTGTAACGAAAAGAACAAAAGACATTCCTCTGCCTCTCCCAACCACCTGCTCAAGGTAGAGATTGAAGACATCAGTTCCCAAAAAGAGTGGGGGAAGTTTTAAAGAGACAGAAAATATCTTTTGCCATTTTTTTTTCTAGGCCATTCCCTCTGTTACAGCAGGAGAGAGTGGCCAAAGAAATTTTAAGAGCAGGAATGCCTAATAATTCTACTTTACTTTGTTTGAAATATTGTGATAATGAGTCTCCTTTTACATCACGCACATTGATTGGGGTTTTAAAAGAAAACAGAATTGAGTTTCACACTCAGGTTGATGCCAGAGAGGAGTTAAAAAGTCACAAATCACAGAATGGAGAACCAGAACCCAAAAAGGTCAAGGAATCAGACTCAGAGATGACCACAAGATGTGTCTCTAGAAAATTCTCAAAGCTCTTTGGGAACAGCACTGGACTTTTCCACAGAGTGTGAAATAAAGGCTAAGTCAAACCTTTCTGGATCTTAGGGATAATGAAGCCCTCTGATACCTAGGTGATACATTTATGCACTTGACTCATAGGAAATTTGGTACCATAAGAGTTCCCTTCATACCAGCCAAGAGTCCCTGCTGTGATCCTACTGGTAGTCTGGGCCTCTATACACTGGCCCTTTTTTTGTCATCATTACACTCTATTCATGGGTCTGGCACCTACACTCTATCCATGGGTCTGGCACCTACAGATCACAATAAAGAAAAGGAACCCAGAAACTTGAGCCAATTGCTTCATTATATGACTCAGTTTTGCAGTTGTTTTATGTCATTCAAAATGGCCTCAATAGGAAGCTTATGACTGGTTAGCTAGTGGCCGGATTTGGGGCATTAAGATTAGCCTGGTATTGTTTCACGGTCTTTAAAAACACTATTGTGTCACAGACAGGCATGGTAAATAAATTAAGATTACAAATGCAATCCAAAGGTGGGGACAGGGAAATAAAGAGAATATTAGGTCTTGATTCCTTATCTTCTATTGTGACACCTTCCTATTAACTCTTTGCCTGGAATCACAGTCATTGGTTAGATTAGAGAGATGTGCTTACCTGAAGAAGGACAAACAAAGGTAACCTATGCACAACTAAACTCGTGTGTTTCTGCATTTTTGTGGTGAATATGTATATTTTTGATTTGGGGGGATTAGGGGTGTTAGGCTTTCCAAGCTACTATTTTTATAGTCATATTTTTTTCTTTGATATTTTCCAACTTTATGTTAGACCCAATATCAACAAACACAAAAAATCAATAATCATAATGGTAGAGCACATTCACTTTAATTCTTATCAATAAATCTTAGATGCTATGACATGGTAACAATACGTTGTCTGCTCATAAACAGCTGCAGTACAAAGCATTTTAGGTGAAACAAACCACAATAATATGATTTTATATATTAACAAAAACATTTTTTTCATAATACCATTTTCTGAAAAAACAGAAAGAAAATTTAAGAAAAAAATTGTAAGTCTAAGTGTAGAATACCTGGTTTTCAAACTCCTGAAGTGTCCTCTAGAGGGTCATTCACTGGCAGCAGCTTAAAAACTCCTGGCATAGTGTATGCTTGGGGACAATGGACTGGTGTCTGGCAAAAGCAGAAGGCTTGCATGAGGACAAAGGGTCAAGAAGAGGCCGCAGTCAGATGGAGCTAGCATTGAAGGGCTGCTCAAGAAAGGTAGGCTTGATCTTACAAGTCAGCAAGAGCCACCTGCTACAAAGGAGCTTCTTAAAAATGCAGGTTCTTGGAAACCATCCCCAGACCTAACGAATCAGATCTCCAGGGCAGAGCCTAGGGATCTGTATTTGTCATGGCTCTCCAAGTGATTCTTACTAACGCTAATATTTGAGAAACACTTTAGTAGGTGGTAATAAACTTTTGCAGGGTTGGGGCTTGTATTTTCTATTTGTTTATTTGTTTAAAGCAGAGGGACATAATAAAAACACTAATTTTAGTGTCTAGTTTTAGACAGGGCACAAGGAGTCCTGGTACGGCATTATTTTAACTTCCCAAGAAATGTGGTGATGTGAATGGTAGGGGTAACTGTAAAAATGGAATGGATGTGGCTTAATTAATAGCTATTAAAAATAATCAAAAATAGAGAAAAAAATAAGAGATAATGAGGAAGATTTAGTATATTGTTGGCTATGGAGAGAGAGGAGAAGAAATCAAAGTGACTTTCATGACTTTCATCCTGAATCAATGGGTCAATGATGGTACTATTATGAGAAATGGAATTTAGATTAATTGAATTAAAGATGAGAGCAAAGATGTTAATTTGGCAATTATACATATTCACTGAAACTTGAGAGAAGTTAAAGATGAAATCACATATTCTGGATACTAGATCCTTATCAAATATATACATAAACATTTTCTCCCATTTTGTGGGTTGCTTCCTTATTTTCCTTATAACATCCTTTGAAGACAAAGTTCTTAATTTTGATGAAATTCAAATTTTTTTGTTCATTTTTATGTTTAGGTATCTAAGAAACCATTGCCTAATCCAAGATCACAACGATTTACATGTTTTCTTTTAAAGGATTTATAATTTTACCTGTTCCATTTAGGTCTTTTACCTATTTTGAGTTCATTTTTCAATATAGTATGAGGCAGGGGTCCATCTTCATTCTTTTGCATGTGGAAATCCAGTTGTTCCATAATCATTGGTTAAAAAGAAAAAAATAAAATTGTGCATCTGAGAAAGACCCACAGGAAATAGTTGGTTGCAGCAATGAGAATGAATGAGTTCTTCAAAGGGACAAGCATAATGGAGACAAGAGAATTGAGTCTTGAGGCTCACCCATACTGGTATGAAAGTGGAAGAAGAGATATTAGGAAAGAAGCAAGAACAGAAGCATCTTTGAGGACAAAATGTCAAATTTTAAGAAAAAATATTAATCAATAATTGGTGACAATGAGATTATCCCTCATTTCTGCCTACCTGTTCCTCAGTTGTTCTTTGTTAGTTTTGAAAGGAAGTAGCCCCATCTGAAAGGAATTCAGGGCTTCAGAGAGGAATGTGAGCTGGAATTACTACTCTTAGAAGCCCAGAAATTCCTCAAGATTAGGGCAATGCTCTATGAAAGAGAAAGTTGCATCTCATCAATTGCTTGATTTGTAGTGCATATTTTTTCCTAGCAGAGATTTAAACCCCTAATTTTTTGCTACTTTTCCAGCCTTGAGCTCCATCCTCTGACATCTCAAAACAGGAAGCACCTCATAGAAGTAAACTCACAGTGTTTACACTGCAGCTCTGTCTTTGAAGGGTCTGTTCCTCTCTGATCTCTGTCTACTTTTTCACTGGGTCCCTGAGGTCTCCTCTGTGCACACAGAGTTTAATGATGAGAAGAGATGTGGGCAGAGTTCATACTCATATTTTTGGCTCGCATCCTTTCTACAATTTGTTCTCAGCCAGAGTTTCCCTCTTAAATTTCCAATGGCTTTTTCAGCCATGATCTCTGTTTAGGCTGGTAAGACTGAAGCTCCTCCACCTGCCGGGATTGGGGAACACTAACAGGCGACAAAGCCACAAACTCACAATTCTTACCCCTCCTGGTTGCAGTTTCTCAAAAATAAACTTACCACTTGCTTCTGGGTTTTTTTTTTTTTTTTTTTTTTTTTGGATACTTTCTCATTCCTTTAAATAGTTGTTTTTTAATGTTTTGTTCAGATTTTGTTAGTATTATCTGTCGGATCACTTCATTCTACTGTAATTACTCCTACCTCTCGGCTTGGGAGCCAGATGTTTTAGGCCTTCTGGACCCTTCTGATATAGTACATGTGAAGGAATGGATAGCGGATAAAAAAAAACATCTTCTCCCCAAACAGATGTAGAAGGAAAATTCTTTAAGACAAAAAAAATAGGACTTTCTTGAATTAATATGAAATGTCTCTCTTGGGATACTTCTGCTGGATTATTATGCTGAAACTCTCTTTCTCCTCCATTTTACCACAGATCTACAATATTATACTAGCTGGGCACTGGTCAGAACTCACAAGAGGTGAGAGCAAGGGAGTCTTTGGGATAAATGCCCTCTTGCCAAATAAGGATGCAGGCAAAAACTACATACAGAAAAATAAATAAATTAAAATTAAAATAACAGGGTTTTAAGTTTTTCTTGAGATCAAGTCTCAAGAACTGTGAAGTGTCTAAGACATAGTTTTGTGGATGCTGGCAGAAGCCCCAAGACTTACGGGTCAGAGATAAAGGACTTTGTTACTCCAGGCACAGCAGGCTGCATGAGCTCCATGTTCCACGTGCCACCTCCCAGCGCACACAAGTTCTGCAGGGCTATGTCCAGGGGCCAACGTGGATGCCTCTCCCCAGTGAGTTTGTGTCCTAGCTAAGAATCCCTGATCTTAGGAGACCCTCAGTCTTATAAAGGGGCTGCTACTGAACCTGCCCAATATTTGTCCCACAAGGAGACATTATCTTTATTATTCTGGACAGCAAACAAACCTGCCCTCTGCCTGAGAGAGACACTATCACTATCTTCCAACACTATTTGCCATACAAACATCCTTGGAAAAATTTTGGGGAATAAAAGCTGATACAAATCATGCAGAAACACAAGAAACCCATAGAGAATTGTCTCCCAACAAAGTCAGCTACTAAATTTTTGAAACAACACTAGGAAAAGTATGAAGGAACCAGTACCTGTTACCAAAAAAAGGCTTTTCTTCACCTGTGAAAGTTGTTCTTATACTGAATGAGCAGCTACCCACCCATCCAGCCAAATCAAGAGATCAATACTAAGGATCACCGGAGTGGCAGACATTCAAACAGACTGCCACCTTTTTCAGTTGAATTACCATGCTGTACAGCATCTTTCTTAAATCATTAGCAAACAGTCAAGGAGAAAGGGCAATAGAAAAAGAATTTTGGACATAAATGAGATTTCTTTTGGTGATTAACTCATTCAGAAAGGAATTACCACTAGAATCTCTCTAACAATTTTATATTAAGAGATGGGTTTCTTGAAACCACTGAGACAAAGGTAACTTTTTAAGAATTTGCTGCCAACATTTATAAGGCAATTAAATATATAAACATACTAGGCTAACATCTGTTTATAGATTAAACCAAAAAAAAATAGCACCTTCCAATTGCCAAGCACTGTGCTAGGTATTAAAGACAAAAGTTAAACAAGATTGACAAGATCCTTGTCCTCATCAAAATTATGTTCCAATGGGATAGACCAATAATAGGAAACAAGAAAAGAAATGTATAAATACAATAATTATAGATTTTGAGGTAAACAGGGAGGACAAAAGGCAAAGTTTTAATCAGATAAGGTAGTCAAGAAAATACTCTCTGAAGATAGAACATTTAAAATCATCATAATGGGTAAAAAGGAACCAGTTCTGTAAAAAGCTGAAGTAGGAATATTCCCAGCAGAGCCAACAGCTTGAGCAAGACCTTGAGGCAGGAAAGTTCTAGGAACTAACAGGAGGCCTGTGTGACTGCAGCCTACTTTGTGAGAAGAAATCAACATTAAATTTAAATTTAAATGCACTTAACACCATTTCCTTTAAAAATCTTTTGTTTTCATTTATAAAATACTAACAGATGTTGATCATTAGTAGCAGATGAAATTTTCATATTTCTAAAGATTTTAGGAAAACTATGTTTGTGCACACTCAGTCTCTCTTTTGCATTGCTTCCTCCCTCTTCCTCTCTTACTAAAGCAATATGGGAGTTGGTGCTGCCCTCTGCCCCTCTGTAATGACCAGGGTTTCCAGAAAGGTTGTGTTAGTGTCATCCTGCAGAATGCTCTCGAGGCTGCTCCTCCAGCATCACGGGAAGGTCTGCCACTGCCTGCTTTGGCTTCAGGGTGGACTCTCCCTGGCTCTTGTCATTATCCCCGATTACTCCCACAAAACTCACACAATCCCCTGGAAAGGCTAAACCCCCAAAGGCTGGGAGGAGTTGGGATGGACAAGGCCTCCCTATCCCTTTACCACTGTATAGTGACCCAGGACTAGCTCACCAGGCAGTGCCCGCACATTCAAGCACTTTTCAGAAAGGGATCACAACATGGGAGGGGAAATGTTACCATTTAGCTGGCATTTCATCTCCTTAAACCTTCTTGTTCCAAATGTCTTCCTTCCCACAGGAGGACTTCTCACCCTACGGATTCTTCTGTCTTCCCTTCCAATGTCTCAAGTCAGAGTTTCAGGGTCTTGAAGATCTTCTACCTCAACCAAGGAGAGAGTGATGTAGCTCACCTCCCAAGATCTTAAGAAAGGATGAGTTTCTGTCCCACAGCTAAATGAGCATAGTGTCCTAATTCAAGCTCTCCTTGTAACAACAGTCTCACCAATGAGAGTGGGAGTCTGCTGGTTCCCTTAGCAGTTGACCTATAAGAGCATGCCCATGCACAAGCTGCAAGAGGCAAGACTGATGCATAAACTGCCTTGAGACTTTGCTCAACCTGTTTCTAAATAAGCCCTTAGTGCTGCCTCATCTTCAGCATCCCAGGATATTCCTGATCCCCCAGTAAAAAATGTGGGCTCTAAGCTCACAAGGACAAGTCAGAACCGTGGTGAAACAACCTCATTACAGTGCTCCAAAAGGCCACAGATTGAAAAAAGAAAAGACATGCTCAATAAAACCCTTCTCAAAGTCCTCTTGCTAGGCATGTAATTCACTTATATTCAAAAGTGTAGACAGCACATGCCTGAGGGGTCTTCTTGGAAAAATCACTTAGAAGTCTATAAAAAGTAGCTCCTAAATATACTCCATTCAGTATGTTTGTAGAATAAACTTGGAAATAAATGCAATTAATGATGTGATAATGCTTAGCAATGGAAAACAAAAATGGAATGATAGATTCTTCTTTGGTAACTCCATCTTGCCCTCTATCCTGTAGACACTGAAACCTCTTATTTAAAAGATGCTGGATACAACCACTTTGGCATACAAGGATCCTTTGAGTTAGTTTACAAAAAACTTGTGTTCATGTTTGTTATGGACTGAATGTTTGTGTCCCCTCAAAATTCATATGTTGAAACCTGGCCCCCAATGAGATGGTATTAGGAGGTGGGGCTGTTAGGAGGTAATTAGGTTTAGATGATGTCCTGAGGGAAAAGCCCCCGATGGGATTGGTGTCCTTATAAGAAGAAGAAGACACTAGAGCAGCAGTCCCCAACCTTTTTGGAACCAGGGACTGGTCTTCCAAAAATGGAAGACAATTTTTCCACAGACTGAGGGTCTGGGGCAGTTCAGGATGATTCAAGCACATTACATTTATTGTGCAGTCAAACCTCTCAATACAATGATAATGTGTATTTGCAGCCACTCCTCAGTGCTAGCATCACTGCCTCAGCTCCACCTCAGATCATCAGACATTAGATTCTCATAAGAAGCGCACAACCTAGATCCCTCGCATACGCAGTTTACAGTAGGGTTCGTGCTGCTATGAGAATCTAATGGCCTAATGCCACCACTGATCTGACAGGAGGCAGAGCTTCTGTGGTGATATTAGCAATGGGAGTGTAAATACAGAAGAAGATTTGCTCACTTGCCGCCGCTCACCTCCTGCTGTGTGGCCCGGTTCCTACCAGGCCATGGACTGGTACCGGTCCACGGTCCAAGGCCTGGAGATTGGGGACTGAAGCAATAGAGCACTCTCTCTTCCCACACCCTCCTCTCCCCACCCGACCGCCAGCAATGTGAGGACACAGCAAGAAGGCAGCCATCTGCGAACCAGCAAGTGGGCCCTCACTGGACACCAACTCTGCCAGCACCTTGATCTTGGACTTCCCAACCTGCAGAACTGTGTGAAATAAATGTTTGTTTTTAGCCACTCAGTCTATGGTATTTTGTTACAGCAGCTCAAACTGACTACAACAATGTTCAAGGCTGCTGGGCATAGCTTTCATCATCAGAAATAGAAAATTTAAAAATAATCCATAAAGATCATTTCATAATTTTAATCCAGTTTTTATGTTTATTAAAATATATAATTCAATGACAGTAACCTACTTTAGTTAAAAAAATTAAACAACAACACCTGGGAAATAATTTAGGCAAGGAATGACCACCAGCTAAAAAAAAAAAAAAAGGATCTTGATGCTGGTTTTCTCCTGATGTCTTCATGTTTGTTTTCAGGCACAGTACAGTTTGGTGGTATTTCTAAAACACAAGCAAATTAACAGCCCAATGGAATGCCTTTGCTGGAACCAACCAGCTGAAAACAGATTTCTTCTGTTCTATTTCCCATTTCTCTAAAATGACACCCAGTTTGTAATGGTAAATTGTTTTTAAATGACTGGTTTTCTGAGTCCAATAATGCATGAATTCTGTTCTTGAAGATTAGTATTCTTTTCCACTCCATCTATCTCACGGTGGAAAATGGCAGTGTCGGGGGATGTTACAGCAGCTGGGAACACTGATCAGACCTGGCCACCTGTGCCTGGATTGGCTTCAGAGCTCTTTTAAAGGGAGTCTGGACGAACCGAGGAGGTTTGTTTAGAATGCTTTGTTGAGCTGCAAGGCCAATAACTAGTTGGGCACTCCTGAAGATAGGAACAGGGTTATAGGCCTCTAGACAGCTCATCAGAGAACTTGTATTAGTAAATTGGAAATCACACACCTGGAAGAAACAGCGCAATAAATGCTATTGTAAAAGTGATTTAAAGAAACTCTCTATTCCCAAAAGAGAAAACTTTTAATGGCTTCTCATAGTTATTTGCGTATGCTGTTATGTAACAGAAATAAAGAAAAAAGTAATGTTTAAAGGTCATGTCTTTAAAGGAAAAATACAAATATCTCAAAATATGTGAGAGAAGATTGTGAGTAAATATACCACTGTTATAACTGTTAACATACAACAAATTTGCTAGACTTTATGTAGAAGTGACAAAATTTTAAATGAAGCATCTATGTATTTTTTTTTTTGCCTTAATAACTTCCCAGGAATAAGGGAAAAAGCCAATAGATTAAAAAATTAAATTAGAATATATAACAGAAGATGAAAGTAAATGAGATTTCATTTAGTATTTAAAATAACAATGTTTTGTATTTAAATAAAAGTCTACTTTAAAATGTAGCATAATTGCATCATTATTCACAACAGCCAGTATTTGGAATCAACCTAAGTGTCCATCAGTGGATGAATGGATAAAGAAATTGTAGTACATATACACAATGGAATATTATATAGCCATAACAAAGAATGAAATCCTGCCATTTGCAACAATGAGGATGGAACTGGAGAACATTATGTTAAATGAAATAAGCCAAGCACAAAAAGACAAATCTCACAGGTTCTTACTCATATGTGGGAGCTAAGCAATTGATCTCATGGAGACAGAGTAGAATGATGGTAACCAGAGGCTGGAAAGGGAAGCGGGGTGGGAGGCTAAAGGGAGAATGGTTAATGGATGCAAAAATATAGTTAGATAATTAGATAGAATGAACAATATTTGATAGCACAACAAAGCGAGTATAATCGACAGTAAGTTAAGGTATACTTTAAAATAAATAAAAGAGTGGAAGTGGAATGTTCCCAACACAAAGAAATGATAATTGCCTGAGGTGAAAGATACTTCAATTACCCTGGTATGATTAATACACATTATATGCCTGTATCAAAACATCACATGTACCCTATAAATATATACAAATATTACATACCCATAATAATTAAAATGTTTAAAATATATATTTTTTTAAAATTTAAATATAGCATATGGTAAAGTTATAAGAAAAGCAAGTTTTCTCTTACTTTGTGGAGGGGACAATGTACCCAGAAGGAGAACTATTTATTCTACTCTACAAGACATTCACTAAGTATTATATTTTAAGTATGAAATGTCCGATTTCCTTAAGTACTATGTTAGTTGGCATCTCTGACATTTCACTTTGACACTTCTTGTTTTATTTTTATTGTGAAGGTACATCCTCATTCTTTCAAACACATGGTTGGCTTGTGATTATCTTTCAAATTTTTTTAGAGCAATTTTTGTAAAACCATGGAGAAGTCAAAAATTTGTGCTATTTTTGAATATAAGTTCCATTGTGGAACAAATGGAGCACAGACAGCCCAAAATATCAACGAAGTGTTTGGGAAGGATGTGGCTAATGAACACACAGTACATTGATGGGTTGAGAAGTTCCATTCTGGTGATTTTAGTCTTGAAAAGGAGCCATATGGGCAACCTGAGACCAAGGTGGCTAATGATGAGTTAAGAACTGTTGTGGAAGTGAATCCATCTCAACCTACGGGTAAATTAGCAACAAGGTATAATTTAACTATTTCAACAATATTGTACCATTTAAAACAAATCAGCAAGGAAAAGAACCTGGATAGATGGGTACCGCATGAATTAAACGAGCTTCAGAAGAGAAATCATCTCAAAGCTTGTCTTTCTTTGCTGTCACGACATAAAGGTGAACGATTTCTACACCGTACGTATTGTTATGTGTGATGAAAAATGTATTCTTTTTGACAATTGTAACTATTCGGCACAATGGTTGAATAAAGATGAAGTGCTGAAACACAGTCTGAAACTGAATATTCATCAAAAAAAGCTAATGGTGTCTGTTTGGTGGTCCAGTGCTGGTATTATCCACTACAGCTTCATGAAACCTGGTCAGTTGATTCCAACAGATGTCTACTGCAACCAATTAGATGAAATGATGAGGATGCTTGTAAGTAAGCAGCTGAGACTGGTCAATAGAGACAGGCCAATCCTCTTGCAACAACCCTGCTCATACTACAACGGCTGGACTTGGAGACTCTCTGTCATCCACCATATTCACCAGAACTTGCACCAACTGACTACCACTTCTTCTAGGCTTTGGACCACTTCTTGTAAGGAAAAATATTCAATTCTCAATAAACTGTGGGAAAAGCCTTTTGCGATTTCATTGCCACTCACTCTCCAAGTTTCTTTGCTGCTGGTATAAACAAGCTACCATTAAGATGGCAAAATTGTGTCAATAGTTTAGGCACATACTTAGATTAATTGTACTACTTCTTGTTTGATATATAATAAACTAAATTTTTTATTCAAAATCAGTCATTTCAGCCAGGCGCAGTGGCTCATGCCTGTAATCCTAGCACTCTGGGAGGCCGAGGCGGGTGGGTCGTTTGAGCTCAAGAGTTCAAAACCAGCCTGCGCAAGAGCAAGACCCTGTCTCTACTAAAAATAGAAAGAAATTACTGAACAGCTAAAAAATATATAGAAAAAATTAGCCGGGCATGGTGGTGCATGCCTGTAGTCCCAGCTACTTGGGAGGCTGAGGCAGAAGGATTGCTTGAGCCCAGGAGTTTGAGGTTGCTGTGAGCTAGGCTGATGCCACGGCACTCTAGCCTAGGCAACAGAGTGAGACTCTGTCTCAGAAAAAAAAAAAAATAGCTAAAAAAAAAAAAAATTCAGACATTTCATATTTAATGACCTAATAATTGATATATCATTTTCTTATGGTCAAATGCTATATAGATTAGATTAAAGTACAATATATAATATATGTAATTCTTAATATAATGTAAGAATTTTGTGGGAAAATGTAGAGTTTAAATTTGATTGCTACCATTAAAATCTTAGAAATTCCAAAGTAACCCAAAGATTCTATGTAACAAGTGAACCAAAAAAGAATATTTCTTATCCAGGAAAATCCACTTGATCTGATAAATCGACTTCAGGTTACAAAATTATCAGACATCACTGAGGTTATTCTAGAGTAGAACTTTCCTTCCATCCTTAAAATGATAAAAATTAGATTGAAGAATTTCTGCCATCCTCTTTACAGTCTCACAGAAAACATTACTTTTATTAGGACCACTTCTACCCTCTTATTA
The DNA here is from genome assembly GCA_028533085.1 of Varecia variegata. Lineage (NCBI taxonomy): Eukaryota > Metazoa > Chordata > Mammalia > Primates > Lemuridae > Varecia > Varecia variegata. The sequence goes on from CM052436.1 coordinate 82,102,605, forward strand.
TAAGCTCAGACCACCAATGTTCACTCCACACATACACACAAACACAAACACACACACATACAATCAATATGACCTTTCTTAATGTTCTAAAGACCAGACACCATCCAACCTGTCCCCAATGCCATCTTAGCTACTCTACAGTTTACCTAAAACAACAAGTAAATCCTGAATACTCAAAAAAAGGGTTGAAGTAAACATCTGAAATTACAGTGGATGAATTTATAGTCTAGAAATTCTTAATATGACAGTGCCTGTCAAACTTGGGTCCCAATCTTGAGCTCATGACTTACTACCTCTGCTGCCTGAGATCACCCCTCATTTCTCTGAGGCTCAGTTTCCTTGCAGGTAAAATGGAGAGAATTGTATCCACCTTATGCATTGCGGTGAGAATTAAAGAAAATCTAAGTGCCAAGCACCAGGGTTGGCACATGTGGTTGGTGTTCAGCTGATCACACTTGTTAATTTCTTGGTGATTTGGGAAGTGGATTCTCTCAGTTTTGCTATTTGCACACAGAGTCTTCTTTTACCTTAAAAAAGATTATAAATTTTAAAAAGGAGGGGATGATCTGACCGCCCTGTTGTGGTCTGCGTTCTCTTTTCCAAATTTATTCTGCTGCTTGATTGGATTTGGGTTGAAATGTGTGGTAGTTTGCTAAGGTGGCCGTAACACAGTACCACAAACTGAGTGGCTTAAACAATAGAAACATACTGTCTCAGTTCCGGTGGCCAGAAGTCAGAGCTCGAGCATCCATGGGGTTGGTTCCTTCTGAGGGCTGTAAGGAAGGGTGTGTTCCGTGCCTCTCTCCGAGCTCCTGGTGGTTTGCTGGCAATCTTTGGCATTCCTTGTCTTATAGAACCATCACCCTGATGTCTGTCTTCTGCACATGGTGTCCTCCCTGTGTGCATGACTGTATCCAAATTTCCCCTCTGGACAAGGGCACTAGTAATATTGAATTAGAGGCCACCCTACTCCAGTATGACCTCATCTTAACTACTTACATCTGCAATGATCCTATTTCCAAATAAGGTCACATTCTAAGGTCCTAGGGGTTAAGATGTCAACATATGAATTTTGGAGGATACATTTCAACCTATAATGGAAGGCTATAAGAATCTCATTATTTCCATGAGCTTTCTGGACTATAAACTCCAAAAGAAATAAGCAGTACCTGGTTGTCAGCCTTTTTACATCCTAAGCAGTCTGCACTGGAGCATGAAGTCGTAACATTATATACATAGGGGAAAGGATCTGACCTTCCTACAGAACAGTGAGTCTTAGTCTAGGATTTTTTTCTGATTTTTTTTTTAAAGTAGAAACACCACAATTAATGTCCTAAATGTATTATTTACTTTCATCTATTGCAATTAATAGTTCAGCTAAAAATCCCTTCATTGACAAGAACAGATTTCAGAAACCCTACCAAAGGAAATAAAAAACATGGTACACCTTGATCAAAACCCTAACAACAAGCTTCAATTAACTACATGACCATTTTGATGATGCTCAAAACAAGGGAGCCAAGCTCTGAGGCTTGGAAAAATTTTTATTAAAATTTTCTTTGGCTAGTAGACCTCTCTGTGCCTCCCAGCCACCCAGTTCCCTTCCCTGGAGGCAACCCCTGCTGCTAATTCCTGTGATCTGTAATCGTTGAAATTAAAATCACTGGTACTTGCAGACTCACACAAAAGATAGCAAGCTGTAGACTACCTTGTGCCTGGCTTTTTTTCTCCTCACCTTGTATCTTGAAGATCCTGCCAGATCAGTAGCTGTTTCACTTTCCATAACAGCTGTATTATTGTGTTCCAGAGTCATGATTAGGGTCTTTGGTAGGAATTTTATCTGTATAAGGAATGCAGTGTTCTCACAATATTATAGTAGACCTCCTCCTCACTCACCCCATATCACTTCACCTCTGCTGAGGAACAGGAAGGCAGGGTCCATGACTACAGCACAATATCAAATAGAAAGACACATAGACTTAAGCAGGGCTTTCAATGGCACCATTGTACTAGAGAAGTTGTTTGGTCACTTGTAGTAAAAAAAAAAAAAGAAAAAAAAAGAATTAGGAATTGTTGCTCCCCTACCCAGCCTCCCTTACTAGTTTCTTTGCTCCTAAAATTTACAAGTGAAAGAAGTGTTAACTTTTTTTTCTAAAAATAACAAAAAAATAAAAATTTGTCTTGAAATCCGAGCTTCCAAGCTTCTATGACTGATTCTAACTGAAAATACTTGCAGGAGTTTATTTGTTTACCTAAAGTGACCTATTTGCCTTTGTAAATGCTCTTTTTTGTATTATTTCTTTCTATTTTATTCTATCTTATTTTATTCTGCCTTATTCTAGAAAAGACTTAAGGCAGTACAAAAGGCTTTAGTGTCTTGTGAAAGTATTGAATGACACAGATTATTCTATTTGCTTGGAAATTTACAGGCTTTTAAAACTGCTTTTAAAATATTAAGAAAGTCTTTCTGCACACAGAAGCAATTTATAGATTATTACATGCTTGTTGTTTTAGTCCTTTAAAGCGCTTTTACAAATTTGCCCCTATTCAGTTCAGTTGATTAATTAAAGTCATAGAATCTCCTGTCAAATCTTTTAGCAGATAGATTAATAATTCCTTTTTCTATGATATTTATCATACTTTTATTACAAAAGTAATATATGCATTGTAAATTCTTTTAAAAATAAAGACAAGAACTCTGCATTTAGGTACTCTTAACTGGCATTGGCATTTTGCATATACACTCTTCAAATCTTTTTCTGTACACATGATATATTTATGTTTTAATAAACTCAATATTACACCACATATAATAAATAGCAAACTGCTTTTTCTACCTCATATATAGGGAACATTTCTACATCATTATATCCTTAATTCTACAGCACATCATTAATTCTACAGCTAATAACTACAGTGACTCCATCACAGGGCTGGAATGTGATTTATTTTAAATGCCCTATTGTTGAACATTTAGGTGGTTTGTAGTTGATAAGCATTCAGAAAAATGTTGGAATACACATACCCCTAATGCTCTTTGCACATTTTGCCAATTATTCTCAGAAATAATTTAAACATTTGTTCTTAATATTTGGGAGCGTGGATATCTTTGAGAATCTGACGGATTTTGCACCTCTCCTCAGGGAAAAAAAGGGCAAATACACTCAAATTTTTCATGCAATTTAGGAACTCTCTGCCCAGAAGAACCCCAGGTTGAGAACCCAGTACTATTTTATGTCCCTATCAATAATATAAATGCCATTTTGCTCACACCTTCACTTTGGGTTTTGTTTTTTATTTTTAATTGTTGCTTTTTGAGAGTTTTTTTTTAAAAACAGGGTCTTACTCTGTTGCCTGGCTAGAATGCAATGGCATCATCCTAGCTCACTGCAACCTCAAACTTCCCTTTGTTTTCAAACTTTTTACTGATTTGATAGATGGAAAAAAATATACCACTCTTTTCTTAATTTGTATCTTTGTACTGCTGAGAAATTTGAACACACTTATTTCAGAAGTTGATCATTGTTTATTCAAGGCTTTTAGATAATGATTCCTATTTTAAATATTAAACAAAAAATTAACACAATGCTGTAAGATCAGATGATAAATTGGAAACATCCAATTTCTTGGCATTCCCTGGGCTAAAGGAATGGAGTCTTTAATAAACGATTTCAATGTGTCATGTCTCATTTGTTCCACCAGAGGGCAATATTAGCTCACTTATTAGTCTCTCTGGCTTCTACAACACCCAAGACTGTTAAATTTATTTTCACTAGAATCTTTTTGAAAAATACTTGCACAGATTATAAAATTAAATACTTCATTATGTATGTAACACATTATTACATAAAAATAATATTATTATGAGTTTTCTATTCAATGTTTCAACACATGAAAATGTACAAATGGAATTTCAATAATTATAATTATAATCAGTACTTCAAATGGAAACCATGCTTTTATTAGCATTCATTATTATATCCATTTACTTAAATTATCATTACTTATAGGATGGTGTTTACAGTATGATTTCTAAGCAAAACTTCATAAACCATTAGCATTAACTGAGAAAAAGCAATTGACTCCTGAAAAGTAATTCTTAAAAGGCAACCAGACTAATTCTTTTCTTTTTTTTTTTTTTTTTTTTTTGAGACAGAGTCTCGCTTTGTTGCCCGGGCTAGAGTGAGTGCCGTGGCGTCAGCCTGGCTCACAGCAACCTCAAACTCCTGGGCTTAAGCGATCCTCCTGCCTCAGCCTCCCAAGTAGCTGGGATTACAGGCATGCGCCACCATGCCCGGCTAATTTTTTTCTATATATATTTTTAGCTGTCCAAATCATTTCTTTCTATTTTTAGTAGAGACGGGGTCTCGCTCTTGCTCAGGCTGGTCTCGAACTCCTGAGCTCCAACAATCCGCCCTCCTCGGCCTCCCAAGTGCTAGGATTACAGGCGTGAGCCACCGCACCCGGCCCAGACTAATTCTTGATTCTAAATATTTTGTCGACTGTGTCCTACATGATAAAGCCTGATTCTTTTCCCCCACTCAATAAAGATTTACTGATCACCTGTATTTGCAGGGCATTCTTCTGGGTGCTGAGGACATAGCTGTGAAGAAAACAGAAATCCCTGACCTCAAAGGGTTTATTGGCTGGGAGGTGGGGGACAGAGACAATAAACAAATCCATGTGTTCTGTATGCACATTAGCATGTGCTGGGGGCTGAGAAGGGAACAGAGTTTGGGAGAGGGATATGGCACACTGGGAAGATGGGGGTACAATTCTAAACAAAGTAGCCAAGGAGGTTTCGCACAAGAGGTGGCATCTGAGCAGAGCTTAGGGTGCTCAGAGTCATGCAGATCTGAAAACAGGTGATTCCAAACCGGGAGAGAACACCAAGTGCAAGGGCTGACTGATGAGAACCAGCAAGAAAGCCAGGGTGGCTGGAGAGAAGTAAGCCAGGGAGAGGGATGGGGACATGACCCAAGGCTGAGGGTGAGAGGCCTGGGTAACCTTGGGTGTGGACTTTCACTCTGAGTGAGACGGAGAAAAGTTGGGGGTTTAAGCATAGGCAGGACATGGGCCACATGCATACAAAGAATCACTCTGATTACCATCTTGACAATAGACTATAGAAGGACACGGGTAGAAACAGGGAGGCCAGGTAGGAAGCTACTGCAATTAACTAGGTAAGAAACTACAGTGGTTTGGACCAGGGTGACAGCAGCAGAGAAGAGTTTGGGGGCAACTATTGAAAAAGTAGCTGCATATGGGAAACTGGCAGTCAGGGAAGAGGTTCGGGTTGGAAATATAAATTTGGAAGACATCAGTGTAGAGATGGAATGAGATCATAAAGAAAACAAGTATAGAAAGAGAAGAAAACAGGTCTGAAACTCCAAACCTGGAATATCGAATGTTTGGAAGTCAGGGCAAAGAGACACCAGCGAAGGGGGCTGAGACACAGTGTCCAGTGAGTAGGAGAAAAGCCAGGAAGCAAGTGCCCAGAAGCCAGCTGCTCCAAGGAGCAAAAAGTGATCCTTCCTCGATAGCCGAGGGCAAGAAGTGGCCCTTGGCGTTAGCAGGGTGGAGCTCATGGTAGGTTCCTTGACAAGAGTGATGTTTGTGGCGGGGGATATGGAAGCCTGAACAGAGAGGATTGCAGAGCTTGGGAGTGATACCGGATGCAGCAAGTACAACAGTTATTTCAAGGAATTTTGATAGAAGGAGGACCTAGAAACGAAGTAATAGCTGGAGGGTGATATGCAGTCAGGGGAGCATTTTCAAAAGATGGGAGAAATGATAGCATGATTTTATGCTATTAGCAACAGAGAGGAAAAACTGGAGGTTGCAGGCAAGAGGAGAGACCCTCCACAGCAGCGTCCTGGAGTGATTCGTGCAGAAGGTGGGAGTTTGCCACGTTTAGCACACGGACAAGTTCACAGGCCCAGACGCCAGGGGGTGGGGAACATTTCTGATTAAAAAAATAAGAGCACTGACTATAGTTGATAACAATGTATCGTATACCTGAAAATTGCTAAGAAAGTAGATTTTAAGCGTTCTCACCACAAATAAATGATAAATATGTGAGCTCATGAATATGCTAATTAACTCCAGTTAGCCATTCCACAATGTATACTTATTTCAAAACATCACGTGGTACAACATAAATATATATAATTTTTATTTTTCAATTTTAAAAAAGAGAAAAAAAAACAAATTTATACTCTTGCCAGGACCTGCATCAATGCATCTTCACCAGCATTAGATATTATAATAAGATTTAAAAACATTTTTACTATTTTGACAGATATAAAATAAAGTTTATTTTTGGCTTTTACTTCTATTTATGTCTATTTTTTAATAAGGCAGTGGGATAATGTTTTGGAATTAAAAAAAAAAAGAACAAAAGAAAAGAAAGTCACTATTACCCCACAGCCCTTTATTCTGTATTTTATTGAGAAATGGGCTTCACAGAAGCTGTTTATATGCTAACGCTGATGCCCTATCTAACTACCCGAGTTGAGCTGTACAGCAGCCTGATGGCCGGCTCTCCATTGTTCCAAGAGCAGCACATCCCCCAGCTGCCGGCCAGGGTTGCACATGAGAGGAACCCGATGGGTGGTGAAGCTTGCTGCAGAAGACACAGTCTCTTCTCGTCCAGCAGGGACTTTCACAGAAAAACCTCCCACAAGAACAAGCAGGCTTTGCCCCTAATATCTCCTACTATAGCAGAAAAGCTCTGCCAAACAGTTCCCTTGTGCTCCCTGCTGATTTGATGCAGAAAATAGACAATCAAAAAATGATTGCCAGGCAAGGGCCAAAATAGACTACTTCTAAAAACTGACAATGCCTTTTAAGTATTCCAAATTTTATTAAATTTAGGACTTACTTGCTAATCCCTGTGATCAGAAGGGTCACAGGGATTTACACCTTTACATCATTTTGGTTTCTGCTGAATTGTCACCATCTTACAGATGTGTCCGTGACTTAACCACACGTTCCTCCCTTTGTGCTCACCATCCATCCCATCATTCTCTTTCCTTTGTTTTCTTTATCTTTCTTGGATGCCCTTGCCATTCCCGAAATTCTGTGGAGTGTGTGTTTGCTTGTTTTACTAATCTCCTCTGTGAGGACAGGAAACTTACTGGTTTTGTTCACTCTTCTCCCAGCACTCAGAACACAGCACATGATAGATATCTATTGAGTGAATGAATTGATATGAATCAATTATATGAGAAGGGAAAGAAAAGAATGTTGGAGCTGACAAGAACCATGTAATATTTGGAATATACTTATACCTAAAATTTTTGTGTTGTTTACTTGAAACTCAAATGTATCTGGGCATCCCATATTTTATTTGGCAGCTCTATTTTAAATATTGGCAAAATACCCCAAACCACGATACATCCATTTAGGTGCTTACTCAGTGTAATCAGGAGGTAGCAAGAGATAATGGGAAAACAGTTGGAGTTCGGGTCTGTTAGGTAGCCCTCAAATCCTGTGGCTGTTGAATGTCAGTTTTAGGAATCTTACTCTCTTATATGATATAAAGAAATACAAGTCCATTATTTGTTCAATAAATGCTATTAATATGAGCCAAGTACAGGGCTGGCACATAAAACTCAATCCACAATAAGACAAACTTTGTTATGTCTCACTTTTTCTTATACTTTACTGAACACATCTTACAAATGAATCGCCTTCTCAAAAATGCTATCTACTCACTCTTGCTCAGAATCGTGAAAGAAATCAGTTCTTACTTTTTGCTAAAGGACAGATGAGTCCGAGGGCAGGATTTACTGACTTGAAAAATGAATCTTTCAGTCCACCTGCTCCTGAAGGTATTTTGCTCCACCCTCTTCATAATCCCCTTGAAGTAATTTAAGATCACAGACTCATGAAATCATATTGTTTCTGTGTATTATATTATCCTCATCAGTAAGACATTTTATTGTTAAAAATATCTACATTCTCACTGCCATAAATCTCCACCTAGCAAACATTTGTGATTTTTTTTCCCTTGAGTGTCCAAAGGGGCATTTCTCCACACGGCTGCCTTTTCTTTCTGGTCTGGATCCTCCTCTGTCCTAGTAGCAGCATTTAGTTAACAGCAGGTTACTGCGGGCTCTACAGACCACCCACTGGGGGGGGGTGAGGTTTGAGTAGTGTGAACTCATTAACAATGTCCTCCACCCAGACTCTTTTTCTCTCCTTCCTCTCCCCCACCGTGGCTGCTGAAAGAGACAATTGAACTGCCACACGGAGACTCCCACAGGGAATGGGGCTCAGATCTTTCCTTTTGGGGTCCTGCAGTGGACTGAGGAGTGCTCAGACTGTGAGCTCCCTGCCTTCAGGCCCTCCCTGGAGCTGCTTGCCTGGTGACTCAAGCAGAGCTGAGCACACCCTGAGGTGGAGGGACATCAAACCTGCTTGGGCTCCACATGGGCAACTTGGGACCAGAGTGCTTCTCCCTGGCATGGTCAGAGATTGATCTCCAGGGCCTGGGGATGAGCCTGGAGGCCAGAACCTCTACCCCCAGGTCTTGATCGCATTGCTGAGGTGCACAGCGGGGATATTTATGAACTAGTCTCAGGAGGTGTGGGTGCCTACAGGGACAGAGCAGGGGTGAGAGTGCAGAATGGGTCCTAGCTGTGGAGCAATTGCTAGACACTCCTCTTCCCACAGAAGGGCCACGCTCCCAGCTCAGGCCATGATCCTGGGTAGGGAACCTCCCAGCCGGCATCACAGTCAGAGGGAGCTCAGCTGGCTTGAGGTCCTGCCCACTGGCAGAGGCCTGGGAGAAACCACAAAAAAGGGGAGGGTGAAAAGGAGCCAGGCCTACTCCAGACTGCGGGTCTCACATAGCCCCAGCTCCACATGCAGTTTCTGGTTGAGTGGGACCACTTCAGCCCCTCCCTGGCAGCTTTGCCCAGAGGCAGGGAACAGACCTCTGACCCCTGCTAAAAGCATCTGTGCAGCATGAGGGCAGGCTCACCCAACCCAGCCCTGCCCAGCCTCACTCCCTGACCCAGCTCTGATGAGGTAGAGAACAAGGACACACCTGGAAGTTCCAGGGCCCCACCCACCACCTGGAGCACTAGAGTGCTTCTCCTGAGGAACTAGAGCTGCTCACAGGACCCAAAAACAACACTGTAGCTTGTTCCTCCGGCAAGTGCCACCTACTGACAGGGAGGTCAATTTGCATGCCCTTTTACTGCATTTACTGACTCATCACACAGGTGTGGTCGATTCTCACCCACAAGCACCACCTGCTGGCTCAGAGACTAAACTGGGCGTGTCATTATCTAAACAAAAATGCAAAGGTAAGAAGCAACAGCTGCTCTAGATAGGAAGGAATCAGCGTAAGAACTCCGGAAGTATGAAGAATCAGAGCAAAAGGACACCCAAACAGGGAACACCAGCAATGGATACCAACCAAAATCAGAATACTGAAATGACAGATGAAGAATTTCGAACATGGATTGTAAGGAAGCTCAGTGAAATGCAAGATAAAATGTGAAATGGAAGACAAAATGCGCTGAAACCCAACACAAAGAAACCATAAACATGATGCAAGAAATGAAGAAAATTCACTAAAGAAATTGAATTATTAAAGAAAAATCAAACAGAACTTCTGGAAATGAAAAATTTCTTCAAGGACATACAAAACACAGTGGAAAGCCTTAGTAATAGGGGAGATCAGGCAGAAGAAAGAATCTCAGAGCTCAAAGACAACACTTTTGAATTAAACAAGTCTGTCAAAGAGAATGAGCAGAGAAATAAGAGGAATGAACAAAGCCTACAAGAAATATGGGATTATATAAATTGGCCTCATATAAGAATCATAGGCATCCCTGAGGACAAAAAAATAAATACAAAAGGGTTGGAAAAACTATTTGAGGGAAACATTGAGGAAAATTTCCCTGGCCTTGCTAGAAATCTAGATATCCAGGTACAAGCAAGAAGCTCAAAGGACTCCTGAGAGATTCATCACAAAGAGGTAAACACCACAACACATAGTCATCAGACTGTCCAAAATAAACATGAAATCTCTCATTGGAGGTCTGTACTTTCATTTGTTATATATGAACATTTTATTTTAGAATAATTTTAGATCTACAGAAATGCTGTGAAGATAGTACACAGTTGCCAACACCCCACACCCAGTTGCCCCTAAGGTACATTTGTCTTATGTAACCCGCGGTACATTTGTCACAACAAAGGAACCAAATACAATCAGGAAGAACTTCTGAAAACATCACCACAACACCTAAAAATCGTTAACAGTTCCTTGAGAAGCTTTGTTGACCCCACGGTTTCCTGTGTCTTTGTCCCTGACATTCTGCCTCTGTTACCTCAAGGGGGGCACAGTCATCCATCCTGCAGACGTGAAAACAGATGCAAGCAGGTAAGCAGCTCCTCATCTAGGCCAGGGTTCTCACACATGGACACCACCTGGCCATGTCCGAAGACGTTTTTGTTTGTCGCCACCAGGAAGGTGCTACTGGCACTGAGTGAGTAGAGGCCAGGGATGCTGCTGAACATCCTACAATGCACAGGATAGTCCCTACCACAGAGAATGACCAGGCCCCAAATGCCCACTGAGCTGAGACTGAGAAACTGCAGTGGGCAGAGCTAGGAGTCCGGTCCCCTACCACTCCATGCCACTGGCCACCTCCCAGCCCTGATTCTAATGATATCCTGGGAGCCTGTGGCACAGGACATGGGGACTCAGCAAGGAAGTGCATCTGACCAAAGGGCACCCTCCACGCAGCAGCCCCTGGTCCACCCTGACCCACCAAGTTCGGAATGAAGGATGCTGCACTTTCATTCTCATACTTGACAGTGAAGACGATAGATTAGTAAAAATCACTTAATAGGAGGGGAAAATGATAGTTCCCTAAAAAACTGGGAATGTTGCTTTCCAATGCAGCATTGAAGAACAAACTGAAATGAACCAATGAAAACTGCTTGTTCAGACTGATTATACTCCTATTTGGACAGGTATTATAAAAGAAATGACCTCTCCTCATGGGAAGTGGCTTTGAGCTCTCTCCAGGGACAGTTGCAGTTATGTGCACACTAGAGGGCCCCTCTGAGAGGTCCTTGTTCTGGGGTGCCTAGGCCCAGCCTGCCCACCTAGGAGTTCTGACAAGGGACATAGGGCCCACTGAACACAGAAAGGCAGGAAGAGTGAGCTTGGAGGTGGAAAGAAGACGACGGACAGCAAGTCCACTGCAGAAGAATGAGAAGGAGCCAGTGCAGCCCTCTCCAGCTCATTAGGCTCCATTTAGGGAGCACCAAACCCAGCAGTACCCCATTGTCTCACTGCAGGGAGTTGTGCTCCCCAATATTACAGAGCAGAGCTTCTTACTGCAAAAAGCTTAAACACAGCAATAACACAATTGTGGTTTTCTTGTCTACCATTGTAAATTTACTACATGGTTTTACAACATTAAAATTCCTGAAGCTCTGAAAAAACTCAGTTATGTAAATGACAAGCATAGGCCCCAAGGTGTGTGGGCCACACCTGTACAGCAGCACTCAGTTGTGCACAGAAAGCCCTCTGCTTATTTCATTTTCTATAACTTTTGATATTCTTTGTGGACCCCTACTCTACTAAGAAAGAAAAAAAAACACAAATTTCATCCAATTGATAAGCACCATTAGATAAAAAGCATCTTCAGGTAACTCAGGCTTTCTGAGAAGGCTGAGTATTTTAAATTTCTTATACTTCCTCTGTTCCTCTCTGAGACAGTGGCTGACTAAATGATGATAGAGCCCAAATACCACCCACACACACCCACAAACACACACACACACCATTCCTTGCCTTCCAGCTTCTCCTCCCAGTCACTGGAGACCCCAGCTGGCGTCTAATGTTCGGGTCTAGGCCTGAGGGACTGTCAGGTCTTCTCAGTTGGATCAGGAGATTGACAGCCCTGATAATGCCTGATCTTCAATTTCTACTCTATGTACAGCCTGCTGGGCCACCCTTCCCTTGCTGAGGGTGTCACCTTGCCTGCCCCCTCACACATTAATACCATTCCCATTAAGTTTACTCACCAATGCCATTAGCTATCTAGATAGTTCTCTGTAACATCATGGAAACTTCTAGAAACAGAAGGTATTCTGAGGAATCAGGCCTACCTGACCCTACAGTTGCTCATGTTGTTATGGGAAGAATCTCTCTGTGAGATTGCCTCTTCTGATGGAAACAGGCCAAAAGCCACTCTTCCTTCCCCTCTACCCTCATCCTACCTAAAATGTCTCTACATCCAGCACTGGGAGCTGGAGAGGGACAGGCAGACACCTGTCTCACTCTCTGCTCCCTCTGCCTACGACCTCCTCTTTACCTTCCTTCCTGTCCAGGATTTAACCAGCGGGAATATTGGTGATAACATTCAGTCAGGTAGAGTGCAGTTGACCTCTTTGCCCAGAAGGGACCCACCCTCCCCTTATCTGAAGCTTTTGACTTCCTGGTTCAGGCTTGAAGGAGCAAGACTGGAAGAAAATGTCAATGGGAAAGAAGACAAATTCTGTAAAATAATTTTAGGAGGTTTATTCTGAGCCAAATTTGAGGACCATGGCCCAGAGCCACACCCAGGAAGCCTTGAGCAAGTGGACTCACTGTGGTTGGGTTACAGTTTGGTTTTATACATTTCAGAGAGACAGGGATTACAGGTAAAGTCATAAATCAACACATGGAAGCTGTACATTGCTTTGGCCCAAAAAGGTGGGACATCTCAGAGGAGGGGCTTACAAGTCATAGGTGGGTTCAGGGATTCTTGAGTTGACAATTGTCTGAAAGAGTTAGGCTTAGTCCAAAAGACCAGGAATCAGAGGAAAGGAATGCTTGAGATAAGATAAGCATCTTCTATTCTTATGCGATACTATACCAGAATCAGGTTGGGAAGTAAACCACATCATAAAAATCTGTTTACTGAGATTTTATCATTTGTAGGCATGATTCTCCAGGCCTCCTTAGAAAGAAATTTTTGGGAGAAAGAAAAAAATCATGGTTCAGTCCTCAGGAGAAAAAAAGTGATTCTAGAGCCAAACAAGACAAAAATCTATTTAGGAATTTTCCAAAATATAATTCCTTTACATATATTTTCTCAGAACCAGAAGTGTTTCTTTACCAGCTTTTAGTTCCTAAGTTACCAATGCATCTTTAGCATTCCACTGAGGCTTCCTCGGTATCTCATAAAACAAGCAAACAAGAAAACCACCTAACCTGTTTCTCCACATTTGATGTGGAGCCCAAAGCAAGCCAGCAGTAAGGGACTGGAGGCCGCAGGAAAGCCATGTATGAGGAAGTGAACACAGGATTCAATTTAGAGAGTAAATGACTCGCAGAATTTGGGGGAAATAAAAGTATATTTGGAAAATTCAAGACCAGCACTATTAATGAGATAGACTTGTTTTATGTGTTGGTGAACACACATCCATAATTATTTTAATGCTTGATCTTCAACTTCACATGGTGAATACACACTCTCCAATTTCAAAAGGTGAGCCCTGCCCTATAAACTTATCACATAAAACTGGTTTTATCTAGCTTCTTTTAAAAATGAATCTCTTAATGCAATTGCCTAATTGACTAAAGCTTCAGTATGACTCAATCTCATTTGAATTTCTTTAGGAATTCATACAAATACTGATGTAATTTTTGGCACAGTCATTTGCAAGGTCACAGGGTATGAGCAAAAGGACTAACTTTCCCATTACTTGTCATTTCCAGGTAGCATATATCCTTTTGCATATTGATTAGATCTCAGGGAAAAGGTGGAGATCATTTCTACAGCCTTATTATTAAAGTCTCAAATAGATGCCAGGTAAATAAATTTACATAATGACTATTGCAGGCATTATCTTAAAAAGTCATTTTAAACAAGATCATTTTTATTCAATTAAATAGATAAAAGATCCGTTACATATTGTTTTTAGCAGGTTCTTTCGATGCTTACATAACAGTTACATTGTCTTCCATGTATGACTCATATCTACAATCAGAAAGAATAAAGCTCTGCTTTGGTACCACTGCAGTTTTAAACAGGAAACAATAAAAAGTTGTGGAGAAGTGATAAGATGTGTTTAAAAATATAAGTATGAAGAAATTCTGGGAAAAACAAACATAAATATGTTCTCAGGTAATTTTCTCAGGATATCAGGCCTACTTACATTCTTTAGTTAAACTTCCCTGAAACTTGATGTAATTGTTAACCAGGCTGTAAAATCTTATGGAGAAAACCACAGCTTTTTAGGAACTGGAACCTCTTCCGTCATTTCCTTTATATTTCAAAATCTACTTTTCTATAACAAAGAAACAGTAAGCATGAATATTTCTTCATAAACTCCTGTAGCTCTTTGTTGGTATGTGTATTAATACTTATCATGAACAAACCCCTGCATACTCTGATCCATCACACACACACACACACCCCCCAAATCATGAACTAGGATAAGGATTGTATCTTAATCTTTTTTAATCTTCCACCATTCTTATTCTACATTTTGCAAGCAATAACTGCTTAGTAAATGTTTATCAAATTGAGCTGAAGTTTACTTTAATAATTTAAAATTTTAGCTCATATTTTCTGTAGAGAGAATCATTGAACTAATAGATGGTGAACATGACACAGAAAAAAGCTTAAAAAAAAGAAAAGAATTTTTAATAAAATATTTTAAGGATTCCAAAATTTTATGGTACATTTGCATGGTGTGCAGACTAAATTTTATCTGTAATCACTTCTATTATTATACCTAGATTCAGCAGAAATTTTGTTGATAAGACAATATGGTAAATTTCCAGAGTTTTAGATTGCCTATTCGAAACCTAAAGCTGTGTTGACAAAAGGTATGTCAAAGAGACTGATTGCATGAGCTTCTGATTAACTTAGTATTGGATAAGCTTTATTGCCTTCCTTTTTAATATCTTACCACTGAAGGGAAGGTTGATTTAATTGTGTTATTGAGTTTCAGAAAGTATGGCTGTCCTTCTAGATTCTACCCACTCTTCCCTCTAGGACAATTTCCTTTAATTAAAGAGATAAGTGTCTGCCTTTTTTTTTTTTTTTTGTATCAAGAGTGACTCAAAATTAAAGACCTAGAAAAGGAATGCACACATGTGATAAATGTGTACAGTTTTGATGAAGCAGAGTAACTAGAAGAGAAAAAAAGGAAGAGAGAAAAGGAGAAAGGGAAAAATGGAGGAAAAGATGGCAAAGAAGTAGAAGAAACTACAATGAAAATAAAAAAAGAGATAGAGAACAAGTTGCTTTTTGTGAATTTAAAGGCATTACCTAAGCAGGGCCAGGACTGTCTGTAACAGAGTAGTCACCCCTCCTCCCATAGATATGGAAAGGATATATTGAGAGTAGGAATATGTAACAGAGGCAATGGCCTGAAAAAATGGCAAAAATATTTTCTGTCTCTTTAACACATCCCGCACTTCTTTTTAAGAACTAAAACTTGCATCCCTGCCTCAGACCAATGGTTGGGAGGAGCAGGGTAAGTCTTTTGTTATTTGTGCTATAGGTGATGGTTCAGCCCAGACCTGGTAAATGGAGGTCCTGGGTAAAGGTCAGGAGAGAGATGGCACTATCAGAATCATCAACTGTAGTTGAACAGTAATTGTCTGAAGCTAACAACCCATTCTTTAAAAGCTCTGTAATTCTAATTATTATTAAGACCATGGCATTTTTCAGACAGAAATGTCCATTCTCCTCCTTTGCTGGCAAAGTAATAAACTTCTCTTTCCTTCTCCTCAAACCACTTGTCATTGTTCTTCTGATTCGGCCTTGTGGACAAGTGCCAAGCTTTCAGTAACATGTATGTTTCTGATTTAGTCATGCCAAAGCACTTGTCACACTGCCTTGCCCTCTGTAGTTCTCATAGACGGTTATCAGTGCTTCTTGAAATTGAACACACGTATTTGTCCCCTGGAGATCTTGTTAAAATGCAGATTCTGATCCAGTGTCCAGAGTGGGGCCTGAAGGTCTGAATTTCTCACAAGCTCCCAAGTGATGCTGGCATCTGGGGACCACACTTTGAGTCCTAAGGCATTAGCACACAAATCAAGGAACTAGTTTTCATGTCTTAAGATATAGAATGGGGTTTCTCAACCTTGGCACTACTGACATTTTGGACTGGATCATTCTTCATTGTGGATTCTGCCCTGTGCATTGTAGGATGTTTAGCAGCATCCTCTACTCACTAGATGCCAGCAGCAAACCTCTCCCAATTGTGACAAAAATGTCTCCAAATACTTCTAAATTCCTCCTGGGAGGCAAAAATCACCCTGCTGAGAATCACTGAAATAGAAGACCTGATGGGGATATTTTAGGGGAAAAGGCTTCTAGATAAAATGTACATGTCTTTGTAACAGCAGCCCTGTGTCTCACAGCTTGTGACACAGCACTGTGCCAGCCCTGAACCTTACCCAACCTTGGCCTTCCTTTAGAAATAATGGTGAGGAAAACAGTGGTGGAAGGAAGCCCTCCTGCCAGCACCTCAGATGAAAGCATTATAGCTCGGCCAACTGCAGCCTGGCCTCCCTCCAGGAAAGCCTGTTATCCAAGAACCACCTCCTCCATTTGCTGCAGAGCTGGCAAGATTTGAGAATATCCCTAGCATCTAGAAAGAATATAATTCTTTATGTCTATTCTTAGCCTTGGATACATGTTAAAATAGTAGAAATTTTTACTATTTTCAGCAATGTTAAATCAGACACTCACAAAAAAGGGTAGCTTTAATATCACCTCTATGATGTATCTAAGAGATTCATTCCTCCCTGTACTTAAGGAAGAAAATATCAAATATTTTTTAGAATATTTCAAAAATATAGGAGAAGGTAGCACCCTCAGGGCTAATTTTAGTTTCTTCCTCCTGTCAAAAAGACCAATAAGGATGCAACTTCTTTAGGCATCAAATTCCAATCTCTAAAGGACAGAGAGCAGTTCTGATGTCTGAGTCAAAGCCCCTTCAGAGCTTTCTCCTCAATCCTCACCTTCTACACTGTGACTCCCTACTTTGAAGACCTCTTTTAACCTGCTCCTCTGAGTTCAAAGGACTTGGGATCCAAAACAGGAAATGGGTGCCTTCAGCCTGGGCTCTGCCTGAATCAACAGAGCCCACTTTAGCTTAATCATCAGGCATGATGAGCTCAGGAGGAAGCCCATTGTTTGACTTCACCTCTCGGGGCCTATAAAATTGATCAGTGGTCTCCAGACTTTTATTTTTAAAAAGTGATTTTTTTCAAACCAAATTCTCCAGACCCTGTAATAAAATACAAAAGTGAAAAAAAAAGCCTATAAAAAATCTCTTTCATCATTTCAATGCTGTCATTTTCTTTTTCTTCTCCCCTCAACTCCCAATTTCCTCAAATGTTGTTTCAAAATATTTTTCTTTATATATTGTATTGCTCAATTATACTGAATAAATTTAAATGACTGTATAATGGGCTCTGCTAAATTACATATACACTCTGGAATAGAAAAGAATAAGACTATGTCTCTACTCCCAAGGAAATTAACGATCAATTTAGTTAAGGTGATGATAATACAAGTAAAACAACTAGTGAACAGTGCAAACAGTTCTAAGATGCCCTGACTGTTACTGAAAGCTCAGCAACTGTCCTTGAGGCCACATCAGAAGACCAAGAACAAGTGGTTTGAGGAGAAGGAAAGAGAGGTTTATTACTTTGCCGGCAAAGGAAGAGAATGGATACTTCTGTCTGAAAAATGCCATGGTCCAAATAATAAGCACAAATACAGAGTTTTTAAAGGGTGGGTTCTCAGCTTCAGACAATTTCAGTGCACCTACAGTTGATGATTCTAATAGTTCCATCTCTGCAGAAGACAATCGCGTGACCTCCACCCAGGACCTCCCTCTGCCAGGTCCAGGCTGAGCCATCTCCTATAGCACAAAGAACAAAAGACTTACCCTGCTCCTCCCAACCACTGGCCTGAGGCAGGGATGCAGGTTTTAGTTCTCAAAAAGGAGTGAAGGATATTTTAAAGAGACAGAAAATATTTTTGCTGGTTTTTTTAGGCCATTCCCTCTGTTACATATTCCCCACTCTCAATATTTTCCTTCCATATCTATGGGGCAGAGGTGACCACTCTATTCGTGACTTTTGAACTATGCCCACCACATTGAAGGCTCCCAACTAATATTTATGGAATGAATGAATGAACTGCTAACTGTCTACAATTTCTACATGCCATCAAAGTTGACCCCATGAGGGTTTAAAATGGTCAGAGAAGGCCTCATGGTAAGAACTGCATAACTCTCAGCACATAACAACTCCAACCAAATCTCTGCACTAAGAGAGATCCAAACTCCAGCCCGGCTTCTAGCAGCAGAAGGCCATGTCCCTAGGATGGCCCCAGCCCTACATTGAAACACTTGCCTGAGAAAGCTCAGTGCTGCCAGGAGAATTTTGTTTGTTCTGAAAATAGGCCCCTAATCACCTTTTCTTAGGGCATTTACTTAAGAAGGGCTTACTTAATTTCGAATCCCTCCTCTGTCCCTTTGAGATGTAGATGTATCTCCTACAACTCAGGATTGTCTTTCTCAAGGACCTGAAAGCCATGCTTTGAAATGTAACCATCAGAATAGAATCCTGGCTTTGGTCACTGCCAGCTAGCAGACACAGCTGGCCTAGTCACATCAACACTGAGCAACCCTTTGCAACTTTCACTTGAGCCCTGTGCTCCTCTTTCCCACTCCCTTTGTGCTTCATGCAGTGATGGCGTCATGCGTGTCTGCATATGTGCAGATTCGTCAAACCATGTACCTTAATGTGAGCAATTTTTTACACATCAATCAAACTTCAATAAAGCTAAAAAATAGAGAGAATTAATAAAACTGTAAATATTATATATTACAAGTTTTTATAGGTAATTTAAAAACATAAACAATAAAATCTTATTGGAAAAATAAAAACTAAAACACCCAGCCATCTCTGCACAAATTCCAATGGAGCTCAGCTCTTTCCCCAACTGTCAGTAGATACTGAATAAAATCTGTTTTTATCACTTTATCTAATGTCTGCTAGTATTTATTTTTGATAAAGGTGAAGTTGAGACCCTAAGACAAAGGGCAGAATTTCCCTGCCATTAGTCCCTTACTTGTGCCTTCTTCCAGTCTGTTTCTTAGGCACACCACCTGCTCCCATTTCCCTGTTGAATCTTTCTCCAATCAGTGACAGCATCACAAATGTACAGTCCTCCTAGCTATTGCTAAGGGCAAACTAGTTTCACACCACTGGAGAGGTTCTTGTATCTGAGGTAGCCCCTGTTGCATTTAACTCCCAAAAGGACTCAGAAACTGTGACCCAAACCGGCAGTCCCTGCCAGAAAATTACTACAGACTGAACCTCCTGTTCCTCCCAGAAGCTGTGGGGAGGAAAAGACCTTCCCAGGAGGGCAGAAATGAAACCACTGCTCATGGTGCTTTTTTCTTCCTCTGCTTATCCTGCATCCAGGGGATCAGATATATAAGAACTTAAGAGGACCTCAGAGTTCCTTTGCTACCATCTCCTCATGTAATAATTGAGGAGTTAAGAACCAGGATTTACTATTACTACACCCACTCTACTATTACTTTTGCATTCATACTCTGCACCAGAAGTGGTTTTAAATGCTTCACAAATGATACTATTATCCCCATTTTACAGAGCTAGATGCTGAGACTTAAAGAAATTAAGAGTCTTACCCAAGGTTATGCAAACATTAAGTAGCAGAGCTGTAATTCATATCCACTTTTTAAAGAACTTAACCAAATTTCCAAACATCTCACAAATACAAAACTTAAAATAAGCCACTGTTGTATTCTCCAAGTTTAGTAAAATATTGAGAACACCACCCCATTTTGTTAGATACATTTTTTTTAAATATGCAAAATGGTCAGTCATGAGGATATGAGTAAAGGGGCTATGAGTATAGTTAGAAATTAATACAGAGAAGTTTTCTGTAGACTTATCCATAATCACATTTTTCTTCAATTTGGCTAAATTTCAGTGACAGTTGATTTAATATACAAAAATGTAAGATATACAAAAATGTCATCTTGAGAAAGGCTAACACTATAAATCCTGTTTTATTTGTCTCATTTTAATGAAAGACTAATTCAGAAAGAATTCTGCAAATATCAAAAGTTCCATAAGGGGGCAACATGGGGCTGTCGCATATGTGAGATATCCTTTCAAAAAACCATGATTCCTATCTTTAACCTCCAAAATTTCCAGAAACCTAGTAGTTCACTCCAAAAATAATATTAGAGGAATTGATTTTCAGTATTACTTCCAAGAATTTCAAGCTCTGTGAGACCTTGCCATGACAATCATAACTAAATAGCAAAAGAATTGAGGAGTGTGAGAACAGAAGTTGG